>CAMZMU010000098.1:5797787-6496599 GCA_947311845.1 Poa pratensis
ACCTGATACGTCTCCAACGTATCCATAATTTCTGCTGTTCCATGCTTATATTATACCATTTGCTACATGTTTTATATACACTTCGTATCACTTTTATGCATTTTCTGGGACTAACCTATTAACAAGATGCCACAGTGCCAGTTCCCTGTTTTCTGCTGTTTTTGGTTTCAGAAAGTTACTTCTGGAAATATTCTCGGAATTGCACGAAACAAAAGGCCAGGTCCCTATTTTTCCAGCACCATCACGGAGTCCGAAGGAGAGACGAAGATGTGCCAGAGGTGGCCAAACCACACCTAGGCGCGGCTGGGCCCAGCCGCGCCTGAGGTGGTTTGGGCCCCTCGGGGGTCCGCCGACATCGCCCCTTCGCCTATTTATTCCCCGAGACGCGAAAACCCTAAAACACCGAGCCTTTCATCCAGAACATATTCGCTGCCGCCGCCGTCGTCAACCCTAACTCGGGGGGTTCCTGAAGCTCTTCCCGGCACCCTGCCGGAGAGGGGAATCATCACCGGAGGGCTCTACATCGCCATGCCCCCTCCGGAGTGATGCGTGAGTAGTTCATCCTTGGACTATGGGTCCATAGCAGTAGCTAGATGGTTGTCTTCTCCACTTGTGCCATCATGTTTAGATCTTGTGAGCTGCCTATCATGATCAAGATCATCTTATTGTAATGCTACATGTTGTGTTTGCTGGGATCTGACTTATATTGATACCTATGTGGAGCTGAATATTATATTATCATGTCTATGTCATTTGTGATCTTGCATGCTCTCCGTTACTTGTTGAAGCCTTGGCCACGTGAATACTTGTAACTCCAAGAGGGGGTATTTATGCATGATAGTTGGGTTCAACCTCTATTTAACCTGGGATAGTGACAGCAAGTTCTAAGGTTGTAGATGTGTTGTTGCCACTAGGGGTAAAACAGCAATGCTTTATTCAAGGATGAATGTATTGTTTACATTACGCACATTACTTAATGCAATTGTCTGTTGCTTGCAACTTAATACTGGAAGGGGTACGGATGTTAACCGGAAAGTGGACTATTTAGGCATAGATGCATGCTGGATAGCGGTCTATGTACTTTGTCGTAATGCCCAAATGAATCTCATAGTAGACACCACAGCTCACACATGCATGTTATATGCACTTATCAATTGTCAATTGCCCAGCTGTAATTTGTTTACCCAGCATGTTAGTTATCTTATTGGAGAGACACCACTAGTGAACTGTGGACCCCGGTCCATTCTTTTACATCTGAAATACAATCTACTGCAATCATTGTTCTCTACTGTTTTATGCAAACAAACATCATCTTCCATTCGATACGTTTAACCCTTTGTTTTCAGCAAGCCGGTGAGATTGACAACCTCACTGTTAAGTTGGGGCAAAGTAGTTTGATTGTGTGTGCAGGTTCCACGTTGGCACCGGAATCCCTGGTGTTGCGCCGCACTACACTCCTCCACCAACACCTTCGAAGCAAACCTCGTTTTCCTACTGGTCCGATTAAACCTTGGTTTCATACTGAGGGAAAACTTACTGCTGCACTCATCATACCTTCCTCTTGGGGTTCCCAACTGACGTGTGACGTACAAGCAATTGTTTCTGGCACTATTAACCTAGAGCCACCAACAACGTTTTCTGGCGCCGTTGCCGGGGAAAACAGAATTGCTTCTGCAAGGGGAGTCTCTCACACCCAATCTCTTTACTTTGTTATTTGTCTTGCTTAGTTTATTTATTTTGTTTTGTTTGCTTTCTCTATCAAAAACACAAAAAAATTAGTTACTTGTCTTGCCTAGTTTATTTTTATTTTGTTTTGTTTGCTTTCTCTATATCAAAAACACAAAAAAATTAGTTACTTGTTTAATTCAGTTTAATTTTGTTTTTCAAAATGAATACTCCTGAGAACACTAAGTTGTGTGACTTCACTAGCACAAACAACAATGATTTCATATGCACTCCTATTGCTCCACCTGCTTCTACAGCAGAATTTTATGAAATTAAACCTGCTCTATTAAATCTTGTTATGAAAGAGCAATTTTCTGGTGTTAGTACTGATGATGCTGCTGCCCATCTTAATAACTTTGTTGAACTTTGTGAAATGCAAAAGTATAAGGATATGGATGGGGATATTATAAAACTGAAACTTTTTCCTTTCTCCTTGAGAGGAAGAGCTAAAGAATGGTTGCTTTCTTTGCCTAGAAATAGTATTATTCTTGGACAAAATGCAAAGATGCTTTCATAGGGAAATATTATCCTCCTGCTAAGATTATATCCTTGAGAAGTAGCATTATGAATTTTAAACAACTTGATAATGAACATGTTGCTCAAGCTTGGGAAAGAATGAAATCTTTGGTGAAGAATTGTCCCACTCATGGACTGACTACTTGGATGATCATCCAAACCTTTTATGCAGGATTAAATTTTTCCTCAAGGAACTTATTGGATTCAGCCTCTGGAGGAACCTTTATGTCCATCACTTTAGGTGCAGCAACAAAGCTACTTGATGATATGATCAACTATTCCGAATGGCACACCGAAAGAGCTCCTCAAGGTAAGAAGGTAAATTCTGTTGAAGAAACCTCCTCTTTGAGTGATAAGATTGATGCTATTATGTCTATGCTTGTGAATGGTAGATCTCATGTTGATCCTAATAATTCCTTTAGCTTCATTGGTTGCTCAAGAAGAGCATGTTGATGTAAACTTCATTAAAAACAACAACTTCAACAACAATGCTTATAGGAATAATTTTGGTAGCAACAATTATAAGCCTTATCCTTCAAATGGTTATGGTAATTCTTATGGTAATTCCTACAGCAACAATAGAAGTGTGTCCTCTGATCTTGAAGCTATGCTTAAAGAATTTATTAGCACACAAAAAGCTTTCAATAAAACTGTTGAGGAAAAGTTTGAAAAAATTGATGATCTTGTCTCTAAAGTTGATAGTCTTGCTCATGATGTTGAAATTCTAAAACTGAAAGTTATGCCTAATGAAGTTAAAGATATTAAGTCATTTGCTACAGCAAATGCCATCCAAGTTCGAATTGATAATAATATTAGGATGTTGGCTGAATTGCATGCTAGGTGGGAAAAAGAGGAAGAACTTGAAAAAGAGAATAGTATAGTTAGAGTTTGTACTATCACCACCACTAGTAATGCTAATGTTTCACATGCTAGTAAACCTCCTACTATTGATGGTAATGTTATTGGTGTTGATAATGTCTCTACTACTTCTGCTAAGCGTTTGAAATTGCCTAAAACTGCTGAAACTTTTTCTGATAAAAGTGCTGAAATTTTTCAAACTATTGGAGACAATGGTTCCACCACCATTGACAATAATGATTTTGATTTTGATGATGTAACATCTCTGAAGTTATTATGTTCTTGCAAAAATTAGCTAGAAGTCCCAATGCTAGCACATTAATTTGGCTTTTACAAAGCATATTACAAATGCTCTTTTGCAAGCTAGGGAGGAGAAGTTGAAACTTAAAGCTTCTATTCCTAGGAAATTAGAAGATGGTTGGGAACCCATCATTAAGGTAAAGGTGAATGATTTTTATTGCAATGCCTTGTGTGATCTTGGTGCAAGTGTTTCAGTTTTGCCCAAGAAGCTTTATGATATTCTTGATTTGCCACCTTTGGAACATTGTTATTTGGATGTTTTTCTCGCTGATAATGCTATGAAGAAACCTTTGGGGCGAGTTAATGATGTTTTTATTACGGTAAAAGATAACCTTGTCCCCGTTGATTTTATTGTTATGGATATTGAATGCAATGCATCTTGTCCTATTGTTTTGGGAAGACCTTTTCTTCGAACTGTTGGTGCCATCATTGATATGAAAGAAGGTAATATAAGGTACCAATTTCCTCTCAAGAAAGGTATGGAACACTTCCCTAGGAAGAGAATGAAGTTACCTTTTGACTCTATTGTTAGAGCAAGTTATGATGTTGATGCTTCTTCTCTTGACAACACTTGATTTTCACTTTCTGCGCCTAGCTGAAAGGCGTTAAAGAAAAGCGCTTATGGGAGACAACCCATCGTTTTTATTTGCTGTTATTTTTGTTTTCTTTGAGTCAAGGATTTTTTTACTTCTGTAGCAACTCCTTTGTATCTTTATTTTATCGCAATGTTGTGCCAAGTAAAGTTCTATATTGAAAGTTGATGCAAGATTTGGATTTCTGCGCAGTGACAGATTTTTAGCTGTCACGGATTTGAGCTTATCTCCCTGTAGAAAATTCAAAAAATTCTGAGAAAAATCACGCATATTCCTGAGATATGTACGCAACTTTCATTATTTTAGGCCAGATCCATCTGAGCAACTTAAGTGCCTCGAAAAAATTCGTCATTCCAGACTGTTCTGTTTTTGACAGATTCTGCCTTTTGTTTTGCATTCGCTCTTTTACTGTGTTTGTGTGGATTTCTTTGCTCCACAAAGCATTGGTGGCTGTAGCTAATGTCCAGAAGCTTTGGGATTGATTGTATCATTACAGAATATGAGAATTTTTGATTATGCACTAACCCTCTAATGAGAACTGTCTTGAGTTTGGTGTGAAGGAAGTTTTCAAGGATCAAGCGAGAAGGGTGATATTATGTGATCAAGAAGAGTGAAAAGCCTAAGCTTGGGGATGCCCCCGTGGTTCATCCCAACCATATTCAGAGAGACTCAAGCGTCTAAGCTTGGGGATGCCCAAGGCATCCCCTTCTTCATCAACAAACTTATCAGGTCATCTCTAGTGAAACTATATTTTAATTCTTTCACATCTTATGCGCTTTACTTGGAGCGTCTGTGTGTTTTATTTTTGTTTTTGTTTGTTTGAATAAATTCGGATCCTAGCAATCCTTGTGTGGGAGAGAGACACGCTCCGCTTTTTCATGTGAATACTCATGTTCTTCACTTATATTTGTTGAGTATTCTTAACTAGCTACTGCAGTGCTTTTAGCTCCTGTTTTTCATGCATCTCTTCGAGCTGTTAGCACTTGTTTATAAATACTCTCTTGCTGCATTATATTATCATTTGGAGAGTTTATGTTTAATTAAATTATTGGTGTTTGTTTGGAAGAAAGAAAATGCTACATGTAGTAGTTGGTATTGGAAAAGACATATGCATTCTTGTAGATCATTGTCTTGTTTTGATTTGATGCTTTGCAATTGTTTTGAGCTCTCAAGTAGATCATGTTTAAGCTCTTGCATCATGTAGTTAAAGCCTAGTAGTGGAGAACTACCGTAGAGCTTGTTGAGACTTGGGATCATTTGTTCTCTCTAAGGTCTAGATATTTTCTGGTAAAATGTTTGAGCAACAAGGAAGACAGTGTAGAGTCTTATAATACTTGCAATATGTTTTTATGTGATTCTTGCTGTACCGGTTTATACTTGTGTTTGCTTCAAACAACCTTGCTAGCCTAAACTCTGTACTGAGAGGGAATGCTTCTCGTGCATCCAAAACTTGAGCCAAAACCCATGCCATTTGTGTCCACCATACCTACCTACTATGTGGTATTTCCTGCCATTCCAAGTAAATATTTCATGTGCTACCTTTAAACTATTCAAAACTTTATTACTCCTTATTTGTGTCAATGTTTTATAGCTCATGAGGAAGTATGTGGTGTTTTATCTTTCAATCTTGTCATTTACTTCTGACAGACTTTCACCTGGACTAGTGGCATATACATCCGCTTATCCAATAATTTGCAAAAAGAGCTGGCAACGGGGTGCCCAGCCCCAATTAATTACAACTTTCATTAATAATTCTCTTCACATGTTTTGCCCTGATTTATCAGTAAGCAACTTAATTTTGCAATAGACACTCCTCCACCAACACGCTTCGAAGCAAACCTCGTTTTCCTACTGGTCCGATTAAACCTTGTTTCATACTGAGGGAAAACTTACTGCTGCACTCATCATACCTTCCTCTTGGGGTTCCCAACTGACGTGTGACGTACAAGCAATTGTTACTGGCACTATTAACCTATAGCCACCACGGCCCAACCGGGCTGGAGGCCGGCTAAACAGTTTTTTTTTTCCCTGGTTTGTTTTTCTATTTTCTCCCTCGTAGTTGTATGAACCCCGCTCCCCCTCTCGCGATTAGGGTTATCGAACTCGATATTCCTTGTGTTCCATCCTTCTTCCTCGATCGAGTAACTAGTATGGTTATCGTTGGATTACAATAATTAAAAAGAGGAAATTCTAAATTTAATAACTTTTATTCGGACCACTCCGAAAAAGGTGTTCTTTATATCGAAATGCTCAAAAAAAACATGATGATCCAGAATCATCATCATCATGCATAATTGATCACAATTACAATAATGTGCTCTAGTAGTAATTATATTCACTAATTTAAATATGGGGTTTATTCCAAATAATGCCATAAATATAGTGGGGACCCCATTTAACTTGTTGATCATGTTCAAAGCTCTTATGGTGCATTTAAAATGTCATATCATCATTTTGTATGCATTGCACAATTGCCATGTGTTGATTGTTGTTTCCTTTCCGGTGTTTGTTTGCTCTCCGGTAGATCACGAGTTCGGAGTTGAGCATCATTACTCCGACGAGCAGTTTGACTACTCTCCCAACAAGGCAAGCGTAATCCCCCCTCTGAGCATATCTTATCCTATTTTCCGCAAGTATTTTCTCCACTATAATATTGCATGCGGTTCCAAATGTCAATTTGCTTGGATTAGAGTATCCTATAGTTGCATTAAGATTCCGATGCCAATTACCTGTTTCCCCCCTATTATCCATAGGATTGTATTGTTGGCCGAATACTTACTATGCTATGTTGATGCTTAGCCATGCTTAGTTAAATGCATAGCAGTACTATGGATACTTCATGTTGGTAACAGTGTGAGATTGAAGATGGTGGAAAATTGTGGAGACAGGTAATAAAATGCTTAAAGGTGGATGAGAGGCCACTGGTTGTGGTGCTTTGTCTCGTTCCCGTCGCCTAGGTGCGAGTTCTTTACCTCTTGAACCAAGAATGAGCGCGCTTCCTTTCGGTGGGCTATATGGAACCCCCGTCGACCAACTAACTTGAGCGGGACTAGCCAGGGTCCTCTAGTTTGAGCTTCCATTTGCGTGTGCGTGAAGATGGTTGGCCAAGACTGGGATGAGGATGGTTTGTTAGGAAAATGAGTGGCCACGGGGCACGGTGTCGATGATCCGCTGCTCCATCCTCACTGATGATCCTGGGTTAGTCCTTAACAAGGTAAAGGTTGTAACCGTTCCCACTCAGCCGGCTTTCCCCGGAAGAGAGCTAAGCGTAGGCAATGAGCCGGGCGGTACCGAAGGTAAACACAGTGCACCCCTGCAGGGTTAAATCTTTTCGAAAAGCCGTGTCCGCGGTTATGGACGACTTGGGAATGGACGATAAGATCATAGAATAACTTTAAACGGAATGACTAAAAACTGGGTACTAGAGGTACCACTCATGAATGCAAGGTTGACTTCCTCGAGGTGATTCGGGGAGGTGCCTTTGATGAACAGGTACAGTGGTTGATGATAGTTGGTGATGAGAAAAGTGATCAAGAAAAGAGTCACTTCTTACCCCTTTTGAAAATACTCTAAATAGTCGATGCCATTGATTATGTTTTATGAAATAAAATCAGCTTTATGCAAAACAGCCATAAAACCTTGAAAGCCAATCATCGAGCATATATTAGCTCTTAATCTTGCGAGTTCGTCGAACTCAACGTCGTTTGCTTATTTTCAGAGAGGACTTCACCGACCTCGAAGGTGGGTTCTTTGTGGACGTCGACGAGTAGTCTGGGGTTCCCAGGTGGCAGCTTGGGACATCCCGGAACAGCTGGCGCTGGATGTTTATTTGCAGGCCTCTTAGGCCATAATTTGGTTCTTGTTGTTTAGAACAACACATTCGCTTCCGCTTGTTGTAATGTTGGGTCTGTGACCTCTGGTTGTCATTTGCTATCTTTCTCTATTATAAGAGTTGAACTATATGATTTGTGTCGTAGAGTCTGTGATGTGCCAGTTGTTCCACAAGTCTTGATCTCTCTATTATGCTTTGATAGTGTGTCTGGTGGTATCGGATAACCGGACACAGTATCACTGTATAGCAGTCGGGTCAGGGCGCCACAAGTTGGTATCAGAGCAGTACTGCCTGTAGGAAACCCTTCTACTGGTCGACGTTGAGTCTAGTGTTTGTGAAAATATTTTAACCTAAAAATGAGTTGTGAAAACCATCTTAGGATTCTTTTTACTCCTTATCTGGTTACCCTCTAATCTCGGAGCAATCTTATCTCGATTTGAGTTAAAGTTTTGCTTCTCGTCTGTTACTTCAAAATTAGGAGAAACGTGGGTGGGTTCGACCTTTAGTGTTATGTGTCACGTTGCTCCCGCTGCGTTGCAATCCGAAATCAACTCAGATGTTTCTACCGAGTCTAATCATTGGCTCCTCTGTTGAGTTTTAACCCAAGGTCTTGAACCGAAGGTCCCGGATTGTGCTGTGATTCTGGTATGATGAATTGTGTGGGTTGTTACCCATGTGATCGTTATGCTATTTATGATTCTCGGCGCATGAAGCTGACCTTTAACCCAAGTCCTTTATGTGGTTTGTGTGGTAAATGGTTGAACCTTAATTTCCCACACCTCAGCTGGCTATGTAACTTCAGCTCTCCCTTAAACCTTGCTCTAGGTTCTGCCTTGGAACCATCTGGGTTATGACCAGAATTCGCTTAGCGAGTCTCCCAACTACGTTTGTGACTCTGCTGCATCTCTACGTTTTGGGGCATGGTTATCACATTGAGTAATAACCGGTGTATCTTCGACATCTTAGGATTTCTCCTGAGCATGTTTCTTACTCTGAGCTGCTATCTGACCCTTGTCGGTCAGTTGACAGTAAAGTCTTATCGTGCATTGGGTGTTCCGATGCAAGTCACCTTGTTGATCCGTCAATACTTTCCACTTCATCTTGTTTGGAGAAATAACTCTAGTACCTTGTCCACCTCCCGGACCTGGTCAGAGGATTGTAATCTTCAGAATGAGGGCCTCGTTTAGCTTTTGTTCTGCTCCACCTTAGAGTGTCACACTCTTCTATATCGAGGGGTCGAGCTAAGTATCATGATCCTCTTGATGAAGTGATGCTCTTACACTTTGTTACTCTCCGAGCTCCGAGTGACTTATTACTCCAGAGCGATGAGACGTGAGTAATAATGTAATTATCGGATATTCTCAGCAGGTCTTACTGCGCAAGAATCCAAGGACATTTATGGTCCTCCTTAGCATGATTGGTTAGCCAATCAATAAGCTGAGTTTGACAGTGCTATCAAGTCAGTTGGCTCTGATGCACTCCCTCGGTCAAAGAGCTAGGTTTTGCCGAAGCTCCCAAGACCTCCTCGTTGTGCCTTGAAAGACATGATCCTCCCTCGAACTCAAGATCCACCGGTATGTCGTGATATCCTGTATGTGGATTGTGATATTTGGAGGTCTTTCCAGAAGTATCGCCAGGTTGTCACCTGACCGTGATGTTGAGCTTATGAGTAAGCTGGTTCTCTGAACAACTCCTTCTCCAAGAAAATCATTCTGGATGTCCTGAATTATTCGGTTGAGCTTAAACAACTTGGAGAGTTAGAAGATAAAAGCTCTATCTGATATAGTTCAGTTACAAAGGGATGTCTAGTCTGTCAGTGTTGAAGCTAGGTGGTATCTCCTCTTTGGATATGCTAACCTCTAAATCTTTTGATTTGAATTGGGCTATCGTCAAATCAAACTCAGACCTACCTACCTGAATGTGTTAGTCTGACCAATACTTATGCCTCGTTCTGGTGAAATATGAGTCTACCGGCTTGGAGTATCGGGATAAGTTTGTTGTTGAGCCCATCAACTACCTTCTTATTCTCTCCATGTTTGAGGAGATTCATATGGATAGTGGGCGTCAGCATTGGAAACTTGTTGGAACTAACTTTGTGTCTTCACAAGGTAGTGTTCTGGAAGTTAGAAGTGACTTTCTCTGGTTCACGTGCAATTGCTGAAAGATGTCGCCGTGGATCTGAGTAGATTGTCTGGTTTCCTCGAATCATCTCCGTCAATCATGCATAGGCAGAAGATTCTTGGATGGTATGTTGTTACCTCCATTCCTTGAGAATTTCATCTACGCATCCAGGCCACTGCTTGAATTGTTCCAGAAAGAGAGGAAGTCTGAGAACTTCGTGTCTTCTATGGTGTTTTCCATCAAGAACTCAATCGTGCCTCGCTGCAAGGTATTCAATTAGGGCAGCTGTCCTCTGACAAGTTGCTAATACGCGAGTTCCGCAATCTCGTTCCTCCTTTGGAGTTAGACCGTGTAGTCCAACTCTCGGGGTCCTAGCAATTGTAATCCGTTGGTATGCATTGCAAAGCTTCCTATTCCTACCGGTGCTGAGTCCAAAGTATCTCTACACCTAACTAGATCTGACTCTCAATCAGAAAACGATAGTTGGTGATCCTCAAGAAGCTTGACCCGATGTCCGGAAAAGTAAGAAGTTTTTCCGATACTAACTTCTCGAAGTCTCTAAAGTTCCCTCGGTTCATTTTTTTTCATGATCCTTCTTCTGTGATCTGAAATGCTCCTCCGTGAGGAAAGATCTACTCAAGCCGACTAGTACAAGTTATCTCCTCATCTGTTGGAAGTTTGTTTCGACACTCTCCCTCAGAAATTTTGGGCATTGTGCAAAGTTCATATTCTGAATCTTTGGGAAACAGTTGTCTACCAACTGGAAACTCCTTATCAATCTCCCGTCAAAAGCATGTGTCTCCTAACTGTCAATCCAAGGGATGCTTGAAGTCTCATCCTAAGTTCTACTAGGAGGTACTCGGTCGTGGTATCTTCACAAAGACCCATCCTTCCGGAGAGGTTTCCTTTCTGTTCTATGGTGTACTTTGATAGTGACCTTGAAGGGAAGCCGATGAAGATCTTCATGATGCCCTCAACCAACCTCTTCAAGAAAGAAGCCACCTGAAGCGAGAAGAACGTGTAGTACCGTTGTAACCCGTTCCCTCTTTCCTACTCTAAGAATCTCGGGACGAGATTCCTGTAAGGAGGGTAGAGTTGTAACAGCCCAAAGTTCTGAACCTAAAAACCCGAGTAAAATTTTCGCTTTTGTGTTGCATTGCATCATGGCATCCATATTAAGTTGCTAAACAACACACAAATTGGGTTTGACAACATTGGAAAACAAAATGCTAAACTTGTTTAAAACAAAATCCCAAATCAATGGAAGTGTTCAAACTTGCAAAACAAATTTTATCTTGACATCTTATATTTGTCAAGGAAGTTCCAAGAGCTCAAAATAATATTTTGCCCTTGATTTAAAATTTCTAAAGCAATAACATTTGGAATTTGAGAAAAATGCTCTATTTTAAGACTATGAACAAATGTTGTCAAAAACATTTAATTTGGAGACACTAAAATTTGTGGAGCTACAAAATGTTAAGGGGAGCCTCCCCAAATCATTTCAGATTTTTCTAAATTGTTTAAGTGCCCTAATAAAATCATTTGAATTAATGCTGGTTTTAAAAGAATAGGGAAAGGGACCCATCCGTGATAGTAACAAACTTTACCGGGGGCCTTTTTGTAAAACCATCTTCTTCCTCGTCGCTGTAGCGACCGAGCCCGCCGAGCTCGCGCCGCACCCCGTCTCGACGCGCCGACCCCGCGCCCTCCTGCCGCGCCATGAGAAGAAGAGGAGGTCCCACGACGCGTTGCTCCCCATCCCCCACTCGCTCACCTGCCCTCTGTCTCCTCTCTCTTCCCCACGAGGCGCCATGGCCGCCGTAGCCACTCGCCACCGTCGCCGTTGATTGCCGAGCCCCCGAGCGAATCGACGGGAACCAGCAACTCCGCCGTGCTCTCCTCTCCCTTCTGGTGGAAGCAATCGACCGGGGAGGCTGTAAATCGACACCGCCATCCTCAACATCGCCGCGGCCGCCCGAGTTCCGCCGCACAAGTTCCTCGCCGCTGCGGTCCACCCCCGCCATCCCCGACCTCTCCACTGTGCTCGAGGGTGAGCCCTGGCCTTGCTGCCCCTTTCCCTCACCCCTCTCGCGCTAGTGCGAGCTCGCCGTAGCCTCGCCGTGCTCCACGCCGCAGTTCGTCGCCATTCTTTTTCCCTCGCGCAGACCGGTCGCGTAGCCGGCTTAGCCGGGCTGCAAACCGGCTGTCTCGGGCCCATAGCCGGCCCAGGAGCCGGCCCAGACCGGCCTCACTGCCGGGCTCCTCTGTTAGCAGGCCGGCCTCACAACCGGCCCAACCAGGCTGGAGGCCGGCTAAACAGTTTTTTTTCCCTGGTTGTTTTTCTATTTTTCTCCCTCGTAGTGTATGATCCCCGCTCCCCCTCTCGCGATTAGGGTTATCAAACTCGATGATTCCTTGTGTTCCATCCTTCTTCCTCGAGTCGAGTAACTAGTATGGTTATCGTTGGGATTACAATAATTAAAAAGAGGAATTCTAAATTTAATAACTTTTATTCGGGACCTCCGAAAAAGGTGTTCTTTATATCGAAATGCTCAGAAAAACATGAGTGATCCAGAATCATCATCATCATGCATAATTGATCACAATTACAATAATGTGCTCTAGTAGTAATATATTCACTAAGTTTAAATATGGGGTTTATTCCAAATAATGCCATAAATATAGTGGGGACCCCATTTAACTTGTTGATCATGTTCAAAGCTCTTATGGTGCATTTAAAATGTCATATCATCATTTTTGTATGCATTGCACAATTGCCATGTGTTGATTGTTGTTTCCTTTCCGGTGTTGTTTGCTCTCCGGTAGATCACGAGTTCGGAGTTGAGCATCATTACTCCGACGAGCAGTTTGACTACTCCGCTCAACAAGGCAAGCGTAATCCCCCCTCTGAGCATATCTTATCCTATTTTCCGCAAGTATTTTCTCCACTATAATATTGCATGCGGTTCCAAATGTCAATTTGCTTGGATTAGAGTATCCTATAGTTGCATTAAGATTCCGATGCCAATTACCTGTTTCCCCTCCTATTATCCATAGGATTGTATTGTTGGCCGAGATAATTACTATGCTATGTTGATGCTTAGCCATGCTTAGTTAAGTGCATAGCAGTACTATGGTTACTTCATGTTGGTAACAGGTGCTGAGATGTTGAAGATGGTGGAAAATTGTGGAGACAGGTAATAAAATGCTTAAAGGTGGGGATGAGAGGCCACGTGGGTTGTGGTGCTTTGTCTCGTTCCCGTCGCCTAGGTGCGAGTTCTTTACCTCTTGAACCAAGAATGAGCGCGCTTCCTTTCGGTGGGCTATATGGAACCCCCATCGACCAACTAACTTGAGCGGGACTAGCCAGGGTCCTCTAGTTTGAGCTTCCATTTGCGTGTGCGTGAAGATGGTGGCCAAGACTGGGATGAGGATGGTTGTGTTAGGAAAATGAGTGGCCACGGGGCACGGTGTCGATGATCCGCTGCTCTGTCCTCACTGATGATCCTGGGTTAGTCCTTAACAAGGTAAAGGTTGTAACCGTTCCCACTCAGCCGGCTTTCCCCGGAAGAGAGCTAAGCGTAGGCAATGAGCCGGGCGGTACCGAAGGTAAACACAGTGCACCCCTGCAGGGTTAAATCTTTTCGAAAAGCCGTATCCGCGGTTATGGACGACTTGGGAATGGACGATAAGATCATAGAATAACTTTAACGGAATGACTAAAAACTGGGTACTAGAGGTACCACTCATGAATGCAAGGTTGACTTCCTCGAGGGTGATTCGGGGAGGTGCCTTTGGTGAACAGGTACAGTGGTTGATGATAGTTGGTGATGAGAAAAGTGATCAAGAAAAGAGTCACTTCTTACCCCCTTTTGAAAATACTCTAAATAGTCGATGCCATTGAGTTATGTTTTATGAAATAAAATCAGTTTTATGCAAAACAGCCATAAAACCTTGAAAGCCAATCATCGAGCATATATTAGCTCTTAATCTTGCGAGTTCGTCGAACTCAACGTCGTTTGCTTATTTTCAGGAGAGGACTTCACCGACCTCGAAGGTGGGTTCTTTGTGGACGTCGACGAGTAGTCTGGGGTTCCCAGGTGGCAGCTTGGGACATCCCGGAACAGCTGGCGCTGGATGTTTATTTGCAGGCCTCTTAGGCCATATTTTGGTTCTTGTTGTTTAGAACAACACAGTTCGCTTCCGCTTGTTGTAATGTTGGGTCTGTGACCTCTGGTTGTCATTTGCTATCTTTCTCTATTATAAGAGTTGAACTATTTGTTTTGTGTCGTAGAGTCTGTGATGTGCCAATTGTTCCACAAGTCTTGATCTCTCTATTATGCTTTGATAGTGTGTCTGGTGGTATCGGATAACCGGAGACACAGTATCACTGTATAGCAGTCGGGTCAGGGCGCCACATCCACCTCTTCCAGATCAGCCGGGTGGGGTCGAGGCGCCCGCTCAGGAAGCAGATCTTGTGGAACCGGGCCTGCAGCGGCGCGATCCGGTTGTACAGCCAGCAGAGGGTCACGTCCCGGGTGGTCAGCCCCTCCTTCGTGAAGAGCTCCTCGAGGTGCTCAAGCATCTTGTCGACGTCCGTTTGGTCGCCGTACTTCATCACGCCCCAGTTGTCCCTAACTGGGGCGACCGGCTGGAAGGCCGGCAGGTGGATGTGATCTTCACCCACCCTCAGGTTGCGGACGTAGAAGTACGTCCGCTCCCAGTCCTTCACCGTGTCCGGCTTCTTGTAGCCGGGCTGCTCCGTCCGCGACCGGTGGTAGACGATCGCGGCTCCGCAGTCGACGAAACCGAGCTCCTCCTTATCGCCGAGGTATCGGCCGCGGAGTTAGAACAGCCGGTAGAAGAGAGGAAGGGACGGCCAGACGCCGAGCCACCCTTCGCAGACGGTGGCGAAGTAGGTCAGCGTCGCCACGGAGTTTGCGCCGAGGTGGTGCTGCTGCAGGCCAAACAACTGCAGGAAGGTCTGAAGGAACGGGCTCGCCGGCAATGCGAGCCCGCGGTTGAAGTGGTCCATGAAGACCACCGACTCACCGGCGTGCGCGACGGGGACTACCTCGTCCTCGGCGGCGAGGCGCACCCCCACGCGCTCCTCCGTCGACAGAAGACCGCGCGCGCGGAGGCCCTCGATGTCCTCCGCGGTGATGTGCGAGCCGCGCCAGTCGCAGCCGCCGTCATTCCCCTCGGCCATCTCGGGCTCCAGCGTTTTGGGACGAGCGGGAGTCGTCGCCGGCGTCAAGTGGTGGTGGCCCGTGGTCGCCGTGTCCGCTGCTGCCGTGCGCTGGAGGGAGAGGCGCCACGCCGGTGGAGCAGCTGCTTCGCCGGAGAAGGAGAAGGAGAGGAGAGGCGCGGAAGTTGCGGCGGAGGGCTCGGGCGCGTGGAGGCGAAGAGGCGAAGTGGGCGAACTCCCCCCACCACGGCCGTCGCCCCCCTTTTATAGCGCGCGCAACCGCTAACCGCCTCCGGAGATCGCGTCGCGTGGCGCGCAACCGCGCGATCGACGGCGAGATCGTGGGCGGCGATTTCGCCACAGAAGATCCCACTACTACAGTTTCGCCACAGAAGATCCTGCAACAGAAATCGAGGAGTCGTCTCGACTGCCGGGCGACCGCCTGGCAGGCAGATGGGACGTGCCAGCATCATCCCCTACGTTATCACCAGCACCCGGCCGGCGGAGCGCCCGACGTTTCGCCTCCTCGACCGGATGAACTTCTTCGGTTTTGTTGAACACGCAGAAGCCCTCCTCGCCGTAACCGGCTGCATCGTTCCAACGTGTTCGAGGGCTAGTGACATGGGGATAAAACCCGGGTACCCTAAGACCCACAGAAGATCCTGAGTGAAACGCAAATTCAGGTGCCCGGCCGCCTCCAGCTGTCCGGCTAGGCCAAGCCCGCCTGCCCGAGTGCAGCCGGACTCCGCCTAGCCAGTCGAAGCGCAGCCGAGCGGCGCGGGCAAGAGGAACTGCAGACTCGTCATCAGCACAGTTCCCAGACAAACAGATAACGACAAGCATCGCCCGCCTTATGCGACCAAGGTCAACGGTGGCAGCCGGACTCGGTTGCTCGCCAGCCGGACGACCGGCTGCCGCGCTCCCACGACGAGCGGTAGACAAGGACCCGTGCTGGGCGGGTGCCGGGGCCGTGCCCGGTATGCCCTCCACGTCGCCTAGGCATGGGCTAAAGCGCA
Organism: Poa pratensis; assembly: GCA_947311845.1. Classification (NCBI taxonomy): domain Eukaryota; kingdom Viridiplantae; phylum Streptophyta; class Magnoliopsida; order Poales; family Poaceae; genus Poa; species Poa pratensis. The sequence continues at coordinate 5,813,937 of CAMZMU010000098.1, forward strand.
GCATGGCCTGACGTCTCCCACAGTGCAAAGCAGCCCCGACAGGCGGGAGGCACGGAGCGCTGCCTCGCGCCCGACAAGCTCCCAGGCGCCGCCTACCCGGTCGGAGGGGTCCGGCACCGCAGCCGGTCAGCCCTCCACGACGATAGGCCTACCCCGACATCTCCTACGCGGCTATGGAGCTCGACTGTGCGAAGCGTAGCACACTGTGCCGCGGACATGCAGCGTCACGAAGAAACCCCTCTGTAGCCGACACCGGCCGGCTGGCGCGGACCAGCCGGCCCCGCCTGTAAGCCGGACAGCCAGGCCTATATAAGGCTGTCCGGTGCCCAAGTAGAAGGGGTCGGTCGCCTCATTCTTCTCCCCCCCACACCCGAACCATGGAACACTCGAACAGCTCAAGGAGCACCTCTGTACTGTGTCCACCATTGATAGAGAGATCGAGCAGGAGTAGGAGTGTTACCTCCTCCGGGAGGGCTCCGAACCTAGGTACTTCCCGTGTCCGCGCTCCGGCGCAATCCCTGCGGGTGCCGCTGTTGCAGAACGCTGCCCCCATCCCGATCTTAGCCACCCCGTGGCATATGCCGTGTTCCACACCACGTCAGGTAGGTCCTGCTGACAATGCTGGTTCGTAATGAACAGGAATTTCTGTCACCGATGGTTCATGGTACTCAACATGAGTTTGACCATTCCCTGCTGTCGGTGATGGTTCATATGCACAGGAATTTGGGCAGTATGCGAACTAGTTGCTTCACTACTCCCCCCCCCCCCCCTTCAAAACAAACGACAGTAGAACTTCTGGTTTTGTGCCTCGGCGTTTGCATGACGCTAGCCAAGAAACCCACTGCTTTGTCCGGTCAAGCGGCAACAACTCCCAGTAAATATTTGTTCGGGATTTGGTCCATAGCGACTGAATCCTAACCGTCCAGAAATTAGGATCGTAACCAAAATTCACCGTGAAATAGCACTGGACAGCACTAATTTCCACTTTCTCTGGCTCTGTCAACTGAATCTCCAAATTATCAAATTCACGAAGATCAACCCCAGAATCAGTTGCACGGACTGTACCGGCACCGTAGTGCACTACAATATGTACCACTTCCATTACCTAGACAAAAAATTTCCATCGTCAAATACTACACACCGGATATATCTAAAAATTACAACCACCACTAATATTAATCCGAATCAAAATATACAATATATCTAACCGACAAAATATATCTACAATGCTAATATTAATCCTAATAAAATTATACGATATATCTAACCACAAACTATATTCACTTTTAACCGCAAACTATATTCACATTTAATATATCTACAATGCTAATATTAATCCTAATAAAATTATACGATATATCTAACCAACGAAATATTTCTACACTAATGCAAACAAATATTATATATCTACCCACAAACTATATTCACATTTAACCTAAAATTTTTAGGGATTAGGGTTTACCCTTGACGCGTGTCTAGCTCCCGCTGCCCGGCTTCAATCTAGCACCACCAGCACTGCATCAAGCCTCTCCTTGCCCAACAACAGCATGCAGCACCACTATCCACCATTGTTGACCACCATTGCTCCACCTCCACACCCCCAAACGCCTCCACAAACAGCTATCCCATCAACAGATCGGGGATGCCCCAACCCTTCTCTACTCTATTTCTTGAATCTGCGAGCTTGTGGGATTTTTTCTGGGTAGGATTCGGTGGTATTTTCGAACCAGAGAGAAAGAACAGAGAGAGAGAAGGAGTCGAGCGGAGGAAGAAGAAGAGAGCCGGGCGCGGCCTGCTTATCCAGCAGGTTTCGGCGTCGCCCGTGCCGAAACCCTGCTTTCGGCAGCGCTCGTGCCGAAAGGCGTGGGCCACGCCTGCCGACGCGACCTGCGCCATGCACTGTCGGCAGCGGCCCAGACGAAGGACAGCTTTCGGCTTGGCCCGTGCCAAAACACTCCTTTCGGCGTTGCCCGTGCCGATACACTCTGCTTTCGGCCCAGCCGTTGCCGACGCCGCGCTATTTTCCAAATTTCTGGAAAACGCGCGCTATTTTCCGAATTAATGTTTAAAAAAATATTATTTAAAAAAAATCCCCTCATATCTGTGTGCAGGAGCATATTTTACAGTGTGTCCAGGTGTTAATTACCTATGCTGGTGCAGTACATGCAGGCACGCAGCAGGAACCATGCTAATCTTCATGGCTCTTTTGATTAGAAGGAATCTCATAGAAATCTTGGAGGATTTTTTTTTTGCGAAAAGGCCAACCGGTCTATTGATTATCAACAACGGTACAAAGAATCCCAGAAGTAATGAAAACTAGCTGGGTGGCCCGCGCAATTGCGCGGCTAGATGAAACACTTTTCTATGTTCAGACTTGAATTGAAATATCTATTTTGCTGGAGACCACTCTACAGTTCAATTTATATTTATTTCCTCGAGCTGCCGCAATTGCTTGTCTCATCTCTGTTGATTTTTCCATCAGTAGTAACATAATAAAAGATGAATGATGTACTGCATATAATAGCAACATCCACAACCTATGATCCTTCTTGATCAATCATGCAAATATATCAACAAACTGCTCTACAGTTTTAGATGTCATGAGGATGTAAGATTTATTTGTCGTTTCGAGCATAGAAAGCAAGTATATGGAGCAACAATTATATGTCATCCTGCCATAACATTTGTAGTCGTGGCCATTCAGCCACTGGCAAGTTAGGGATTTTTCTTCGAAGCATAACGTCAATAAAAAAATTGTTAGAAAATTTAGTGGCATCCTTAGTTGAGTGATTATTAAAGAACAGTAATATATACACTAAGAAATGCTAAATTTACATGAGTTATGAAATTTTACACCCCGGGAAACAACAATATAGAAAACCGATAAAATTAAATAAAAAGTATATCCGCTATCTATAAATACGGTTCCGATGAATTGGGGACAGGCCATATCATATATTATTTTCAACTTTTTTGAAAAGAGAAACAATATATAAATAATCTTTCTAATTCTTCTCATGAACTTGGGACCAGAATATGACAGTTTATTTGTGCATCTATTTTGCATTGAAACTTGTAGACTGTGCCACTTACACTGGAGTTCAAAAGGTACGTTAAAAACTAAATGTTTTACAGACCATATGTAATCATTCCGATTCACCTACGCTTCACTCCGCCATCTCGTCCAAGACGTCACCTTCAGCTATCAGATTGTTTCACCTACAGAAAGAGTGCACCTAGTGATTAAAAATATCATCTTCGACAGTACATGTTGCTGGACTAACCATGATACCTTTGAGTAAGAAAATTCCTTTACTAACAACTAAGATACAATAAATAGTAATAAATAGTTAAGACAAAGTAATTAAATATCACTTGCTTGTTCGCCCTTCATGTTCAGAGTTCTTTGGATGCGACTATGCAGCAATATGGATCAACAATAATAACAATGGTTGTGTCACCTGGATGAGAGGACTGTAGGCTGCTTTAGCAAGCACTGAACTTGTTTTCTTGAGGCATATATTAACTTGTATATGAGGGCTGAATGGAGCAGCACATATACTATTGGGCAAAGCATAGCCTTAAGGGGAGTAAGGTCTAAAGAAGCAGAAAGACTGGCCATGCAATCACATAAAACATGATCTGCGTAAGAACACGATAGATCTAAAATTCATCACACCATAAGGCAGCCCGATCTTTTTATTGGGATGATTCGTATTAAAGTTCAATCTGCTTTTTCAAAATTTGAGCTTGGCCAGAACAAAAATTGAATAAGATTTGTAGGAAATAAAAGCCATAGATAAATTTTGGTGGCACTTGTAAGTGTGTATATTATGCGCCATCGCGTACAATCTATGGAAAGAACTAAACAATTTTAGCGTACACACTGACCTCATTAGTGAGAGCGCCACACCAATTTCTATATGAAGATGCGATCAGGTTTATGTGTTGGCAGACCTCGCTCGGTGCCATGAAAAAGAGTAGGGAGATATATGTCTTGATTCCTGGACAATTCATTTAGCAAGTAAGCAAGTGCAGGTATGCGTCAAAAAAATGCTTGGGCTTATATAAAGAATATGTACTACTGTTGGTGATAAATGTACGTGTAGTTGAATCTTGCGGTTAGTGTGCCAGCCCAAATAAACATCTTATGCAGTTGGCCATCTCCAGCTATGAACAGCCTACAAATACCGAAACACGAATATTAGGCTGTCCTACATTGATCAAGAAAACATAAATTGCCCATCATTTGATGTACCTGAAATTTATCTTTCAAACTGAGGGTTAAGTCAACTTGTCCCCCGATGGATTTCTCCATGGGGCGGCCTCTACGGCAGCCTTCCGTTCTCGGCCCAAATATTTCAGTTCATATCCATACAAACATACCTCAACATCAATGAACCTATATATATCCCTTATTTCCTGGCCAGCTGAGTTGGACTGAGACAGATCATGCCTCGCCTATGTCATGGCTTATTAGAATTTTAAATTTTCTGGATACTGTTACAGAAGATTTTGTTCTGTATAGTACTTACAAAAATAAAATCTCTCTAGAAGAACAAAAGTTACATGTCTAGCTATGTGGATGAAACACTATACCCCAGCGAACAAATGAAATATTGTTAGTTTCTTGCCAATAATAGTATAAATTTTATAATTCTTCAAAACAGAATGAGAAATATATTTTCCGTAGTGTAGACAATAGATCGGATATGTAAGGAAGACCCTTAGAGCTTTAATCAATATATTATTCCCGTCACTTTCATGCGTTTGAGTTTCCGATTACCACGGCTTCATGGCTTTGTTAGATGTGTTCGAGGCCCGAGATGCGTGTGACGTGTGGTTGGAGATGACATTTAGGGCTTGACATGGTTTGGAGCTTAGCCGCTATGGATGTGTGTCTGTGTGCTACCCTTTGGTTACATTCCAGCCATTAGTCAGCAAGCCAACTCTATACAGTAGAAAAATGTAAAATCGTCAATTCTTCTTACTTTTAAAATGCACAAATGAAAACAAAAGGAAATAGATTAAGAAACCTAAGAAAGTAGGGAAAAACACTCGACCTCAATTTACTGGTTGCTGTAGCCTGCAGATACTCCCAATCCAGAGGCAACCTTCTTGACCTCTTGAATGCATATCACTCTATCTATGAAAATTTGTCCAGAACCAAATTAGTTCTTCCCTGCATAGGAGATACACATATCAGCATCACTGAATTAGAGTAAATTGAAAGTACAGATCCCTGTATACCCACACATTTGTGCGGCTAGATTTACTGCGGGTACCTTTCACCAATTAATACTTCTATTTAAGAAGCTTAATTACATTACCAACCATAATTAAACATTGTGCCAGGTTATTTCATAGGACTCATCCTAGCTCATATTGCAGGCATATTTTTGTTAGTGCACTATCTAGCCTCTACGTGATTCCATCCATCTTGCCAATATTTTTGGTCGTATACATGTCTATAAGGAAAACATGTTGTCCTATATAAGAAATATATGTCTACTTGATCACACAACTCATCTATAAGATTAAAAGCATATGAAAAAAACTACAGGATTAAATACATGTATATATATAATCTAGCAGCTAACATGCTCGTACATGCATCATGTATAATTATAACATGCTTTTAATCAAACGAACCTGGTTGCTGCTGCTAAAAGCATGATACCTTTTTTTTTGCGGGTGGAACGCATGATACCTGATGGCACACTGATAAGACCATGAGCACTTGCGCAGACGAACACATCAAAATTTTCTCTGAAGGTCAGAACTGTTTGCAAAGACAAAAAGTTATTGAAGAACAGATGGAGTATTTTGTATCCTACAGTTCGTATATGAAGATTAAAAAATCACACCTGAATGTGCAGATCAAGCTTACCCGTCAGACCAATTTTTACTTCATATTTGTAACATCCTCTTTTAAAGAGAAATACGTCCAAGTTGTGCTTCATGGAATTTGCCGGTATATTAAGATGCTCGCACCCTTAGACCGCTCCTGTAGATAAGAAGAAAAACACATTACATTAGATGCATTGAAACCTTTAATACTCCCAGCTTATAAGTACTGAAAATTGGCACATTTTTTTTATACTGAAAGGCAATTCATCAATGGTAACAATAATTTCAAGGGTTAAGGAGCATCCAAATGAGTCTCTTAATTGGAATGGAAATCTTACGCATATCCTAATTAACTTGATGATTCCAACAAAAAACCCGTGAATAGATACACGTCGTTTAAATAATAAGCATTGTAAGTTTGTGAACCAAATTAATTATACTAATATATTTGAATTAATATAGCATCGATACAATAGAAGTCTATTTTTTTTGGAATACACACATTTGATGCATCTTACATAAGAGCAACAAATATAGAGGGAACTTCTTGCAAGCAGCTGGCAGGAAACCACCATGAAGAATATAAGGTAATTAAATAGTATCTTCATGTGAGCTCAATTAGATTTCCATATAAAGTGAAAGTTGAACTGGTTCATGATAAAATACAAAATGAAAATGAATCATGGCACCTGGTAGTGCGAGTTTGCATATATGAGTTATGAATATGAAGGAATGAAGTTCTATACTCCAAAAGTTCATAATAAGGCTTGATTCTATACCTGAATATGAAAAAGAGAGAGGCAACATAAGGGATTGGTAGCAGAAGTGAGTTCCTCTATGAACTTTGATTTAAAAATGCAGTCAAGTCTCCTTTCCTTGAAATGATATATCAATAAGGATCTTAACAACTATTACTTACATCCAGAAATACTTTCACCTTGTACCTGAAACAAAATGCATAAAACTAAATTTCAGCAAGGTACATTCAGTAGTAGGTATTTCAAACAAAATTCCATGCATATGCAAAAAGAAATTATTGCGGTGAAAAAACGAAGTAATCTATACACGTTTGACTTGTAGCCTTTAGCCGCGTGGTCCTAATAAAGTTCGAAGTTAATTCACAATTTAGGAGGACACAAAGGCTGAAGTTTCAGAAAGCAGCAAAATATGTCATCTCCAATGTAGTGCTGAAAAGTTCAGTAAAATCACCGTAGAGGATGTGTCTTGACTGTATCTGAATTCAGGTTGAGTATGGCACATTCTCAAATAGGTATTTGAAAATAAGCATCGTGCACACACAATTTTTCTTTGTTTCACGCAAGTTGTCTAAGTGCTTGCAATGAAAAAATGGTGTATACTTTCTAACGTGGACACCAAAATTTGTATATACACTTGTTTGGTTGCAATTGTGATAAAGATGAAGATCAACCGCTAAACATTACTGGTAAAGGAAGGTTTCAGTAGTCTTCACTTGAAAAGCTCCATCGACTGTCCAGTCCGATTAGCCAGAGTTGCTAGTTATGCTCCATGTAAGCTTACAGTTCACGTTGATTGGAATATGGAGTTTTCCTGTCTCGCTCGCCACATGGGTGCTGTGCGATCCGCCGCATCCTGCACTTTGAATAATTCACACAGTTCTTGGCCTTCCTTTGGAGATAGTGACATCAACTACAGAGGTATTCGGTCAATTATTTAAACACATCATAGAAAACAACATTCAGTTAGTGCTGGTAATTAGCATTGCAATATCTTGATTGCGAGCGGCAATGCATCGTGAACCAATATATATATCGTCTGCTAAATACACGACCAATTAGTGTTTGGACAAAAAGTTTTTCCGCCATCCCATTTTGAGGACTCACAGAAATAACTCGGATAGTACCACAATCTCAGGAAAACAAATTATGTCACCGCACTTATTAAAAGTATTTGGTCAGTTCATTTTGCCAAAATCTTGAACTGATATGTTCCTGGAAGGAAACTAATGAGCATGTGGGAACAGTAGTATTTATATGGCCGATCATTTGATCTTTCATGTTTAATTCAATGGAAGAGACGAAGATTTTAAAAAGCATTACTGATATCCTTTTCTTCAATGTCCAAATCTCCCGTAACAACTCCACAAATTCTTGCAATAATGGCCTCCAGCTTCAACCTGAGCCTCAATATTCACCACGCACAAAACCTAACGAATCGATCTGCGTAAATTTGTCGAACTCATCTCATACGTTGCAAATCAAGGGCAAATATTTTAACAACCCAATCTAGAACGTGTAAGAAAAATATGTGCAGCTTCAACAAATCAGCAAAACAATGAATCCTAACCTGTTGCGGGTGACCATGCACCATCTGTTAGAGCCCATTGTCTTTGTGAAATCAGTCCCTTGCCATGCAGCTATTTAGCATTGCAATATCTTGATTGCGAGGGGCAATGCATCGTGAACCAATATATATATCGTCTGCTAAATACATGACCAATTAGTGTTTGGACAAAAAGTTTTTCCGCCATCCCATTTTGAGGACTCACAGAAATAACTCGGATAGTACCACAATCTCAGGAAAACAAATTATGTCACCGCACTTATTAAAAGTATTTGGTCAGTTCATTTTGCCAAAATCTTGAACTGATATGTTCCTGGAAGGAAACTAATGAGCATGTGGGAACAGTAGTATTTATATGGCCGATCATTTGATGTTTCATGTTTAATTCAATGGAAGAGACGAAGATTTTAAAAAGCATTACCGATATCCTTTTCTTCAATGTCCAAATCTCCCGTAACAACTCCATAAATTCTTGCAATAATGGCCTCCAGCTTCAACCTGAGCCTCAATATTCACCACGCACAAAACCTAACGAATCGATCTGCGTAAATTTGTCGAACTCATCTCGTTGCAAATCAAGGGGAAATATTTTAACAACCCAATCTAGAACGTGTAAGAAAAATATGTGCAGCTTCAACAAATCAGCAAAACAATGAATCCTAACCTGTTAGCGGGTGACCATGCACCATCTGTTAGAGCCCATTGTCTTTGTGAAATCAGTCCCTGGCCATGCAGCTATTACCTGATGCCTTCCATCGTCTGGGCGAGTGCTCCACGCCGGCGGCCTCCTCTCAAGTTCGTGTCGCGATCATAGGATGTAAGATCGACGCTCTCCATCTTGTCGGCGTGGCTGACACCATTGTGTGGAGTAGATCGCCCCTGGCTGTGTGGGGTAGATCTCCCCGGTGCCGACGGCCTCCTCTCCGATGCAGGCTGCGAGGTGCGAGCAAGCAAATCTGTGTGAGGTAGATCGCCCTGGCTGTGTGGGGTAGATCTCCCGGCGCCGACGGCCTCCTCTCCGATGCATGCTGCGAGCAAGACGGCAGATCGCAGATCGTAACTCCTCGTTTCGCTGTGCACACAAATTGTATATTCCCATGAAGCTGAGTTGATCGTTCGGGTGTAGGCAGACGTAATCAATTAGGACTGCTGCTGCTTTTTTTCTTTTTGGACATGGACTGGTTCCGATTATGGACTTTTTTTAGGGATGATTATGGATTTCTTTTTCAGGGACGATTGATCTTTTTTTATTGCCTTCTCGCAGATTGATCTGTCTGTACGTGAACCGTTACGCATAAATCTGAGCCTTTCTTTTTTCCTTGTTAGATGCTTGATTAATCTGAGCCGTTAATTGTCTTGTGTTTTAATTATATAATAGATTACAAATAGGTCTACAGGCCACCTAGCGATGACTACAAGCAGTGAAGCGAGCCGAAGGCGCGCCGTCGTCCTCACCCCTCCCTCACTAGAGTCGGGCAAAACTTTTCGTAGAAGAGCTTGTTGTAGTGGACATACGGGAAGTCGTCGTGCTAAGGGCTAAGGCCCTGAAGGACCAACGCAGCAGAGCAGTAACCACACGCCCTCCGTAGAAGAGCCAGACCTACAACCACACGAACGAATACGAAAACGACCAGGATCCGAGAAGATCCGCATGACACACATCTCCACACGTCCTCCATCGGTACTAGCGCACCATTGGAGCGAGCATAGGACATGGAGGATCTTATTCTGTCTTCAGGATGTCACCGCCGCCACACCATCCCAAAAAAACACTCGAAGAACCTTAAAAAAAAGGGAACGAAAACCTTCCCGCGGCGAGGGACTGCGGTCGGCCATAGGAGGCGGAGGTCGCCGGTGACCGGAGATGAAGGTGTGGCGAAGAGGAAGCCCTTGGCGGATGCGGATTGCGCCATTGCGGCGACAGCCACGACGAGGAGGACTATTCCATGCTGTTTGACCCTGAGATGTGCGACCTCTACATGCCATGCGACCCGCCGGAGGTGCCTGCCTCGGTAGGCAGCGGTCGGCCTCTGAAGTGCGAGGCTCTCTTCAACCACCTCATGGAAATGGCGTGGCGACAGACCGAGACGTCGAAGCGGCAGCATTGGTGGTTGCTGGAGCGGGCTGAAAAGGGAGAGGAGCATTGATCTTGATCCTTAAGAATTTTCCTATGTACATCATTTGATTCGTAAGATTAGATCATTAGGAAAAATTTCTATAGGATTGCATTGCACTATGTTTTGGAGAAAAAATTTCATTCACTCAAACCTCATGTTACAATTTGTTTGTTTTCCTGTGATTCAAACATTTCCTAACGAAAATTCTAGTACGATTCTGGACATGACATTTTAATTCTAGATTTTTCTCACTACTGTGTTTTGGAAATCCTTTGAAATCAAAGAGGTGTACGGACACATGAAATATGGTTTGGTCGAGAGCATCTCTAGGGAAAGGACGGCACCGAGTAGTATATGTACAAACAAGAAGGGGCAAAATCGACATTGTTGACCTCCGGGCGAAAGTTTAACACAAAATGAACCCCGGGCGAAACTATTTCACGCTTCTGACCCTTTTGGGTAGCGCCTCACGATCGGGCGCTACACTCTACAGGATAGCGCCTTTTGATCGGGCGCTACACTTCTTGCCAGCGTGGCCGGCCGGGACCACGCGGGGCCCAGATTTGGATGTGTAGCGCCTCATGATCAGGCGCTACACCCTTTACCGTGTCGCGCCTTGACTCGGGGCGCTACACTCTGATTTAGAAAATTTCCCGTGCCTCTGCTCGACTGAGCTCTCTGGAACCGTTCGGGTCAGAAGTGTAGCGCCTTATGATCAGGCGCTACAGGCTGAATAGTGTAAAGCCTTTCCATGAGGCGCTATACTATGTACCGTATGAAAAATACATAACAATTTGAAGCAACTACACAGCAATTTCAACAGCAAGTTCATAGCAAGTTTATATCAAATCTCACAGCACATACACAACAAGTTCAACATGGTAAATTCACAGCAAGTTCTCAACATTACGACAAGTACGACAATGCTACAAGTTCACAAGATAATAAGGTGGCGATACTACAAGTTCAACATTACAATAAGTGCGACAATACGGCAACAAGTGCAGTCTCCTACTTCCGGCCACGGGTACGATGGCTAGTCGTGGCTCGACCCCTAGTTGGCATTGTCTTTGCCCTCACCACCGGCTGTGTCTCTTCCTCGTTCTCCTCATCTTCATCGGAGGATGAGACGTGCCTCATCCTCCTAACCGTCAACTTCCGTGGACGCTTCTCCGGGATTTGCGGCCCCTTCCCTTTGTTCATGAACTCAGTAGGCGTGAATCGAACAAAGGGATCCTCCGGTCGGGTTCTCATCATGTAGGCGGATCGTTGTTTAACCGCCGTGGCCAACAACATGTCATCTGGAAACTAACAACCAAAAAGAAATATGTGTTACATGGCCGTTCAACACTAACATGAATGCAAATATGACCAAAAAATGTAGTCCATGGTGCTATCAAACCTGCAAGGTCGTCTCATCATCTCCCTCATCATCTAGGTCAACCTGGGGGGTTGTCGATGAAGCGGACCTAGATGGCTGCGGCGATTGGTACTCGGGGGCACGACAACCTAGGAGGTTCGCCAACCGGCGTAAGCGTCGGGCTGAGTTCTAAAGGACAGTTGAGAAAATGTTAAACTTAGCATGCAATAAGATAGTAGGTCATCTAGTTATCTGCAATATGTTGGTGTTATACCTTCAAAAATCCTCGAAGTGCACTCTCGCTTTGTTCTCCCTCCGGGTTTTCTTCCAACACCGTCTCGCTTTCGTCAGCTTGCTTACTTATCTCCGTGCGCTACGGGTGAAATAAAATCAACTAGTTATGCAAGAAATATGAGAGGAGGAACCGCTAAAAAGAAGTTATGCAAGAAGACCTTACCACAAAGTTAATCACGCTAGAAAAAGGGATTTGCTTCCCCCTCCTAACCATCCTGTTGTACTGGCTCTCAGCAACTTCGTCAAACACGGGGGGCTCTTCTAATATCTCCTCCTCGTAAGCCGGCTTCAATATGTTCACACGAGTATTCTGAAGAAACCACTGCAGGTAGTTGTTGAAGGCGAGTGGACAATGGGGGCTCTGCCGGCCCCATCCTGCCTTCAGAGTTTTCTCCAGACATTGCTCGAACTCGATGACATACTTCAAATGGTACTTGTCCCAGTCCTTCACCTTTCTCTGTCTTCTCCGGTCCATCCTGCATTAGAACAAACCAAGGCACTCTTAGTAACAGCTAATAAAATTTTGAGCATAATCTACTAGTCCATCTATGTAACCTGTGAAGCTGCTTATCCGTGTATCGATACTCAGGTGGATGGACCTGGAACAACCCGAACTGCCTCATCACGCGTTGTGGCAAGTGGAACTCAACCGCCCAATTGCATATCAACGGGCAGCGCATGAGCCACAAACCCTTCTCCTTCAAGCACTGCGGGTTCAACGTAAACTCATATAATAGAGGAAAATCGTCCCCGCTGCCATAAGGCTCCCATTCAACCTGTAACATGGCAACATAATCAATTAGGAGGAACATCAAAATCATGAGGCTAGGGTCATGTAAAGACAAGTGCTTACTTGGTCGGCGGTAAGCACATCGAACTCATTGGTGTACTGCCTGTACATGTAGTTAATGTCGCTATAATTATCCGATACCACGTCCCACTTGTAAGCCCAAGTGGGGAGCCGAAGAGGGTTCGGGTCATCTACGTTCCAATCTTTGTGGGTCACCTCTTTCGGTCGTCCAACAGGAAAGTGCTCCCAGCTCCATACCGAAAGTAGAAGCATAGAACCACCAATGCCAACTTTATCAAGTGTCCTACGACAAGCATCGTCCAGCTGCATCAAAAATGAAAACGGTCAAGTTATGACATTCTACAAATGGAAATGTAAATACAAACCAAAAAAGACCAATTCATTACCTGCCGGTACAAGTAGGCAAGTGCAGCAGAACCCCAACTCCACTTCGAGTCCCAGACGGTAAGCGCCTTCAGCCACATCCACTGAGCCGTCGTGCCACCACTGTCAGGAAACAAAGTCCTAGAGATAACGTACCACACATACACGCGGGCATACGTCTGGATCACATCATCATTTGCTCCGGCGGGGCAGTGCGTGAAGTGCAAAACTATCCACGGGTAAGTAGCGCTGGCCGGGACTCTATCTTTGCTCTTGTCCTCGACCTCCTCCGGAGCCATACCAATAAGGTCCCGCATCTGCCCGCGCCACCCTTCGGAATCTGTGCTCATACAAAGAGGCTTCCCCTCGATAGGAAGTCCAAGAATCATGGATACATCCATAAGAGTGGGGGTCATCTCGCCAGTCATGAGGTGAAATGTGTGTGTCTCCGGCCTCCACCGGTCCACAAGGGCGGTGATTGCGGGCGCGTTAAACCTTGGGGTCGAACGGCTCACAAGTTGGATGAAAGGGAGAAGGCCTATCCTCTCGATGTACGGAGTGTACCGCTCATCGTACGACATGTCATTCGACGAAGCCCCATGAGACCGAAGCTTCAAAGGTTTAAGCTCCTGCAAATAACACATTTGAAATAAAATATTACAATGTATCCAACACAATTGCAACAAAATAAAATCAAACACATAAAGAAACCAAGATTAATTTTATTACCTCCCCCAATTACGCCATCTTATAGTCCCGATGATCAACATCATACTCAGTATCGAGTAACCACACCATCCTACATATTACAACATATGTGAGCAATATTTCATACATAAAACGATATCACCTAACTATACAAATACTACACATATTTACTCCACACATGTGTTCGACGGCATACTAAACTTTTCTTAATCGAGGCATATGTGCTACGGTTTCTACTAAAACCGAAATCTACAGATTATACAAATCAACATATAGGCTACGGTTCTCTAAGAAAAAAAGACTACTAAATTTTTACTAAAGCTAACCTAATGCTAAAGAACATACAATCATGCCACGGGTAACAATAAAATCCAAATCAACTAGATTTTAGGCTTCAACCGAAACTTGCACATGGAGGTCAAATGGGGTCAATTTATTGGACAGAAAGTGGGGGATCGGAGGAGAATACCTGTGGGAGGTACTTGGGGACGAAATCCCCTCACTTTCTCGGTCAGATCGGAGAGAAAACGGTGGAGGATTAGAAGGGGAGAGAGAACCGCCGCCGCCGCCATGTTCCTGTCCTTCTGCTTGGGTCGGGTGGATGGGGTAATGCGCGCTAGGGTTGGGGACGGGACTAATACGAGATGTGTAGCGCCTTGTGATCAGGCGCTACATGATCGTACCATAGCGCCTGATCATGAGGCGCTACACATCCAAATCTGGGCCCCGCGTGGTCCCGGCCGGCCACGCTGGCAAGAAGTGTAGCACCCGATCAGAAGACGCTATCCTGTAGAGTGTAGCGTCCGATCGTGAGGCACTACCCAAAAGGATCAGAAGTGTGAAATAGTTTCGCCCGAGATTCATTTTGTGTTAAACTTTTGCCCAGAGGTCAACAACGTCGATTTTGCCACAAGAAGGCTTGAACAGCGTTGCTCGCTCGCCCCGCCGCTGACTAAATAAACTTGCCAGCTGCGGTGCTCCGGTGGCCGTGCCGGAGTCGTCGTCGTCGTCGTCATGGACGCCGCTCGCGAGATCTAGGCATGAACTAGAGCGAGTGACATGAGCATGACCTATCTCGATGCTGCCGATGATGCTATCCACGTATATCAGTATATGCATCTCGAACCAGAACTCCGTGGTGCCATGCCATCCGTGCGTGGAATCATATCATCTTCGTCTCATTACATCTCCCTCTGAATCTCTGATCACTTTGCATTCACTCTTTCGCCGTGGCACTGACGAGTTGGTGTGTTTTCGTATGTTGGACTTGACTGGGAAGTGAAGGGGAGAAGTTAAGAAAATAAAAGATTGACGGTGTTGCAGAGGGGCATAGGAGGACGCAAATAAGGTTTTTAAATTGCGGGTCTCACACGCCACTGCTTGAGATGCGTCCCTGCCCTGCCAACCACACGTACGTAGCTGGAACTGGAAGAGAAGAAAACACTTGTGCTTCCTCTCTCTTTCTCTTCTCTCTAGATATTGCAGCGACCGCATAAACCGCGTCTGGTTATCACTCCAACGTGCGGTACCGTACTGACACAAATTGTGTCCGAAGCAAGTGACTGCCATGATGGCTCCTTCACTGCATCCTCACTGGTTCCAGAGGAGCAGTTTTGAGCTGCGTGCAGCCGTTGACTGTGCTCATCGAGCAGGGCAGCCGTTTACAACAGTACTACCTCTGTTCCAATAATGTAAGCATTTTTAGCAAACTAGATAAAAATGTTTATATTGTGAAACGGAGAGAGTACATTTCTTTGCATCATTCACTCGATTATCCTTTTTGCATTATTTTGCTGAAATAATGCAAGGAACAAAAAATTGTACCGCTGATGACATGCATGAAACCCCGCAAGCATTTGACATACTCTCTCCGCTCCATAATATAAGATGTAGAAGGAGTAGGAATATAAAGTAAAAGACGAAACACTGAAGTGCTACATACTTGAATTCCATATGATCCGAAAACAATATGAATTCACATCAAAACGTTTTTGAAGAAACAAAGAAAATGGAAAGATTATAGCATTAGGTTTCATGACCCGTTTGAATGTGGAAACGTAAAATGTAGGGATAGGAAAGAATACAGGAACTGAAATGTCATGTATCCTGAATTCCTACTGGAACCAAAACCATACGAAAACTTTCAAAGTGTGGTTTAGATGCCCAAAAATACATGAATTATATACACAAAGAGATGAAAACATGAGGGGGAAACTCATCTTATTTTTTCTCCAAACTTCCTTTTATGGTGTGTCAAACACTATTCGATGCTAATTCATGTAGTTTTCTACTTCTTAGATTTAAATAGCACATGGAGTTTAAATCCTACATTTTTCTTATTGTTGTGTCTTAGGACCCCGCGGGTCAAAGAGGCCATGATTAGCGCCTCTATGATTTAAAGAAATTTTATAGGAATTTAGGTTTTTCCAACATGGCTTGTTTTTTATTTGGAGGGCTAAATCACATAGGAATTATCAAATAGGCTTTGAGTGGATGGGAATATTCCCCCAAAATAAAGTGCAAGAAAACATAGCAAAAATTGCTAGGATCAATCAAGTCTATCAAACAGACTACATACATATCCTACTCAGCAATCCATTTTGTTCAACCAGCTGGCCTGATCACACAATTGCTGCAAAGAAGGGTGGACGATCATACTAATGAAAGTCTTTGTGTAGATTTCACTGAAGAAGAGATTTGTTTTTACTCTGTTCCAGATAGGCACTATGAAAGTGCTAGGCCCAGATGGTTTCCCAACTTTCTTTTATCAAAGAAACTGGAGTGTCTTAAGAGAAGACATTGTCAAGGTTGTTCATAAGTTCTTTGAAAGTGAATACGCCAACATGGGTCAATGAAACTGCCATTGTGTTGATCTCGAGAAAACCAGTTTGCCTCAAAGATTATAGACCAATCAGTTTGTGTAACATCATCTATAAAAATGTTGCAAAGTGTCTGGTGAATTGTTTGAGGCCTCTCCGACATAATATTATCTCCCTGATTCAAAGTGCTTTCATTCATGGTCGCGTGATAATAAACAATGCCGTTATTGAATTCAAGTGCATGTATGCCCTCCAAAACGGAGAGAAAGCAGCAGGAAAATAATGTGCCTACAAACTTGACCTAATGAAGGCTTATGATGAGTTGAAAGTTTTTCCCTTGAAGAAGTGATGAGAAAGTTGGGTTTTGCCAGTAAATGGATTGGTTAGGTCATGACTTGTGTCAAATTTGTCTGCTTTTCGGCTTGTTTTGTTGGAAATATACTGAAAAGCTTCACTCCTACAGGAGGGCTACGACATGGAGAGCCTATCTCCCCCTATCTTTTCATCTTCTTTGCGGAGGGTCTTTCTGTCTTTTGCTACCACCAGATATCTGAGCTGTGTGTTGAAGAACTAAAATTCTGCAAAAGAGGGCCTGGGATCTCCCACCTTCTGTTTGTGATGATAGTCTCCTTTCTTCAATGCAAATGTTGATCAAGCTACCAAAATAAATGATATCCTCTGATCCTATGAAAGAAACATTGGTCACCAGCTGAGCCAGGGAAAAAGCTCCCTCATTTTGGGACAACACAGCTCGGAAGAGGACGATGACATTGTTGCGGCAATTTTTAATGTGGACCCAACCACCTTTGATGATAAATACCCCGGTCTATCTATCCGGGAGAAAGGATAAAGGATGATAAGTTCCAACAAACTAAAGATAAATTGTTGAATAAATGCTCAGATTGGTCAGAAAATTCTTATCAAATACGATCAACCAAAGGATTTTCCTGTAAAATCTTATGAAATTCCTATGAATGAAAGAAGCTCTCGGTGTTTGAAATGCTAATTTTTGTTATCCTCAAACTCTCATTTGGGAATGAAGGGATTTTGAAGAAAACATGAGAAAGCTAAATCCTAAGACATATTTATATAAATATTTTGATTTAATAATTGCTTCACCTAGGGGGAACTCCACGATGTTCAAGAGCATTTCAAACACGAAGTGGTCTATTTAGATGATGGGAAAATATGATGGCAAGTAAATCAGACGCCATGTCTCTTCTAATGTAACATGACCAGAAACACGAGAATTATACATCACAATTGTTTAATTGTGTAAAGTGGTAAACTTACTACTCCCTCCATTTCTTGATGTAAGGTGTATAGTTTCTTGAGAGAAACTCCAAAATATAGGGCGTATTGCGATTTATGGACAATTTTACCTCTCCACAAATGATTCTCAATCTAGAACGGAGGGATTTGACCGATTGTTTTCCATTTGTTACTATTAGGGACTCATATCTCTTTTCTAGAGGGAAATGAGTCCATCATATGCCAAATACCCACGTTTTAATATTCGTGCAGAAAACTGTACACCCTTCATTCAAGAATGGAGGGAGTAATAAATAGATGAGTGAAACAAGAGACATGTCTTTTTTCAAAAGGGAGATAAATCCTGAAATTTGCATCAATAAATGAACACAACCATCTTAAAACGAGTTTAGAATTCAACAATATTACAATCACGAATCACATAGGGTTGATACATGAATCGACCATCAAAACACATTACACATCACACATAAAATAACTAGACATCATGTAGCCTATTAGTATGCCGTCAATCAGCTTGGCTGAAGGGTACGTATCCTAAGCGACCGTAGGTAGTCGTGTGCATCCAGACTCCATAAGACCCCTCCAACGGAGGAGGAAAGCCTATGAAACGATCATGTGAGTGGCCATATGAAACACTTGCAAAAAATTGATACTTTCTTCTTGTTAAAAATCAAATCATTTATGCAATTTCATATCGACCAACATAAAGCGGAAACCCCTATACGTATTGTAGCGTTAGTTTTTTCTCAATTCCACTCAACCAGTTACGAACATATTTGTAACATTTGCTGGCGCAGGTAGACTAAAAGAGTAAAAGTAAATCGAACAATGCACCAAATCAACTTAGAGAAGGGAAATGAGAGAATGAATGATAAATTGTTTCCTCTAACTCGCATAAACAACATTTTTTAGACCCATTCCAATGCTGCTTTGCCAAATTTTCTTCAAGAGACGTGTCATGTTGGATTACTGAAAGAAAATGAAAACATTTGAGAAAATGCTTGAGATTCTTCAAGAAGAGAAGGGTACGTAGAGCCTTTTTGGTTTGATGCCAAAATGTAGGTTGCCAATTGTCGAATATGTGTAGGAGGAATGTGGGAGGATGTAAGATAAGATGACGGGGGGGGGGGGGGGGGGGGGGGGACTAGAGGCTGAGCGGTAAAGGAATATAAATCGGAGGCTGAATATCAAATATGATTGACCGACGACACCATTCACTGACAATGAGTCGGCGAAGATCCATGATGAGGTGGCAGTTCCGAGGTCACATGAGGTACCAAACCGGCAATGAGCGCCCCGACGGCCTTGGAGAAAGTCCTTATCAATGTGTGATGGTGCCTCCACTTGGTGTCGTGAGAGGCAATGACGTTGCATGATGGTGATTTTTTGTGTGACCAATGAGAAAGTGCATAGTTGGGTGAGAGGAGAAGCAAGGAAAGAGACAATGTGAGGAGGCAAATGAGGGGGTGCGGGTATACAACTCGATGATTCGAGGAGAATTGCGCACATGAGCGACAATGAGAGATGGGGAGAGAGATATTGGTGGCGGGGTAGGGGGCAAGGCCTCGCTTCGCAGATTTTAATCACCGGCTTAACATGATATTTATAGATTCTAACCATTTGGTCACGAGGATAATGGTCGCTTGATTACGAGGTTAGTAACATCTTTGCCACTAATGTAAGATTTGCATGATAGTACTTATGGTCATATGTCATTCCTGACTTGTTGGTGCCTTGGTGGTAAGTGTTCAACAATACTTAATGAAATATGGTGGTGGTCGTATCAGGTAAGTGATGGCATCAACGTTTTCTTATTGAAACGTAATGAAATATTTTATTGCTTAGAACCCCTTTCGGAGGCAAACTCAACGGTGAAAGATGGATCATTATCGGTTTTAACTGTTTGACAGACTAGTTGACGTGCACGTGCAATGCACGTAACCAATCATTGCAAACAATAAGCATAAATGGAAAAAAAACATATAGACCATAATACATAGTTATGGGTTTACATACAAGTCTAGCCCAAATACAGTGCCAATTCTTGGACACATAAGATTCTCATATATTTCGTTCCTCCTCCATGTGTTCTAGGTAGTCTATAAATAATATGCCAACTTTACCATTGGGAGTGAATGGAAGTTGAATCTCGCATCATGAAACATTCATTAGTCGTGAGGGAACAAACCTATTGGTCCAGCTATAGCCAATGTTGAGAATAAATAAATCTAACATCTTAAATCATGAATTGCTTATGTACAACTGAATGATGCTCAGCTGCTGACCTAAAACTGACATAAATCCACTCTTTCTTGATGTTCCTCCCATGATTTGGTAACCAATCCGATTTGCATATACAATACAACTACCTACACCAAAGTAAAATATAGTTAGAATATATATACATGATTGTACACCTCGGATGGTCCCTACACCCTTCTCCTTGAGCTCACATGTCTGGTGCAATCGCAGCAAGAACCCTGCTAGATTACGCGAAAAACCATTCAACTGGAATTTGCATAGTACACCTTGAAGGCTTGAACCGAATCATCTGGAATGCATACTTCCTGGGAACGCAAATGGGTGCATCCTTATTTGAACAATCTGATTCATTTGCGACAAGAGCATATATTGAAGTATCATCCATGTCTCTCATACATCGAACATTTATGCTTCTTCTCACTGTTTTACCTAATATTTGTAGCTTTTCAGTGGTCTACTAAATCAGACTATCACATGGCCTTGACAAGAAACTTTACCACATAGTGAATTACGTGTATGTTGATCTAAAATAAATTGAATTCTATACCTGAAACCTCAAGAAACCCTATTAATTGGATGCCATCTGACTAAAACCCGCATGACAAACCCGGAAAATAGATGAGAACTTTAGAAACCGATAAGCAAAATCCACATTGCATGCATTGCATTGCTCATAGCTTGACTGTAGCTTGTAAGTTTTGCTCTGAATTCATGTCATATAGGAAACTATAAAATAAAGAAGTGGAACTTAGAAACTATACAGAGCTAGAACAATAGAACATATCAACCTGATATGTACGGAGTGTACAACGGCTGCGAATTGATTCTGCAATGGTGTTAGAGAAAATAACTACTTGTGGAATTGATTCTGCGATGCTCATTCCCTGGTTTCTGGATGTTCTGAATCGGTTATTCAGAATTGATTCCTCAAAAACAAAACAGAGGAGCTGAAGAAAACAGAGGAGCTGAGATGTGTAAGGCATGGAGAAGGGGCGGCGATTGGAAGGATGAGTGAGTACCGGCTGAGCAGGACTTTGAGCACTGAGGTTGTAGCATCGGATGAGCCAGTCAACTGTCATGCTGGTGTGGCTTGAGTGCTGAGGTCGGCCGTGATTCGAAGGTCTGCAGAGCCGCTGAGGATAAACGGGGAAGTTGGGATTACCTGGCTGACGAAGACTCCACTGTACCACCTCTACTCCGCCACCCGCCGCCGTGTATCCGCTGCTCTCCGCCGCTTCCTCTATTTCCATCAGGCCGGGGCAAACTTCAGGGCGCCGGTGGAGTTGGTGGAGGCAACCGAGGCCCGCTCAATCCGGTCCGGCGAGCTCGCGGGGAAGAACTCCGAGAATCCCGCGTCCAAGCACCTGGGGATTCACCTACGGATGGGACTGGGAAATCATCCTGCTCCTGTTGCTACAGATCGGCGGGCATGGAGAGTAGTCGGACATGAAGTAGAGCCCATGGTGGTGCTGCCATCGAGCAGCGCGCCACCGCGGCTGGCGGCGACGTCCGCGGCGGTGGAGTCTGTGGCGGCGGCCGGGAAGTTCCGGAAAGCGTACCGGGGCCAGCTTCTGGTTGTCCCGCTGGATTCGCTTCCTCGGACCCTTCGCGGAGAGCTCCTCTGCGAGCGCCGGCTTGCCCCGCGCGGTTGGTCGAGGAGGAGGAGCGGGTGCTGCCGCCGCTCGCCGGCGAGTTCCGGAACGCGTACCAGCGCCAGCTTCTTGCGCTGTCCCGCCGGATTCGGCTATTCGTGAGAGCCGCCGTGCCCCCACGCGCTGGTGGATGGAACCGGTGACGGGGAAGTAAACGAAGCCGCTTACAACATTGAAGGCGCAGATGCCAGAAGGTGTACCAGAGCTTCGTGGTTGGGTTGATCAAGTGGAGAGGAGAACAAAAAGAAACGATACGGTGGCAATTTGGTCGTATTATGTGATTTGGTGGGAGGGTAAAACGGTCTAAAACGGACATTGTTGAGTTGTCAAACATTGGGACGATCTGGGTTGTTTGATCGGATATTGAACGGTACAGATTTAATGTATCCCAACAAGTTTGCTCTTTTAATAGTAGTGTTCGTGGTTGGGTTGATCAAGTGGAGAGGAGAACAAAAAGAAACGATACGGTGGCAATTTGGTCGTATTATGTGATTTGGTGGGAGGGTAAAACGGTCTAAAACGGACATTGTTGAGTTGTCAAACATTGGGACGATCTGGGCTGTTTGATCGGATATTGAACGGTACAGATTTAATGTATCCCAACAAGTTTGCTCTTCTAATAATAGTATAGATATAATATTTTGAATTTTAGAAATTTGCAACTTTTGGGGTAAGTTTCAAATTTAATTCTCCTATACAACCCTATGGAATTTTATTATAAAAGAAATTTGTACAGCGACCACTTGCACTGCCGACGTACCATCCTCTCGTCCACGGGTTAAAACACCTTGGTCAGCTTTTTACTCCCAACATTGAATTGAAGTGAGATTCAAACTCGAAAACCACCAAAACCCGTATTGACGTCTTCCCCTTCTCCATTCTACAGCTCGGCCACTTCACTCCACTCAACTCATCCCCAAGATGGGGAGGCTGCTCCCATGTCACCCTGCCCTTACCCTCCTCCTCGCCGCCGCCGCCATCGCCGTCGGGCGATGCGCGCCGGTGTACGGGCCGGACTACCTGGTGGACGGGAACCAGCTGGTGGACATGCAGTACCACATGGGCCCCGTCGTGTCGGGGTCCCCGACCAACCTGTTCCTCATCTGGTACGGCCGGTGGGAGGCCCCGGCGCAGGCCGTGCTCCGCGACTTCCTCGCCTCCCTCTCCGCGCCGGCGCCTTTCCCCGCCGTCTCCGACTGGTGGTTCCGCACGGCGCGGCTGTACACGGACCAGACCGGCGCCAACGTGACCGCCACATTCGCCGTCGCCGGGGAGCACTCCGACGCCGGGTACTCCCACGGCGCCTCCCTGAGGCGGATCGACATGCAGTCCATCATCCGCACCGCCGTCGTTGCGTACCCGGACCCGCTGCAGCTCGACCCGTACAACGGCGTCTACCTGGTGCTCTCCTCGCCGGACGTGCAGGTGGAGGAGTTCTGCCGCGCCATGTGCGGCTTCCACTACTTCACCTTCCCGTCCGTGGTCGGGGTCACCGTGCCGTACGCGTGGGTCGGGAACAGCGGCTCGCAGTGCCCCGGGAGGTGCGCCTACCCGTTCGCCGCGCCCGCGCCGGGATTCGGCGGAGGCGGCGGCGGGCAGGGGACGGTGCTGCGGTCGCCGAACGGCGACGCCGGGGTGGACGGGATGGTGATCGTGCTGGGGCACGAGCTGGCGGAGCTGGCCACCAACCCGCTAGTGAACGCGTGGTACGCCGGGGACACTCCGACGGCACCCACGGAAGTCGCCGACCTCTGCGTCGGCGTGTACGGGGGCGGGGGCGGAACCGGCGGGTTCGTCGGGAAGGTGTCCCGCGCCGCTGACGGCAGCTCGTACAACGTCAACGGCGTCAACGGCCGGCGATTCCTGGTGCAGTGGCTCTGGAACCCCGTCCTCGGCGCGTGTTACGGGCCCAACTCCAGCAACTGACGCCGCTCTTTTCCCCTCCGGATCCGTGACTTCTCTCAGCTTATGCCATTGCGCTCGATGGCATTGGAGAGGCAGCAATGGCGATACCATGGATGGGTATGGTCTATTGGTATGGCATGATACAGACCTCGATGTACTCGATCTCTTCTTTTTCTTGAGTCAGGAAGAAATGCTATGGATTTTGTTCGATCTGTAATGCCATGTAAGAAGGAGGATGTGCAATTTTTTGCAGGAAGAAAAACAAATTAGTCTGTTTGTAATGTATTTTGAGCATAAAGCATGATCCATTTGCTGGAGTAGTGTATTGTCACTCTGTCAGGACGTACATTTCGTTTCCAAGTTTATACATCCTCAGTTCATCATGCACACTTACCAAGTGCTTCTTGCTTTTGACTCTGCTTTCATCATCGAAATCTCTGCATCCTGGTCTCCTTGTCTGGGTCTCCGGTGAACTTTTAAGATAGGCTCGTCAGCGCGTGGTGGTGGTTCTTTTCTTTAATTTTCTCTTGACAGTCTCTCCCCCTTACGTTTTGTTACTGTTCTACAGCGGACAGTGCATTATCAGCAATTACACAATCTGCACTGGAGTTAGTATGGACTTAGTACTGTTTCTCTTTGTTGTTGAATAATTCATGCATTTGAAGCACAGCATGTTCTGTTGCTCTTTGAGGTATAAGGTCCACCGCCCGAATAGATAGAAAGAGGTGACCCAGTTTATAAAGAAAACCGGGTCCAAAAACCATACAAGCTGTACAAAAGAAAGGCACAGACGAAGCGACCCGCCGCCCACACGACACTAGTCGAACAATCGCCACAAAACACACCACCTACTCCGGGGCCGCCGCCCCGGCGAAGCAACCAGAACGACCTTCGCATTGCCCGAAAGTGATCCAGTCATGGTCGACGAACCCTCTGCCCACGCAGTCTTCATCCAGGTTGCCACCAAAACCACCATGTACCGGGGCCGCCGCCCCGGAGTTACAACCAGATCGACCTTCGCATTGTCCGATGATCCAGTCAGGTCGACGAACCCTCTGCCCGCGCAGTCTCCATCCAGGTCGCCACCCAGACCCTCGCTAGACAGCGGCTCTGCCTCATAGAACCGTCATAGCGTGGGATACCGAGGCCGCCGCCTCGACGTCCACCACCACCCGGAGCCGCCACCCCGACATCCACCACCCTCGACCACACGCACATTGTGCACATCCGCCGCGAAACCGTCGCACCACGCTGGCCAAGAGCTCCAAAGCGGCGCCTCCAACAAGGTAGTGACGAGATCATCACTGCCGCCCGCTCCCGAAGAGCTAGATTTTCACCCGGAGCTCTTGGAACTACACGCGTTAGTCGAGGTCGAAAAGCTCCACAACGACGCGATCAAGAAGGAGAACGACGCCCGAGGGCGCCGCCGTCGTCGGCACCGACCGAAATCCGTGCGAGCTTTCGCCCGGAGTTCAACCCGACCGCAAAGTTTCGGGAGCCGCAGGATGGCGTTCTGGTCGTGTCGTCAACCGCCGAGCTCTACCGCATGCTGCTGCGCCGCGGCACCTCCCTCCACGGCAGCCAGCATGCTCTTTTCGTAGATGGGAGAATCTGTGTGGGTGTTAATACTTCGGTTGTTCTGCATCCGCAGCCTACAGGAACAAAATGAAGAATATCAAAAAAAAAAAACAACAGAGGGGGATTCCACGTCGGCTTTGTCATTAAGGCAGAGGTGAGGATTTGAACCCGGGTGCTAGCGCTTGGCGCTTCAGCCTGCCGATCATTGCTCCACGGAAGAATATCCTGTGGGTGTTGAACTGGATGAGTTAATACTGATAGCTCTGTTTCTTTGCGCGCTTACCAAAAGTGCGGCCGATTTGGATCAACATATGATCTGTAAGATTGCGGAATATTATGGTATTGCTTGATTCTAGATTGATTACAATGAGTCACGGTGGGCTGTATATAAAGGGGTACAAGACTTGGAGACTACGAAACCTAGTAGAGATAGACTTGGAACACAATCATAAATTACCAAATATAGCTAAACCGTATTATACTCTAACCACCCCCCCCCCCCCCCCCCCCCCGCAGCCGGATCGGTAGTGACCCGAACAACTGGAGCGTCGCGGACGGTCTGACTGGAGCACAAACCGAAGTCGCGAACTGTAGAGGGAACCGAGATGATAGCCCTTGATGCCGATGTCGGTGTAGCCGAGTTGTGGGCGCTGTAGTTATGGTCGATGTTGCCGTTGTTGGGGTAGTTGAGGTAGACGTTGTGGAGTTGGTGTAGACGAGGTAGGCGGCACGCCATGCCGAGCTTGCCAGACTCGGGAGCGTGTCGGGGACGAATGCACATGCCGATGTTGCCAGTACCGGACATGCGAAGACAGGGACCACCATGAACCTTGCGAGCTAGAGCCGGATGAAGAAGCCGAGGAGATCTCCGATCGGTTGGTGCGTAGAGCAGATTTTTCGCCGTTGTTGCCGGAGTAGACGAAAAGGTTGCAAAAAGTAAATTGAGCAAAAATAAAAGTAGACTGCAACTCTGGCGGCTCGTTTTGTGGTGGACGAAGACGGCGTGGTGGTTGTTGAAGACGTTTGAGCTTGTAGAGGTAGTAGTTTGTTGGTGTAGATAGTTGACAGCGAGGTAGTAGATGTCGGGGACGTTCTTGATGTAGACAATTGTCGGCAATGATGACCACGAGCGTTGTTGGTGCAACCCTTGTGTTGACCGCGAGGCACGTACTTGGGGACGAGCTTGTCCCGGTCGATGTTGTCGAAGACAACCCGGCGTGGTGGCGACATGGAGTTGCCGGAGATGAGTCGACGACGTGTTGGGGTAGAGGCGCACGAGGACGACAGGCGGCGGGCGACGCAATCCGATCTATGATCGGTGAAAGAAGAAGAAACGCCGGTCAAGTGGCCGGCGAGAAAATTTCGATAAACGAAGATCTAATCTACTATTTGCGCGCCCCGGTGGAGATGAATCTCCCCGGGGGCGGCGCGGCGGAAGCGTTGGTGGCTAAACCCTAGGCTGCGGAGCGGATTGCTCTGATACCATGTAAGATTGCAGAATATTATTGTATTGCTTGATTCCACGGTGGGCTGTATATAAAGGGGTACAAGACTTGGAGATTACGAAATCTAGTAGAGATAGACTTGGAACACAATCCTAAATTACCAAATATTGCTAAACCCTATTATACTCTAACATGATCAACCATCTCCGAAATTTATGCTATTTCAAGCTTGTTTGTTACTCAAAGTGGTCTTATTACGTCGTGTAAACTAACCTGTGGATCTGCTGACAGAGTAGCCAACTAAAAGTTTAACTTGGGCATTTCAGCATCAGTCTAAAGGCCTCTTTGGTTGAAAAATTTATGTGGTGCAACCATATAACTTTAGCATGCTGGTGCACCCATATAACTTTCTGTTACATACTCCCTCCGTTCCTATATGTGGGTGTATATCTTTTGGCTCGGAAATTAAAGCACACTCGTGGATGGGAAAATTACACCAGTTTTGGACGAAATTATCTGTGGCTAATTGACGCGGGAAAAATGAGTTTGCATGAGATAAGGGAACGTACTTAAATCCATAAATAGGTTTCTTAGATGAGTGGTGGAACGCTATACACCTTATATTATGAACTTTTTCTCAAAAAAAAAAAACAAATACACCTTATACATAGGAACGGAGGGAGTATTTCCTAAGTCCTTCACTCCTTCAGAACATTGTATGCGTTTTTTCCTATGGTGCAACAAAGCAACGTCTTATTACACGTGTTTTCAATTATTATAACTTTCTATATAACATGATATCTGATTCCTACATTATCTTATTACCGGGTTGTTATTATGTTATAATCCCACAAAGATCCGAAAAAATGATCTTGCAAACAAGGGAAGCCTAAAGCAGCTGAAGTTACATGTTATTATGGTAACTTCACCATATGTTCTACAAAACCATCCAAACAAAGAAATAGAAAATAAAAATCTTATAATTTTACCATACATGTAAAAACCATACAAAGTCGGATCAAACAAAGAAATAGAAAATAAAAATCTTATAATTTTACCATACATGTAAAAACCATACAAAGTTTGGATCAATACCACTCAAGATCCCACGCTTTAAATTTTCTTGCACACGCACTAGTTATTTCCATGTACTAATAGGGACGGAAGTTCTAAAGAATCCCTTGCACCTATATGTAGTCAGGTCATACCTTGGACACATACATTATAGTGAATACAATACATTCACCTACAGAAACCATGTTTTGAAGTGTTAGGAAGAGTGAAGTGCATCATAGGTCGGTAAACTACGATGCACTTCACTCTTAAAAGCTATGGTATATTAGAAAGGTGATGGCCCCGTAAACATGTAAAGTTTAAACATGGTTCACTCTTTCTAATACTTCTAAACATGGTGCATCATAAGTCTGTAAGCTCGGGTTCTGATAGCATTTTTCGCAGTGTGACTCACTATTTGGACTATGATGCACTTCACCTTAAACCTATGGTATATTAGAAAGGCGATGGTCATGTAAACGTGTAAAGTTTTAAGTTAAAAATCATATTAATTTGGAAGGTAAGAACAAAACAAATTCGTGAATAGTCATGGTGTGTTGCTTGTCGCTATTCATTACTCGATTTTCTTATTTCAAGCCTTCTAAATGGATTTGGTTTGAACTTGATATTTTACACGCTAGTAGAAGATCAGTTCTCTAGCGTCATTATATATGTCGAAAATAATATTCACTTGGTTTTCACATGTTTCCACCATACATCTTCTCAAGCAATACAAATATAGATATTTAAATTGAAAAGGTTACTCCTGGTACTCTACAAAAAGATAATCGCAAACCTGTAAATAACGATACTCTAGAAGAGAATTGTAAACTGTTGGTGTGCTGCACAGGTTCACGTAGGATCGTTGCGTTTTAATCCAATGGTCCCAATTTTGACTGAAATAATCATGTGATGTGACTGATTTTGGGAGAGGCGTTTTACCTCCCGGGAGTATATGCTTCCTATTTTTTTAAATGCATTATAAGCACATTTTGGAATGTGAAAAGAAGTGACAACAAATTTCGTGTGTAAAAAGATAAAATTGTATGCTAAAAAAACTTTTCAGTTTCCACCAGACATTTTTTTTATCTTTCTACATAGAACATTAAAAACATAGGTTCCTGTCAATTTTTTAAAAATGTCGCTTTTCCTTTTACGAAGAATGCACCACCTTTTGTTCGAAATTTTTGACATGTAGAAATGTTTTTTTTGTTGGCAGTAGCAAGTGATTTTTTTTTTGAAGTACAAACCTGCGTACAATCAACAGATACAAAGAAGAAAACATACGCAAATTCGTACAGAAGATTGTACTCTACTCAAAGCACTACAGATGCAAGCCGCTGAGCCACCAGAGCTTCTCGTCGCCGACGAACACCGGAGAAGAAGAAGCCGACCACCACCCGCCTGGAAGGAGAGGACCTTCAACTTTGAAGACGACCGCATAAGCCACTTGCCGCAAGCAGCAAGATCTCACCGATGAACGGGCACGGCCAAGCCACCCCCACGACCAGCTCCAGCATCTCCCGCCACCGGGGCGGCCAGGCCATGCCAGTTCCACCACCACCACACCACCTCCCGAGCGTCAGAGCAGAGCACCACTCCCCGCATCGCACCGCACACCGCATCCCAACCTCTGCACCGTCGCCGGGGAGCACGCCAGTGCAACGACAGAGAGGAAGGGAGAGGAATACTCACAAGATTGGAGCGCCGCCGTCGCCGCAGCACCCAACCGGAGGACGAACACCTCACCAGATGCTAAGATCTGGGAGACCAAAACCTCCCACCACACCACCGCTGCCACCGGCGCCGGGAGGGGACGAACAACCGCTCGATCCATAGATCAGCGGGACAGAAACACCGTCCTCAAGCCAGCGCCGCCGGCACCGGCAAGGGAGAAGAAGGACGGCGGAATTATTCTTCCCAAATGGCGGCCGAATCCTCTCCAAATCGACGCCAACGGGACCTGCAACTACCCTATCTACAAGCCGGAGGCAGAGGAACAGGAACCCGACCACCACCCGCCGCCGAGGCGAGCGGAGGAGGCCGGGAACCCCGCCCTCGCCGCCGGAGAGAAGGGGATCGCGACGCCTCGCCCTTTTTCGCCTCTCTGCACTGTAGAGGGGAAGGGAAGACGGACACGGCTGTCTCTACAATTTCAGTAGCAAGTGAATTTTGGGTGCAAATATTTTGTAACTAGTAGAGGTTTTAAAAAAAATGCGAAATAAATCATGTACATAGTTTATGTTGTATCTTGTGCACTCACAAATTTTCATTCAAAAATATAACCATATGTGAGATGTGCACATGTCACACACATGTCATATTTTTTATGAAACTTTGTGAGTGCACAACATACAACATAAGCTATGTTATTTCACATTTTTTGAAAACACCAAAATATAGCATTCGACAATGGGTGGCGGGTGCAACTAGTTGCAGATTATAGTTTTCCGTGAATTTTGATTTTTAGCAGTTCCGGAAGCAAAGTTGTGAGCGTTGTTCTTGCTCGTCTCCCTATCCCTTCTCCGATTTCTCTCCCAAATCATGTACTTCTCAGTCGATTCTTCCTCATAATTTTGTGCGCCTCGACCTTCACCTGGCAATCTCTCCGCCGGCGACGGGAGACAACAAGCCACACCCCCTTCTGCACTTTTCGCAGGCGTGGAGTTGGGAAGAGAACACCCCGACTTGGAGACATTTCTTAATTTTTTTTTTGGTAAGGAACCCTATCTTTTGTTCTTGGGGATCTTTCGTTACTGTTGCTGCCAGCAAATCTAACCATCTCTCCATTCTTTCGTGATCTTTTCTTCAGCGCGCAGGATCGAGTGTCAGTTGACCCCACAAGAGTTGACGTAGTTTATTTTCCAAGAAATCTTTTGGGGTTCAGTTGAACCTCCATGCCCGCTCTGAGACCGCCCTTGGAACTCAAGATCCAAGAACCGTCTCCACCAATGGATGACGAGGGAGGGGACATTCTCGCTTCTCTCGGCCGCGTGCGCCTCGGCGATCTCGCGCCCGTCGAGGGCCTCGCTTCCGACAGCTACAAGATTTGCGTATCGACGCTGATGCAGTCGCTGGCTCAGTACTCGGCGGCCATCATCCAGCTGCCTCCGGCCGACGCTGCCCTGTTAAGGTCTGGTCTCGACTCTGCTCGCCTCTTCTTCCACCAGCGAGGGTACGATTCGGGCGAGGTTGTCCGCTCGGAGGATGACGCGCGCGAGTGGTGCAAGACTTCTGGTTACTATGCAGATCCTCAACTGTGGCTGGAAATGTATGATTACAGACCTGGTAATACTGCGAGGGAGCACGATGGTGTGATGGAATTGCCCCCTCTGGGCTGCCCGACATATTTTCGGTGCTTGGGAAAGTTTGCCGAGATATCTTGGATGCGATTAGCTTCTCACTGAATCTCCGTACTTGCGTGTTCACTGAGATACTTGACAACATGCCATTGAGGGGCCAGGAAGTGTCATCCTCTGTTCTTTCAGCATGTTGCCATTCAAGGCCGTCATTCGAAGGAGCACATCAGCATCGTGTTGCTTCTCCTGATGGTGGTCAATTGCTCATGTTTTCTGAGCAGGAGCAACAGATTGATAAGACTTTGCTTACCCTAGTTAAGTCTGATAGGTCAGGATTGTATATCAAGGACTTGCACGGACGCTGGATTCTTGTTGACGGGGACCTTGGTCCACATGATATTGTCATCTATCCTGGCCTTGCACTTTATCAGGAAACTACCGGCTATGTAAATCCAGCTGTACACAAGACGGAGGTTGGAAACTTGCACGGATGTAGGTATGGGCGTTGTTCTTTGGCGTTTAAGCTCACGCCAAGATCAGTTCCTAGGATGAGTGGTTCAGAAATGGGAGCTGCTGGTCATGGTGTTGATACTCAGTTTCAGGTCCCCATACCGGTTACTGATTTCATGCAGACACATCATTCTGTTGATCAACCTTTTCCCAAGAACGACGAATCGCCGTCCCAGGCAGAACAAGATGGTAAGTTATTGTATTCCAGTCTTTGCTATGCGACTTATGCTTGAAGCTGTTGCTGTGCCCCCATACTGTCATTATTTCTTCCAGGACGAGTGCACTCACTTTGGATGCATGGCAATTTGTAAAATACTGTTTCAAATTCACTCCTTTATAAAGCTCTACAAGGCAAGGTAAAAACAAAATAATAATTAAAGGAGGCTAAGTGGCATCAGTTAATCCTCGTGCACCATTATTAATTTGTTCCTCTTGTCATGAATGTCTTCTCGATAATCTGCATGATATATAATGCGACGTATCTCACAGAACTGTGATTCGTTATACATGAGTTCCAGTGGTGGTGTTATGGACCTTGGTCCACAACGGGGTAAATGGGTAGAATAATGGTCCGAAGACTGAGGATAGGGCACTCACCCTCTTCAATCCAGTGTTGTGGAAGAGAGGCTCTGAGGCTTATTGGAACTTTTGTTTATTGATTGCTTGATTTCCTGTATAAATAGAACAAACCCGATCCACAAGTCGGATATCTGCTGAAACCATTGGCTGAACTACAACTCTATATCTTCGTAATTTAATTGGACTCTACTTCATTTAGTGGACAGTTGTATCCAACATGGGTACTTAAACTCGGTATACTTTATCATACATCTTTCCTAGTAGGCACGTACAGGCTATTACTGTTGCCGGCTTGCCACACGGCCAGCATCCGCTGCAGATAGGACCCACAACAGGTACACGGAGAGGAACAAATTAAGGAGGGGCCAAAATTGATTGTTATATGAATTAGGCCGAATTTGATGCTTAATTAGCAAAGGAGCTTCACATGGTGCTATTTAATCAAGGGAATTACAAGCTTGAGGGTGGGTAGGGCTCATGTTGCGCTGGCTGGGGTAGTAACATGCTAGTTCCAAAAAAGGCAAACAATACATAAAAAATTATGTTCTTTATGGGCAGTTTAGCATGAAAATTGGTACATATGCAATATGTTTTTTTTGTTATATCTTGAGTGTTATTGAGTATCATTCGGGACTTTAGTAGATCCAGCTTCCAAGGGCGTGTCAGAGGTATAATGTAGTATGTTTTGAAACGAAGACATAGTTGTCCTAGTTAATGCCACATAGTTCCTTCAGAATTCAGACCATCCTAATTGACCAGGATGTTAAGTGTTGGGTGTGACTTATCGAACTTTTGACTTCATGGACTACAAACTGGGAGTCTCACTGTTGAATTGTTTGGTGTAGCATCGTCTAACTCTGCGACGAGGAAAAAGAAGGGAAGTGCAAGAATAAAGTCACTCCCTCCTTCCAAAAGACTTCGCCTAGAGGCACAGAGGGTGCTCAAGGAGTGTGTCCAGGATATTGCAGATGGGAGAGGCATCAAACTGAGATTTTGCAATCTCAAAGAATGTGAAAGTCATATACGGTCACTGCACAGTCCTTGTGAGAACATCAGAACTGAAATTGGATGGCCGCAAGGGGTTCCATTTGTCCATCCACATGACCTTCCAAACAAGGCAAAGCTCAGGTTTCTGGAAGCTTATGAACCAGGATGGACTGCTTCCCAGCAGGTCGAGTTAAGTTTTACTGAACCATGATATATGTGTTAAGTTATAACTGTGGTTGTGGGGTTATAGAATCATTTCAAGTTTTAAGGTAACAATAGCATAAACCGTTGAATTTTATATATAGGGCATTAAGTCATTTACAATTTTACATATATACTAGGGAGTAGGGACAGTACCTTGTTACCGCACAAGACTGACCTGCCCTATTAGCTAAAGCTTAGTTACATCTTCTAAGAGCGGCCTGAGAAGAGCCCTTTCTTCTTCTTTTTTTCAGTTCTCATGCACGTATGATCACA
This sequence comes from Poa pratensis, assembly GCA_947311845.1. NCBI lineage: Eukaryota > Viridiplantae > Streptophyta > Magnoliopsida > Poales > Poaceae > Poa > Poa pratensis. The sequence continues at coordinate 5,847,603 of CAMZMU010000098.1, forward strand.
CTCTGTTGGCTGTATCATACCCTTGTAAAGTCAGCAATTTGTACTGACTTTGCTACTGGTATCCATAACCTAGCCTGTAGTGCCAACCACAAAAACATGCACTTCAACAGCACTCAGGTCTTCCAACTCTGCGTACTGCGTAAAATATGCCATTTTTGCTATTGTTGACTTAGATTGTACCAAACCAAATAATTTTGTTCACTGTTCCTGTTGTCGCACTGAGATCTTGATTTAAACATACCTGAATATGAGCTCTGTTGTTGAATTGAACAACTTAAAAAGGCTGTCTTGTTGGACTTGTTTACAAATATGAATCTACTATTCGTACTTATTAGTATGCTGTGCACTAACATAGCGTATCTGAAGTTATTCTTCTGCAGGAGTTAGTCTCCATAAATCTGGATATGTTTTGACTTGTCAAGGTTGGCCAGTACTCTGAATCTCTGATGATCTCGACACATGTTTGAGGAGGTAGGAATATGTACCGACACCGAGAGGCCACTAACATATACTCGAAGTGTTCAGCTTGTGTAAGTAGAACTACCTTTTGGCTTGTGATTGTAAACGGTGCCTGTTGCGCAGAGGAAGTACTATGATCCTGCTACATGGCCCTACTTCATGGTGCGGTTGCGTTGCAGATATGGCGGCAAAGTTGGAATACCTGGTTGCCTAACCGTATGAACCATGCTCATTCGGCCGGCGATCTAATGAACCTGGACCGCCTGTCGAGGGAGAGGCGCTCGGCTGCCTCATGTCTCCTGTCAAGCCAGACCATGCAACAAATCTTGTCAGCTGCCCTTGCTCTCTCCAGTCAGGTACAAGGTCCCGTACTAGACCCATTCTACAGGTTTGCTTCAGTCAGCTGACGATGCTGTCATGGACTGGTGGTCTTGCCTCTGTGATGCTTCTCACGGCTTGGTGGATTTGAAGAAACAGAACTGGTGCACCTTTAGCTGATACCACCTAGATGTTCCGAGACCTGATAAGCTGTTACAATTAAGGCTGAACCGCGGGAGTTCGTGGACAAGCCCATGTGCTGAAGAGCCACGAGCTACCCTCGACCTGTCAAGAGTAGGCAAAAGGTCTGTTGTAATGTCACCCATGGCCTGGTTTTCCCTAGCTACTGGGTCTGTCGTTCTGAGCCTTCGTTCGATAAATGCGTCAAAACACAAATTTTTGTGATTTTTCGAGAGACAAGAAGAGTGGTGATTGTCGTTGTTTGTCAGCTTGTGATAGTCTATTATTTAATTGTTCACTTTCTTATGATGCTACTTACTGATTCTTTGGTAAGTTAAGCTGCAACCTACTAGTAGCTTCATCCGTCCCTAAATATTGAACTGTTAGAACGTCGGTGATGTTGATACTTCCTTAGATCTCCACATGGTACCCAGATGTCAGCATTGGGACAACGTCAAGACAGCCATGCATTACTGGATCCAACAAAAAATAATTGATCTATCAGATGTAAGACCCAAAACAATTCTGAAAAGATTCAAACCAATTTTGCACCAAATACGACTACCGATTTAGATTGACACTACTGTCATGCCCCTTGGTCATTTCCCGGTGTTACATAAAATCTTTAACCGTGCATAATAGCTTATCAACACAGCTTCGCACAATACAAGTGAAACTGGGTACAAAAATCTACTGCAACACCTATCTATCTGGGGAACCGAAGCTAAGATGCTACCGATTCGCCGAAACCAGTTACCGATAAGGTACACCCCAAGTCCGAGTTCCAGACCTGACCAAACTGGTGAGTGGTGACGGTGTCACTACCTGAAGTAGTAGTAGCAGCAGCAGCAGCAGCAGCAGCTGGGCGGTCTACCACAGCTTCAGAAATCAGAATCAGAGCAAAGTTGGAGGCGAGTTAGTTTCAGCCACTGGGCTAGGTTGCCGCAATCATGACCGGGTCACTCACTGTGGCAGCCATTTCTTCTTTGCCAATACAGGACAGACTGAGATTCCATTATCGATGCTTTAGCATACGGTGTTGTGTGGCACTTCTACTCCCTTAGACACATCCGTATCTACATATAAGTGAGTCATTTAATATGAAACGGAGGAAGTACATGGCAAGCTGAAGCTGCTGAGTGTCGTACCATAGTCACTCCATCTCGGAATCTTCATCCCCGTCCTCGTCTTCGTCCTCATCAAGGATATAGACCAAAGCATGCCTCCGTGACGAAAAGACACAACCCACTCCTCTTGAGGCTGCAAACACAAAGGAAAAACAAGCTCCAGCCATTACTGGTTATGTAACGTTCATAGCAACTAAATTTTATGCACGGAAATAAACATGCAACCTACCACTGACTGCCAGCGGGGCAGACAAAGGGTGAGGGATGCTACGAACTTTCCCATAATCTTTGTCCAATTGGAGTTCCAGTGCCTATACATGTTCGTGGCAGGAAAATTAATGCATTTACTATTTGCCAGAAAAAGTAAGGTAAGCTTCAACAAGCATGTTTCGTTTAAATAACTAGATCATGATTTGCCATGGGTATGTATATCCTTAATCAAATAATGAGTAAAATAATTGAAAATAGGTTTTTTTTCAATACACCAATTTGAAGATCCAAGACTAGTTTGGTTTTTGTAGTAATTTATTTTAGTAGGATCCCTCATACTGTTCTCATAATGAAAATCCGTACCATCAATTCTTGGAGACAATTTGCAGGGAATGTTCTTGAGAGCTGTGAAAAAGAAAAGTTCTCTGTCTGCAGCATAACCATCCAAGATCTTCCAGGACTTTCAGAACTGGACTTTCCACTAAGTAGTAAAACCACCTGGTTGTCCTGTGAATAACCGTTTCTTTTGTAAGATATTCCAAGTACTGTACAGAGCAAAGTAATGCCTCAATAGATGCAACAGGGAATACCTTGTAAAGAGACAGATCAACACACTCATATTCATCAGGTATACGCAGCAGAAAACCTGAAAGTGGTGATGTGCTGAAGGTACTACATGAGTTGCAAAAGTTCTTTATCACAGCGATGCAATTTCTTAAGTTTAACGATCCATCAGGTATCTTGAAGCATATGTAGTCAGTCAAGCTATACGAAGACGCACTATGCTGAGAATCTTCATCCTGCTATTTTAAGTAACCAATTAAGACTTATAGCGACAGATCATTGACCCATTGCAAAGCATGCACAGAAAAGTTGCAGAAAAACATTGAATTCACTCTTGGGCCATGTTGTTAATGCGTTAGGAAGAAATCACCAAAGAGAACATAAACCTTATAGAACGCAATTGAAGCTGGAGTACAGGTTGATGACAAGGCATTGGACGATGCAACAGGATAAAGAGGACGCAATCCTTGGCAATGTATTTGTGAAGAAATAGTGGTGAATGGCATCAAGAAAGCCTCCTTCAAGCTATAAAATATGGAATGACGAGTTGTTAGCATAACATAAAAATGCTTCACGGAAGGGAAGGATGAGTTATGTTTAAGCAGCAGGGAACATATTTAAAGTTGTTCTGTCTGTACAAAGTGAATACACAGACTTGATTGACAGTGCAATGAGTTGAAACACTAACCATCAATCTCAAGCAATGAACAAAATGATTTACCTTTCTTCCAACTCGCTAAACTGTTTGGCCAAACTCCTTTCCAAAAATTGGGTGTCCGTAAATCCTCCGAAAACTACTAGCTGCTCAACATGTTTTGCAGTATCTCTGAAAAAAGTGTTTCAGATACAATTAAAGAATATATGAACACATCGTCACAATATGGGAATAGGCACCATAAATCTTCATATCTATAAAAGCAAATTCAAAACTTCTAGAGTAAAGCTGTATACATATACAGATACATGCAGGACTGATGTTTGTTCTTTAAGAAAAAATAATAATGCAGTTAACAAAACCAAGACACGTAGTATAGAAAGACTGATTAGCAAATCATCCATGTCCGGATATAACATTGCACTTATGTTTATAGATGGCTGATTAGCAACTTGAGAATAGGTACCATAAATCTTCAGATCTGTACACAAATGCCAATAAATCAATAGCAAACATAAATCAACAACTGGCATGCTACTTACATATCCCACTCAAATATGTGATCTGTTTCAAGTAGCTGTTTGATTGGATCCTTATCAAGAAGGAACTTCAGAAAAATCACCACAAGTTCACTACAAAAGATGAAGCCCTGATAGTTAATAACAAAGTGTTAATTCATGCCATGAGAATGAAGAGAACAATAGATGAAAAGAAATAAACCTGTTTGCGGGTGGAACTTGATCGGTTGGTTCACTTAATAATATCTTAACACACTTCAAAACCCAGCTGAAGAAATTTTGAAACTGGAAAGTCAATAAATCAATGAAAGTTACTTCATGATAAACTCCCAAAGGTACAGCGTGATCACTACCTAAACTGAATACACACACAAAAATAGGAAAACGATATGTCTACTTTTTCAGGAAGGAGCTTTAATTTAAAAGGGCAAAAGCACCGATTTTCAACCAAATTTGATAAAACAGAGCATGCAAGAAGAAATAAAGTGTACCAGATAAAGAATAGTAGCTGCAACCCTTGAAAAGCGCTCAACTTGCACAACTAGCATTCCTATCCTCTCAGTTACACCATCCATAAGCTTTTCATCTAACCCAATGTTCTGAAATCGTGAACGTCATCTTGCAAGGCCTCTCAGCTCTGCAAGTCTGAATGAAATAATTTCGACTGCAGGCTATAAATAAAGAATATATAAGCAATGAACTCAATTTTAATAACAGAAACTAGAAATAGGTTACGAGTCTAACGCATGTTTAGTCTGGCCAAATGAAATGGCCTGGCCTCCAATTAGAGAACTCTATGACTATATTTCCATTCAGCAAAGCAATGGTTTAGATCACTTTCTTTTTAATCATTATCACCTAACTAAAACACTAATACCACAGCCACTTTACTGATTGTAGCCGAAAGATGTGAAGCTGCCCTATAAACTCTAGTGTCCATTAGAAATGAATCAAAAATGCAGACAACAGTACAGATATGTTGCTGTGGCATCAGTATGTAGTCGCTGACCTGAAGATGCTCACTGACAACAATCCGAAGTTCTCTTCCAGCACTCTCAATAGCCTTAGCTATCCTCTTGAGACCCTTTCACATATAAAATGAAAAGTTTAGACAGCTTATTCAAGAAAAGGAAGTATGCAAGTTATAGCAGTAGAAACAAATACCGCTTCACCAAGGGAGCTGACTAGAAACTGGTGTAGTGCTGGACTTGTACGTGTCCCAAACAAAAGGCTCAAAAACTCATCCTCGGAGCTAGATTCCATGCCTGCAAACAGTCAAAAACTTTCACCACCAAAGAAGAAAGAGGGTATGTGATTCCTGATGGTTACGGCTTCAACAGAAATCGATCATACCATGGGCAGTTATCAGAGAAGGCAAGGCACTAAATTTCTCATGAAATAAGTTCATAGCATTTGACCATTGTTTGGACATCATAGATATGGAAGCACGGACAACTTCGACCAGATCTTGAATACTTGACGCTTGTTGGGACACTGATGTAGCTCATTTTTCCTTTACAACATTTATTGATGGTAACAAACATAATAAGAAAATATTTATTTGGTCAAATTTAGTAGAAACAGCACAGCAGTCAATATCCTTACAAACTTTAGTAATGAAACACTGCTGCTATATTTTAGAGTAACGACAAAAGCCCGAGATATATGCACCTAGCCAATTAAAATAGTAAGTGTATAAGATGAGTGAATAAGCCTGGCAGAGTTCAGGTGTCAGGGAATGTGTTATTCTAGCACCTTTTGTTGACCTCCTTTTATTTTTGTACAAGACCAGAACAAGATAATGGTTTCTGAACAAGGATAGACGGCATTAAAAGACAATGGAACTAGTATGCTGTTACCTGTTGGAAAAGATAGAAGTATCCAGGTGCAGACAATGTAACCCAACAGAAATATCATTACTGAGAGAAAGGTTGTCAGCATTAATCAGCTTTCCAGGGCACAGAAGAACTAACTGATGGAGGTTTCTTGATAAAGAGACCTGATAAACAATGATTGCTCAGAATAACATATCCAGTAGACTGACACATGCATAGGAATCTAACAAGTGAGAAACTAATGACCTTGCTTATGGAAGCATCCTGGAATCGGTAACTGCTTCTTTTCCAGAGGATTGTGCATGGATTGGAACCTTATTTATGTTCTGACATGTCAAAGGTATAAACACATTACTGGTAGGGTATCCTCCAGAACTTACGATTGACAAACACAAAAATCTAGGCAGCAGTTTCACCAATATCCATAGATCATACAAAGATTACAAAGGTAACAGTTTCATAATATCATATTTACTGTTAGGGTATACAATGTTTTGTAGTGGAAGTAACAAATGGCCATGGGTATTAATGATCAGAACAACCTTCAGAATCAAAAGAAAGCATGCATAACTGATTCTATTGACTTGTAGAGAAGATGTTTACTTACAATCTTTCCAACTGGAAATATTCCGAAAATACTGAAGCAAATGCAACCATCTTTATCACCACTGGACAGAATATTTAACCGTTGACAGAAAGCACTTGAAAATGCCTGAATGGCTTCTTCGTTCTCATCCGCGAGACCAGTATCTCCCGAATTTAGCCCACCTATCCTAGCATCACGGGAGCAGGAGGAAAGAAACGTGTAGTGCGGTCTTCATATGATAACAGGTCGTCCTTGTCAGTCTGCAGTAATTAGCAGAGGGCTCTAGTAATGAACTTTTTCACTGAAACCCCATACTGATAATCTCTAGTTGCAAATTTCACTGAATAACTTTGAATATACTGCAATATGATGCCAGCTATACATGATTTCACAAATATATCTTGAGTAAATAGAGTAAATGTTTTTTAATGGAAAATAAAATAACATACCCTTGATAGTGGTTCATCTTCCGCCCAATTCAAACATACAATGGCAACATCATGAGATTTTGTACTCCGTAACATCTTCCCATTCTGCAATAAGCACCCCCTCAGTTATACACGCAGACAGTTGTAAAGTAAATAGAAGTAAAAAGTAAATTGTGATAGCATGCGAGATCTTTGGAGATTAATAAGAAATTAAAAAAATGCACAAGAGTCAAAACATAGAATAGGTTATTGACTTACATTACAGCTGTCAGGAGCATATAAGTGTTCTACAAAAGATACGAACACGCAATGATCAAAAATAAAAAAATCGATATAGCAAACTCAGTTATGGTGAAGTGGCAATAGGTCGCAAATTCAAAATGTGCTGTGTCAACGTGTATAATTTTAGCATCAACTAACCACTTTATCATATTGCTGAAACACTCATTTTTTAAGAGAAGATTCAGATGCCCTTAGTTGGCCGCAAATAGGTATGCACATAGTTGTATTAGAGCCTTAGAGGTCCTTGAGAGCATGTGCCCTCAATGATCTCTAATAGTTCCATACATAAAACTCATCAAGGATGAAGGTCAAAACGAGAACATAGCCATTAGCAAATTATAAAGAGGAACCATACAGATATCAGGTTTGCATGAAGTATGAACAAATGTCCAGCAACAAAAAAGGAAGACATCAATAACATCTACTCATTACTTTCAGCATACGCACCTCAACATCATGCAAAAGAACCAAACCATCTTCTGTACCAAGCGCTACTACTTTACCATCAGGGCTCCAACAAATAGATGTGATGCACTTCCCTGAAAAACAAAAACATTTTATTGACCGCTACCTTTTTTCAACTTGAGAACAGACACGGTCACTTTAACTGTTGAGTAAATTAAGGCGACCTTTGGATTTAAGGGTTTTTAACTTTTTATTGGAAACTTTGGAGGATTTCAATCCATAGGAATGTTTCTATAGATCCTTTTGATCAAAGGATTGAGACCCACCAAATTTCTATGGATTGCATTCCAACATTCCAATTTCATAGGATTTCTACAACAGGTTAAACTTCGTAGAAATTTTCCTTTGTGTCCTGTATGCACCTTCACTAGCTTTAAATTCTAGCAAAATTCTTGTGGTCTAAAGAGCCATGTTTGCAAATTCATGTAGGATCCAGCAAGTTACGACATCGCAACCCTATAAATTTCCTACTCCTGCATTTATAGGATCCTGCATTCCAAAGAGGCCCTAAGGGTGCAAGTGTGATTAGACTGCAAAACAAAGTGGGAACTGAGAGTTCTCGGCTAGTGGAGGAGAGCATGGATCTCACTTCTTCAAAAAAGTAAATTGCCAAAGCATTTGGCTCTTACTTAGGATACAACTACAAATATGTGCTTATGTAGTCATTATTGAAAAGGCAAGGTGTACATCAACACATGACCTGTGCTTCTTTGAACATAGCGAACATGAGGAAATATCCATAACTATTATTTGTTTTTCCAGGTTCCAAAAATACGATGTAATAGATGCTTCGTCATGAGCACCAAGGGTGGGAAGGGTACCAACCAGGGGATATAGTCCATAGCCGTTGCCAATTGAAGCGATGGAGGAGAACCTTGGAGTCATCAGTAACCATAGCAAGCAGATCCTTCTCTGGATTCCACTCTGCCAATTTTATCTAAAAAAAGTAAAGCATGGGCAAGTTATTGCCAGTGGATCATAACATCATATTAGTATGAATCAATAATAAACAAATAACAGAAAATGCAAAAAATTGCGCGCAATAAATAAAGAGGTGAACGGTGAAATTCAGTGGCAAAAAAAGTCTGATCTGTGTCACTGTGTGATTACTATTTACGTCGCTAGAGAATGTTGATGCTGAATAGGGTAAAAGGGAGAAATCTGATGGATCAAGCAAGCATGACTAAAGGGCCGACAAATGGATCACTGAATGGAAATAAGTAAAAAATAGCACCGTTCCGGATCATCCTGAGGTCGCAGGTGAGATGAATCAACTCACCGCAAAATCCAAGCAGGACCCATCACAAACGCGCGCAGTGACTACTAGGTACGGACCCAACTCTACTAGGAATTTCAGCAAACGGTTGGCAGGCGGGCAGCGGCCGACCAGCCCGATACACCCGTGTCCTTCCGCAATCCAAATCCTGGTTCGGATCAACGCTATCGCGTACTACGATGCAGAAACTTCAGCACAGATTGGCTCGGACGGTTAAGCATCGACGCGAGCGCGAGCGTGGCGCTTCGGCTAGTGGGAGACGGAAGGAGACGAGACCTGGAAGGGATGGGCTTGTCGAACTGGAGCTGGAACGGCGTGCCGCAAGCCGCCGCCTCCTCCATCTGCTCCTCCGCCATGCCCGCTTGCCTGCTCGGTGAGGCGGGCGGGTGGATGATTTTTGGAGAAACTTATTCCTAAACGGAAAATTGGCGCAGCGGCAAGCAGCCCCCCGCCGCCGACTGCCTTCCCAGGCGCGTCCCACCGCCGGCCTACCTCCTCCGCCTTTTCCGCCAGATGCCAACGCCCCACCACTCGCCGCCCCGGTAGCCGCTCCGTGACCTCAAGGGGCTAGCTTTCCCTTGCGGCCTCCCCAATTCCACAACACACGGAAGATATGCCTCGGGAAATGCGGCGTGGCTGCTACCGGAGCTCTTCGCGGAGCCGGTGAGCAGGAGCGGGCGAGGCGGCGAGCGTAGGGCTGGAGCAAAAGCAGAGCGGGGGCGAAATTCAAATTTTGACGGCTAATTTTGCTGCAATTTCATATTCAACTCTAACAACAACAGATTTCCCCCCTTCCAAGTTTTCTTTGCTTAACATCACTTCATGACGATTTCCCCCCTTCGTCCCTCCGCGTCGCTCCCGTGAGCGACGGGAGGGAGCCCTAGTCGCCCCTTCCAGCGTCTCTCCCCCATCTCCTCCCTCCCCCCGCCGCCGTCGGACGGCATCGCCGGCCAAAGGCCGGGCGCTGGCGGCGGCGGGGTTCTCCCTTCTCCCTCGCTCGGGTCTCTTGGCACGGGCTGAGACGTCCGGCTTGGGCGCCGTGCTGGATCAGGGGCGCTGCTACTGCGGTGGCGGTGTGGAGACTTGGCGGCGTCGGGGCGAGCCTGTGGCGAAGCAGCGGCTCTTGGCGGCGGCGGTCGTCGCAGGCGACGCGGGCAGCGGCCATCTTCAGATTGGGCCGGAGATCTTGACCGTGAGGAGCTGGCGCGTGGACGGTTGTAACAGCCCACTTTTGGTGATGCAAATTATTGTGGGGACCCCGGACTAGCTGTCCGAAATACCCGATTATGCTTAACACAACGATCCCGTGATCAGTCTGTCGTTGCACATAATCCGAATTGGATACCAAAGTTTACATCCATTACAGTACCGAATAAAAAGTCTTACATAAATGGTCATTTAGACCAAGTTCTTACATAGGTGCCTTCAAGGGCCAAACCAAAATATCAGCGGAAGCTACGGCGTAGTAGACATCATATTCTAACGATGACGACCCGACAGGCAGCTGACTTGTGGAGATCCTTAGTTCGCGTAGAAGTCGCCATACTCCTGCTCGGCGTAGTGCTCCTCCTCGTAGTCTGGCTAGGACAATAGCCAGGGACGAAACCAATATGAGTACATTTGAATGTACTCGCAAACTACCCCAACATGAGTATGCACTAGCTTTATTTTAACTTACCACTTTTAATTGTTTTAAAACATCTCTATATCTTTATTGAAAAAGGTAAGAAGAGTTTTATAACTGTTTTTAAAAGAAATCACCATCTCATTTGTTTCTCCAAACCCTTTCTTTTCCGGACCAAGGCTCACCATGGTCCAATTAGTCCAACAACTCATACCACTCCATTTGGTATAGTTATATCATGCCATCACCAACTCATTTTCTTTTAAACTTAAAAGCTTTTCCAAAAATTTGCACATGATCTTAGGACAGCCTCCCAATTGTCCATATCCGGGGACCCGGCTATTCGAATAGTTTTGACCCTCTGCAGAGGTAGCACGCTTTTTATCCCACACCAATCCGGTAACTCATCGTGTCAGCCACGTCCCGCCATACCAGGTGTATGCGAAGTTGAGCCACCGACCCTAGCCTCTCCTTTGCTCATGCTAGCATAGGATCCTACCCATATGATAATTCCCACCAACACTCAGTCCGGTCCCCGTCGGCAACCCTAAGTGTGAGGACTCATATGTTTTTCCCGGCGACCACATTTATGAAGTCTTCAATCCTCCTCCTTATCTTTCCATAGAGTTTGAGCGAGGACCCAGGTCAGGGGAGTTCACAAACCATCCCCTCATGCATAACGGAGTCATCTCCGTCGATGAGGTATCCCATACTAATAAGAGCAAATTATATGACTAAGCCCCGTTCCCATATGGGGGTAAGTGTGGTCGCACAGATTAAGATTGGTTGTCATAGTACTAGGATACTGTGCATTTTTTCATAAACATTCCCATTTTTCCATTTCTCCACTTAAACACCGACATCTCGGCATTCCATAACCACACAAGTATTTCCAAAGGAGTTTGAATAAACAACATCGTTTTCCATCCTAAAGTTTCATAACTACTACATAGGGTGGCAAAATAATTCCCATACACTTTTGGAAAAGGTTTTGTAAACCATTGGTTTTAAGAGTAAATCATTTGATCAAAGTAGATGCATATATATTTAGGTGCAAGCTCAGAGAGTAGCTTGCCTTGCTCGGCAAAGGGGACTTGATCTTGATCTTCTGGTTCAACAAATTCCCCCTCCTCGATATCTCCGGCAACGTTCTCGTCTAATCGATAAACAAACAAATACAAGCAATCACTAAAACTACTCAAACAACATCACATCATCACAGTATCACAATCCTAAATGCTCTAAATAGCCACTGGATACAACAAACAATACAATTTAATTTCAAAACAATTGAATTAAACATTAATTGTTTAAGTCCAAATTATGGCAGAAACTTGTTAAACATGTTTAATTGCACAACTTGAGTTCTGTTGGTCACAAAAATACAAACTAAATTTCTATAGAAAGCTACTGATGTGTAGAAGACAACCCAATTTGAATTGGATCATTTGGAGTTACCAAACTCCCTACACATTGGTTTGAATCCAGTAGCTTAATAATCAAGTTTTGGTTACCAAATATGTTCTGTTGTTCAAAAAATTAAATCCTTTTAGGGGTAAGTAAACATGGCTATATGTGATCTAACAAAATTGGTCCTAACTCATTTGGATCAACCAATAAACATATTTGTTTGTTTTTGTCCAGAAGGGTTTATCTTAAAGTAAACAATTAATATTGCTTAAATAATTCTACCAAAATTAGGGGAGCTAACACAAGGCAATACTAAGCTAGCAAAATTGGTTTGGAATTATTTGGACTAACAGAGTATCAGAAACAAACAAGTTTAGATTTTAAACCTTCTGTGGCATTTTCAATAATACTTTTTATCTATTTAATTAAATTACATGAGACCAATTGTGTTGGTTAAAAAATTTCATAAGCTTTCCAGAACAATTTAGTTTGATTTATTTGGATTTCTAAATCTTGAGATATTGATTTTTGAAGTTGATGCCAGTACTGAATTTCCAGAGAAACTAAAATTAGACAACCTAACTGTTCTGGATAATGTTCAGAACTCTGACATGCGGGGCCTACACGTCAGCGACACAGGAGAAATATCTCGCGCGCTGGAAATGTTTAAATATCTGACGGGTGGGACCTACATGGCAGTGGCTCAAACTAACGAAGCGGTACGCGATCGTTGATCATAGATCGAACGGCTCACGGAGGCCGCGTTCATCGACGACCTAATCAGAGCGTCGCCGGAGCTCCGGCGACGGCGAGGGTGGCCAGTGGGGATACCTGGAGGGTCTAGAGACGGCGGAGAGGACGGCATTCGATGGCGGAGGTCGTGGGGATGCTGGGGAGGCGAGTGGAGCTTGATGGGGAAGTTCCTGGCGGCGGCGATGATCTCCTTCTTCTCCGCGGCCGTGCTCCAACTCCGGCGAGATCCTCCGGGGGCTCCTGGGCACGATACAGAGGGGAAAACGTCGCGGGTGAGTGTGGTGGTAATGGAGAGGCAGGTGAGGTCCAGAGAAGAGCAAGGGAGGGGGCAGCACGGCGTGGCCGTGTCGTCGCCTACCTCGGGTGCGGCGGGGCGCAGAGAGGAACTACGGGCAGCAGCAGCCTCGCTGCGGAGTACCCGCCCTTCTGGCGGTGTACGGGAGAGAGTGGAGGGAGGGAGAAGCGGTGAGATTGAGGGAGGGCTCGGGTGGCTTTATAGGTTCGACGACGGCGCACGGGCTCGCCGTGGACACGGTGCAGGAGAGGGTGTCCAGGCGCAATAGCTTGCCGTAGCTCGCGAAAGGGGGCGGCTGCAGCGTTCGAGGTGCAGGGACTAGCTCGACGGCGTGGCGACGCGCTGTGCGTGAGCGAGAAACGGGACGGCCCGGAGATCGTTTGGACGGCGGGTGCGTGCACTGGCATGGCCGTCTCGGGCGGGCGCGGCGACTGCGTGGCGCGAAGCGATGATGGGGGGGTCCTCCCCGGGGATGGCTACGGTGTTGGGAGAGCGCAGAGACACCAGGGAGAGGGGGGACACGGTCTGGGGCAACTGAGGTGGCGACAACGCCGTTGCCACGGCGATGGCCATGGCGCACGGCGCCCGCGGCTGTCCCCTGGTCCATCTCCTCTTCCCGTGCCTCATTTCTTCGATTTCCTGGACGCGGCGAGGTCAGTGAGGGGAGAGGGAGTGGATGCAAGCATCAATTCGAAGAACAAACATCGAATTCGATCGAATTGCATCGGTTTCAAATCAGCCGAAGATGAACACAGTGGTGTCCACCACGTGTTCGACGAAATGTCTCACTGAAATTTAAATTCGAATTTTTAAATTTTGATTTCATACTTTGCTTCATAACTATATATGGGTAATTGTGGTGCTGTGTTGCATTCCATGTGACAAGTGCAACATAGCACACTTTGTGAGTTGAATTTAATAAAGATAGAAAATAGAATTTAATTAATGGTTTTTAATTTAAATTTTTGAGAGGGAAAAGTTATAGGAATAAAAATGGGAGAGTTTATATAACTTCTCCTCTCAATTTTATTTGAAACCATTTTAATTTCTCCCCTTGGAGAATTTGTGGGACACAAATGTCACTTTTATTTTTCTTGCTTTAACTGCTATTTCAATTCTTTTCTTTTCTTCTTGTTTTTATTTAGAGCAAACAACATACCACTAGCAAGAATTAAACCACACAAGCAACAAGGATTAATTACCACCAGCAACAATTTGCAAACAACACATAATAATTAACAAAAGTTTTTGTTGGCTCCCATTTTTGGAATAATAATACTTGTTAATTTTTGGGATGTTACAATCCTTCCCCCTTAAAATAAATCTCGTCCCGAGATTTGCTAGGCTTAGGTACTAAAGAGGCCTGGGAATTCGCTCCTAAGATAATCTTCACGTTCCCAAGTTGCTTCTTCTTCGGAGTGGTTAGTCCACTGGACTTTGTAAAACTTGATCGCACGCCTTCGGGTAACACGAACATCTTCTTCGAGAATCTTGAGGGGCCTCTCGCGATAAGTCAAATCTTGGTTCAGGTCGATGGAGAGGTGGTCGATGTTTTTGAAAACATCAGGCTGGTCAGGAACTTCAAGACACTTCCGGAGCAAGGAAATGTGGAAGACATCATGATAATCTCCTAACTCCGGTGGCAATTCCAGCTGATAGGATACTTCTCCTCGACGAGCGATGATCTTGAAGGGTCCAATATACCTTGGCGCTAACTTTCCCTTGACATGGAAACGTTGCATTCCTTTGAGGGGTGTCACTCGGAGATAAACATAATCTCCAATACTGAAAGTGAGGTCACGGCGCTTGGTGTCAGCGTAACTCTTCTGACGGGATTGGGCAGTTTTGAGGCGCTCACGAATAAGCTGAACTTGCTCTTCAGCTTCACGGAGGGTATCTGGACCGAACAATTTGCTTTCTCCGGTATCAGACCAATTCAGGGGTGTACGACACTTCTTGCCGTAAAGGGCTTCAAAAGGGGCCATTTGCAGACTGGACTGATAACTATTGTTGTACGAGAACTCTGCAAACGGAGACAATCTTCCCACTTGGAACCATAGGATAGAACACATGCACGAAGCATGTCCTCCAATATCTGGTTCACTCGCTCAGTTTGGCCATCGGTCTGGGGATGATAAGCTGTGCTAAATGCTAACTTGGTTCCGAGGGCTTCATGAAGGGATTTCCAGAATCTTGAGGTGAATTGCGTACCTCTATCAGATACAATCTTCTTAGGCACACCATGCAGGCTTACTATTCTGGAAATATACAAGTCTGCTAACTGAGCTCCGGTATAAGTGGTCTTGACAGGTACAAAATGAGCAACCTTGGTCAATCGATCAACGATGACCCAGATTGAATCATGGCCTCGGTTGGATCTTGGAAGTCCGGTAATAAAATCCATTCCAATCTCATCCCACTTCCACTCGGGAACTTTCAAAGGTTGAAGCAATCCAGCGGGCCGCTGATGTTCAGCCTTGACTCGCTGACAGATGTCACATTTGGCTACAAAAGAACCAATCTCTCGCTTCATTCCATGCCACCAAAATCTTTCTCGAAGGTCTTGGTACATCTTGGTTCCGCCGGGGTGGATTGAATAAGGGGTCTCATGGGCTTCCTTCAGGATTAACTCCTTAAGTTCCGTGACATTGGGCACACAGATACGATCATTGAATTTCAGCACTCCTTCAGCATCCTCGGTAAAACCGGGTGCTTTGCTGAGGGAGATCTTCTTCCTAATTCCTTCAATGCTTTCATGACCTTTTTGGGCTTCTTTGATTTGATCCATCAGGGTTGGGGCTAACTCCAAATTGGCGAGATATCCATGGCTAACAAGTTCTAGTCCAAAATTTTCGAACTCTTTGAACAAGGCTGGTTGTTCGGCTTGGATTAAGCATTCAGGGTACAGGGTTTGCGACTAAGGGCATCGGCAACTACATTTGCCTTTCCGGGGTGATAGTGGATTCCAATATCATAATCCTTGATTAATTCCATCCATCTCCTCTGTCGCAGGTTCAACTCCTTCTGGGTGAAAATATACTTCAGGCTCTTATGATCCGTATAGATCTCACAGCGATGTCCCGCAAGGTAGGGACGCCACTTTTTAAGAGCAAGGACCACAGCAGCTAATTCCAGGTCATGGGTTGGGTAATTCTCTTCATGCGGTCGCAACTGCCGGGACAGGTACGACACAACTTTGCCTTCTTGCATCAGAACGCAACCAAGTCCGAGGCGTGATGCATCGCAATACACGTCGAAACTCTGGGTGACGTCTGGCATAACCAGGATTGGGGTGGAGGTTAGTCTCTTCTTCAACTCTTGGAAACTATCTTCGCACTTCTGAGTCCATTCAAATTTCTTGTCCTTCTTCAACAGTTGGGTCAAGGGCTTGGCTATACTGGAAAATCCCTCAACGAAC
Source organism: Poa pratensis (assembly GCA_947311845.1). Classification (NCBI taxonomy): domain Eukaryota; kingdom Viridiplantae; phylum Streptophyta; class Magnoliopsida; order Poales; family Poaceae; genus Poa; species Poa pratensis. The sequence goes on from CAMZMU010000098.1 coordinate 5,864,006, forward strand.
TTGCGGTAATAACCGGCGAGTCCGAGAAAGCTTCGGATTTCAGTCACACTGGTCGGGGATAACCAGTCAATAATGGCTTGGATCTTCTCTGGGTCAACAGAAATTCCTCCAGCAGATACTATATGTCCGAGAAACGCCACTTCATTGAGCCAAAACTCACACTTGCTAAGCTTGGCATACAGCTGGTGCTCTCGGAGGGTCTCCAAAACTAGACGCAGGTGTTCAGCATGCTCTTCTTCGGTTTGGAATAAATAAGGATGTCATCAAGGAATACTACCACGAACTTGTCGAGGTACTCCATGAAAATCTTGTTCATGAGATTCATGAAATAGGCTGGGGCATTGGTCAGACCAAAGGACATCACCGTGTATTCAAACAAACCGTAACGGGTGGTGAAGGCGGTCTTGGGAATGTCTGTCTCTCTGATCTTCAACTGATGGTAACCTGTCCGAAGATCGATCTTTGAAAAGACTCGGGCTCCGTTCATCTGATCGAACAGATCCTCGATCTTGGGAAGGGGATACTTGTTTTTAATGGTCACGTCATTTAGCCTGCGATAATCCACACACAGTCGTGTGGTACCGTCTCTCTTGTCCACAAAAATAATAGGTGATCCCCAGGGTGAAGCACTTGGACGAACAAGTCCTTTGCTAAGCATATCTGCCAACTGCTTCTTCAACTCAACCAGTTCTTCCGGATTCATCCGATAAGGTCTTTGGGATATTGGGGCTGTTCCTGGGATAAGCTCAATTATGAACTCAATTTCCCGGTCTGGCGGCATACCAGGTAATTCCTCAGGAAAAACATCTCGGAATAGGTGAACAACACGGATCTCATCTAGGGTGGGTCGAGCTATGCCCTCGTGGCAGCCTGGTTGGGGGTGATTGGGTTCAGACACAAACTCCACTTCTACTTCTTTGTCGGTGGTGATGGATACAGCTCTTCTGGCACAGTCTATTCGACCATGGTACTTGGCTAGCCAATTCATACCGAGTATGACATCTATGCCTTGGGTTCCTAAAACAATTAGGTCGGCTGCAAATTTCTCGCCTGAAATCTCTATGGCAGTATTTGGACAAAATCTCTTGGTTTCTAGGGTGGAACCAGGGATTTGTATACTCAAGGTTTTAGTTAGGAAGCCTTCTACTAAACCTCCCTTAGCAACAAACTCCTCGGTAACAAATGAATGTGTTGCACCAGAATCAAACAGAACAGTTGCAGGTACTGAGTTGACAAGGAACGTACCCAGCACGACATCCGGCGCATCTTGAGCTTCTTCAGCATTGATGTGGTGCAGACGACCCTTGACAACAGCAGCATTTCCGCGGGGTGCGGCATTCTTGCCATTACCATTTCCATTGCGGCCTTGACCATTGTTCGGTGCATTGGGGCGCTGAACATTCCTCTTGGGATTGGGGCATTCCTTGGAGTAGTGACCTTTGTTGCCACATTCAAAGCAGACAACATTGGCATTGGGGTTGAAGTTGTTGAAGTTTCCTCTGGGACGGTTATTGTCATTGGGGCGGTTGAAGTTGTTTGGGCGGTTGAAGTTGTTTGGGCGGTTAGGGAAATTGGGGCGTGGAGCTTGGGGTGGTCGATAGGCAGGTTTGGGGTTTTGCTGAAAGATACGAGGCTTCTGACTGCTCGAACCTTCCTGAGCATTCATCCTCCTCTTGCGACCTTCATACATAGACTTGCGCTTGGTCTCCAGCTGGATGGCTTTGTCCACAAGTGACTCCAGATCACGGAAGTCATGGACAACCAAAGCACACTGCAGTTCATCATGCAGCCCATTCAGGAAACGTTCCATCTTCTTCTCCTCCTTGTCGGTGTCCTCGGGAGCATACCGAGATAAGTCGGTAAACTCATCAAGATAGCCGACTACATCTCTACTTCCCTGCCTCAGCTTGCGGAATTCATCCCTCTTCCTATCAATGAGTCCACCAGAAATGTGCTTCCTGCGAAACTTCTCCTTGAACTCAGCCCAGTTGATGACGTGGTCAGCCTGCTGGAGAGCTTTGGTAGCTTCCCACCAAGCTCGTGCAGGTCCAGCAAGATAGTGGGTTGCATACAGCACCTTTTCATTGTCTCCTACAGCAGCAACTTGCAGATTGTTCCCAATGGTAAGAAGCCAATCATCGGCTTCCAGTGGGTGAAGTCCCCTGGAGAAGGTAGGCGGGTTGGTTTTCTGGAAATCGCCTAAGGTGGATCGCGGGTTCTCATTGCCATTGCCATTACCACCATTGTTGTTGTTGTTGTTGTTGTTGTTGTTGTAAGCGGCTGCGAGTTGTTGCAGGGCAGTGAGATGAGCCTGGCGCTCCTGCCGGGCATTTTCACGTTCCTCCATGATAAGCGCGAGAAGTTGAGCGGGGGTTGGGTCTGGTGGTGGTGGTGCTGATCCTGATCCTCCCGTATTGTCGCGACGGGGCGGCATCCTGAAGCACACCGGGTATAAGAGGCAAGGCAGAAAAGTTCGACTAAGGGAAAGACGATTTCGCAAGTGGTTGTTTAATTTAAGGATTATATGAAAATATTTCACACAGATTTAAACAAGACAAACATACTTATATTTCACAAACACACATCAAGGAGTTCACATCAACTTCAAGCTTACAACATCAACTTACACATAGCATCTGGTTTCCAAAAGAACCACTACTCCGACTCGACTAGCGATAGGGGTCAACCTAATCCTGCGGTAGTGATCAAGTCACTCGCCTACTGAGGTGGAACCTCCAGCTCTAACACGTCAGCATCTGACTGGTAGGCTGGCTCCTCGGGATCCTCCTCCTCGTCCTCGAGAACAGCCTCGAGTGGCTCCTCCTCCTCGTCAACTAACTCCTCCTCATCATCCTCCTCCTCACAGTCCATCTCCTCCTCAAAGTCACCATCGTCACTGAGGAAAGCGTTGTTCTCCTTGCGGAGATCCTCGCCCTCCTCCTCCATCTCGTCAGTATGGTGCTCTAGATCCTCGATCAGCTGGTCTGCTCTGCCACCTTCTTGCGGAGCTTCACGATGGTCCTCCTCAGCTGGGCCCTCTTTCCGAGAAGAGCGACCTTATCCTCCAGCAGCTTCTCCTCATTCTCGCGAAGCTCAACGAGCGACTCGCGGTCAAAGCGAAGCTGAATCCTAGTGCGCATCAGATCATCCTGGGTGTGCTGAAGTAAGAGCTCCATGTCCATGATGTAGCTCCCAAACATCGGGTGGCAAGGGGAAGGAGTAGGGTGTCCGTCGCAGTTGCGCCTCCCGTAGAACCGGAAACGGGAGTCTACTAACTCCGCCTTGTGCTCCTCACAAAGTCGGGCTATCATCCTCTGTGTAGCAGTACAGAGACCGTCAACCCAGGTGGCCTCCTTGGTGGTGAAGACGAGCGTCCTGGAACTGGGAGACTTGATGTTCCGGCGAACTGACGACCTGATGAGCCAGCTCAGCCTTCCGACACCGTGAACATCAATCTGGGCTCCCTCAAACTCTGGAGCGGGGCGACCTAGCAGCTTGCTCAACTCGAACAAGTCATTCTCGAACGTCAGCTTGCTATCCTTCTCCAGCTGAACGAACTCGGTCCAGTGGAGTGCCATCTACAAATTTTTAAGCAAAATTTTAAGTTAGTGGGATGATAAGTGCACAAAATTTTAAGGATACTAAGGAAATTGTAATGTTTAATGAGAATAAATTTTTGCATAAGTAAGAGGATTGGAGATAAGCGGTTTTCAAAAATACTTCACTCCTTTCTTTTAGAAATTACTCTTTTTGATAACACTTGTTTGACGACCATGCTAACTAAGGTTTCCTAAAGTCAGGATGGCTCTGATACCAAGTCTGTGGGGACCCCGGACTAGCTGTCCGAAATACCCGATTATGCTTAACACAACGATCCCGTGATCAGTCTGTCGTTGCACATAATCCGAATTGGATACCAAAGTTTACATCCATTACAGTACCGAATAAAAAGTCTTACATAAATGGTCATTTAGACCAAGTTCTTACATAGGTGCCTTCAAGGGCCAAACCAAAATATCAGCGGAAGCTACGGCGTAGTAGACATCATATTCTAACGATGACGACCCGACAGGCAGCTGACTTGTGGAGATCCTTAGTTCGCGTAGAAGTCGCCATACTCCTGCTCGGCGTAGTGCTCCTCCTCGTAGTCTGGCTAGGACAATAGCCAGGGACGAAACCAATATGAGTACATTTGAATGTACTCGCAAACTACCCCAACATGAGTATGCACTACTTTATTTTAACTTACCACTTTTAATTGTTTTAAAACATCTCTATATCTTTATTGAAAAAGGTAAGAAGAGTTTTATAACTGTTTTTAAAAGAAATCACCATCTCTTTGTTTCTCCAAACCCTTTCTTTTCCGGACCAAGGCTCACCATGGTCCAATTAGTCCAACAACTCATACCACTCCATTTGGTATAGTTATATCATGCCATCACCAATTCATTTTCTTTTAAACTTAAAAGCTTTTCCAAAAATTTGCACATGATCTTAGGACAGCCTCCCAATTGTCCATATCCGGGGACCCGGCTATTCGAATAGTTTTGACCCTCTGCAGAGGTAGCACGCTTTTTATCCCACACCCATCCGGTAACTCATCGTGTCAGCCACGTCCCGCCATACAAGGTGTATGCGAAGTTGAGCCACCGACCCTAGCCTCTCCTTTGCTCATGCTAGTATAGGATCCTACCCATATGATAATTCCCACCAACACTCAGTCCGGTCCCCGTCGGCAACCCTAAGTGTGAGGACTCATATGTTTTTCCCGGCGACCACATTTATGAAGTCTTCAATCCTCCTCCTTATCTTTCCATAGAGTTTGAGCGAGGACCCAGGTCAGGGGAGTTCACAAACCATCCCCTCATGCATAACGGAGTCATCTCCGTCGATGAGGTATCCCATACTAATAAGAGCAAATTATATGACTAAGCCCCGTTCCCATATGGGGGTAAGTGTGGTCGCACAGATTAAGATTGGTTGTCATAGTACTAGGATACTGTGCATTTTTCATAAACATTCCCATTTTTCCATTTCTCCACTTTAACACCGACATCTCGGCATTCCATAACCACACAAGTATTTCCAAAGGAGTTTGAATAAACAACATTGTTTTCCATCCTAAAGTTTCATAACTACTACATAGGGTGGCAAAATAATTTCCATACACTTTTGGAAAAGGTTTTGTAAACCATTGGTTTTAAGAGTAAATCATTTGATCAAAGTAGATGCATATATATTTAGGTGCAAGCTCAGAGAGTAGCTTGCCTTGCTCGGCAAAGGGGACTTGATCTTGATCTTCTGGTTCAACAAATTCCCCCTCCTCGATATCTCCGGCAACGTTCTCGTCTAATCGATAAACAAACAAATACAAGCAATCACTAAAACTACTCAAACAACATCACATCATCACAGTATCACAATCCTAAATGCTCTAAATAGCCACTGGATACAACAAACAATACAATTTAATTTCAAAACAATTGAATTAAACATTAATTGTTTAAGTCCAAATTATGGCAGAAACTTGTTAAACATGTTTAATTGCACAACTTGAGTTCTGTTGGTCACAAAAATACAAACTAAATTTCTATAGAAAGCTACTGATGTGTAGAAGACAACCCAATTTGAATTGGATCATTTGGAGTTACCAAACTCCCTACACATTGGTTTGAATCCAGTAGCTTAATAATCAAGTTTTGGTTACCAAATATGTTCTGTTGTTCCAAAAATTAAATCCTTTTAGGGGTAAGTAAACATTGCTATATGTGAGCTAACAAAATTGGTCCTAACTCATTTGGATCAACCAATAAACATATTTGTTTGTTTTTGTCCAGAAGGGTTTATCTTAAAGTCAACAATTAATATTGCTTAAATAATTCTACCAAAATTAGGGGAGCTAATACAAGGCAGTACTAAGCTAGCAAAATTGGTTTGGAATTATTTGGACTAGCAGAGTATCAGAAACAAACAAGTTTAGATTTTGAACCTTCTGTGGCATTTTCAATAATTCTTTTTAACTATTTATTTAAATGACATGAGACCAATTGTGTTGGTTAAACAATTTCATAAGCTTTCCAGAACAATTTAGTTTGATTTATTTGGATTTCTAAATCTTGAGATATTGATTTTTGAAGTTGATGCCAGTACTGAATTTCCAGAGAAACTAAAATTAGACAACCTAACTGTTCTGGATAATGTTCAGAACTCTGACATGCGGGGCCTACACGTCAGCGACACAGGAGAAATATCTCGCGCGCTGGAAATGTTTAAATATCTGACGGGTGGGACCTACATGGCAGTGGCTCAAACTAACGAAGCGGTACGCGATCGTTGATCATAGATCGAACGGCTCACGGAGGCCGCGTTCATCGACGACCTAATCAGAGCGTCGCCGGAGCTCCGGCGACGGCGAGGGTGGCCAGTGGGGATACCTGGAGGGTCTAGAGACGGCGGAGAGGACGGCGTTCGATGGCGGAGGTCGTGGGGATGCTGGGGAGGCGAGTGGAGCTTGATGGGGAAGTTCCTGGCGGCGGCGATGATCTCCTTCTTCTCCGCGGCCGTGCTCCAACTCCGGCGAGATCCTCCGGGGGCTCCTGGGCACGATACAGAGGGGAAAACGTCGCGGGTGAGTGCGGTGGTAATGGAGAGGCAGGTGAGGTCCAGAGAAGAGCAAGGGAGGGGGCAGCACGGCGTGGCCGTGTCGTCGCCTACCTCGGGTGCGGCGGGGCGCAGAGAGGAACTACGGGCAGCAGCAGCCTCGCTGCGGAGTACCCGCCCTTCTGGCGGTGTACGGGAGAGAGTGGAGGGAGGGAGAAGCGGTGAGATTGAGGGAGGGCTCGGGGTGGCTTTATAGGTTCGACGACGGCGCACGGGCTCGCCGTGGACACGGTGCAGGAGAGGGTGTCCAGGCGCAATAGCTTGCCGTAGCTCGCGATAGGGGGCGGCTGCAGCGTTCGAGGTGCAGGGACTAGCTCGACGGCGTGGCGACGCGCTGTGCGTGAGCGAGAAACGGGACGGCCCGGAGATCGTTTGGACGGCGGGTGCGTGCACTGGCACGGCCGTCTCGGGCGGGCGCGGCGACTGCGTGGCGCGAAGCGATGATGGGGGGGGGTCCTCCCGGGGATGGCTACGGTGTTGGGAGAGCGCAGAGACACCAGGGAGAGGGGGGGACACGGTCTGGGGCGACTGAGGTGGCGACAACGCCGTTGCCACGGCGACGGCCATGGCGCACGGCGCCCGCGGCTGTCCCCTGGTCCATCTCCTCTTCCCGTGCCTCATTTCTTCGATTTCCTGGACGCGCGAGGTCAGTGAGGGGAGAGGGAGTGGATGCAAGCATCAATTCGAAGAACAAACCTCGAATTCGATCGAATTGCATCGGTTTCAAATCAGCCGAAGATGAACACAGTGGTGTCCACCACGTGTTCGACGAAATGTCTCACTGAAATTTAAATTCGAATTTTTAAATTTTGATTTCATACTTTGCTTCATAACTATATATGGGTAATTGTGGTGCTGTGTTGCATTCCATGTGACAAGTGCAACATAGCACACTTTGTGAGTTGAATTTAATAAAGATAGAAAATAGAATTTAATTAATGGTTTTTAATTTAAATTTTTGAGAGGGAAAAGTTATAGGAATAAAATGGGAGAGTTTATATAACTTCTCCTCTCAATTTTATTTGAAACCATTTTAATTTCTCCCCTTGGAGAATTTGTGGGACACAAATGTCACTTTTATTTTTCTTGCTTTAATTGCTATTTCAATTCTTTTCTTTTCTTCTTGTTTTTATTTAGAGCAAACAACATACCACTAGCAAGAATTAAACCACACAAGCAACAAGGATTAATTACCACCAGCAACAATTTGCAAACAACACATAATAATTAACAAAAGTTTTTGTTGGCTCCCATTTTTGGAATATAATACTGATTAATATTTTTGGGATGTTACAATTATGGACCAAATTTTTCACTTTTTCATTCCATGCATGCATCATTGCATCAATCTTAAATTGCTAAACCCCACACTAGTTGTTTTGGGCAAGTTTGAAAACCAAGGTGCCAAACTTGCTACAACAAATTCCACAACAAGGAAGACACTCAAACTTGCAAAACAAAGGTACCTTGACTTCTTATATTTGTCAAGAAAGTTCCAAAAGTTCCAAAGATATTTTTACAAACTATTTGAATTGTAAGATAAAATAAAAGGAGAGCAACTCAAAATTACCTGTGAGCAATTCCTATTTTATTCTCCTACCAAATGATTTTCAAATAATCTGGAAAAATTTGGGCAATTTCATAATAATATAAAGAAACTCCCCAAAAATTGGCATAATTTTTGGAGGTGTTTAACTGCCTCAAATAATTCGAAAACAGCTGCTGTGGTTTTTACACAGTACTGGAAAGGACCAATCTGTGATGAACTTAAAAGTTCCAGGGGCCTCTTTGTAAAATTATCATCCTCTTCCCTGTAGCCACAGGGCAAGGTCGCGCCGGACCCGCTCGTCGCCGTGCCCGCGCCGCACCAGCACGTCGCCGGGCCCCCTCTGCCCTCTCCCTGCAAGGAGAGCACGCCCCTCACGAGGCCCCCCTGCTCCCTACTTCGCATTGCTGCATCGTTTCCCCGTTTCCTCTCCCCACGGTTCCCCGACCTAGCCCGCCATGGCCGCCATGGTTGCCGAGCTCGTCGCCGCCGTTTGAGCTCACCCCGAGCAGATCGAGCCCAACCATTCGCGCCGCCGTTCTCCCCTCTCCCTCCTCCTGGGAGGAATCGACCCGAGAGGCTGTACATCAACCGTGCCGCGCGATTCTTCTCCGACCACCGCGCGGCTCCGCCGCCCGATTTTCGGCGCCGTCGACCTTCCTCCGGCCACCCCGAGCACGCACTCGCCTTCGTGGTGAGCTTCTGGCCGTGCTGGTCCCTTCCCCTCCCTCTCTAGCCGTAGCCTCACCGTAGCTCGTCGCCGTGGCCACCGTCGATGAAGCTCCCGTCGTCTCGCTCGCGCGCTCGGTCGAGGACCCGGCCGAGCCGGGCTGTGGGCCGCTGCGCTCTGCTGCGTAACCGGTCCAGGGGCCGGCCCATGCCGGGCTGTGTGCCGGTTGGCTCTGGAGCCAGGCCGGCCTCACAACCGGCCCAACCGGGCCACAGGCCGGCTAAACAGTTTTTTTTCCCACGAATGTTTTTTCTTATTTCTTCTCGATAGCGCATGTTTCCTCGCTTCTCCCCCGCGCATTTAGGACATCGACTCCGATGATTCCTACTATTTCATCTCTCCCTTTCGAGTCGAGTAAATAAAATAATTATCGTGGAATTAAAATAATCAAAAGTAAATATTTAAAAAGAGGAATTATAAAATTAATAACTTTTGATCGAGGCCTCCGAAAAATGTGTTCCTTATATCGAAATGCTCAGAAAAATGTGCACTGATCCTTTGCATCACTTGCATGCATGTCTACATGAACTATAGCACAGGAAAACATTAAAACAAATGTAGAGCTATATTTTTCTCTCTTGTTAAATAATTATCTCGCACCCCATCTAAAATGGGTAGAACATGCTATAACAATTTCAGTACATTAAAAATGCCATGCCATCATGTGTTTACGCATTGCATTTGTTAAAGCATGTGTGGTGATTGATTGCTCTTCTGTGGTTATATTTCGATAGATCAAGCAGCCGGGGTTACTCCACAATACCCCGAGGATCCGTACTATCAGCCGCATCAACAAGGCAAGCGTAATCCCCCCTCTGAGCATATCTTATCCTATGTTCCGCAAATATTTTCTCCACTATAATATTGCATGCGGTTCCAAATGTCAATTTGCTTGGATAGAGTATCCTATAGTTGCATTAAGTTTCCGATGCCAATACCTGTTTCCCTCCTATTATCCATAGGTTTGTATTGTTGGCCTGAGCTACTTATTATGCTATGTTGTTGCTTAGCCATGCTTAGTAAATGCTTAGCTGTACATGGATGGTTCTTGTTGGAAACAGGTGATGAGATAAATGTTGTTGGTGGAGAATTGTGGTGACAGGTAATAAGATGCTAAAGGTGGGGATGAGAGGCCACTGTGGTTGTGGTGTTTTGTCTCGTTCTCGCCGCCTAGGTGCGAGTTCTTTACCTCCCGAACCAAGACTGAGCGTGCAACCATGCGTGAGGCCTATGCATTCGCAGTGCAGGAACCCTCATAGACTAAATAACTCGGGCGGGCTAGCCAGGGTCCTCTAGTTCGGGCTTCCATTTGCGCGTGCGTGATGATGGTGGTATGAACTGGGATGAAGATGGTGGTGTTAGGAAAATGAGTGGCCGTGGGGCAGGGTGTTGGATCTCGTGTCCTGCCGCCACTGATGATCCTGGAAAGTCCTTAACGAGGGAGAAGTCGACACCGCTCCCACCCAGCCGGCTTTCCAAGGAAGAGAGCTAATGCGCAGGTAATGGGCCGGACGGTACGCGTGGCAAACATTGTACACCCCTGCAGGGTTAAATCTTTTCGAAAAGCCGTGTCCACGGTTAAGGACAACTTGGGAAAGGACGATAAGATCATAGAATAACTTGAACGGAATGATTAAAAACTGGGTACTAAAGGTACCACTCAAGATTGCAAGGTGAGCTTCCTCGAGGGTGATTCGGGGAGGTGCCTTTGATGAACAGGTACAGTGGTTGATGATGGTTGATGTTGAAAAGTGATCAAGAAAAGAGTACTTCTTACCTCTTTTAAAATACTCTGAATAGTCGATGCCATTGAGTTATGTTTTCATAAATAAAATCAGCTTTATGCAAAACAGCCATAAACTTTGAAAGCCTCATCGAGCTAAAGCTCTATATATAATCTTGCGAGTTCGTCGAACTCAACGTCGTTTGTTTTGTTTCAGAGGAGGACTTCACCGACCTCGAAGGTGGGTTCTTTGTGGACGTCGACGAGTAGTCTGGGGTTCCCAGGTGGCAGCTTGGGACATCCCGGAACAGCTGGCGCTGTGATGTTTATCTGTAGGCCTCTTAGGCCATATTTGGATCTTGTTGTTTAGAACAACCTAATTCGCTTCCGCTTGTTGTAATGTTGGGTCTGTGACCTCTGGTTGTATTTGCTATCTTTCTCTATTATAAGAGTTGAACTATAATGATTTGTGTCGTAGAGTCTGTGATGTGCCAGTTGTTCCACAAGTCTTGATCTCTCTATTATACATTGAGGGTTGTGCCTGTGTTAAGGCATCAATCGGGGTGTTGCGTTGCCGATGATCCATTCCGAGCAACGCCTGCCAAAGGTTTTGGCCGGGGATTGGTAAACCCGTAACCTCCGGTTGTATCGCTTAACCGGTGACACACAGCATCACTGTATAACAGTCGGGTCGGGGCGCCACAAGTTGGTATCAGAGCAGTACTGCCTGTAGGAAACCCTTCTACTGGTCGATGTTGAGTCTAGTGTTTGTGAAAATATTTTTAACCTAAAAATGAGTTGTGAAAACCATCTTAGGATTCTTTTTACTCCTTATCTGGTTACCTCTAATCTCGGAGCAATCTTACCTCGATTTGAGTTAAAGGTTTTACTTCTCACTGTTACTTCAAAATTGATAAACGGGGTGGGTTCGACCTTTAGTGTTATGTGTCACGTTGCTCCCGCTGCGTTGCAATCCCAAATCAACTCAGTTTGACTGTTATTCCTACCGAGTCTAATCATTTGATCCTTTCTTTGGGTTTTAACCCAAGGACTTGAACATAAGGTCCCGGATTGTGCCAACTAGAGTGTGTTAAGTTGTGATTTCTTAACTCTCACTAGTAGCACATGATGCTGATCTTTGACCCAAGTTCTATCTTGTTGATTTTCCTTCTCGCAAAGTATTATCGTCCCTAGTCTGTGTACTTGTGTAGACGCTAATGCTATTGTTCGACCATTCGGAGAAAGATACTAACGTGTCATTGTCAAATCTCCAGAATGGCTCGAGGAGGCCGTGGAGGCCGTGGTGGTCGCGGTAACCACGATGATGAGGATGATCTGCCGCCACCACCCTCGATGGCTGAGGTCTTGATGGCCATTGAGGAGAACCGTGGGCGCAATGAGCGCTTGCTTGAGCAGTTGGTGCAGCAGAATGCACGGAGGAACGAGTGCAACACTCTCACTGAGTTCCTGCGCTCCAGCCACCCACTTTGCTGATGCTAAGGAGCCACTGGAAGCTGATGATTGGCTTCGTGCTTTGGAGCGCAAGTTCTCCGCGCTGCATGTCCCAGTGGCTGAGCAAGTCAACTTTGCCACCTATCTCTTGGTTGGTGCTGCTGGCTGTTGGTGGGAAAGCCATGTGGCTTTGTTTCCAGCCAACCATGTCTTCACCTGGGCTGATTTCGCACTGCCTTCCGTGCGGAGTACATTCCCCAGCCGATCATGGACTTGAAGAGGAGGGAGTTCCTGGATTTGCAACAGGGACGGATGGACCTCCGCACTTATGGTCGTGAGTTCAACCATCTCTCTCGTTACGCCCCAAGGGACGTGACCAATGATGCTGACAAGCAAGAGCTGTTCCGCAAGGGTCTTCGCAGCTCCGCTATGAGCTATTGCCCTTCAGGTTCCAGACCTACAGGAGCTGTTCAACCAGGCTTTTACTCTCGAGCAAGGAAGAAAGGAACTTGAGGCTTCCAAGAGGCCCGCACACGGGGACCACCAGAGTTCCTCGGGTTCTGAGAGCAAGAAGCGCAGGGTGTTTGTCCCTACAGCGCTGTACCCGTGCTCCATTCATGCCGAGGCCGCGGGATACAGGCCACCTCCTCCGCGCCCCACTACTTCGACACTTGGGGTAGGCGGGAGTGGGTACCGTCCTATGCTACCTGCTCCACCTGGACTCACTTGCTACACCTGTGGCCAGGCTGGCCACTACTCCAGGGAGTGCCCCCAGAAGGCACCTCTCGCGATAACTCCTGCACGAGCCCCTGCCACTCCAGCTGGCAAGGCTGGACCTATTGTGCGTGGTCGCCTGAACCACATCTCTGCTGAAGAAGCTGAAGAGGACCCCGGCGTTCTCATGGGTGAGTTACGAATCAACAACAACGCTACAGTTTTGTTTGATTCTGGAGCATCGCATTCATTCATATCCATAGCTTTTGCAAAAGACCACAAAATACCGTTGAGAAATGAGCGTCCCTTGGTGATCGCCACTCCTGGCTCCAAATGGCAAACCGATGGGGTTACTCCTGAAGTCAGATTACTATCGGTTACTACTCTTTTCCTTTCGCTTTGGTAGCTCTGAGGTCAAGTGGCATTGATGTCATACTGGGCATGAACTGGCTAGCCAAATACCAGGCTAATCTCGACTGTGCTGCCAAGACCGTCACCGTGACCAATTCTTCCGGTGACAGTGTAAGTATTGGTCTGCACTGTCAAGACCTCCGTCCTCCATCATACCCAACTCACCGAGATTCTCCTTTGCTTTATGGAAGGCGAATCCCCTCCTGAAATCCAGGACATACACGTGGTGTGTGACTTCCCGGATGTGTTCCCGGAAGAATTGCCTGGCATGCCTCCTGACCGAAGTGTGGAGTTTGTCATAGATCTACTTCCCGGTACCGCTCCAATTTCCAAGAAGCCCTACCGTATGCCGGTGGAAGAGTTGGCTCTGTTGAAAGAGCAAATTGATCAGCTGTTAGCGAAGGATTTCATCCAGCCTAGCAGTTCACCTGGGGTTGTCCGGTACTCTTTGTCAAGAAGAGGGATTCTACCGTGCCTCGTCTAGTCTCTGACTATCGACCGTTGAATGCGGTGACAATCAAGAACAAGTATCCTATTCCTCGCATCAATGATCTGTTGGATCAGTTAGCTGGTGCAACGTATTCTCCAAGATGGATCTGAGGTCAGGCTACCATCAGATAAAAATCAGAAAGGAGGATATTCCAAAGACGGCATTTGTTACTCGTATGGCTCATATGAGTATACCGTCATGTCCTTTGGTCTCACAAATGCTCCAGCTACTTTCATGAGGCTCATGAACTCCATCTTCATGGATTATCTTGACAAGTTTGTCGTCATTTACATGATGACATCCTCATCTATTCCAAAACCAATGAAGAGCATGAGGAACATCTTCGTTTGGTTCTGACACGACTTCGAGAACACCGCCTCTATGCCAAGTTCTCCAAGTGTGAGTTTTGGTTGGATAATCTTGTCTTCCTTGGTCATGTGATATCCGCTAATGGTGTGGCTGTCATTCCGACAAGATTCAGTCCATTCTGGATTGGAAAACTCCAATGTCAGTCAAGGACATCCGTAGCTTTCTCGGATTGGCGGGTTACTACCGCCGATTCATCGAAGGTTTCTCCAAGATAGCCAAGGCCCTGACTGACCTTCTCAAGAAGGATAAAAAGTTCGTATGGTCGGCCGAAGCTGAAGAGAGCTTCAAAACACTGAAAGCCAAACTCACGTCCGCTCCTGTGCTTGTCCTGCCGGACACAAGCAAGGATTTCGTCGTCTTCTGTGACGCCTCTCTACAAGGCTTGGGTTGTGTAATGCAAGATGGCCATGTGGTGGCATATGCTTCTCGCCAACTTAAGCCGCATGAGCACAACTACCCAACTCATGATCTAGAACTTGCCGCGGTGGTCTATGCTTTGAAGCAATGGAGACCATACCTGTTTGGTAACCGTTGCGAGATCTTCTCGGATCACAAGAGTCTGAAGTACCTCTTCACCCAGCCGGATTTAAATCTCAGGCAAAGGCGTTGGTTGGAGTTAATCAAGGACTATGATGTGAGTCTGAACTATCAACCCGGCAAAGCAAACGTCGTGGCTGACGCGCTAAGTCGGAAGTCCTATTGCAACAATCTGATGATTGAAAGGCCCAACCTGCTTCATGAAGAGTTCTCTCGTTTGAACTGGAAATTGTTCCTCCGGCTACCTTGCAAATCTGGAGATCAAATCTACTCTTGTAGACCAGATTAAGGATGCTCAAACCGTGACAAGGGTATTCTAAAAATCAAGGAGAACATTGCTAGCGGGAAGGCAAAATGTTTTCTGTCAATGAATCCGGAGTTGTTTATTTTGGTGACCGCTTGGTAGTGCCAAAGAAACAAAATTGAGAGGGCTGATCCTCCAAGAAGCTCATGAATCTCCTCTCTCTATTCATCCCGGTAGTACCAAAATGTACCAAGACCTTCGACCACTATTCTGGTGGACTCGTATGAAACGAGAAATTGCCAAGTATGTTGCTGAATGCGACACCTGTCGACGGGTAAAGGCTGAACATCAAAGCCTGCCGGCACTCTCGCCCTATTGCAGTCCCGAGTGGAAATGGGATGAAATTGGTATGGACTTCATCACCGGGTTTCCCGATCTCAAAAGGGCAACAATGCAATCTGGGTAATCATTGATCGTCTTTCCAAGGTTGCTCACTTCCTACCAGTCCGTGATGATATACGGGCAAGTCAACTTGCTGACTTATATTTGGCTCGTATTGTTCCATTGCATGGGGTCCCTCTGAGGATCATATCGGACCGTGGAAGTATCTTTGTCTCCAAGTTTTGGCAGAGTTTCCAAACTGCTATGGGGTCCCGTCTCAACTTCAGTACCGCCTACCATCCTCAAACTGATGGTCAGACCGAAAGAGTGAACCAAGTGTTGGAAGACATGCTTAGGGCATGTGATCTCTTTTGGCAAGGGTTGGGAAAAGTATCTCCCTTTCGCGGAGTTCTCCTACAACAATAGCTATCAAGCTAGTCTGGGCATGGCTCCATTCGAGGCTTATATGGAAGAAAATGCCGCACTCCTCTAAATTGGTCCGAGACCGGAGAGAGAGCACTCTTTGGTCCGGATGTGATCAATGAAGCTGAGGAGAAGGTTAGAATCATAAGAGAGAATCTGAAGATTGCTCAGTCTAGGCAGAAGAGCTACTATGATAAGCACCATCAGGAAATTCACTATGAAATTGGTGATAAAGCTTATCTCCGCGTCTCTCCCCTTCGTGGCGTTCGCCGCTTCGGTATCAAAGGGAAATTGGCCCCTCGCTATGTTGGCCCTTTCACCGTTCTGGCCAAGCGAGGAGATCTTTCTTATCAATTGGAGTTACCGGTCAAATTCCCAAATGTACATGATGTGTTTCATGTCTCCCAACTTCGCCGGTGTTTAAGGATCCTATCCATGGGTCAATCATGAAGAGCTAGATCTCCAGGAAGACTCACTTATCGCGAGCATCCTATCGTGTCCTGGACGAAGCCGAAAGAAAGACCCGGAACAAGACTACCAAATTCCTCAAAGTTCAATGGTCTCACCATTCCGAGGAAGAAGCTACTTGGAAAGAGAGTCTAGTCTTCGAGAGGAATATCCCGACTTCTTTCCGCAACCTTAGAATCTCGGGACGAGATTCCTATAAGGGGGGTAGAATTGTAACAGCCCACTTTTGGTGATGCAAATTATGGACCAAATTTTTCACTTTTTCATTCTATGCATGCATCATTGCATCAATCTTAAATTGCTAAACCCCACACTAGTTGTTTTGGGCAAGTTTGAAAACCAAGGTGCCAAACTTGCTACAACAAATTCCACAACAAGGAAGACACTCAAACTTGCAAAACAAAGGTACCTTGACTTCTTATATTTGTCAAGGAAGTTCCAAAAGTTCCAAAGATAATTTTTACAAACTATTTTGAATTGTAAGATAAAATAAAAGGAGAGCAACTCAAAATTACCTGTGAGCAATTCCTATTTTATTCTCCTACAAATGATTTCCAAATAATCTGGAAAAATTTGGGGAATTTCATAATAATATAAAGAGACTCCCCAAAAATTGGCATAATTTTTGGAGGTGTTTAACTGCCTCAAATAATTCGAAAACAGCTGCTGTGGTTTTTACACAGTACTGGAAAGGACCAATCTGTGATGAACTTAAAAGTTCCAGGGGCCTCTTTGTAAAATTATCATCCTCTTCCCTGTAGCCACAGGGCAAGGTCGTGCCGGACCCGCTCGTCGCCGTGCCCGCGCCGCACCAGCACGTCGCCGGGCCCCCTCTGCCCTCTCCCTGCAAGGAGAGCACGCCCCTCACGAGGCCCCTGCTCCCTCCTTCGCATTGCAGCCTCGTTTCCCCGTTTCCTCTCCCCACGGTTCCCCGACCTAGCCCGCCATGGCCGCCATGGTTGCCGAGCTCGTCGCTGCCGTTTGAGCTCAACCCGAGCAGATCGAGCCCAACCATCCGCGCCGCCGTTCTCCCCTCTCCCTCCTCCTGGGAGGAATCGACCCGAGAGGCTGTACATCAACCGTGCCGCGCGATTCTTCTCCGACCACCGCGCGGCTCCGCCGCCCGATTTCCGGCGCCGTCGACCTTCCTCCGGCCACCCCGAGCACGCACTCGCCTTCGTGGTGAGCTTCTGGCCGTGCTGGTCCCTTCCCCTCCCTCTCTAGCCGTAGCCTCACCGTAGCTCGTCGCCGTGGCCACCGTCGATGAAGCTCCCGTCGTCTCGCTCGCGCGCCCGGTCGAGGACCCGGCCGAGCCGGGCTGTGGGCCGCTGCGCTCTGCTGCGTAACCGGTCCAGGGGCCGGCCCATGCCGGGCTGTGTGCCGGTTGGCTCTGGAGCCAGGCCGGCCTCACAACCGGCCCAACCGGGCCACAGGCCGGCTAAACAGTTTTTTTCCCACGAATGTTTTTTCTTATTTCTTCTCGATAGCGCATGTTTCCCTGCTTCTCCCCCGCGCATTTAGGACATCGACTCGATGATTCCTACTATTTCATCTCTCCCTTTCGAGTCGAGTAAATAAAATAATTATCGTGGGAATTAAAATAATCAAAAGTAAATATTTAAAAAGAGGAATTATAAAATTAATAACTTTTGATCGGGGCCTCCGAAAAATGTGTTCCTTATATCGAAATGCTCAGAAAAATGTGCATTGATCCTTTGCATCACTTGCATGCATGTCTACATGAACTTATAGCACAGGAAAACATTAAAACAAATGTAGAGCTATATTTTTCTCTCTTGTTAAATAATTATCTCGCACCCCATCTAAAATGGGTAGAACTTGCTATAACAATTTCAGTACATTAAAAATGCCATGCCATCATGTGTTTGCGCATTGCATTTGTTAAAGCATGTGTAGTGATTGATTGCTCTTCTGTGGTTATATTTCGATAGATCAAGCAGCCGGGGTTACTCCACAATACCCCGAGGATCCGTACTATCAGCCGCATCAACAAGGCAAGCGTAATCCCCCCCTCTGAGCATATCTTATCCTATGTTCCGCAAATATTTTCTCCACTATAATATTGCATGCGGTTCCAAATGTCAATTTGCTTGGATAGAGTATCATATAGTTGCATTAAGTTTCCGATGCCAATACATGTTTCCCTCCTATTATCCATAGGTTTGTATTGTTGGCCTGAGCTACTTAGTTATGCTATGTTGTTGCTTAGCCATGCTTAGTAAATGCTTAGCTGTACAGTGGATGGTTCTTGCTGGAAACAGGTGATGAGATAAATGGTTGTTGGTGGAGAATTGTGGTGACAGGTAATAAGATGCTAAAGGTGGGGATGAGAGGCCACTGTGGTATGGTGGTGTTTTGTCTCGTTCTCGCCGCCTAGGTGCGAGTTCTTTACCTCCCGAACCAAGACTGAGCGTGCAACCATGCGTGAGGCCTATGCATTCGCAGTGCAGGAACCCTCATAGACTAAATAACTCGGGCGGACTAGCCAGGGTCCTCTAGTTCGGGCTTCCATTTGCGCGTGCGTGATGGTGGTATGAACTGGGATGAGGATGGTGGTGTTAGGAAAATGAGTGGCCGTGGGGCAGGGTGTTGGATCTCATGTCCTGCCGCCACTGATGATCCTGGAAGGTCCTTAACGAGGGAGAAGTCGACACCGCTCCCACCCAGCCGGCTTTCCAAGGAAGAGAGCTAATGCGCAGGTAATGGGCCGGACGGTACGCGTGGCAAACATTGTACACCCCTGCAGGGTTAAATCTTTCGAAAAGCCGTGTCCACGGTTAAGGACAACTTGGAAAGGACGATAAGATCATAGAATAATATGAACGGAATGATTAAAACCTGGGTACTAAAGGTACCACTTCAAGATTGCAAGGTGAGCTTCCTCGAGGGTGATTCGGGGAGGTGCCTTTGATGAACAGGTACAGTGGTTGATGATGGTTGATGTTGAGAAAAGTGATCAAGAAAAGAGTCACTTCTTACCTCTGTTTAAAATACTCTGAATAGCCGATGCCATTGAGTCATGTTTTCATAAATAAAATCAGCTTTATGCAAAACAGCCATATGACTTTGAAAGCCTCATCGAGCTAAAGCTCTATATATAATCTTGCGGGTTCGTCGAACTCAACGTCGTTTGTTTTGTTTCAGAGGAGGACTTCACCGACCTCGAAGGTGGGTTCTTTGTGGACGTCGACGAGTAGTCTGGGGTTCCCAGGTGGCAGCTTGGGACATCCCGGAACAGCTGGCGCTGTGATGTTTATCTGTAGGCCTCTTAGGCCATATTTTGGATCTTGTTGTTTAGAACAACCTAATTCGCTTCCGCATGTTGTAATGTTGGGTCTGTGACCTCTGGTTGTAATTTGCTATCTTTCTCTATTATAAGAGTTGAACTATAATGCTTTGTGTCGTAGAGTCTGTGATGTGCCAGTTGTTCCACAAGTCTTGATCTCTCTATTATACATTGAGGGTTGTGCCTGTGTTAAGGCATCAATCGGGGTGTTGCGTTGCCGATGATCCATACCGAGCAACGCCTGCCAAAGGTTTTGGCCGGGGATTGGTAAACCCCGTAACCTCCGGTTGTATCGCTTAACCGGTGACACACAGCATCACTGTATAACAGTCGGGTCAGGGCGCCACAGACGGCAAGGCGGAAGGCGGAGGTGAGGTCCGGGACGGCTCAGCGCTCAGATGCATTGTGTGGTGCTGGCTAGGACGGCGGGGCCTCAGCCCGATCCAGGCCCATTTGGGCCCGATCTGGGTGCTGCTGCCCGCTGACCTAGGTTTCAGGGGTTCCTTGGGAACCCATCCCCTGGCCATGTCTGGCCGGGGTGCTAGATCCGGGCCACGGTGCTAGATCCGGCGACCGCCTGGCAGGCCCGTATTCGGGCTCTGTGGTGGTGACCTGCAGGAGGGCCTGCTCGTTACACCCGGCATCCGAGAGCTGATTAGCTGACCTTGACCTCTCCTGTCCGCTTTGGTGGCCATGTTGTCCCATGCCTGCAACTCAAGGGCTGCGAGGTCTTGGATGCCGGGGCGGCGGCCCCGGAAGGGGGACTGCACGAGCGTTCTACGGCGAGCGACGTGGCGGTGGTGATGGTCCATTTCCTGGACTAGGTGGCTAGCAGGGAGCAGGCGACGGGGGATCCTGGAGCTCACGGCTTCGGCTTTAGCAGCTCCCAGATCGCGTTTGGGAGCCTGACTCGATGACGGGGGACGGTCTGAAACACTGTGTGGCGCGAAGGTTTTTCCGAGCGAAAACCCAGCGTTTCGGTGCCAACGACGGCGACACACGCGGGTGTCGTAACCCTCTTGGGGGTGCAGTTGTGGCTACCTTCGCCGCATCAGGGCTCCGGGTGAAAACCCTGGACTACGGTCTCGACAATGACGGCGTGAGGCGTCGTTACCTTCTTGAGGGCGTTGTCGTGGAGTTCCGATTTAGTTTCATTCCGTTGTCATCGGTGACAAGTTTGACTTTCCGGTTCTTTTCTGTTTATCTTTGATCTGCTTTGTAAGAGGGTCACCTCATCACATTGTATCGGTTCGGCCGTTGTGGCTTTATTTGTAAAGCGGGGCTACGGCCTGTTTCTTCAACAACAACAGATGATTTTCAATCTTGAAACGCACTTTATTTCCTTGATTAAACTGCAACAGTGATTTTTTTAAAACTCACGCTTTCGTCACTTTATTCATTATAGGCCAGATCTTTGATTGGATTAAATCCGTGAGAAAGCCAGGGATAACAAGAGTTGATTTTTGGCACCCGGGCTATATGGAGTCCGTTTTTAAAAAAACATCAAAAATGACATTTTTGAGTTTTCAAAAATCACGAAACAAATCACGGATGTAGATAGTGTCGAGATCTACAACCGTGCAAAATTTTACCATAAAATTCGGTGTATTTTGCGCTATACAAAAAAGACAAATCGGGGAAATTTCAAATTTTTGAAACGGTGTATTGTTCACTATCCAGATCCATCCATTTGTCTTTTTGTGAGGCTCAAAATACAAACCAATTATAGATCTCGATAATATCTACATCCGGATTTTTTTTTCATGATTTTTGGAAATTTAAAAAATGTCGATTTTGAAAAAACGGGCACCATGTAGCTTGGCTCCATCTTATATTTTCGAGCGATAACATCATAGTACACTAGATTATTACAAGATAAGGCTTCTCTAGCGCACCAATGGACAGCCCGGTTAGCAGATCGGCCAGCATCAACCACTTAGAGCATCTCCAATGGATCATCCAAATTTGGTCATCTATATCTCCATATAGAAGATCATCTAAACATATTTCTTTTGAGATGTTCCTAGTTTCCGGTGGAATGTCTATATTCAGGACATCTATATTCTCTCTCTTATATTTTAATAGTATCATTCAACAGTTTTTCTGCAACGGCTCTATTTTTAACAGGGAATTGGTTAACGAATATATTCCCAACGGCTATATTCCCAACAGCTATGTTCCGGGTCTATATATACCACCACCTCTCTCACAACATTCCTGGTGGTGGCTTCTCTGCTCTCTTCTAAATTCCTCTATCCACTCTCTCATGATACAACTAGCACCTCTTGGGATATGATGATGAATTCGTCGTCGTATTCATCCGGAGACGATGAACTCATTCTTGCACCATTCGTCGAGCGTGACAAAGAAGAGCAAGGAAATGCTCGACGCCATGGCGGTTCCAAGCCTGGACGTTAGACAATCAAGAGAGGAAGAGATGTCAGATTTGTTCTTCAGTGGGAAGACTACTTCAAAGAAATTCCTCGCTATTCCGAGTACTTATTTCGGCGAAGGTCCGTCATTAGAACAACTACTCTATGTTTGCCTATTTTTCACCTCTGTGTCTCATTTACTTTTTTATGCACAGTTTTAGGATGTCCCATAATTTGTTTAACCACATAGTTAATGGTATATTTGAGCATGACTATGAGGGTTATTGTACGCAAAAAAAATAAGTGCTTCTGGAGCTCTTGGGTTGCATCCTCTGCAAAATATGACCGCGGCAATGCGAATGTTAACTTATGGAATAGCTGCTAATTTTGCGGATGAGTACATCTGGTACGCAAAATCTACTAATTTAGAGTCTTGCAAGAAATTTATGATCAAAGTTCGTGAATTATTTGGGGAGCAGTACCTGAGATCTCCAAATGAACAAGATACTGCAAGATTGCTTGCAATAGGGGAGGAAAGTGGATTCCCTGATATGTTAGGGAGTATAGATTGCATGCATCGGGGTTGGAAAAATTGTCCAAAGAAATGGCATGGCATGTTTAAAGGCCATGTGAAACAACCCACAATGATCTTGGAAGTAGTTGCTTCACAAGATGTTTGGATTTGGCATGCTTTCTTTGATTTATCAGGGTCTAACAATGATCTAACTGTTCTTCAACGTTCTCCTGTGCTTGCAAAGCTAGTCGACGGTAAAGCTCCAAAAGTGAATTATAGTATCAATGGTCATCAGTACACAATGGGGTATTACCTTGCATATGGCATATATCCACAGTGGGAAACATTTGTGAAGACCATACCAGCTTCACAAGGCAACAAGAAGAAAAATATTGCCCAAATGCAAGAGTCGGCTAGTTATAAAGGATGTGGAACGAGCCTTTGTAGTTCTGCAAGCTCGTTTTGCCATTGTTCGAGGACCTGCTAAAGGATGGAAGCGTAAAGAAATTGGTGATGTCATGAAAGGTTGTATCATAGTGCACAATATGATAGTTGAAGAGGAGCGAGACAATGGTTGGCAAAGCTACACTTATGATGGAATGGGATAAATGGTCAAAGTATCCCGTACTTATGCATAAGAGTGTCACAGATAACTACTAGATCCACGAATCAAGGTTCGATACAAGATGAACTATGGGTAATTTGGGATACAGATTGCGTCACGCAATCGATGAACTGCACGCAGGTAGGAAGGAAGAAGGGAAAAGGCAAGCAGGTGCCTTGCGGCAGGCAACAATGAGATTCTTCTTCGATGCATTCCACGGACTGCCCTCTAGCTCCTTTATGCGATGCGCCAGCTAGCCGTTGCGGGTCCCACTTGTCAGCTTCGGTGCGTCGCGGGTCTTATGCTTCCCGTGTACCCTCTCGCTGTCCATCAGTGCCTGACGCAGGAACGGAGCCGTGACATTACCCCCCCCCCCCCAGCAGCGCCGGCATGTCCCCATGCCGGTGAAGATGGGTACGCCGCCACCAGCACGAACAACGGCTCCCAGGTCGCACACTCCAATGGAAACCCCGTCCAACGGACTTGCACCTGCGGTATCATCTTGTTGCCTCGGCGAATGACACGGTCCTGTAGTATCTCCGCAGGCGTATGATAACCCACAAGTATAGGGGATCGCGTGTAGCCTTTTCGATAAGTAAGAGTGTCGAACCCAACGAGGAGCTAAAGGTAGGATAAGTATTCTCTCAAGTTCTATCAACCACTGATACAACTCTACGCACACTAAACGTTTGCATTATCTAAAATAAAACTACGGTAGCAATACGGGTATGAGAGGTAGTTTTGCAAGATAATAAATACAAGAAAGTAAATGTTAGTGCTGCAGCAATAAAATACACTAAGTAACCATATACTAACAGTACCATGAGTGTGGAAAAGTGGTGGTAATTGTGGTGGCTTTGTCCAAGATTAATTAGTGAAGGTACTTGGTTCATTGTCTTCGATGCAGTTTTCTATGTGGGAGAGGCTAAATATACATGCACTCCACTACTTGGGATTACAAGTACTATATGATTGGATTGTTAGAAAGCATCCGCAAATACTAACAATGCATTAAGGTTTCCCCAACCATAGCCTTAAGTTCAAGGTCCTCTTACTCCCATACGTGCAACTAATCGGTTCGCGTTCTCAGGTTTCTGTCACTCCGGCAGAACTTCCCCCGCTTCGTTACAAATACTACCAACCCTAGGGTGTTTGATCCATGCGCGCACAATATAATGGACACCAAAGGACAGCACCATATAGACATACAACTCTAATGAACCTCATGCATTCAATTAAGCAATCAAAAGACAAATAAACTACGGAAACATGATGTAAATCATAGGATAAATATTATAGCATCAAACACCATGTTTACATAGGACGGTACAGAGGTTTGTGGGAGGATGAACCACTGAATACAAGGAGGAGATGGTGATGGAGATGGCGGTGAAGACGGCGGAGAGGGGCAGCGCGGCGGCGCAGGGCGGCGGCGGCGCCGGCGGTGCGGGGAACTCCTTTCCCCGCCGCCGGCAAGCTTGGGGAGCGCCGCCCCTTAGCCTCCCTCCTTCATGGCTTCTTGGGAGCCCTCCCCCATGGAGATGGGATCCATGGGGGAGGCAAAAACGTGGCTTTTGGTGGCTGAAATTCGTGGGTGGAGGAGTCCTCCACGAATTAGGTTTCCTCCCTTTATATATCTTCTCGGATTTCCGTCACCCCCTTTTAGGGTTCCACCAAAACGGGCCTACAGGCCGCGTCCGAACTCCGATTGGGCTGATCTCGGGCTTAAAATCTTCGTATGGAAAATTGTGACAACTTTCGTAACAGCCAGGTCTCCATTGACGTCATCTTCGAGGGTCAAACTGGCAATCTTCGTAAAAAGTTCTCAGACAGATTTCAGGAAAGTCCCAATTCGACTCCAACAAGGTTTCCTCTTGTATTCTTGATAATTTCTACACATCAAAGAGTAAAACAAGAACATTGTGCACTTTTGCAACTATTAGTAGGTTAGTCCAAATAAATAATAAACTTAATATAAAACAAGTGCTAAAAGCATAAAAATGGCATGAAACAATCAAAAATTATAGATACGTTTTGGACGTATCAACATCCCCAAGCTTAATTCCTGCTCGTCCTCGAGTAGGTAAATGATAACAAAATAATTTTTGATTGTAAATGCTATGATCAGGTCTTTAACAATTGCATGATGTATGGATAATAAAACTTAGCAATCATGTTTCCTAATGAAAAGTATCAACGAACTAAGAGCTTATAACATGAAATTTATAAACATCAACAAGATTGTAATGACCATAATAAAGCATGATAGAGTGGTATCTCGCTTGCCCTTAATTGTGGAGCAAAACATAAATGCCAAGGCACCTCTGAAGTTCAAGTGAAGACTAGATATAGAGATATCAAAGATAAAAGCATCATGGTTATACCTCAATTAATCGTATTCTGGGACAAGCACATTACACTAAGAACGACAGCTATGCTCTCGAAGAAGTGCTCAAAGAAAGGATGGTGACTCAACATAAAAATAAAAGATTGGCCCTTCGCAGAGGGAAGCAGGGATTAACACGTGCTAGAGCTTTTTGTTTTAAAAACAGAGGTAAAAATGTTTTGAGAGGTGTTTGTTAATTGTCAACGAATGGTAGCGGGTGAGAACAGTATTCTACCTGTCAAACGGACTTTTAAGAGCGGCTCCCATGAAGGACGTTATTTCTACCAGCAAGGCAGATCATCCCTCTTTCTCTTTGGTTTACACACATTCAGGTATTTCACTGTTTGTCATTGCTTACTGATGAATCAGGGCAAAAGTGTGAAGAGAATTAATTGGTTAAAGTTGTAATTAATTGGGACTGGGCACCCCGTTGCCAGCTCTTTTTGCAAGTTATTGGATAAGCGGATGTATATGCCACTAGTCCAGGTGTAAAAGTCCATTTGACAAATAGAATAAAGAATAACCACACTAATTCCTCATGAGCTAGTAAACATTGACACAAAAAGAGAAATATTTTGAAGGTTTTAAAGGTAGCACATGCAAATTTACTTGGAATGGCTTGAAATACCATGCATAGGAATTTTTTGGTGGACTCTTTGGGATAACTTGGTTTTAAGGATTTGGATGCACGAGCAGCATTCCCGCTCAGTACAAGTGAAGGCTAGCAATAGACTGGGAAGCGACAACCACGAGAGCGATAACGGTCATAATCATGCTTGCGACAAAATAAAATTAACGGAGGCATAAAAACGATACTAAAACTCTGAGGCAAAATAGATCATCAAGGCTTAATTGACTTTTATTTTTCAGTCATAACATGTGTGAGCATGTGCCAAGTCGATTCAAGTGAATTATTCAGAGGAGGATACCACAATACCATACCATCTTATGAACAGGACAATGCATGTTGATATCAAAATAACATAATATGCACTATTAGCTAGTTGAGACTAACCATAAGAAAACATAAACTACTAAACAGTATTATTCACACATCATTTTTAAGTTTCAACAAGTAATCCATTAACCAAGTAAACATTGAAAACAGAGGATAAATAAAATATGTGACGATCCACTTATTAATGTAACTGGTGTTTGATGCTAAGATAAATAGATAATAAAATACAGCCGCTTCAAGTTTAGTTAAGTTCCTATGTTGCTCAAAAAACAAAGTTTAAAGGTTTGCAAACCGTGGGGTTATTGATGAAGAGGGATGCGGGGACATCCCCAAGCTTATGACTTTGGTAATTCTTCAATATTCCATAGTTTGGTGTTCCTTCATTCTCTGTGAAAAAACTTCAACACAAAAACTTTCCCATTCTTTTCTGCGGTTAGACATTAGTACAATAGATAATATTTCCCAAGTGCTACTATTAAACCAAATAAAATTTTGTTTTTAAGTTACAGAAAGGTTGCTTAAATGGCCAACTTATAAATGAAAGGTAAGAACCATTAAAAATCAAATGAAAACGAAAAGAGGCCACTCTTGCAACAAAAGTCAGAATCTGTCCAGAAAAACAGCAGCTGGAAAACGCAATTTTTAGGTGCACTTAAACATGCCCGAAATTTTAGCCAATTTTTGTACATGCAGAGGATTAGGTGCTACAACATCAGTAATTTTTTCGTGATTTTTAGAGCTTCCAGTAAAATATGAAAAATCGCGCAATAAGCAGTAGATACCGAAAACAGAAAATCACTTTTTACATATGTATCAACTAAGCTAAATGGATAAAACTTGGTACTTTATTTTTGATAAACTAAGAAACCAGAGGCTAAGCAAGACCTAAACATGCTAGCTACAGCAAGGAAAACTCTAAATAAAAATCAAAAGTAAAACCCAAATAAAATTAAAATAAAGAACCAAACAAAGAAGCAAAACAAAAGAAAATATTTTTGTTATTTTGAATTTATAAGTGAAAGTAAAGAAGCAATCGAAACCAAATAAGGAGCCTAATAAAACTAAAGAAGGTAAAACCAAGACATATAAAAGCAATTATAATACAAGTTAAGACAATACATATCATGTGGACGGGTAATATAGAGTATGAACGAGACAACCTCATGTTAGTTGATGAATAGGGGGATGACTCGGGCATCCCCAAGCTTAGATGATTGTATCTTCTTGAATATGTTCTTGGGATGCACCTACACATCCCCAAGCTTGAGCTCTTGCGTCTTCTTATTCATCTCATATCACCATATTGATTAGATCTTATAAGCTACATCCACATAAAACTTCACAAAACTCATTAGTAGGGTTAGTACTCATTAAATAAAATCCACTCATGTTCAAGCATTGACAAGTTTTATAATTTTTACTCAACATTAGCCACTGTATATACTAAGGTGTTCATGATTTC
Source organism: Poa pratensis (assembly GCA_947311845.1). Taxonomy (NCBI): domain Eukaryota; kingdom Viridiplantae; phylum Streptophyta; class Magnoliopsida; order Poales; family Poaceae; genus Poa; species Poa pratensis. The sequence goes on from CAMZMU010000098.1 coordinate 5,891,757, forward strand.
CGTTGTCCGTCGAAAAACTAATGAAACTAACAACACCAAGTACAATATTGAATAAACAAAGAAATCTGTCAAAACTGAACAGTCCGTAAAGATGGCATTCAACGAGATAGTTAAGTAGCTCAAATCGAAAAACTTTAGTCTAATGAAAGAAAGATAATAATCTCAGGTTTATGCACAAAAATTTTCAAGTCAAAATACTATTCTGAGATTTATCACGATTTTATTTACAGAGAAGCACAAAATCTGTCTAAACAGAACAGTCAGTAAAGATCGAATTTTTCGACCTATCTACGTACCTTAAATCAGAAAAAGTTAGTCTAATGAAAGAAAGCTAATAAGCATCACTTTGCACTCAAGAAATTTCAGATCAAGATCACGTTCTGGTGATTTTAAACATTTAATACGGTGGAGCACAGAAAATCTGTTTCTGGACAGCAAAGTAAAACTATCAACTTTCAATTAACTAAGACTATAATTAGCATTTTATTTTTATGTACAGAGGTATATACACAATATTTACAATATTTACATGTTTTTAATGAAAAGCTTCCATGGAAAGATTTGTTTTGGTTTCATAGGCATGAACACAAGTGTTCAAGGTCGACCCCCATTTAACCATTACTCATCTTTCCAATCACTTTTCTTTTTGAAAACGTTTTTAGATAACAACTACACCTAATTTTTTTTGTAATTCGCATTCCCTATCCATAGTAAGATAAAGAACAACTTAATACTGAAAATAAAAACTACTTAGAGATAAAGCAAACAAGTGCACACAAGAACATTAACCTACGCTATGGCTCCCCGGCAACGGCGCCAGAAAAGGTCTTGATAACCCACAAGTATAGGGGATCGCGTGTAGCCTTTTCGATAAGTAAGAGTGTCGAACCCAACGAGGAGCTAAAGGTAGGATAAGTATTCTCTCAAGTTCTATCAACCACTGATACAACTCTACGCACACTAAACGTTTGCATTATCTAAAATAAAACTACGGTAGCAATACGGGTATGAGAGGTAGTTTTGCAAGATAATAAATACAAGAAAGTAAATGTTAGTGCTGCAGCAATAAAATACACTAAGTAACCATATACTAACAGTACCATGAGTGTGGAAAAGTGGTGGTAATTGTGGTGGCTTTGTCCAAGATTAATTAGTGAAGGTACTTGGTTCATTGTCTTCGATGCAGTTTTCTATGTGGGAGAGGCTAAATATACATGCACTCCACTACTTGGGATTACAAGTACTATATGATTGGATTGTTAGAAAGCATCCGCAAATACTAACAATGCATTAAGGTTTCCCCAACCATAGCCTTAAGTTCAAGGTCCTCTTACTCCCATACGTGCAACTAATCGGTTCGCGTTCTCAGGTTTCTGTCACTCCGGCAGAACTTCCCCCGCTTCGTTACAAATACTACCAACCCTAGGGTGTTTGATCCATGCGCGCACAAGTATAATGGACACCAAAGGACAGCACCATATAGACATACAACTCTAATGAACCTCATGCATTCAATTAAGCAATCAAAAGACAAATAAACTACGGAAACATGATGTAAATCATAGGATAAATATTATAGCATCAAACACCATGTTTACATAGGACGGTACAGAGGTTTGTGGGAGGATGAACCACTGAATACAAGGAGGAGATGGTGATGGAGATGGCGGTGAAGACGGCGGAGAGGGGCAGCGCGGCGGCGCAGGGCGGCGGCGCGCCGGCGGTGCGGGGAACTCCTTTCCCCGCCGCCGGCAAGCTTGGGGAGCGCCGCCCCTTAGCCTCCCTCCTTCATGGCTTCTTGGGAGCCCTCCCCCATGGAGATGGGATCCATGGGGGAGGCAAAAACGTGGCTTTTGGTGGCTGAAATTCGTGGGTGGAGGAGTCCTCCACGAATTAGGTTTCCTCCCTTTATATATCTTCTCGGATTTCCGTCACCCCCTTTTAGGGTTCCACCAAAACGGGCCTACAGGCCGCGTCCGAACTCCGATTGGGCTGATCTCGGGCTTAAAATCTTCGTATGGAAAATTGTGACAACTTTCGTAACAGCCAGGTCTCCATTGACGTCATCTTCGAGGGTCAAACTGGCAAACTTCGTAAAAAGTTCTCAGACAGATTTCAGGAAAGTCCCAATTCGACTCCAACAAGGTTTCCTCTTGTATTCTTGATAATTTCTACACATCAAAGAGTAAAACAAGAACATTGTGCACTTTTGCAACTATTAGTAGGTTAGTCCAAATAAATAATAAACTTAATATAAAACAAGTGCTAAAAGCATAAAAATGGCATGAAACAATCAAAAATTATAGATACGTTTTGGACGTATCAGCGTAGCTGTTAGAAAAGAAAGCATATGTGTAGGTAATCCAGTACACACCTTCGCTTGGGCCGGCACTGCTTTCTTCAACTGGGATACATGAACAACCGGATGGATTTTGGATGATGGCGGCAACTGAATTTTGTATGCCACCTGCCCCACTCGTTGCAGCACCAGGTAGGGCCAAAATATCGAAATGCCAGTTTCTGTGAAGAGCGATTTGCCACGGAAGTCTGCACATATGGTTGAAGTCGCAGGTATACTGAATCGCCCACAGCGAACTCTCGCTCTGACCTGTGTTTGTCTGCCTGGTGCTTCATGCGCTGCTGTGCTCTCATGAGATTGTGCTTGATCTGGGGCACCATGTCTTTGCGTTCTTGTATCCAAGCATCCAGTTCAGCATTACCAGTGTCAGGTTGAGTGACAACACCAAATTGCTTGGGTTGTCTACCAAACAGTACCTCAAATGGAGAACGGCCCAGAGCAGAGTGGACTGTGGTGTTGTACCAATACTCTGCTTGAGGCAGCCACTGTGACCATTTTTTTTGGATTTGCATTCACAGTGCACCGCAAGTAAGTCTCCAGACATTGGTTTAGCCTCTCGGTTTGACCGTCAGTCTGAGGGTGATACGACAACGATAGGTTGAGAGTAGCATCCGCCAGCTTGAAGAGGTGCTGCCAGAAATTGCTTGTGAAAACCTTGTCTCGGTCAGAGATGAGGACTGATGGCATGCCATGTCTGCAATAGACATTATCCATGAAATCTTGGGCCACTGTTTGAGCAGTGAAGGGGTGTTTCATGGGTATGAAATGCCCATATTTGGAGAACTTGTCTACCACAACCAAGATGGTATCATAGTTGTTGGATTTGGGTAGCCCTTCAATGAAATCGAGCCCCACCGTGTGCCAAGCATCTGGTGGGATTGGCAGTGGTTGCAGCTTTCCAGGTAATTTGATTTTCTCCGTTTCTGCTTGCTGACATGTAGAACAAGATTGCACATAAGACTCAATAGTCTTTTTCATTTTGGGCCAGTAGAAAAGTTTCTTCACTTTCTGGTAGGTTAATTGAATTCCTGAGTGTCCACCCAAAGCACTGCTGTGGAGCGCTTGCAGAACTGCTTGCTGAGCATCACCTTGTGCACCCAACCAGATTCGACCCTTGTATCGGATGACACCATTCAGAAGCGTGTATCCTTGTGCATTTGTTCCAGACACTGCCAAATCAGAAAGAAGTTGAGCTGCCTGAGGATCATTGGTATAGCTGGCCGTCACTGTCTCCAACCACTTGGGTTGCACGGCTGATATTGCCATCACATCAGTCTCCTGTGGTCTGCGTGACAGTGCGTCGGCCGCCTTGTTGGTAATGCCTTTCTTGTATACTATCGTGTATTGGAAACCCATCAACCTGAAGAAGGCTTTTTGCTGAATGAGAGTGTTAAATTTGTGCTCTCCCAAGTGAATAAGGCTTCTCTGATCTGTGCGGATGACAAACGGCTTGTGTTGCAGATATGCCTTCCATTTGTCTAAAGCCATCAGAATTGCCAGGCACTCTTTGTCGTAGATAGACAGCGACTGATTTTTGGGTCCCAAGGCCTTGCTTAGAAAGGCGAGAGGGTGACCTTGCTGCATCAACACATCACCCACTCCGGTTGCACATGCGTCTGTTTCCAGGATGAATTCTTTGGCGAAGTCTGGCATTGCTAGCACCGGTGCGTTCACCATGGCATGTTTCAGGCAAGAAAGGCATCATTTGCTTCTTGTGTCCAGACAAATGGTACACCCTTGCACAACAGGTTTGTCAACACTTTGCATATCATACCATAATGCTTAATAAATTTGCAGTAGTACCCTGTCATTCCCAGAATTATCCTAAGTTGCTTCACATTTGTTGGAGTTGGCCAGTTTTTGACTGCTTCTACTTTGGATGGATCGGTTGCTACACCATTCTCACCGATAATGTGTCCCAAGTACTCCAAGTTCCTCTGTGCAAAGGAACATTTGCTCTTTTTCACCAACAGTTTGTTTTGTTGCAACAGAGCAAACACCTGTTGCAGATGTTCCTTGTGCTCTGCAAGCGTTTTGCTGTAAATCAGGATGTCGTCGACAAACACCAACACTGATTTTCTGATCATGTGAGAGAAAATTGAGTTCATGGCTGCTTGGAAAGTGGCAGGGGCACAGGACAACCCAAAGGCATTACTCTGAACTCGAAATGAGCATTGTGTGTCTTGAAAGCAGTTTTGTGTTCATCATGGGGAAACATTCGTATTTGATGGTAACCTGAATGCAGGTCCATCTTTGTGAAGTACTTGGCACCAGCTAGTTCGTCAAGCAACTCATCCACTACCGGCATGGGGTATCGGTCCTTAACTGTCACTGCATTTAGCTGTCGATAGTAAACACAAAACCTCCAGCTTCCATCTTTCTTCTTTACTAAGAGCACAGGTGATGCAAAGGGGCTCTGTCTTGGTTTAATAACTCCTTGCTTCAACATTTCTGCCACTTGTTTTTCTATCTCGTCTTTCTGCTGTGGAGAATATCTGTAAGGCTTGACATTCACTGGTTGCACTCCAGGCATCAGTGTGATTTTGTGGTCGTATGGCCTGTCAGGAGGTAGACCTATTGGGGGTTTGAAGCTCTGTTCATTTTCTACTAATAGTTCCACAATACACTGAGGTATTTCAGATTTTTCATTTTGCGTGGTGCACAGCTCCACCACATGTGCCACGGCGTTTCCTTGCATCAGTTGCTGCATCTCTTCCACAGTGATCGCCTTGCAAGAGTCTGTTTTATCTTTCACACCCCTCACTGTTAACCGAACACCATTCTGTCTGAAGCGGAAAGTCCTTTTCTGCCAATCAATCCACATCGGCCCCAATGTATCTAACCATTCCATGCCTAGGATCATATCGTAGTGTGGTAGATCAAACACCCTGAAATCTGTGCTGAATTTGGCCTTCTGGCATTCCTAATTGATTGCTTGGACTGCTTGATCTACTGTTGTTTTTGTTCCATTGGCCACTGTCACTGTGACTGGTGCAATTGTCGATGTCTGCAGTCCTAACAATTTTACTGCATCAGCACTGATAAAATTTCCCCCACGGCCTGAGTCCACAAGCAACAGCACTTGTTTATCGCCCACCATGCCTTGCAACCGGAAACTCTTTTTGTTGGCTGTGCCAGCCAGTGCGCAACCTGAAATATGCATCAAATCACTGTCAGAATTGTCCCAGAAGTCTTGTTATCTTCCTCTGGCTGAGCAGACTGCAGGATTTCCATCAGCTCTTCAACTAAATTCAGTGGTACAGATGCAGTACACTTGTGGCCTGGTTGAAATTTTTCCCCACATGTAAAGCACTCTCCTCTGGCTCGCCTTTGTGCCTTGAGAGTTTGAAATTTCCCTTCCCAGGCTGGCTTGCTCGGGTGCTTTTGTTCTTGCTTCTTTGCTTCCTCAGGTGAACTTGACAGAAGACCTTTACCAGGAAACCCTGTGCGAGAGAATTTGTTTTTGTAATCACTCTTGTACCGGCCAGATGAGCAACTCCGAGCTTCTTCAAGCATTTCCTCCTGTGTTTTAGCAAGGGATAAAGCAGCATCAACTGTTCGTGGTTTATGCAATCGAATGCCTCTTTGAATATCTTTCCTAAGACCACTAATGAACTTAGTGACAAAAAAGGCTTCATCATAATGATTATTGTGCACTAAAACCTTGTGTCTAAGCTCCTCGAACTTAATGTAGTATTGCTCTACCGTGCCCACTTGCTTGCATCTTTCTAAAGCTTCTAAGGCCCTATGGTGTTTATCTCTACCAAACTTAGCATGCACTGCTACACAAAAATCCTCCCAACTATCTATATCATGTTCAGCTTCTACATTTTGCAACCACAAAGCAGCATTTCCTACAAAGTGAATAGTGGCGTAGCTAGCCCAAGTTTCATGCTCTACATCGTAAATGGCAAAGTATTTCTCACAGGTTTTCTTCCACCATCGTGGGTTATCTCCATTAAACTTAGGGAAATCAGATTTAGGTGGACGAGTGCTACGATGTCTACCATAATGAACATGCATTGGTGTGTCATGATCATCCTCAACACCACCAGATCCCTCTCCTAACTCAAATGTGACTGGAGAGTGGCGAAAAACACGCGTACCCTTTGCCAGGGCAGGTGCCAGAGCCTGGTGGCCACTAGTCACAGTGCCCTGAGTCGATGTTGCAGCGCCGTGCCCTGTGGCTTGTGGAGTTTGGGTCAAGGTCGAGGCACGATTGGCTTCGAGGATTGCCACTCGCGTGCCCACTTCCTGCAGAGATTTGTACATCGCTCGCAAGGAGTCGTCGATGGCGGGAGCCCACTTGTTCAGCCCTTGAATTTTCTCCGCCACCTTCGAGTTTGTACTGGCCATCTTGACGAGGGATTCCTTCATGGACACCAGTGCAGAGCCAGTATCGTCGTTCTGCTTCGTCACCTGCGCCGCCAATTTCTGGAGTTCCAGCTGCAACTGCTCCATGGTTGCCGTTGTTTCTGGAGCTAAGGCCGTGCCTCGTCCGCCCCCAATGGCTGAATCGACTCGCCGATCCTCGGGATTTTACCGGTTACAGCGCGATCTGCAACCAACCGAAGAAAAAAAACGGCCCCGATCCAGAAGTTCACCGTCTACCGCCACCAAAACGCCTCCATGAGCGCCCGATCTGGATCACGCTTGTCGCCGCCGCCGCGAGTCAGATCCGAGGTGAGGGATTTTACCAGGGAAACCGAACCCCAACTCAGATCGCACCCGGAATCGCCACCCACACTCTCTTCCTCACTGAACTGGGTATGCAGAGAGCTTGAGATCGGTAGGCTCTGATACCATATGTCACAGACAACTACTAGATCCACGAATCAAGGTTCGATACAAGATGAACTATGGGTAATTTGGGATACAGATTGCGTCACGCAATCGATGAACTGCACGCAGGCAGGAAGGAAGAAGGGAAAAGGCAAGCAGGTGCCTTGCGGCGGGCAACAATGAGATTCTTCTTCGATGCCTTCCACGGACTGCCCTCTAGCTCCTTTATGCGATGCGCCAGCTAGCCGTTGCGGGTCCCACTTGTCAGCTTCGGTGCGTCGCGAGTCTTATGCTTCCCGTGTACCCTCTCGCTGTCCATCAGTGCCTGACGTAGGAACGGAGCCGTGACAAAGAGCTGAGTGATTTTCTTCGCATGCATCACCAGATAAAAAAATAAAGGTGATCTAGTTGAGCACATATGGTAGAAGTTTGGAAACGAGTGATGTAGAACTTATTACTTTGTAATCCATTTCTTTTCATCTAGTTTTACATTTTATGCGATGAGTGATGTAATCCATTTCCTTTCATCAAGTAATGCAGTGCTATCAATAAATCCATTTCCTTTCATAGTTCATACATAAAATAGCTAACAAATCACATAGTTCATACAACAAATAGCTAACAAATTACATAGTTCATACAACAAATAGCTAACAGATCACATAGTTCACACTAGAGTTGGCGGCGAAAAATGATCTCATTCTGCTTGTCTTGGTAGAATTGCTTTTGTAAAGCATTCATACCACTAGTGTCCACGAGGATGACCCTCTCGTCCAATTCAAATTGCTTAGGTGCATCATCCCTCTCTTTCCATGCATCCTCCTTCTCTTTCAGTGCAATCTCCTAGTTTTGCAATTCAAATAATTGTGTATAGCGAGCAGATTTGGCAGCCTCTTTGATCTCATCCTTCTCTTGCTTTTGTGCCCACACATATTCTAATGATAACTTGGAAGCACTACCATCAGACATAGGAGTTTTACCTCTTCGACGTTCTTTCTCGTGCTTGGTACCAGAAGGTATGTCCTCTCGTTCAATAATAGTAGGGGATACACTGAAGTCATCATCAATGGAGGGTGCACCTGGACTTGCATCGGACTTCTTCTTTTGTTTTTTCTGAGAAACTTCATGTTCACTAGTCTCCCACTTTGTATACTTCGAAAACTCTAAATAGCAATGCATCAATGTAAAAGGCTTGCTTTTTTGCTCCATTTCAATATAAAAAAGGTGTGCCTCGTTGCGTTGCAGCAAGAAATGTGTTAAAACATGTACGAAACTGTCGTGTCTCGACGGACGGACACCGGGACTAAAGGATACCCCCTTTTAGGTTCGGCACGGGGCGCGAAGGAGGCTGAGAATCGTCTCACCCAGGTGAAGCAAATCGAGCTCTCCAATCTGACATTCGAGCAATCAACACAGAGACGCAGAGAGTTTACCCAGGTTCAGGCCGCCCGGAGGTTAAAAGCCCTACTCTTGCATGTCTGGATTGAGGTGTTCATCATGGTGTGTCTTACAAGGGTGGTCTCGGGTGTGTACCTGGCAGGGTGGTGGCTAGAGGTAGACGACGAGCAGATCCTACCCGGAGGAGATCACCTCTCTCTCTACCCTCTATGCCCTAGACTAGTCTTGCTTGTGTTCTACCTTGATCTGATCTCCCCTTCCTCGGTGGCCTTGGTCCTCCTTTTATAGGCTAAGGGATACCACAAAGGTCACGCGAGGGGCGTGGGGGGTTTTAGGCGGGAAAACCCCGGTGGTCTTTGGAGACGACGTGGCCTCTTTTCTTCCAAGTGTCTCCTCCGCGGTTAGGTGAGGACGTCCACCTTTAAGGAAAGCGGGGCGGACAGGGTCTGACAGTCCCACCAACCACGCTCCATGGAGACGTAGCTGAGGCGCGCCCTTCGTCTTGACGCCCAAGTCTTCTACAAGCTTCCAGCATGAGCTGGCATGCTAATCCTCTACGCCGTACGGTGGGGCACCCAGGAGCGAGCCAGGCCTCCTGCCGGGCGCTCGGGCTCTCGGGTCTGGTTCTTGGTCTTCGGGTAGCGGGTGACCCCGTGGGGTCTCCCAGTCCTTAGCCGCAGGTTGTCGATGTCGAGCTCGTTGGGTTCCCGCGAGGTAGGCAGGCGAACCCGCCTACCAGTCTTGACTCCTGGCCTTGTCCATCTTCTTGGTGGGCCCCCAGGAGGTGGACCCACTTTGGCAGCATAAGGGGAACCCCATGTTCCACTGTTGCGACAGAAGCCCCCTTGCATGGTCCCGGCGGCCCTTCCTTCAGCTGTCGGGGCTATGACCAAAAACGGGTCAAAGTGGGTCCCCGGCATCTTGTCTTGTCTGTTCCGCCCCGTCCGTCAGTGAGTAGGTCTTGGATTTATTCCGCTCGGGGGAATAAGTGCGTCTGCCTCCTCGATTCTCGATAACAGAGAAGCCGAGGAGACCACCAAAGAGAGAAGCCGATGGCGATATAAAGGCAGGGGTGCGCCTTCAGTATCCTCATCCTTCTCCTTCTTCTTCATCCCAACAGCGCTCCCCACCAAAGCCATCGGCATCAATGGCGAGAGCGAAGAGGGGCGTTGGGCGTCCTCGTTCTTCGTCGGCTTTGGCGGAGGACGGCCCCAGTAATCGCGGAAAGGCCGCCCCACGAGGTCGAGCAAGGCGCGACCGTGACGGTCGAGGGACTCAAGGACGTAGAGGATCCCCGACCCCTCTCCCGCGGAGCGCGAACCATACGAGCTTCGCGGCATTCGAGTTTGTCGTAGATCTGCGCCACAAGATCCGCAGCCGGCTCTTCCTTCCGGATTCCTTTGCGGCGGCGGTGGAGGACAACAAGCCTCAATGCTTGTGGTTGCAGGTGGACGGTTGTCCCAATGGCCCCTCCTGGGCCTCTGTGGAGTACACCGTAGATGACTCCATGCTCCTGGGCCAGGGATGGAAATCGTTCGCCCGATCCCGTCGCCTGACCCGGGGGCAATACCTTGCCTTCAAGTTCGACGGAGATGCGACACTCCTCATGAAGATCTTCAGCGCCGGTGGAGGACGCGTGGAGTGCTGCGCGGAGAGTGAGAGCAGCAGCGGCTCCACCTCTGACGACGAGGATGAAGATGAGGAAAACTCATCTGGCATCAAGGTTGGGAGGAGCTCATCTTCCTCGAAGTAGATAGCCTCGGGTCCAGGGAGGTACCCGGAGGTGGACTTGAACTCCTTCTTGGTGGCCTCGTCTACGTACTTTTGGAAGTAGCGTCTTCCGCGGGTCTCTGGTACCCTTCCTTTGTCGGGGGCCGTCCTTTTTTGTAAAAAGTAGCCCCATTTTGTAGCTCTTGAAGTGAAAAAAAAAACTTGTCTCTTTTCGCCTTTTGGTCCTCGAATTGTGCTTGGTGTGAATGAGGACGGGTTTTTTGCAAAACGCGCTCCCATAACTGCGGAAGTCCTTCCGTCGGGGGCAGGTGGAGAGTGAGGGATCAATAAAAGGCCCCTTGGCTCCCAATTCCCCAATGCATCTTCTTCTTCTCTCCCTTGCTTCGTTCCCCGCCTCCCCTTAGATCGTGCAGAAAATTCCTTATATGACACTCTCTTAAAATTATGTTCCTTATTTGACACCGGTAAAAAAATACTTCCCTATATGACCTCTTCTCAAAATTTGTTTCCCTATATGACATTCTAGTGTATTTTGTGAGCCAACGGTGTTAAAGAGAGGTATAAAAAGACCTTTTTACCCCTGGTGCATAATGTGACAAAAATCTATACAAAACAATAATGTTAGATATTTATTCGTAGTTAAATTACCAATTGAGACCCTATAATCTAATCGCCGACCAGATTTCACTTTAAGATTTAGTCCTACGATTTTTCCCCAATGTGGTCTCGCGTTGACCAATCTGGCCGGAGGCCGAGCGTGAAAGCAGCTGAGAAACTCTACATCGATCGATGTATGTACTGAAGATAGCGAGCTGAGCTAGCTCGCCACTATCGATTCACTTGGTGCATGTTTCTTACTGTTTTGGTGCTAGTAGATCGATCGGAGTTCGGAGACATGTACAGCTAGCTCGCCTACTCTGCATGACTGCATCGGTCTGTACGCGCAGGCGCCGCATCTCGCCTTTGAGCGCCTCGCGGAGGCCGTGGGAGCGGCCGTGGCCAGGGATGTCGGCGGCGAAGCAGGCGAGGAAAACAGCCATCTTGGCTGCTCTCCGCCGTTCCTGGGTCGCCGTTCGCCGCCGTGCTTGCTCAGAACCCCGCCGACGTCCCGCTCCCGTAGCCACGTCCATGGACACACAGCTGAAACCGCCGCCACCGCCGAAGCGGGCCAGCGATCTGGCGGCGCCGCCGCCGCGAGGGTTCAGGTCGGGTACTCGGGTGGGGACAGAGAGACGAGAGGTCGAGATGGGTGTTGCTTCGGTCGGGTGCGTTTGCGATAGGATAGAGACGAGGGCATTTTTCGTCTGTCCGAATATTTTTGGACGGAACAGTGTAACGGAGCGAATGGTAGTGTCACGAAAGGAAAGAAATTTTAAGCAGAGGTCGTATAGGGAAGAAAAAAATTATCGGTGTCAAATAAGGAACATGGTTTTAAGAGAGTGTCATGTAAGGAATTTTCTCTAGATCGTGAAGCAATGTCGGGCGGGGCAGAGAGATCTGCTTCCGGAGTGTCGTCGGCAGCTTTTGTCGTCCGAGGCGCGGCGAAGGCACCCAGAGGAGCTGGGGGCCGGGCCGCTGAAGAGGAGGAAGTTGCATCACGCCTATGAGTCACCACGGTTTTCCCAGAGCTGGCCGCCATCTCCGGTCCAGATGCTCTGGAAAAAGCGGTAGCGCTGGCGCTTCACAAGGATGTCGTGATGAAGGACTTGAGGAGGTAGGCGGTCAGCAATCCCAAGATTGCCCACCTTCTCCAAGAGCTTGACCACATCATGCAGGTGAATCTTCATCATCGGTGAGAACTCACGCTTCAAAGTCTTGAATGATATTTTATCTTGCCCTCTTTTATGTGCAGAGTCATGAGGAGAAGGCCTTGAGCAGGACGAGCGACAGCCTCCACGCTCTTTGCAGCGAACACGTGCTCGGGTTCGCGAAGAACTTCCCTGACCCGCGAGGTGCCTGAGAGACCTGTGTGCGCCCTTCTTCATCCCAGGCGTCCCGGGGAGGTTGAAGTTTGCCCGACAGGCAAGAGAATAAATATTGCACGACAAGGGATTAAAGTCTTTGCCGGCCTTAGCACCTCTGAATTATCATGTAATAGACTAGAAAAATTGCAAAGAACTGAATGTAATTCGGAATGTAATTCAGAATTGTAATTCAGATGAATGCAACCTAAGTCCTCAACTCCCGGGGTCATTTCCCACTCAAACTTTGCACTAACGCGCAATCCAGCTTTCAAGGAGATCCCTTAGGTTCCAAGTACCCTACCTGTATGCACCCCAAATTCGCTGCTAAGATGCGGATGCAGGAGCAATACCCCTAAGAGAGCTATATCTTCCGGGCGCCTACTCCACTATCCTCAGTTCATGAATCAGAGGGAAACTGACCACTTGCCGGGGTGGACGCCTTACACCCGCAAAGGCTCCCGAGAACTTTCAAGCATGCGCAAAATGAGGGTATATTGACCCCGAGCGAGATATTATGCCTAAGTGCAGGATGCAGATGCAAGGACTTAGCTGGGTTTTGCCGCGTCCTCGATCTGTCCTTCCTTCTCGGGTTTTCAGCTCCTTAGCCAATTTCCACCGTCAGCTCCTGTCCCGGGAAAGACGCTACACACAACAAACTTTCAGTAGGAAAAGAATGGAACCTCTCTCCATGTCATGATAGTGTTTCATCCAAAGCAATCCGCAAGCAAAGTTGCATGTTCATCTCTGTGATGACTTTTATTTCACCACAACACTGCCCGATCCCTCCTTTCCGCGGCAGCACGACACAATCGGGTGGCAGTGCCTAAGCTGGTAGGACACTCGCTCTTCGACCCGTCAGCCACCGGCACTATGTCAGCCCCTGCTTGCGGGTTGCTACGGATAACACACTTTCATGTCAAGAATTGAGGCTCACGGAATTGAAATTACTTATCTTTTATTCCCTTAGCGACGCTTTCTTACACCCTATTACAGAAAACTAGCCCCTTGGGCGTGCTTAGCAGATTCAACGTTGGGCGATTCATGTTCGTAATTAGGAGTAGAACTTGCAGAGATTCTCGATATTCCATGCATTGCCCTCCGGCCTGCCTTTTTCGTCCTCCAGATAGACTGCTCCAGGTCTCAGGGTATGAGTGACCCGGTAAAGACCTTCCCACTTGGATGACATCTTGTTCATGTCATCGAGCTTTTGTTTCTTGCGGAGTACCAAGTCCCCGGGTTGTAGCTGCAAGAAATGAAAAGCATGACCAAATTCAGTACAAGCAATTCAATACCACCTCATGTAAAAAATTCAGGCCGAGCTCACGTCGGCCGCCCTACCATCCCAGCTCAACAGCAGCCAGTAGCAGCAAGACGTTGAACCAGGCCGAGCACCCCTATCCTCTCTCTTTCCCGAGGCCGTCGACCTCCAATCCCGAGCTGCGCCCGACGGCAATGAACCCAGCCAGGTCCCACCTCGCCTCCCATCTACAGCCTGAACGACGGGCCCCTCCTAGCCTCCCAACCCTACCACGGCCGCGGCCAGACCCCTCGCGCTCATGCCCATATCCCTGCTGCGCTCGCCTCAAATCCCCACATATCTAGCACCGCCGAGGCCGCATTCAGCTCGAAAACAGGAAAAATGGGGCGGCGGCGGCGGCTAGATTCGGCAACACCCAAGTGCCGAATCGAATTCGGCGGCGCCCCCATCCAATTACTCTCTCTAAATCGAATAAAGGGCAAGCCGTACCTCAGGACGGCGAGTCGGGGGAGTAGCGCCGACGTCCTCCTCGTCTCTTGCAATCTCCAGATGCGTGCGGGAGGCAAGCTCGCTCGCGAGAGGTTGCTGTGGAGGATCCCGGCTCCGTCCCCCAGATGTGGATGATGCGTATCAGCCTTTGAAGGATACGGACATGTGGAGGACGAGATGGACGAGCCGCTGGGAGGTTTGTTTTTGCCTCTCGGTCGTCTATATCGCTTTGGATGTCAGTTTGGAGGAGCCACTGGAAATGCTCTTAAACCGTGGAATTGGGATGCACATCATCTCCCTGATTATATGAGCTCCACCATTCCTTTCTCCTGAAGTCGAATCCCACATCCTCTTTATATTTAGGCAATCAGTTTCGATAATCACCTTCTGGAACCCCTTCTCAGCTGCATCAAGAACTGCTTCACGGCAAGCGAGCAACTCCGCCGTCTTAGGTTCACTGATGCTCTCATACCGCATGCTTTTGGTAAACAAAAACTCACCATCAGCGTCTCGAGCAACATAGCCTACTCCACCACACCCGGATGGGGAATCAACTGCCCCATCCGTGTTGATTCGAATTATGAATGAATCAAATCTCCCCGAGTAGGATTTGAACCTACGACCAATCAGTTAACATCCGATTGCTCTACCGAACTGAGCTATTGAGGCTTACTCCAGCCACTCTCCCGTTTTTCCCACTTAACCTCTGGGTTTGATAGACTAGTTTTTGATGCTACCGTAAGTTCTAGTGACTTGACAATGTCATCGATAATCTGCATGGACCTCTGAGGTTGGTACTGCTCCTCCCCATGCGCATATTTATTTCTGCTATACCAGATGGCCCACATCACAGACACCATCAGTGTCGCTTCATCTACAGGGATTATCAAAGGATCTAGAAGATCCATAGACCAAGAAAATGGATGAAGCTTCGGCACTTCGATTGAAAACGAACACTCTGCTGCATCCCAGAAACGGCATGCATGATCACATTTCAACAAACCATGAAATAGATCTTCATCATCATGTCCGCACATTGGACAATTTGCTAGCTACTTTATATATCTCATCTTCAACTCATTGAAACATGGTAGCATGTTCTGTACCACCCGCCACCAGAACACCCGTATCTTTGGCAGAACGTTTAACTTTGACAATCTTTTCCACATCTCCTGTGTTGCCAGCCGAGGTTCCTAGTAACACCTCCTCCTTGAATCTCCTCTCAATAGTTTCCTGGTACGCCGATCGCACCGTAATTAAACATGCTTGACTTTTCCCACGCCCACGCCCACGCCCAAAAATCAGGACCCACAGTCCTATGTCGAGGCATGCTTAATATAGCCGTAGCATCAGGTGCCAAGAACACCTCCTCAACACGTTCAGTTTTCCAGTTACCCGTGTCCTCCTCAATAAGGTCAGCAACAAGTTGGACCGACATGTCAATCCGCTTCCCCATCGGCTTCATGGAAACTAGATCCCCCGGCGCGGCTTCGCCGCGCGCCACCTGCCTTTGACATTTATAATCGATTGGTAAAACCTTATGACAAACATCATTAATATGACACAACAGTCAACAATTACTATACATAACAGTGCCATTATAGTTTTGAAGCAAAACACAATGTTCTTACATACACAAAGTTTACACCCATAAGTATTCAAAATAGATAGGTTTTATGATAAATAGGTCTTTCATTACAACATCTACAAAATATCACATAGATAGCGGACGCACAGGCGGAGCTTCATGGAGGCCAAATGGGCCATGGCCCCCCCAGGTTTGGAGTAATTGCTGAAGATTTTTTTTTTGGGAGTGCTTAACTGAGAAGAAAAATAGCATTTGGCCCCCCCAAACATAAATATTTTGCATTTCGCCCCCCCTGCAACCTCTGCCAAGCTCCGCCACTGAGCGGACGAACGGAAAATAGCACATAGTGCAGGTAGGATAGGCTGATGAAGAGACATCGGCAAGACAGATCAGTAAAATAGCAATTACAAACACTGTTTTCACAGAAGGCCTAGAACCATAAAACAGATCAGTAAAAAGCTAATACCACGGCACACTGTGAATCAGAGCATCTATACTCAGTGCCATACGGAACTGCAGAATGGAAACTACCACAGGAACAGAACCAATAGCGTTGTCCGGGGGCTAAGCTTTGTGATTACAACAGTACAGAAGCACTTAGTTTTCTGCGAAGAATTTTTTGATGGTAAGCACTCTAGAATATAGATAGAGTAAAGAAAAGGTATAATATGCACAAAGTTTTGATTCTCCATTACACACATGAAAGAGCATGTTATAAATTTCCAATAAAGCACTCAGTTTTGAAGGCCATTAAATAACAACTTTCAGAAGGAAGAGAGACAGCAATACTTGATACATGCAAACTAAGACAGAGAAATTTTAATTCACAAAGACGTACAACAAAACAAAAGATTTGATAATTCCATCAAGCAGATGATGCAGCTGAAAATGAAAGATACAATGGACTATGGCATGAAGTGGTGAGACGTACCTTGTAGGCGGTGAAATCAAAACCATGCCAGACCTGCAACATTCAACAAATCCACATATTTTGAGTTGAAAGGTGTCATTTATTTTGTTCCAAATGGACAGTAGAAGCAGAAAATGTTGCAGCGTGCATGCGCCATTAACAAAAATTGCATCTGGTGATTTTCTGCCAAAATGGATGAACGTAATGGACCAAATCCAATATTAATAACTTTAATTAGATGGACATTATAAACTATATCAATGTGAAAGTCCAGCTACATTTTTTTTACCATGAATCATAATTCAAAGCAAGCATGAAAAATCTCAACCAACATAGGTCATGTAAATTTACGCAAGATATAAGAAAGAAGGGCCTGTGGTACCTTTACCTTGTGCGGCATGTCGTGTCTCGATCTAGTCACATCGGTGTTGTGAAGGTGCCTTTTATATCCACGAGCATGGTTATACTACTGTCTGAAATGCTGAAGGAAGAAGGGGATCATCAGTTCACACACCCAGCCTGGTCACAGATGAAAACATAGAGAGAGGGAGGCAAACCTGCATATCAACAACGTCATCAAGGTTCAGCCCAAACACCCAGCCTTGTCGTGTGCCGGTAGCATGCATTCACGCCATATCCGGTCGGAAACGACGCGACCGGAGGTGAAGACGATAATACAGCAAGAGAACCTCTGGGAGATACATGTCAAGCCGGGAACATTAAGGTGGCTACGCGTTGCATAGAGGCCAAATCGACATAGCCATAGGAGAAAACGATGGCGTCGTCGACGTCCATTCGCAGCAAAGTCAAGGGACTCCTGTTGTGGAATCTGAGGGGAATGGACGTCCGCGATGGCGTCCTTTTCTCTGTAGAGGAAAAAACCAAGGTTCTTCATGTCACAGTCAAAGACACAATCAACTGCTTCGGTATTTAATTTTCAGTTTCAAAGTGTAGCATAATACAAATTTAGCTATCTAGATATCTCTGAATTTCTGATGTGTTGCATGTGAAGCGGAAGTGAGTAAATCAAAGCCAAGACTATTTCTTGTTAACTGGCATAACTTTTGTACATTTTGCAGAGTATTTATACATTTCTGTTTTAAGGGGCAGTTGTTGCATCCCCATTCACAGCCTCCTGGAGTGTAACTTCATGACGGTTTGAAATGGGTTTGGGTTCAGAGATTTTCAAGGTTTAGAAAGGCTATGAGTCTATGGGAGGAAAAAAATCGCTTACCTATGTCCGTGAGAATCTGGAACCGATGCGTGCAAACCTTGTCGGTATGCCTATAATTTGTGCATCCTGCTCAGAGTAAATATATATACAGTTAGCTTGGCTACTGAATTAGGACTTGACAGGATACAAATAAAAACAATATGATACCATCAAACATATGAGATAGATCAAAATAGTAGAACTGAAACAGCGTTGAAACAAACTAAAAACTGTGATGAGGTAAAGAGCATAAAATATGTAGTATCCATAAGGTATAGAACCAATCTGATGTGTATAAACCTACATATAACCAATCAGGTTTCAGATACTACTCCAGCAGTTTGAGATACTACTCCAGCAGTTTCAGATAACCAACGTGCAGAACACGTATAGGGGTAGAAGGAAGCATGATGGAAAACTATAGGAGAATGATCATAAAGCTCTGTTCACTAATGGCATTCTCACTTGAAAGGTGAGTTGCTTGTGTGATAACTGCAATTAACATGTTCAGTTACTATTTCTACTAAGATAAAGTAAGCAGGCAAAAAATATTCACATAATTTAGCTCTCCAACACTGTACTAACTAATATGTATTGCACACCCCATCCGCAGTTAGTAATTGTCATTCTTCATTTGGACCACCTATTTACTTCATATATAAAAGGTACTTCACACCTCTGTTTCAACTGAGCATTTATTCAGTTCTTCAATAGCAAGAAAAGGGAGGCATCACAGATTCATATACAGGAGCTTAGACTGTTGCCTACATGATCGAAGAAAAACATGCATTAAAAGAGGAAACTCACCAAAAAGAATCATGAATCAACGCTTGACTTGCACATCACAACAATAAACATATGCTTCACCACGTAGTAATGTAACCACCCTTCAGCTGCTCCATTTGAGAAGAAGATAGCATGTTCTTCTTTTAAGCAATGCAATTGGAACCAGGCTCATCATGTACTCAATAGCCATCTTCAGAGGAGAAAGAATCTTCAACAATGCAATTGGAACCAGCCACATCATGTACTCAATAGCCATCTTCAAAGGAGAAAGAATCTTCTACTCACAGAAAAGAGAATGAGAATGATTTGTGATCAATGATATATCTAGAAGATGTTTGTGAGTGAACTTTTAGAGAGACGGAGAGGTGAAAACCTGTAAATCAGTAGGCGCCGACAGCGAGACGACATATGGGGACAAAATCAACAGAATGGCATTGGAGGAGAGAACGACAGGGCGTTGCTGGACACGACGCTTGATTACAGACAAACATTGAAAGAGCATGTGTTGCCCCATGTGTGGTTTTGGTAATTAATGACAATCTCTATGGACTAATGTTTGCATTGAGATATCTTTATAGATCGAGTCCATGAAGAAGTTTGGAGTTCATGTGTTGGACTCTAGAAGAGTATATGATGACCAAGGTTCTATCCAAGGATTTATATATGAAGAATGGTCATGTGTAGAGATGAGCTTATTGCAAGCATGGCTTGGAAAAGAAGATTGAGTGAACTTCATGTTTATCTCCAAGCCATCATCTATATCAAGAGAAGTATATGAAGCGCAAGTGGATACATGAAGACGGAGATTAGCGAGGCTCTCCCATAATGGTGTATGGGGGAGCATTTGGAGATGTCTTCATCAAGCATGAGCTAGCAAGCGCAAATCAAGAAAAGTGGTCCACTTGAAGAGATCAAGATCGTCATCATCTAGCTCAAGTGGAATGCGCAAGGCAAAGGTATGATCTTGATAGGGTTTCTATTTTACCGGTCTCATGGTGTTAGTGGGAGACCGGGTTATAGGATAGATGCCGTACTATCAAGAGGGGCTCTCAAGTGAGTAACTTGATCGCATCTTTGTGGAGAGCTCAAACCTTTGCATACTTGGCATCATCATCTTTCTTGGTTCTTATTTGGCCTTTATCCATGTGAGAATTTAGAGCTTGTGTTCATCTCCATACCAAGCTCTAGTTCATCAAGAACGGATTTCATTTGAATATCTTCTGATGTTTTTGATATTGGAGGTTTTACCGGCTCGTCTTTTGTAGAGAGGTCAAACTCTCCTCTTGTGTTATCCTCCTCACATGATGGACTATGATGTGTATATGCATGATCTTGTAGTGCTTGTGATTATCTTCGGAGCAAGCCCAAGATCATCGAAAACGGAGTCCGGATGAAAACTTGTTTGCATTCTCGGCTTTGGAAATATTATCGGTCCACCTCGAGATAGGATCTACACCTCCCATGTGTGATATCTCCTCCATATTTGTGACCCTTAATATTTGTCGTTACCTTTGGAGTTCATATGAGAAAGTTATCGCAGTTCAGGTTTCAGGATGAAATCCTGTAAGCGGTAGTACCGCCGTTTCGGGCGGTAGTACCGCTGGCCCTGGGCTGGGAAGCCTCAGCGGCAGTACCGCTCCCAGTACCGCCGAGATTCATCTTCGGACGCAATGTGCGGTACTGGCAGCGGCACTGCCAGCGGTAGTACCGCCCGGGGTTTCTTGCACAGCCCGAAGCGGCGGTAGTGCCGCCCGCACTACCGCCAAAAGTGGCCTCTGGGGCCCATGTGCGGCAGTACCGCCCGGCGCAGCGGTACTACCGCTGGATCGGGCTGAAGGGCGCGGTCTGCGCCTGTTTTGACCGCAGCGCAGGAGGCGCCAGCGGTAGTACCGCCCGGCGCAGCGGTACTACCGCTGGCTCGGGCTGGAGCTGCCAACGGCTTCTTTTTGGGGGAACCTATTTAAGGGGCTTTCTTCCCCAACAGTTCCCCAATCTTCTTGAGCTCGTTTTTCTCTCTCCTCCATTGTTGCAAAGCTCGAAACTACAAGATCTCCCAATCCCTCCACCCAAACTCGTTGATCTTTGGAGGATTGGAGGAGAAGACCTAGATCTACATTTCCACCGAGACGTTTCTCCTCTAAGTGAGTGGAACCCTTTCGATCTAGTTCTTGAAGTTCCATTTGTTGTGTTCTTCTTTGTTCTTCCTCTCTTCTCCCCCCACAAGCATTTGTTGCTTTTGGTGGGATTTGGGAGTGAAGGACTTGAGCACTTCTTGTGTTCTTGCCTTTGCTTTTGTGCATAGGTTTGCCTTTGCTTTTGTGCATAGGTTTGCTCTCTCCACGAGGATTCGTGGAAGTGAAGATTGTGAGCTTGTTACTCTTGGGTCGTTGGACCCTAGACGGTGTTCTTGTGACCTTTTGTGGTCAACGCCTTTTGTGGCGAGTGGCGCCTTTTGTGGCGTTGCAAGGCCTTTTGTGGCCGCTTGGGAGCTCCCAATCCTTTTGTGGGTTGTGCCTCAAGTTTGTTGTAAGGGACTCGATTTCCGCCCAAAAGGAAATCAATAGTGGAAGGTGAACCGAGCTTTTGTGCGAGGTTCATCGGAGTATAGGGTGAGGCCTTTTGTGGCATCTTGAGTTTGATACTCACACCCCTCCAACGAGACGTACTCCCCTAAAAAGGAGGAACTCGGGAATACATCGTCGTCTCCACGTGCCTCGGTTATTTCTATACCCGAGCTCTTTACTTATGCACTTTACATTGTGATAGCCTTCGAGCTTGAAGTATCATATCTTGCTATCACCTTGTTAGTTGTCTTGCTTAGCATAAGTTGTTGGTGCACATAGGTGAGCCTAATTTATTTAGGTTGTTGGCTTGTTAATTTAAACACCTAGTTTTATTCCGCAATTAGCAAGCCTAAACCGGAAAAGTTTTAAACGCCTATTCACACCCCCCCCCCCCCTCTAGGCGACATCCTTGTCCTTTCAAACATGGCGTGGATCTCCTGCAACGGAAACCGGTCATTCTTCATTTGGACCACCTATTTACTTCGTATATAAAATGTACTACACACCTATATATAACCAATATCTTGTGTAGAAACTATATACAACCAATCAGTTTTCAGTTATTAGTCATGTATCCAGTTCTGGTGGATATAACAATATCTTATACTGCATCATGTTACATGGTATTTGATCTAGCATAAATATACATGATGTAAGCACTGAAAAAATAAGAAAAGCTGGCAGCACACAGCCACACACATATCTCACACCTATGCCATCTAATGCAAGCACACAAAGTCAACAACCCCTAGATTTGCACCACGGTTGAGAACCACTGAAAAAAAGAATTAAGCAAAGCTGGCAGCACCCATATATCTCAAACCACTGAATCTAGTACGCCACCCATATAACACAGTTTCCATCGCCCAAAATAAACGTTGAATCTTGGTGGGATAAGGGAGGTAACCCATGACCTGGGGATGATGAGCTTGTAGCTGCCTTATTCTCCTCTTCTCAGTCTACTCTTCATCATCTCATCAGCGAAACTACATCCATGAAGCTTTGTGGCCATACTACCAATACTCTGCAGCCACCGCTCCTCACCATATCATTTAGCATCCCCCAGATTTGCTTTTCTCATCAACGCTGCAAGACAAGAGTACAAAAGTTTGAAATAATAACCCAAAACAGCCTTGAAAATTTCGCAAATAAAACATAGCTGGCCCAATATGCAAACAAATGAGCTAGGATTTTTATCAAACACATTGTAAGCACAGATAAAAACGGATCTGCACAATCAAGGATGAGATATTTGGGGGTTAATCAAACAGACCTCAGCCTCCACGAAAAAGAGGAGCAGCGGCAGCGCGAGCAGCGACCTTGTCTCCTACCTACCATGAAAGCATCGTTCCCCTGAGAGAGAGAGAGAGAGAGAGAGAGAGAGAGAGAGAGAGAGAGAGAGAGAGAGAGAGAGAGAGAGAGAGAGAGAGAGAGAGAGAGAGAGAGAGGTCACCTTGCATCTCTTGGCGACTCAATTTCAGTCACCCACGCGGCGGCCTGCTACTTCCCTGCGCGTGTTCCTCCTCGCCACCATTCACGGGCGCTCTCGTGCGCCGCATCCAGCCTTGCGCGCCTTGCGGAAGAGGAGAGGCGCCGGCGTCCATCCCGAGCTCTTCGCGTGCGCCGCCTCCAATGATGGCTGAGAGAGAAGAGGTGAGACGGGAGAGAGAGAGAAATCAGAGATGAAGGACGACGATACACACCTGCAGCCGTGCCTCACACCCACGGACTCCTCAATCCGTCCTTGCGGCCGGATTTTACTGCTGCACTGGGGGTGCCGCCGGAGTCCAATGGGACCAACGATGGCGGCGGCGGCAGGCTGAAACCCTAGATCGAAAATGACCATCTAGGTTTCAGCAGGAAGTAGGCGAGGAGCATATGCCCTTGGGGCGGCCGGCAGGAGGGCAGGGGCGGAGCGAGGCGGCCGGCGACGCGACCAAGAAGAGGAGAAGCACGGTGGCGCGCGCGTGCGGGACAGCGGCGGAGGGCCGAAGTGGAGGAGAAGGAACGCGATTTGGGAGAGGAGACGCGCAGGAAGGGGATCGGGGAAGAGAGGCGCGCGTGGGGATTGGGTGGTGGCTGGCGCGCGCGTGCACTGTAGAAACACACACCACCACGGCGCAGGAAAGAACTGTGTCGAAAGGAGATGCTACCAAAAAACGGACCCTCTCTCTGTGTAGCGGGACTGGAGCGGGACCGGCGACGTCTGGACCCACTGTCAGTGACTGTTGGCCAGTGTAAAAAAAGTAACGCAGGAAAACGGACGGTCCAGATGCGCGCTGTAACTGGCCGATCCGACGGCCGCAAATCCCTGAGCGCTGTGAGAGCTCCTTGGGGTCATCCCATTTACCTCCTTCGATAGTGCCAGCAATCCAATGATCATGCCACACTTTCGTGGTCCTGCCATCACCCACCCGACGGATTAAGCCCTTCCTAAGAAGGTTTCTTGCAGAAATGATTGCCCTCCATGTTGGAGACGATCCCGCCGGGCACACAATAGTGAGAATGTCCCTCGTAGGGTAGTACTCCCTCCGTTCCATAATATAAGACGTTTTAGCTCTCACATATATTGTCTAAATGCATGCTACAATGAGTGAACATGCACACTAAAACATGTCTACATACTCCGACAATGCTTCACGCTGAATTTGTGTCGCATTCCGTACTCCTCTTGTCACCAACGCACCCCAATTGGGGCTAAAGAAAATTGAGTTTTTTTTGTTTATTTGCACTCTCACCCGAACCGTTACAAGAATCAACGAGAATGTTGTTTAGCCTCATCGCACTTTGACTGTCTGCTTTCATAAAAACCAGACAATCATCTGCAAACAAGAGAGGTGAGATTCAAGGAGCTTGAAGGCTGGCCCGAAAACCCGTATCCACCCAACCTCCATCATAATTCTTAAACATGGAAGAAAGGCCCTCTCTACACAAAAGAAACAAGGGGATATGGGTCCCTTGTCTGATTCCCCTTGACGGAATAAATGACGACAGTAGCTCTCCATTAACCTTCACCTGAAAGCTGACAGTAGAGACACACCTCATAATCAAAGAGATCCACTCTTCACTGAATCCCAGTTGTTGCTTTATGCCTTGTAGATTTCTTGATTTAGAGAGGAACTGGCATAGTAAGCAACTTTTGTTTCTATTTGTAACAGTAAGAGGAGCTAACTACAATATCCACCGATGGCGACTAAGGAAAAACATCCATCGGCCCCCAAGGTAAAAAGAAAATAACGTTTTTCTACTGGATTTGGGCAAGCCCAACAGGCCCACCTCATCGCACAAGCAACGAATAACATAGATAACAACCACCTACTGCCATAGTTTAAAAAACCGGACCGGCGAGTGAGGCTCTCGGTTCACGGTTCACTCGGTTCGACCGCCGGTTCGCCCGGTTTGCTTGCTGGTTTTTTAAAAATAGGATAGTAAAGAAATATTAATAAACTGTTCGAAAATGTAAAGTATTTATTCAATACATGTACAACAATATCACGAACAGGCCGCAGCCCAGCTGGCTACCGCAGCAGTGCCGCTTCTGCGCGCTGCGGGAGGGCGTGTGTTCGATTCCCACCGCGCGCAACACATTTTTCTCGCGCCCAAGGAAATATTCGGTCGGACCGCCGGGCTGTTAATCCCCGGTTTTCTCCGAAACCGGCGGTTTAACCGCGGTTCAACCGGTTTTTCCCGGTTCAGTGGCGTGGCCGGTCCAGTGCGCTAAACAGACCGGTGAGGCCCCTGGTTCCGGTTTTTTCCGGTTCAACCGGCGGTCCGGTCCGGTTTTTTAAACTAGGCCTACTACACCGAGGCCTCTTTCTCCTTGCTCTCTAGCCCTCGACTACCTAAGAAACAAAAGATGGCCGATGCAGAATATGCCTAGTAAACTATTTGTACTTTCCAAAGGGGGGCTGGTAGCCACTAGCCAGTTTCGCCTCCAAGACGCTCCCCCAGCGCTGTCTACATCGACTGGACAAGGGACACATGTCTCGTACTCTCGTTCGTGTCATGTTCGCTTGAGGAGATATCTAGTGCTGCGCACTACTCATGTACTACCTGATACCACGGTTATCTGGCTCGTTTATTCAAATTTAATGGAAAGGATGAAACACAACACCCCACCATGGAACATATGCAAAAAGACCCCCTCCCTCTTCATATTGTTGCACATGATCTATTTCTATTTTCTCTCTCCGTGTTTTTCTCCCAAATTGAAAAAATTGCACATAACACCGATGTTTGGTGACAGAATTTCACATAATATATAATCAAAACAGCTAACCCTAACTTCTAGGGTAAAATTTGCAGCTAGCCCAAATAGATGTCTTATGTCCCTTAAAATTTGCAGCTAGTCAACGACACCGCCGCGGAATTGCCCTAAAGCGCGACGTCACACCATTGACACCTCTGCTCCATTTTTTTGCTAACGAGGACCACACAGTCGTCATCAGAAACCTAAACAGAGTGATGTTTAGAGCATCTCCAGTCGCGGCGCCCAAATGGCCGCCCAAAGGCCTTCGGACGGGCCATTTGGGCGCCGTCCGGACTACCTGGCGCATTTGGGCACCCCCACTCGTGGCGCCCAAATATTTTTTTTGTAAACTTAAATTTCAGCGATTTTAATTCAAACTTTAGGAAATTTTACAGATTCGAATGAAATTTAAAAAAATAAACCTAATCTACTGGCCCCGGTAGCGGCGCCTGAAGGCGTAGTAGGAGTCCTCCTCCTCCTCCTTCTCCTTCTTCACAGCGGCGCCACCGCTGCTTGGTCCTGCGCCGCCGTCCTCCTCCTTGATGCGGCTAGGGCTGGCGCCGCCGGTGAGGTCGAAGAAGGGCACGCCTTTGGCCTTGGCGTGGTCGAACGCGGACCACGCGCTGGTGATAATATGATGAACAATCTGATCATAATGTAACAATTCATCGGATCCCAACAAACACAACACCAATTACATCATATGGATCTCAATCATGTAAGGCAGCTCATGAGATCATTGTATTGAAGTACATGGGAGAGAGAGTACCAACTAGCTACAGCCAAGAACCCGTAGTCCATGGGGGAACTACTCACAAACCATCATGGAGTCGAAGTGGAGGCGGTGGAGTCGATGGAGATGGCTCCGGGGGTCAATCCCCGTCCCGGCAGGGTGCCAGAACAGGAACTTCTGACCCCCGAAACGAGGTCTCGCGATGGCGGCGGCGCTGCGGAAGTCTTTCTGGAGTATTAGATGTATATTTAGGGTTTTCGCGTCGGGGTGACTAAATAGGCGAAGGGGCGATGTCGGCGGAGGTCCTGGGCTCCCTCCTCACCTCCCGGCGCGCCTGTGGGCCCAGCCGCCCCAAGAGGTGGTTTGGAGGCCGTGGGCCTCCCCCTGGCTTGCCCTTCTGGCTCCGTGTGTCCCTCGGAAAAATAGGAGGTTTGGCTTTTGTTTCGTCGAATTCCGAGAATATTGCCCGAACAGCTTTTCTGGAACCAAAAACAGCAGAAAACAGGAACTGGCACTGTGGCATCTTGTTAATAGGTTAGTCCCAGAAAATGCATAATAATGATATATAATGCATATAAAACATGTGACAAGGATACATAAAACAAGCATGAAACATCAGAAATTATAGATACGTTGGAGACGTATCAGCTGGCAATGGGCCCATCGAGCGGTGGCACGTCGTCCATGGATGCGGCGAGGACGGCCTGCGCGATGGCGTCGTCGTCCGAGCCCGACTGCGTCGCGACGAGCTCGGCCATGAGCGGCGACAGCCCCGGCTTCGGCGTGAGCAGAGGCGAGGTGCGGGAGCAGGAGGAGGAGGAGAGCGACGAGGAGGCCCGCGACGAGGGCGCCGACGAGCGCGACGAGGAGGCCGACGCACGCGGCGCCCATAGGTTGGCGGCCGGAGGAGGTGGAGGCGGAGCAGGCGCCGGCGTCTCCAGCAGGGATCCGCCGTTGGAGATGTGCTCCATGACGGCGTGGAGTGTGCGCCTGGGCACGCTCCAGAACGCCTCGCGCCCGGCGACGTTCTTGTCCATGGGCGCCGGCCCGAGGCCGTCCCCACTAGTACAGAACGACACATCGGAAACGGGCCAAAAACCCCTTCGGCAATGGAAAAAGGGTCCGTGTCCCCGACCCTGTCACTGATGTGAAGGCTCTCATCGGCAACGGACAAGAAAAACCGTCACCGATGAGGCTTGATTTTGGCTTCGGTTGCCATCCAGTCTCCGTTGCCGATGTATCTGGACATCAGAAACGGAGATTCTCTTTTACTCGTTTGCATTGAGGTTTTTTTCATAAGCCTACAGCAGCAATACAGTTGCCAATTGACATTCAAAATATCACAGCAGAAGCACAAATTTGCTATCAAAACCGTTCATAACTTATATAACAATTGTCACCATTACATAGCATCAAAAGATGAGTTACACATGCTTCGCTAATCCTATCATTCTCATGCCTCCCTAAACTGCAGCTAAGGCTTGCTCCCTAAACACACATCCACAAAATAGCTGGAGAAACTGAAAAAACAGAAACTACACTGTGACACCCCTCCCTGGCACATATCACCAGAGAGGCAGTCGTCCCGTGCGCCATCCCAAGATAACTGGCCGCACGTCACAACAGTGTAACATAATGGAAATCATTACACAATCAGGCACATCAGTGCTACAAATGGTTTACAAGGCCATCAAGGAATGACGAAATATCAATCCCAGCATGGCACGATACAGAGTTTTAACTGGCAGCGGAAGACATATGAGAGGCTACGGCTTGGAGCGGCTCCACTCCACAGGTATCTGGCTGGGCTACTGATCCTAGCACGCTTCTGCTCCTTATCCTTGCTAAGGTGGAAGTTGAGTCCTCGCCAAAATCTGGCCACAATCACAAGGCCCGTGAGTACATTTGTATGCACTCAGCAAGAATCGCCACTCACTACAAACAATCCAACAATCATGCAACAAGATATACATTGGAAGTAAAATCCTACAACATGGCAAGGTGTACACTAGATACATGACATAAAAGTAGCATGGCATTGACAACCAAACATGTCGTAAGCAAGCAACAGGGGTATCACCAGTACAGAGTCCAAGCCAGGTGGGGTTGGATCGTGTACCAGCAATCATACAAAGGGCTTACCTGTGACGAGTAGACGGGTGTACCAGTTGGTACCAAGTAACATAACAATACCTGTCATCACCACTAGGCCCAACGGCCTTGCTACATCTATCAACTGCTAGGCCTACTGGCCTCACGCTTTCTCTTGGGCATGCACGATTGATGTGGGCTCTGGCCTAACTATAGGCTCCCCAACGCATCACACCGCCATCCCTAAACTTGGTTCACAATCACATCTCAAGTAACATTCCCTGCAACATCTTATTTGTTCATTTAGTGTAATCAGGTCGTTCTTTACTTATTTCAAACAAATCTTAAGTTTAACCTCCGGACTCGACAAAGACAATAGTGTGACCGACACTGAACTCATTGTTCCATAACCTTGGAACTAGGCTAGATATCCAGATTTACACTCTCGAGAGGTTGCCATACTTCACTCATCTAAGTGGATCATTAACAACCGGTACTTTAGGATCACATCCTTAAGACGGTCTGATACACTCACTCAACCGTTCACGCCATCAAGACACTCCCTATATAGCCACCGACATAACTATATGCCTTATGCAGAAGTGAATCCGGCACGTCCCCAACCCATGAGCGACGCCTAGCTCCGGAACCTTCGCAAGACTAGCCCCGACCAACTATGGTAACCGACTAGACTTGCCAAAAGGGTGGCATCAAAGGAGGCTCGATAGGATTACGTAGGTCAAGGCCCGCCCATGTGAGCGACAGTGGTAGTGCTTTCGATGTTCAGATTAGTGGCACTATGGACTGACCCTATCGAAGTTTGGAGGCGTGTTTCATTTAATCAAGTTCATCATAACAAGTCTCAAAACAGAGGATTAGTCCAGCATAATAATCACGACCACAATATCATACAACAACATAACAACCTGCATGTATCAGCATCAACATAACAGTAATAATAATACCCGGGTGACGGTGGCGGGAGACCCGGCCGGTGTCACTCGGGGGTTAGTGATAAAACAATAACAATAATAGCACAATATTTCCCCCACTTCCTCGGCTGAGGCGGGAGACCCTGCCATTGCCCCGGAAATGGGAGTGTAGCACAGATAAATAAATCCCCCACTTCCTTGGCTGAGGCGGGAGACCCGGCCATTGCCCCGGAAATGTGAGTGTCACCGTAAAAGAATAACCGAAAAGCACTCATAAAAATGAGAGAGCATCCATTCCACTCGAGGTTATCTCGACGTGGTGTCAGCAATCTCGGCAAAAGAACCACGGAAAAGTCAGCTCCCCAGCGTCGCAGTCCGGTCGGTCTATGCCAACCATATTTGACGGAGGGGACAAGGCAACTAACTTTTTTGGCAAATGCCCCCAACCCCGAGGATCATAAGACGACATTCGTCCGCTCCTCACCTCGGCGAAGAGGAAAGAACCAAACAAAGCCCCGCAAGCGCGAGACGCACAGTTGTAATAATTCCCCCATTCCTTTGACTGAGGCGGTACCACCGGCCATTGTCTCGGGAATGTGAGTGATGCACAGATAAGCAGTTATCAAGTAAATAAAATGCAACAATACAAGCTTCGTACATGATCCGTACAACAAACATACATGCAATAACAAGTAGACAGATATAAGCAATACGACAGTAGACAGACATAACACCCGGCACGAGATCAAGTAGACAAACAAACAAACATTGCGGGACTGATCAAAGCAAGGGTTTAGCTTGCCTCCGGAGAAGGATTCCAAATGGTTGGGAAAGTCTCGGACTCGCCGCGGGTCGGAACCCCGAAGAACGCCGGAAGAAAAAGAAAAACAGACTGCACGAAAAAAAAACAGCTCGGGCTGCTTCCGCGCGCGGCTGGGCCGTCACTGGGCCGTCGCGCGCCTGCGCTCCGCTGCGCGTGGCCGGGCCGCTAGCAGGCCGTGGCTGGGCCACGAGCTGCGGCAGTCAGCTGGGCTGGCCCAAAAACGGTTCGGTGATCGAACCAGAGAGGAAAAAAAAACGACCGAGGGGTCGTCTCCTTCCTCGCGCGGGAGACCAGCACGGGCAGCTCGGGGAGCTCGTTGCTGCGACCGCTAGGAGAGGTTGAGGCGGCAGGAGACGGCGGAGTCCAGCCCGACGAGCCTCACCGCACCCAGGGAGGGGTCCAGGGCACGGGAGGGAAGCCGGGGATGCGTCGCCCGCGAGTTCCCGAAGCTCGGCGGCTCGGCAATGGTGGTCGAGCAAGAACACGAGCGCACCGTGCACCCCTGGTTCTGCTTGTTGCACTGGGAGATAGAGGAGAGGGGTAGGAGGCACTGGGTAGGTTGAATTGGGCGGGGGAGCCCTGGGTAGCTCGCGGTGATCTAGGGACCCGCGGCGACGGCTTCGGCCAAATTGCTCGAAACCAAGCTCCATTCTCGAGCTAGAGTGGCAGAGAGGTCCGGGAGGGAAGAGGAGAGGGAGGTGTGCATCGAAGGGGGCTCGGGGTGGCTTTATATAGCCAGGAGGGCAGAGGCAGGGGTACGGGCTTGGGGACGCCATGGATGCACGTGGGAGCGCCGGTGGCCACAGAGGCGGGAGGAGGGGATAAGAGCGACGTGCTGGAACTACAGAAGAGCACGAGGGTTACTGGAGTGGGCGGCGCGTCCTCTAGCGTTTGGAGGTGGACTGTGCCGTCGGTGCGGCGTGTAGCTGCTGGCGGCGCTCCGGGCGGCTAGGTGTCGGGCAAGGGCCCGGGGGGGCCTGGCCGCGGTTCTTCTCGCCGGAGCAAGGAGCAGCGAGGGGGAGGGGGGGCCTGGACGCGGCGTTGCTCGGCGGGCGACAGCGAGGCAGGGCGGAGGAGAGGACACGGGCAGAGGACAGGGCACGGGGTGCCGCCATGCCGGTCCTGGCGTTCCAGAGCACGCCATGATCGCCGCGTTCCCGCCAACCAGATGATCCAAACGCAAGACCAAAGACACTACGGTGCTCACAAGAACAAAACAAACACACTCAAACAAGGAACCATCAAAGCTGCAACACTTTGCAGAAGAAAATTTTCAGAAAACTAAAAAGGCAGAAGGTGCTCGATGAAATGTTCTTGGTCTTTCATACTTCACAAAAATTCCCAAAAATTAGGGAGGGGTTGTTTTGGTTAGGGGAGAGTGTCCAAGGAGTTTGAGGTCATTTGTGACATGGGAAATTGGTTTTCCATAAGATGTCCAAAGATGGCCATATTGACATGACCAAGGGAAAAGGGATTTCTATAATTCCCCTTGGGGTGATCTCCTGGCATTGTGTGTATATGGATCATGTTGTCAAGATCACCCAGTCTCAAGGTCATAGGAGTTTTCTAGGTGTAGGTTTGTTTGAAGAACCCAAAATGGCATCAATTTGGGCTTACAAAGGAAGTGGTCTAAATATTGCTCAAATGGATTTGGCTCCAAAAGATGAAAAGCAGGAAATGCCAAAATATGCATACCCTGAATTTTTCAGAATTATTCGAGGTATCTATCTTGGTTAAAACATTTCTGGACTAGAAATGGCAGTTTGGAAAATATGGGCTAACTTGGAAATATTGCATTGGAGTATGCAATATCTTTGCATGGATGGTCTTTATATGGACATAGGGTCCTATGGGATTTTTGGTGGAATTTCTGGAGCTATGGAAATGGGCTTTCCTTTTGTCGGTGGAGAAAATGATTAAAGGGTTTCGATAATTAGGGCTAGGGTTTTCGAAGGGAAAACTCAAGCACAAAATTTTAAGGGGTGATGGAGTGGCTGGTGGATTTCTGGGAAACCTTTGAGAAAGCAATTCCCAAGTCAATTCATCTTCAAAAGTTTTGAAGAAATATTTTTAGAAAAGAGAAAAAAGTTTTTCCGATGTCAGAAAACACCACTAAAATTAGGTTTGAATTTTCGGGGTGTTACATACACCAAGCCAAATTGCCAAATTTTTCGTACTGAGGCTTGCTCCATCTTGGACGGTGTCGCCGAAATATAATCCCACTTTATAAGTAGCACATTTAAAGTTTGTTCGGATCAGCTTTGTGCTTCTGGATAAAAATACATGGATTGATAGTTAGAGAAGAGCCAAAATATGATGCTACATGACATAGATATAATTTAATGTGAAAACAGTTCACACCTTTAAGCGCCTATATCCGTGTGCTTGCAGTCCGATCAAACGATTTGGAGGCATAACTTGAAGGTGATGTTTCCTTCAAGAGCCTCACCATTTTTTATACAGTGTCGCCGAAATACTATTACTTCATACACTAGCTACACAAAATAATAACGAGGATTAGCACATTGACAAAAAGTTGTGACTGGATCTATTCATCATCGGTAGTACTACAAAGAGTTGAAATTAATTCACCCTACTAGACTTTAAAATAGTGCAAGATACTAGACAAGTTTTCTATATACTAGACAAGTTTTCTATGCTAGACTAGAAAACTAGACAGAAACAATAAAGTGCAAGATACTAGACGAGTTTTCTATATACTAGACAAGTTCTATATACTAGACAAGTTCTATACTAGACATTTTCTTCTCCGTGGACGGCGCCTCGAGATCGGCCACCTCCTCCTCCGTGAACGGCGCCTCCAGATCGGCCACCTCCTCCACCGTGGACGCCACCTCCTCCACCGGGGACGTCGCCTCCAGATCGGCCACCTCCTCCTCCGTCGACGGCGCCTCCAGATCGGCCACCTCCTCCACCGTGGACGGCGCCTCCAGATCGGCCACCTCCTCCACCGTGGACGCCACCTCCTCCACCGGGGACGTCGCCTCCAGATCGGCCACCTCCTCCACCGTGGACGCCACCTCCTCCACTGGGGACGTCGCCTCCAGATCGGCCACCTCCTCCTCCGTCGACGGCGGCCTCCAGATCGGCCTCCGTTGACGGCGGATCCGCCACAACTGCTGCATCACCACCCGATGAATGATCTGATCCAGCTCCGCGTGGCCGAGAGGACGCGGGGCATCACCGGAGGTGATGAGCCTGACGCGCTCCCGCACCTGCCGCATCACAGCCGCCTCCAGATCTGCCCTATCACGAACAGATGCAGCTAGATCGGTGCGGCCGCTAGAGCCGCGGCTGCGATGGCGAGATCTAGAAGCGCCGGCAGAGGAAGCCATGAGAGAGTGAGGAGAGTAAAAAGCTACAATGTGCGGCGGCTAGGGTTGAAAGATGGACAGTGAGGGATTGAGAATGAGACTGATGGGCCAGTACATTTATAGGCACCCAATTGGCAACGGACATTTTATATAACCGTTTCCATTGGATACAAGTTCACAACTACTATGTGCTACTGATTTCCGTAGCTGCATACGAACATAATACATTCTAGTGATTTTCAAAGTGCATACGAACCTAATACATTGTACTGATTTGCATAGCTGCATACGAACCTAATACATTCTACTGATTTTCATTGATGCATACAAGTTCACACCTAACAGCAGCACACAAACACACAAAATCATTCTAGCAATGCTCACAAGAACATTTAACTGAGCTATTTCTGTTCCTTTATGCCGCTCCTTGCGCACAGCAACAACATGGTCAGATTTAGTCGAAGTGTTTGTTGGGCTCCATGCCAAACCAGCTAGAGCTGCTGCAGTGTGCGGCTTCATCTCCATGTTCGCCTTCTTGACTATCAAGGCTACATTTTCCAGCTCTGCAGCTTCCACTTCGACGCCATTAGCAAGCAGCATCTCAACATAATCTTCAATACAAAAAAAATAATCACAGCTCCCAGAATACTCTTCGCCCCTCCCCTGCCAAATGGTAAATCGAATCCAGAGGCAAATCAGCATCACACATAGAATAGAATCAATCAAAACTGGTCGAAGCGTCGAACTAACCCTGTGATTTGGACACATGAAGTAGATCCGGCCTGGGTTCAGATCCGAACGCGACACTCGACGAATCGCGTTCCGACAGCGGCAGCAAACGCACTTCACAAGCGGCAGATCTGACCCGGCCCCGGCGGCGCAGGAGGAGGACGCATTCGATCTCCCCGGCGAGCTCATGCTCTTGGCCATGGAGGACACGAGTGCGGAGTAAAAACAAGCTAGAGCGGAGGAACAAGGGCGAATCGACAGTCTTTTATAATATCCAAGATAGTGCTAAAAAAGGAATTTTATATAAGCAACCTCGCCAACGGTTGAATACAAATGTCC
The DNA here is from genome assembly GCA_947311845.1 of Poa pratensis. Classification (NCBI taxonomy): domain Eukaryota; kingdom Viridiplantae; phylum Streptophyta; class Magnoliopsida; order Poales; family Poaceae; genus Poa; species Poa pratensis. The sequence continues at coordinate 5,926,030 of CAMZMU010000098.1, forward strand.
GATACCATTGAAGAACATATCGCAAATGGAGTCGAAAGAAACTCCGTTACCAACATATCGGCAACGGTTAATAATTCGCGACCGTTGCCTATGAAGGCGGGACGCGGGCCAGCTTGCCTGGCGGGGCGGGTTTTCTCACGCGGAAAGCGCGATTCTCCGTCGCCTAACTCGTGTCGTTTCCATAGAGGGGTATCGGATGTGTCGTTCTGTACTAGTGCCCAGCGGCGCATCTCCTCGTCGAAGAGGCGCTGGAACGCCGCCTCGTAGCGGCCGTAGTTGGCCGCGTTCTCCGGGTCCCAGCGCGGGTCCTGACGCATCTCCGGCGTCAGCTCACGCCAGTAATGCGCGATCATGGCGGCCGGGAAGTCGCGGTCCGCCCTCGTCAGCGGGCGCGACACCGGGATCCCGCGGACGGAGATCGCCCAGCGGCCTCCGACGCGCATGTCGGGCGGCACCGGGTAACCGTTGTCCCGCAATGCCTCCGACTGCTCGTGGAGGAGGGTGCGCGGCGCGAAGACGTTCGCCGCCGCGCCCCCGTTGCGCCTCCAGTTCCCGGCCATCTCCTGGTGCGGTGGCGGCAGAGTGCGGTTCGCGGTGGCGGGCAGAGAAGGAAGAAGGAAGAGAAGAGAGCGGTGGCGAGTACAAGGCCGGCGTACACCTTTTATGGCCGCCGGAGAGCGGTGGCATTAACGCCGCTGCCTCGAAAAGGCGCGCTGCATTCACGCCGACGAGCAGTGGAACGCGACGGCTCACTGGCGTCCGCCGGCAGTGAAAACGAGGTGTCGTCACGCGGCACGCGCCTTTGACGACGGCTTTGACCACCGCCGGCTGAAGTCGCCTCTCACTGACAAGCGTGGTTCGCGCGTCGGAGGCAGACGTGGCGTCGTGTTTCGTTCTGTCCAGGGCCGCCCAAAGCCTCCCCAAGTTGAGGGCGTGGGCTGGACGTGCCGGACACAAAACTGGGCCGCGCCGGACCCAAAATGCGTTTGGGCGGCGCGGGTGGGAACGAAAACCTGTCCGGCACGCCCAAAGGGCTTTGGGCGGCCGTTTGGACGCCCCGAGTGGAGTGTAACAGCCCGAAGTTGAAGAACCTAAAAACCCGAATAAAATTTCCACTTTTTGCGTTCCATTGCATCATGGCATCCATATTAAATTGCTAAATAAATAAACAATTGGTTTGGCACCAACTAAAAACAAATTGCTACAACTGCCAAAATACAATTCAAATGAGTTTGACAAGTTTTGACAAATAAAAATTGTGGAAAGTTAATATATTTGTCAGGGAAGTTCCAAGAGTTCAAAATTAATATGTTGAACTTGCTTTAAAAATTCTAAAGTATTATAAATTGTTAATTAAGAAAAATGCCATATTCAAAACCAACGCACAAAAGTTGTTCAAAAGATTTTATTTTGAGACGCCAATTTTTGTGGAGCCTCTACATGATATGGGGAGGCTGCCCAAATATTTTCATAATTTTTGAAATGAGTTAAGTGCCCCAACTAAATCCCCAAAGAGCTACTGGTTTTAAAAGGAAAGGAAAGAAACTGAAAAGGACCTAACTGTGAGGGGAAAAATATGCTAGGGGGTTTTCGGGGAAAGGTTGTCGTCTCCCTGGTGGACACGACGCGCCATTGCCGGGCGAGAGAGCGCCCCCCCCCCCCCCCCCCCACGACGCCGTGCCGCCGTGTCCCTTGCTCCCCTGCCGCGCACCGGACCCCCCCTCCTCACTTCGCTCCTCCTCGAAGAAGATAAGAAGCCCGAGCCCCTCTCTGCTCTCCTCACTTTTCTCTCCACGAACCCACACCACAGCCGAACTCGCCGAGCTCGACGCCGGCAACTGGAGCCTCCCCGAGCCAAGCAAAGCCCGCCACCGTCTCCGCCTCGTCCCTCTCTTTCTCCCCGTGCACGGAATCGAGCTGGGGCGCCGCCATCGCGGAGATCGGCGCCGTCTTCTTCAACTCCGGCCGCCGGACCTCCGAGCAAGCTCACCGTTGACTCCGGCCTCCTCCGTCACCGCTGCGGGCATCCACGCGACGAGGGTGAGCATGCGCATCTCCCGGACATCTCTGTCCTCCTCCTCTCCCTCTATTTCGACGGCTAGCCGCCGTTGCCGCCGTAGCCCGTAGCTCACTCCGCCGTAGCTCGTCGTCGTCACCGTTTCCGGCGACCTCTTGGTCCGTGGAACCTCCCGTAGATGCGCCGTGTCCTTTCGCGTCGAACGCACCCGGTGGTCCATCCCCGCGCGCTCCACTCCGCCGTAGCCGAAGCTCGCCGCCGGCGCGGTCACCGCACGCGTCGCGTCGGTCGTGGCGTGGCCAGGGTCAACCGTGGTGGGCCGCGCGCGCCCACGTGACAGCCAACGTGGCCACTGGCCCACCAGTCAGTGGCACTGGGTAGACAGCCCGGGGTAGAAAAAGTTTCCGTTACATTTCTCTGGAATTAAAAGAAAAGACAGAAAATAATTAAAACTTGTAAATTCAATAACTTATTAAATAATTGTCCAAATATTACAAATAATATATCAAAATGTTCATAAAAGTAAAACCTGTCTATTGGTATAATTTGTCCATCCACTACATCAGTTTAGTTGCGGTTTATTTAAAATAATTAAAATGGAAGAAAAGAAATCATTTTTGGAAAATCCATAACTTATTAGATATTGATCCAAAAATTAAGTTTGATATACCAAAATGTTCAGCACTCAATATACTTCATGTTTCACCACTTCACCAAGCATGGATAATTAGTTTTGATGCTATTTAAGTGATGTTAGTAAAATGGCAGCAGTAAATCAAATTTTGAAAATACAATAACTTCTTATCGGTTAATCAGAAAAATGTGTTTAATACATCAAAATGCTCAGAATAATGTGAACCAACCCCTAACATCATTTGCATGCATAGTTGAGCACAATTAATGTACTGCACTTTTTAGAAGTTAGGGAGAAACACTAAGATAATTATGGGGTTAATTGTTTTAGTTAATAGAAATATTTCCTTGCACCCCATTTAACTTGTTAGTTAATCTCAGTGCATTAAAATGTCATCCCATCATGTGTTTGAGCATTGCATTTGTTATGCATGAGTGGTTATTGATTGTTGTCTTTCCGGTGTTCTTATGCATCGATAGATCAATCAGTCGGGGTGCCACCGCAATACCCCGACGACCCGTATTACCAGCCCGCTGAACAAGGCAAGCGTAATCCCCCCTCTGAGCATGTCTCCTCTTATATTTCCGCAATTATTTTCCTCCACTATAATATTGCATTCGGTTCCAAATGTCTTTTGCTTGGATTAGAGTATCCTACTAGTTGCATTAGAAATCTGTTGCCATTACCTGTATCCTTCCTAATATCCCTAGGATTGAAGTGTTGGCCCGAGATAATTATACTCGCTATGTATATGCTTAGCCATGCTTAGTTTAGATGCTTAGATGTCCGGTGGATGTTTCAATGTTGGAACAGTTGATGGAATGGCCGGATGTGATGGAAAATGGTGGTGATGGATAATAAATTGCGTAAAGGCGGGGATGAGAGGCCACGGGGAATGTGGTGGGTTGTCTCGTTCTCGCCGCCTAAGTGTGAGTTCTCTACCTCTTGAACCAAGACTGAGCGTGCAACCATGCGTGAGGCCTATGTATTCGCAGTGCAGGAACCCTCATAGACTAAATAACTCGGGCGGAGCTAGCCAGGGTCCTCTAGTTCGGGCTTCCATTTGCGCGTGCGTGATGATGGTGGGATGAACTGAGATGAGGATTGTGGCGTTAGGAAAATAAGTGGCCGTGGGGCGGGGTGTTGCGGGCACCTGGCAGTCCTGCCGCCACTGATGATCCTGGAAAGTCCTTAACGAGGGAGAAGTCGACACCGCTCCCACCCAGCCGGCTTTCCATGGAAGAGAGCTAATTGTACAGGCAATGGGCCGGACGGTACGCGTGGCGAAGGAGCTGGGGCCCCTCGGGACTCCGGGGACTTCCACTTTGTACACCCCTGCAGGGTAAATCTTTTCGAAAAGCCGTGTCCGCGGTTATGGACGAACTTGGGAAGTGAAGGTAAGATCATAGAATAACTTTAACGGAATGATTAAAAACTGGGTACTAGAGGTACCACTCACAAATGCAAGGTGAGCTTCCTCGAGGGTGATTCGGGGAGGTGCCTTTGATGAACAGGTACAGGTTGATGATGGTTGATGTTGAGAAAGTGATCAAGAAAAGAGTTACTTCTTACCCCTTTTGAAAACTATTCTGATTAGTCGATGCCATTGAGTTATGTTTTCATAAATAAAATCAGCTTTATGCAAAACAACCATAAAACTTTGAAAGCCTCATCGAGCTAAAGCTCTATATATAATCTTGCGAGTTCGTCGAACTCAACGTCGTTTGTTTTGTTTCAGAGGAGGACTTCACCGACCTCGAAGGTGGGTTCTTTGTGGACGTCGACGAGTAGTCTGGGGTTCCCAGGTGGCAGCTTGGGACATCCCGGAACAGCTGGCGCTGGATGTTTATCTGCAGGCCTCTTAGGCCATAATTTGGTTCTTGTTGTTTAGAACAACCTAATTTGCTTCCGCTGTTGTAATGTTGGGTCTGTGACCTCTGGTTGTCATTTGCTATCTTTCTCTATTATAAGAGTTGAACTATATGATTTGTGTCGTAGAGTCTGTGATGTGCCAGTTGTTCCACAAGTCTTGATCTCTCTATTATGCTTTGATAGTGTGTCTGGTGGTATCGGATAACCGGAGACACAGTATCACTGTATAGCAGTCGGGTCGGGGCGCCACAAGTTGGTATCAGAGCAGTACTGCCTGTAGGAAACCCTTCTACTGGTCGACGTTGAGTCTAGTGTTTGTGAAAATATTTTTAACCTAAAAATGAGTTGTGAAAACCATCTTAGGATTCTTTTTACTCCTTATCTGGTTACCCTCTAATCTCGGAGCAATCTTACCTCGATTTGAGTTAAAGGTTTTACTTCTCATCTGTTACTTCAAAATGATTAGAAACGTGGGTGGGTTCGACCTTTAGTGTTATGTGTCCAGTTGCTCCCTCTGCGTTACGATCCCAATCAACTCAGATGCTCAAGCTGCAATCCGAAATCAACTCAGATGTTTCTACCGAGTCTAATCATTGCTCATTTGTCGGGTTTTAACCCAAGGTCTTGAACAGAAGGTCCCGGATTGTGCTGTGAGTCTGGTATGATGAATTGTGTGGGTTGTTACCCATGTGATTGTTATGCTATTTGATTCTCGGCACATGAAGCTGACCTTTAACCCAAGTCCTTTATGTGGTCTGTGTGGTAAAGGGTTGAACCTTAATTTCCCACACCTCGGATGTCTTTGTAACTTTAACTCTGTCATAGCTGGAGATTCTGTCTTGGAATCATCTGGGTTATGACCAGAATTCACTTAGCGAATCCCCCATCTATGTTCATGACTCTGCTGCATCTCTCTTTTTGGGCATGGTTATCACAATTGAGTAATAACCGGTGCATCTTCAACATCTTAGGATTATCCTGAGCATGTTTCTTACTCTGATCCGCTTTCTGACCTTTGTCTGTCGTTGACAGTAAAGTTTTATCATGCGTTGGTGTTCCGATGCAAGTCACTCTCTCGATCCGTCAAGACTTTCCACTTCGTCTCGATAGAAGAAACAACTCTAGTACCTTGCCCACTTCTCGGACCAGGTCAAGGTATTGTAATCTGCAGAATAAGGGTTGTGTCTAGCTTCTGTTCTGCTCCACCTTAGAGTGTCACACTCTTTGATATCAGGGTATCGAGCTAAGTATCATGATCCTCTTGATGAAGTGATGCTCGTACACTTTGTTACTCTCCGATCTCCGAGTGACTTATTACTCCAGAGTGATGAGACGTGAGTAATAATGTAACTATCGGATATTCTTAGCAGTTCTCACTGTGCGGAAATTCAGGATATCCATTGCCCTCCTTAGCATGATTGGTTAGCCGATCAATAAGTTGAGTTTGACAGTGCTACCAAGTCAGTTGGCTCTGATGCACTCCCTCGGTCAAAGAGCTAGGTTCGTGCCGAAGCTCCCAAGACCACCTTGTGGTGCCTTGAAAGGCATGATCCCTCTTGAAATCAAGATCCACCGGTATGTCGGGATATCCTAGATGTGGATCGTGATATTCTGGTGGTCTTTCCAGAAGTATCGCCAGGTTGTCACCTGACCGTGATGTTGAGCTTATGAGTAAGCTGGTTCTCTGAACAACTCCTTTCTCCAAGAAAATCGTGCTGGATGTCCAGAATTATTCGGCTGAGCTTAAACAACTTGGAGAGTCGAAAGACAAGAACTCTATCCCGATATAGTTCCTTCTCAATGGGATGTCTAGTCTGTCTGTGTTGAAGCGAGGTGGTATCTCCTCTTTGGATATGCTAACCTCTAAATCTTTGATTTGAATTGGGCTATCGTCAAATCAAACTCAGACCGACCGACCGACCTGAATGTGTTAGTCTGACCAATACTTATGCCCCGATCATGTGACATATGAGTCTACCGTCTTGGAGTATCTGGATAAGTTTGTGGTTGAGCCCATCAACTACCTTCTTATCTTCTCCATGTTCGAGGAGATTTATATTGGATATTGGGCGTTAGCATTGGAAAATTGTTGGAACTAACTTTGTGTCTTCACAAGGTATGTGTTCTGGAGTTAGAAGTGACTTTCCCCGGTTCACGTGCAATTGCTGAAAGATGTCGCCGTGGATCTGAGTGAATTGTCTGGTTCCCCGAAATCCTTTCAACTCGATTATGCATATACAGAAAATTCCCGGGATGGTATGTTGTTACCTCCATTCCTTGAGAATTTTATCTATGCATCCAAGCCACTAACCGAATTGTTCCAGAAAGAGCGGAAGTCTGAGAACTTCTTTGTCTCTAGGGTGTTTCCCATCAAGGACTAAATCGTGTCTCGTCGCAAGTACAACAAGTAGGGCAGCTGTCGCCTGACAAGTTGCTAATCCGCGGGTTCCCCAATCTAGTCCCTCCTTGGAGTTAGATCTTGTAGTCCAACTCTTGGGGTCCTAGCAAATGTAATCCGTTGGTATCCTTTGCAAAGACTTCCTATCCCTACATGCGGAGTCTGAAGTATCTCTACACCTAACCATGTCGGAATCGCAATTAGAAACGATGGTTGGTGATCGTCAAGAAGCTCGTTCCCGATGTATAGAAAATCAAGAAGTGTTCCTGATACTAACGTTTGCGGAGTTTCTGAAGTTCTCTATGTCCATCTTCCCGACCCTTCTCCTGTGATCTTAAATGCTCCTCCGCGAGGAAGATTCTACTCAAGCTGTCTGGTAGAGGTTACCTGTTCATCTGTTGGAATCTTGTTTTAACATTCTTCCTCAGGAGACTTAAGGCCTTGTGGAAAGTTCATATTCGCAATCTCTTTTGGAAACCATTATCTATCATCTGGAAACCTCTTATCATCCTTCTGTTACCTCCATGTGTCTCCTACTCATTAAATCAAGAGCTGATCGAAGTCTTGTTCCAAGAGTTGACTAGAGGGTACTCGATCGTCGCATCCTCGTGAATACCATTCCTTTCGGAGTCGTTCCCCTCTCCGATGGTGTAGTTGAGCGATGACCCTGAAGTGTAGCCGATGAAGATCTTCAGGATGCGCTGAATCATTCTACACCGAGAAGATCGTTGAAGACCGCCGTAACCTTTTCCCTCTTTCCTACTCTAAGAATCTCGGGCGAGATTCCTGTAAGGGGGGTAGAATTGTAACAGCCCGAAATTGAAGAACCTAAAAACCCGAATAAAATTTCCACTTTTTGCGTTCCATTGCATCATGGCATCCATATTAAATTGCTAAATAAATAAACAATTGGTTTGGCACCAACTAAAAACAAATTGCTACAACTGCCAAAATACAATTCAAATGAGTTTGACAAGTTTTGACAAATAAAAATTGTGGAAAGTTAATATATTTGTCAGGGAAGTTCCAAGAGTTCAAAATTAATATGTTGAACTTGCTTTAAAAATTCTAAAGTATTATAAATTGTTAATTAAGAAAAATGCCATATTCAAAACCAACGCACAAAAGTTGTTCAAAAGATTTTATTTTGAGACGCCAATTTTTGTGGAGCCTCTACATGATATGGGGAGGCTGCCCAAATATTTTCATAATTTTTGAAATGAGTTAAGTGCCCCAACTAAATCCCCAAAGAGCTACTGGTTTTAAAAGGAAAGGAAAGAAACTGAAAAGGACCTAACTGTGAGGGGAAAAATATGCTAGGGGGTTTTCGGGGAAAGGTTGTCGTCTCCCTGGTGGACACGACGCGCCATTGCCAGGCGAGAGAGCGCCCCCCCCCCCCCCCCCCACGACGCCGTGCCGCCGTGTCCCTTGCTCCCCTGCCGCGCACCGGACCCCCCCTCCTCACTTCGCTCCTCCTCGAAGAAGATAAGAAGCCCGAGCCCCTCTCTGCTCTCCTCACTTTTCTCTCCACGAACCCACACCACAGCCGAACTCGCCGAGCTCGACGCCGGCAACTGGAGCCTCCCCGAGCCAAGCAAAGCCCGCCACCGTCTCCGCCTCGTCCCTCTCTTTCTCCCCGTGCACGGAATCGAGCTGGGGCGCCGCCATCGCGGAGATCGGCGCCGTCTTCTTCAACTCCGGCCGCCGGACCTCCGAGCAAGCTCACCGTCGACTCCGGCCTCCTCCGTCACCGCTGCGGGCATCCACGCGACGAGGGTGAGCATGCGCATCTCCCGGACATCTCTGTCCTCCTCCTCTCCCTCTATTTCGACGGCTAGCCGCCGTTGCCGCCGTAGCCCGTAGCTCACTCCGCCGTAGCTCGTCGTCGTCACCGTTTCCGGCGACCTCTTGGTCCGTGGAACCTCCCGTAGATGCGCCGTGTCCTTTCGCGTCGAACGCACCCGGTGGTCCATCCCCGCGCGCTCCACTCCGCCGTAGCCGAAGCTCGCCGCCGGCGCGGTCACCGCACGCGTCGCGTCGGTCGTGGCGTGGCCAGGGTCAACCGTGGTGGGCCGCGCGCGCCCACGTGACAGCCAACGTGGCCACTGGCCCACCAGTCAGTGGCACTGGGTAGACAGCCCGGGGTAGAAAAAGTTTCCGTTACATTTCTCTGGAATTAAAAGAAAAGACAGAAAATAATTAAAACTTGTAAATTCAATAACTTATTAAATAATTGTCCAAATATTACAAATAATATATCAAAATGTTCATAAAAGTAAAACCTGTCTATTGGTATAATTTGTCCATCCACTAAATCAGTTTAGTTGCGGTTTATTTAAAATAATTAAAATGGAAGAAAAGAAATCATTTTTGGAAAATCCATAACTTATTAGATATTGATCCAAAAATTAAGTTTGATATACCAAAATGTTCAGCACTCAATATACTTCATGTTTCGCCACTTCACCAAGCATGGATAATTAGTTTTGATGCTATTTAAGTGATGTTAGTAAAATGGCAGCAGTAAATCAAATTTTGGAAATACAATAACTTCTTATCGGTTAATCAGAAAAATGTGTTTAATACATCAAAATGCTCAGAATAATGTGAACCAACCCCTAACATCATTTGCATGCATAGTTGAGCACAATTAATGTACTGCACTTTTTAGAAGTTAGGGAGAAACACTAAGATAATTATGGGGTTAATTGTTTTAGTTAATAGAAATATTTCCTTGCACCCCATTTAACTTGTTAGTTAATCTCAGTGCATTAAAATGTCATCCCATCATGTGTTTGAGCATTGCATTTGTTATGCATGAGTGGTTATTGATTGTTGTCTTTCCGGTGTTCTTATGCATCGATAGATCAATCAGTCGGGGTGCCACCGCAATACCCCGACGACCCGTATTACCAGCCCGCTGAACAAGGCAAGCGTAATCCCCCCTCTGAGCATGTCTCCTCCTATATTTCCGCAATTATTTTCCCCCACTATAATATTGCATTCGGTTCCAAATGTCTTTTGCTTGGATTAGAGTATCCTACTAGTTGCATTAGAAATCTGTTGCCATTACCTGTATCCTTCCTAATATCCCTAGGATTGAAGTGTTGGCCCGAGATAATTATACTCGCTATGTATATGCTTAGCCATGCTTAGTTTAGATGCTTAGATGTCCGGTGGATGTTTCAATGTTGGAACAGTTGATGGAATGGCCGGATGTGATGGAAAATGGTGGTGATGGATAATAAATTGCGTAAAGGCGGGGATGAGAGGCCACGGGGAATGTGGTGGGTTGTCTCGTTCTCGCCGCCTAAGTGTGAGTTCTCTACCTCTTGAACCAAGACTGAGCGTGCAACCATGCGTGAGGCCTATGTATTCGCAGTGCAGGAACCCTCATAGACTAAATAACTCGGGCGGAGCTAGCCAGGGTCCTCTAGTTCGGGCTTCCATTTGCGCGTGCGTGATGATGGTGGGATGAACTGAGATGAGGATTGTGGCGTTAGGAAAATAAGTGGCCGTGGGGCGGGGTGTTGCGGGCACCTGGCAGTCCTGCCGCCACTGATGATCCTGGAAAGTCCTTAACGAGGGAGAAGTCGACACCGGTCCCACCCAGCCGGCTTTCCATGGAAGAGAGCTAATTGTACAGGCAATGGGCCGGACGGTACGCGTGGCGAAGGAGCTGGGGCCCCTCGGGACTCCGGGGACTTCCACTTTGTACACCCCTGCAGGGTAAATCTTTTCGAAAAGCCGTGTCCGCGGTTATGGACGAACTTGGGAAGTGAAGGTAAGATCATAGAATAACTTTAACGGAATGATTAAAAACTGGGTACTAGAGGTACCACTCACAAATGCAAGGTGAGCTTCCTCGAGGGTGATTCGGGGAGGTGCCTTTGATGAACAGGTACGAGGGTTGATGATGGTTGATGTTGAGAAAAGTGATCAAGAAAAGAGTTACTTCTTACCCCTTTTGAAAACTATTCTGATTAGTCGATTGCCATTGAGTTATGTTTTCATAAATAAAATCAGCTTTATGCAAAACAACCATAAAACTTTGAAAGCCTCATCGAGCTAAAGCTCTATATATAATCTTGCGAGTTCATCGAACTCAACGCCGTTTGTTTTGTTTCAGAGGAGGACTTCACCGACCTCGAAGGTGGGTTCTTTGTGGACGTCGACGAGTAGTCTGAGGTTCCCAGGTGGCAGCTTGGGACATCCCGGAACAGCTGGCGCTGGATGTTTATCTGCAGGCCTCTTAGGCCATAATTTGGTTCTTGTTGTTTAGAACAACCTAATTTGCTTCCGCCTGTCGTAATGTTGGGTCTGTGACCTCTGGTTGTCATTTGCTATCTTTCTCTATTATAAGAGTTGAACTATAATGATTTGTGTCGTAGAGTCTGTGATGTGCCAGTTGTTCCACAAGTCTTGATCTCTCTATTATGCTTTGATAGTGTGTCTGGTGGTATCGGATAACCGGAGACACAGTATCACTGTATAGCAGTCGGGTCGGGGCGCTACATGGAGATCCTCTTATAATCGTATAATCAAGTGAACTAAACACAACAATAATGCTAGCCATTATAAAGGGGCGGATAGAAGGACTGCGAAGTAAGCAGAATGGAAATCAACCCCCTTTTTTCAGGGTGTTGTCAACTCCCAAGTCCCAACCGTATATCGGGATTGTTTTTCTGCTGAAAAGGATGTAACTGTAACCCTGAGTGGTTGACCATACACGCATAAATAAATGAATATACTTGTCAACAGTCCACACGAGGCTAGCAAATATATACATTTCATGTATATAGAGGGGCTTTCCAGAGTTGCTCCGACTAGACTAGTGCTAAACTACTAGTCCCTGGAGTTTACTCCATCTGAACTAAGCGAACAAACACAGCGCGCCATCACACTGGAAACATTGGGAAAGGGAAAATTCCAGCACTAAATTGACGAAAAAGAATTCCTGAGCTCATCACAGATCTTCTGCGACGATGTCGTTGACTTTATCTTCATCAACTATGTTGGTTGAATCGGAATGTGATGGACCTGAATCCCTGCTCTCGTGAAGAGGCGTAGTTTTCTCCGATAACTTCTTTGTATCGTCAATCCCTCTGTCGATGTCTAACATATTGTCTTGTTCGGGCTCCTGATCATCACCGCTGGATACAGGGCCTACAGCCAGTGCGGTACTTATAACTGTTGCATCAACTACTGGCAGCATAGAGAATTCTGTAGGTGGATTATATGATCCCGACAGTTCTCTCCTCGGAGCACCGGGATCAGGAGTATCCCTCAGTGGTGATCTGTAGGACCCACTAGCAATGTCATCTACCCCGGAGAATTCAGCTCTGTGGCAACCAATTTCAGGAGTCTCTGACCTGACCATACAAGTAGCAGCAATAGCTTCTGAAACATCCAATGTATTCCGTGTTTCTTCAAAAGCAGGTGCCACATCTTGCCTCTGACTGCACGCGGAAGATGATGACGGAAGTTTAAATTGATTGAAGGGCCACCATTATTGTGATCAATTGCAGTAGAAGCAGGCGGAACTTCCATTAATTGTGGTGCTGAGCTGATACATGATCACCTTGCCTAGATCCGATTTTGGAATGCCCTGCTTGGGTGAAAGCTTGCTGAACCTTATGTACTTGCCTCTTCTTTGGAGTGTTTCTCGGATCCTTTGGGCGAGAAAGGCGGGTCCTGGGAAAGGGAAAGGAGGTATTGCTGGTTTTTCTTCACCAAGAAGTAGGCACACAGACTGTGCAATTGCTGAAACAGTTGCTGGTAGCCCGTGTTCAAGTGACTTAGATGGAGGAGCACGCACAGCCTCTTGAAGCCAATGAGGTAGCTTGTTTGATTTTGAACTTCCAAAGATACCAGCACCTTCAAGTAGAGGGTTCGAGTGCTTTGTGTGATAGAGATTCATCTCAATGGGCTGTTTACCTAACTTCACACGCCGCTGCATCTCATGAAACAAATCAGCCTGCCCATTTGAAACACCATGAAGAAGAATGTTCTCATGAGAACTTGATGCAAATTCGTTCTGCTGGATGGAATTACTACTTTGAATGTTCATAGGTATAGAACCAATGCTTTCCATAAAAGGATTTGGCATGTATGGTGGGACAACATCAGCTTTCTCCCACTTGTCAGATGTGTTTCCTGGAAAATCCCTGCCATAACCCGTTTTGTGCTTGAAATTCTTCCATTGTGTCAGTGATGGACCACCCTCAATTGAACTCATGTAATTCGAGGGCTCAACATGAGGAATTCTAGATGGTACATCATTGCAACCTAATTGAATATCAGTTAGGTGGGAATGCAACTTAGGGGACTCCATCTTATGTTTAGAAAAGTTACTTCCATTCAGCGCTCGAGACATCATTGCATCAGATAAACCAGGAAATGTAGAGTTGGAATTTTTTGTGGCTGTAGGCATTGGTTCATCAATAATTTTCTGCTCCTCCAAAATCCATCTCATGGCCAGCTCTTCACTGGTACGGTGGTTCAAGAATTTCAACTTCGGATCTCTAAGCATGGCATCCCAGTTACCCCTTCCATGCCTACGAACTCCAATCCACAAAGCATCCAGTTCATCTTCAGACCAATAATCAGGTTTTGACCTCTTTTTCATTAATTTATTTGTGGCGTACTGAGCACGCATCATTATATTGTCCAATACCTTCTTGTGATTTTCAGGCATGGCTGAATGGATTTGTTGACCTGGGTTAATTCCTAACCCTGGAAGAAGGGCAGACATATCTGGCATGAATTTTGACATCTGCTTTGAAGTTCCAGCAATATCGGCCATGAAGTTCGGTAAAAATGAACTGTTGGGCAATTCTGGAATAGAATTACGAACAAACTCGTTACTGGTGCCCAGTGAGAAGTTGGGAAATAGATCTGGTACTGATTCATATGCTTAAGTGGAACATTGTCTTCCAGACCAAAGTTCGGAAGACCCATATTCCCTTGGAATGAAGCAATAGATGGTAAAGGGTTTTCAACAGGATCACAAAGCGCCTTCCCAGATATAGGTGGAATCTGCACAGAAGAACCATGTTATTTCTTTCGTTTAATAGGAAACGCCATGCTCTGATCAAGAATGACTACTGTTGATATACTATAGGTACAAAAATAAGATAAAAAATCTTAGGGTGTGAGCAACATTCAATCCTAACATGGATAACATGGACACCTACCTTTTGACTTCCAAAAGAAAAAACACAGACCAACTGGTAGACTATATGAAATAATCCAGCGGCCTAGAATGTAAAAAGGAGCATTGCCAGAGAGAGAAAGAGTACATACAGGATGGAAGGGGAAGTAGCTATCTGGAATGATCTTATTCAGCCTTCGCAAAGTCTCGGATGAACCAGGAAACATAGTCTTGCTAGGAGCTGATTGGCCATCATTTTTATGTTCACTAGAATGATCAGGAGCAGCAGCAGGTGACAGTGGTTTGTTGGCTACTTCACCACTAGCTCTTTTTTGCTCCTTCATGCTTGGCCCACAATTTGAATTCTTGTACGAGTTTATCTGATCAGCATTTGGAGCACAAAGGCCAAGGACAGGTAAGAGGTGATTTGGTATCCCTGGATTTAAGACATCAGTTGCCTTTGTGTGGTGCTTCGACGAATTAGCATTTGCAGCAAGTTTGGCATGAAGTTCTCGAGAGATTTCAGGATATCTCTTTGCTTTCTTCGAGGAATGCCTTATTTCAGCAGCCGAATCATTGAAACGTTTAGACCCGGCTGGCTGCGCGGAGTCAGGATCTTCTACAATTCTCAAAGGGTTTACACCATATTCATCAACACTAGAGTCATATAATTTTATGAAATCTTCAAGTTTATCATCCGCATAGTTCTTGATTACGTGCCGCTGAGCAATCCTTTCCTTCTGTCTAGCTCGGAGCTTTCCACTGTTGCAACCAGAAGTAAATCAATAACTGAAGAAAAACAGTGCATGCAAAAGCAAAGTACATGCCCCATGGAAGGAGGGGGGAGAGAGAGGGGAGGTCGAACAATTTTTCCTTCAAAACCAGTCCAGCTGCAGTGTATTCTCGCTTGGGTTCATCCCCATCATCCGAGTCCTGTATAGCAATATCAGCAAATCATTGTATAGCGGCACAGGGCTGTCAACTACTAGAGTGCATACACTATTATAGAATCTAAGAGTGCAGGGCAAATAGCAAATGAAAAAACACAGGGCTGTCAACTACTACCTCCGTTTCACAATATAAGTCACATACATACCTAGTTGGCACAGAACTGAGGTAAAATTAGATGAATTAGATCATACTCATTCTCACGGATAATGTAAGGTGTATTTTGAGTTTTTGACTGCCCAAATTCAAAGCTTTGACCAAAAATTATCCAATAGTACTCGTTGTTTCGCACAAAAAATGTACAGTTGGGTTCTTTAGAAACACTTATGGTTATTATTTTGTAATCATAAACAAAAAATATTGTAAAGTTTACGGTCAAAGCTCATATTTGGACGGTCAAACTATGCCCCCATTTTGCAACGGAGGGAGTAGATTAGTAGTATCTCTATCTACTTGTACCAAACATGGTCTAAATACATAAAACATTGAGTAAAATGCATTGGAGGTCCTAAAAGTATTAGGGGGTGCCAAGTTAGTCCTAATGTTTGTTAAGTGTGTCACCTGATGTCCTACCCGGGTCTGACCTGCACTCGGGCTGGGAATTGGGCCGACCTGGACCTGGCCCTGGACCTGGCCCTGTGGCCTCAAGGCCAATTTCAAAGGGCCAGGGTCGACCCATTTTTTCTAAATGCTATGGCCTTGTTGGCCCAATGGGCATCACGGGTCGGCCCATTTTCTTGTACAGCATAGAAGACACCAGAAGAGAATAGAGATGAACTGGACGGTGAATCCAACCAAAATTGGAGAACAAATCCTGATTGGTTAAATGCTACGATATCTCATGGATTTTGGAGAAAAAAATAAATCATTCCCAAAGCAATCTTGACTAAATCTAGTCAGAATAATTGCAGCCCTATTTGAAAAGCGTGAATCATATTTCACGGAAACAAATCAAATAAGCAAGCAAATCAGAGCAAGATATAGATGCTCCCAATGAAGATAGGAGAGCGGCAGCTCCACGGTCTACCATATCGAGCTCCACGGACTCAGAGCCTCCCGCCGCTGCTATCTGCTCTGTTTGCCTTCCCCGTGCTCGTTGGCGGCTGCTGCTCTGTGGACGGCGAATCGACGATTTGCTTCCCTCTTCTTGACGAGTGCAGCGCCTTAGTCCTGGGAACCCCGATTAAACACCAGCACTGCCAATTAGCAGTTTAGGAGAGTGGCATGGAAACGAGAGGAACATGAGAGATCTGGGCATAGAAAAAAAAATTCTAGGCGAGCTGCCGTGTGTTAACGATGGGATTGTTATTTTGGGTCGACCCACGCGACCCAGAGGGTCAACGAAGCCTGACTCTGCTGGCCCATTTTACAAACAGAGCCGACCCAGATGGCCCAATGGCCTTGTTTTCTTGGGTCGGGTCAGTGACCCGGTGGGTCGACCCGACCCATTCCCACCCTGAACCTGCGCGCGTGGCGCGTTGACTAGTGCCACGTAGGCAATTTTTAGAAATAAGTCCCTCAAAAGTTCTTTCTTCTAATCTAATGGACCTCTATCATTGAATCTCTTCCCTCATCTCCGCCTCATCGCGCTGCTCCTCCCCTCCAATGGAATCGGGACAGACGTCCAAAAAAACGACAACATCGACCTCGTCTTCCTCTTCTCCAGCCGAACACCACCGCAATGCCGATCTCCTCCACCGCTTCGGATATGCTGTTCTCCTACGGTTCACAACTGTCCCATGGTGTAGTAGCGACCCACTCTGTACAATGCGGCGAAGTCCCCAGTGAACGAGTACAGGCCGTCCGCATGTTCTCCTGCGTGTGGTTCCAGTTGGGGACAGAGTTGCCCAACGTGCCACCAGTCAAGCGACTCAGGCATGGGGAGGACCGTAAGATAACAAGAAATTATATTTCAGGGACATTTATGTAAAAAATCCTACGTGGCACCAGTCAACGGCTCAACGCGCCACGCGGGTAGGTCTAACCCAGGTAGGACTTCAGGTGACACGCTTAACAAATTAGGACTCGGATATGCATTTTGGACTAACTTGGCACCACCCCCCCCCCCCCAAATACTTTAGGACCTCCAAGGCTCCGATGCATTTTACTCTAAAACATTTGTCAACTATTTTGCCTCCTAGGTATGCACACGCCACCTGTGACAGACAGACTTTGTATTCTTCCGATTTTTAGGATACTGTATTCCCATGGAGCACACAGGGCAGGTTAAGCATTCAAACTTTTTAACTTTTAAGGAACTCTCTGATAGTTATCTGAATTCTAAGGAAAGGCATCAATGTTCATATGAGCAAGTTCTATTGGTCTATCAACGTAGCAAATCATTCAGAGATAAGAAACTACTAAAAAACTGAACCATAAAAGGGGATGTGCGGTTACTATTGCTACCATATTCTAGGGTTTGCAACTTTGCAATGAGTTTAGGGGGGGGGGGGGGGGTACTAGCATATAGGGATATAGCGGATTAACAAACCACGCTCCGAGTAATATTAGGATTCAAATATAAGAAATCATAGGAGCGCAGGCAAAACCGAATCGCCTGGGACCTGTGGTGCAGTTTAGATTTTCAGATTCAAATTTTGCAGCACTAATATCACGACCCTCCTAAAATCATATGGATGCTTTTGTAAAACTCAGTGTTTTTATGACATAAATATGGCACAATCCAATGGACCAAAGTGGTCAAAATAAAGATATATTATTCCTTACTTTGTTTGCGAATCTTATTCCTTACTTACTTGCTAGGAGGACAGAGATATGTTTACCATACTAGTAACACTAGCAAAACAGCAAATTAACAGCAAGGCAGAAGTGTTTCCTGATCAAAGTGGGTTGGGGAGGAGGGGTATGTACAGCAAGGCCATGTAAAACACAAAAGTACCTCACTTAATGCTTCATTAGCAATTGCTGCGAAGGTTTCCCTGTAAGAAACGGCTTTCCTCAAACGCTTGCCTCGACCAAGAGATGCCTCCTCCTCGATTTGATACTGCTCCCACCTGAAACACCAATTTGAATTTAGTAACCAGAGAGAGAGAGAGAAAGAGCTAAGTAAACAGAGTGATTAGTGAAATTACTACACAGTGACGTATCTATCACTGCCTGACCTTAGACCTAATTTTATATACTGTTCTGTACTGCTGCTAAATAGCATACATTCTAGAATGGAGTATTTATTCTTCCACTTTGTTCCCGTTTCTATCTCTGGTTCCTTACAGTTATGAAGTAAAACAATAAAATACAAAAAAAACGTCGTAAGGCAAAAAAAAATAGCAAGTGCATGGTATTGTACAGCACCTGAGGCGTAAAAGTTTGTCCCATTCGTTTTCTTCCAGGATTAGATGCATCCTGTTTTGTTTCAGATGCCTGTTCACAACCATCGTTATCAATATTTGGAATGTCCTCAGTAGCACCAGGATCATCATTCCCATCATCATTCCAATCGATTGACTGCTTCATGGATGAAAGTAAAAGAAACTATTACTCGAGATCTCCAGAGATAAGCTATAAATTGCACAAAGTAAAATTTACAATCTACATCACTATAACATTACCAACCATCATCAGAAAGGAACGAGAACTGTAAGAGAAGAGTTGATGCCATCCAATTACAAGAATCAAATTTGCGGATGAATCCATCTATAACATATACTGACAATAAATTCTGGCTGAATGAAGCTGGTTAGGAACTTACTAAGTGAACTTTCCAGTTCTACTGCTAACTTTGTGAGACATGGACAAAACGACATGCTCGATTCCATAAACGACCACTGAATCACTACATAAATATTAACTATTTATTATTTGAAGAAAGCACACGATTAAATTACCTTTACAGTGCCAAGCATATCGTTGTCCAAGTCACCATCAGTGCTTTCAGCTACTGTTGTTGGAAGGTTAGATCTATCAAGAAGCTTCATGATAGCATTTTCATCCCAAATAAGGTTGGTAGAACTGCCAATACATTTATCCTCATAAACATCACCTAGGCCACCAGTTCTCCTCCTATGCTTAACCTCCACATCAGATAGATCATGTTTAGCACCAGAAACTTCTTCATTTTCTTTAGTATTCACCTCATCGCCATTCCTGAAGAGCTCCTCAGTTCCCCAGCGAATGATATCTTCCACTTCCTTCTGCGATTCTGATTTGTTTACAAAAAGTTGGTCAAGCATCAGTTTCTTCTTGGCAAGTTGCAAGATACGCTCCTCAACACTAGCACGCACTACAAGTCTGTAAACTAAAAGTCTGTTTGACTGTCCAATTCTGTGTGCCCTATTCATCGCCTGTATATCAGCGTGTGGATTGAAATCAGAATCATATATGATAACAGTATCTGCAGTTGCCAAATTGATCCCAAGACCACATGACCGAGTAGATACAAAAATACAAAACGAGTCTTGTCCTCATTGAAACGAGTAATCGCGCCTGGCGTTCTGCCACAGATACCGAACCATCTACTCTTTCAAATGTTTTAGGACCAAATTCCAGAGTCACATAATCTTCGAGGATGTCAAGAAGTTTTGTCATCTGAGAAAAAATAAGAACACGATGGCCATCCTTGTGTAACATTTTGAGCATAGAATGCAACAGAGCTAACTTTGCTGATGCCTTTATTCTCATTTCATGCAAAAACTCTGGTGAACCTGATTCAGGTTCAGTTCCAGGAATAAGATATGGATGGTTGCAAACTTTCCGAAGCTGCATTACTATGTTGAGCAATGACTGATGAGCACCACCTTTTCCGGTATTACGCAGTACTTGGTAGTTCTTTGTAAGCATAGCACGGTAGTATTCAGCCTGGATGATGTCAATTCAACAGGCACCATTAGCTCTGTCTTCGGGGGTATATTTTTCATTGCATCCTTTTTCAGCCTTCGAAGCATATGTGGAGCTACTAGTTTCTTCAGCTCCTCCACTTTCTCTGCTGTAGCAAGATCATTAAACTTCTCCTCAAATGATGCTAGAGAAGGGAAAGAAGCAGGCTGTAGGAAGTTTAACAAATTATACATTTCCCCAATGTTGTTCTGCAACGGGGTTCCAGTCAACAAAACCCTGTGCTGAAATGAAATAGTATTGAGCAAATTGAAGAGTTTGCTACTAGAATTCTTCAAACGATGCCCCTCATCAACAATAAGAACTTCCCATGACACAGATCGAAGATATGTAGCATCAACAAGCACCATCTCGTAGGTGGTGAGCAGGACATTGAACTTGTGAGATTTCTTGCTTTTACCTATCTGGGTTGCATCGCCCTCATACCACTCATATTGACGAATTGTAGATCTTGCCCGTGCAGAACCATGGTACTCCACAACATTTAAATGAGGAGCCCAAGATGCGAATTCAGCCATCCAGTTAGGCATAGTAGAAGAGGAACCAAGACAAGACAAGGCAATTTAATCTTAAATTCACAGCACAGGGACGACAGAAAAGCAGAAGCAGACACTGTCTTTCCAAGACCCATCTCATCAGCAAGGATGACATTTTTTGACTTGTACCAACATTTACGCAGCCAGTTCAGTGCTTCCAGTTGATGAGGGAAGAGCGTGCCTCCCTGAAGTTCTTTTGGCTGCTCAACCAACATGCTCAGCTCTTTGCTGTTTCTTGCATTTGCACAGTTACCTCTCGTATCTTTCTCCAAAGCCTGGCATTCAAATTTTTTGAACTGAGTAACCAAATGGACATGCTTCAGCATGATAGGTTCATCTAATCTTTCCCAAGTGCATTCATCATAAGGTAGGCCAAACCATTTGATTAAAGCCTCTTCTACTCCATCTAAGGAAACACGCAGAGCAATAACTCGTTGTGGTTGGCACCACTGGTCCTTGCAAATGTTTATCAAAGCCATTCCATACTTTGCTTTGTAATTCTCTAGTTTCCGTTTTGCTAATGTTCTTAGTTCAGATTCAGAAATCCAGCTGTTATGGATGTTGGACTTTCCAACCCATTTGACCAAAAATTCATATGCAGTGTCATCATGGTCATTCCCTGCAGTACCTTTTATCTTTACATGTACTTTACTTTCAGGTGTATCCTCTTGTTTGGTCAGTACTGTTGCATCCTCTTTGGAAACTGAAAGTTTGATGTCGCCTTTTTCTAATGTTCTTTCAGCTGGAACAACAGATATTGCCTCAAATTCACCATTTACTGAAGCTATTTTTTCTCCTACTACTCCAGAATCATTTACTGTGATGATTTGATCAGTGGAACAATCTGACACTGCCTTCATGGCATCGTCTGGGTTCACTAATTCACTTTTTTCACGTGATTTACCATTACTCCTTCTGCGCTTCAACACCATCTAAATGATTTTCAGAGGCAAGATTTGCTGATTCATCAGCGTATACATCCTCCAGAGTGGTATCAGTATCTTTGCTTAAAGGCCGTTTTAGTACACTGGAAGCACTAGGAGTTGTATCTTCCGGCTGCAAATTAGTTAATTCAATCTGCTCTGATGAAGCATGGGGCTGTAAAATGATTTGGCTGGTTTGAAGCCGACAGCCTAAGATACGGTCAACCTAAGGAAAGCAATGTTTGCAAAAATCAGAGAACATAGAAAAGGGGACAGACCGAAGGCGAAAAAAAGATTGGATGAAGATGCAATATATATGGTTAAGGAAGTTAATGGCGTACTTGTTTCCCAGACTGAACCTGCACATCCTCCTGGTCATTATTTTGTCCCCTGCCACACCTAGCACCCACCTGCACCATTTACCAAATATATGAAGGGCTTCTGAACATAGGTATGTCCAAGCAACAGGAATTAAGATAAGAATGTGATCATCAAACAGAACATACATTAGAAAAGGAGTGAAGGCTGATCATGGTAGCAACCAAAAGAACAATTATCCAAAACCCATGGACAGAATTAGACCAAGATAAAGGCTCTAAAAAAAGTATTAAAGCAAATTCAATGTTCAGGGAGTACAAAAGCTACGATTATTTCTCTGTTTGCATGGTAATATCAAAACTGACAAAGATTACTTTAAGAGGCTATCAAACTTAAGGCTACCATGTATCTCCGAATTCATATCAGAAAGCATAATAAGATGTGTTAGAAAAAATGTTGTTTAATCATGGCAAGTTTGCTCATAAAGTATGGTTGTAACTGAATCAAAATGGGCTTATGTAAATTATAACATGAAAAGTGCAAATAAATGAAAAGGATCTTGCAGAAGTGCAGAGAATGAAAACGTCGAATAACTGTGGCAGAGTTAAAACATAAATAAAAAAGTTTCTTAAGTGAACATCTGACATACTAAATGAGTTCATCTAGGCATAACAATGAGAAAATGACTAGCTAGCATTTCTGGGAAGGCAACTATATAGAAAATGTATACGTTATTGAATATTAGAACAAAACGTAGGGTTGTTTGAATACCTCAGAATGTTGTTTATCAACAAATTTCACTTTCTTTTTCCCTTTCATAGCACTAGATGTAGGTGTTCTACCATCCGAAGATTTTCTTTTTGGTGGTGATTCGCTGTGGTCAGGAGATGTAGATGGTCCTATTGATGAATCGCTGTCAACATCCGTTGCTAAATATCTGAGCCCTTTTGTTTCAGATCGCTTACAGTCTCTGTGACTATGTTGCCTCTTACTTTTATATTTCTTTGGAGACAAGTCCATGGAGCGCAGATTTTTCTTTATTTTCAAAGCACCTCCATGTTTCTCCTGCTTCTCTTCTGAAGACTTACCAAGGGATTCTGACTTCACGGGCTTCGTAATTGCTGATAATTCCTTGATCGGACGCCTCTTCAAGTGTACTATCAATGGCTTCTTTTTCTGAACTACATCGTCCTTCACACTTGGGTCACCCTCCTTCAATGTGCCACCACATGACAGTTTTCCTTGTTCGCTTGATTCATTTTTCTCTTGTATGGGACTCCGGATTTTGACTGAGACTTTGATATGGGGAGATGGGCTATCTGATGCGGGGCTTGTTCGCATTCTCCTTGGTCTTTCAGGTTTGGAAGTGTCAGCATCTGCATTGCCTAACAACTTCAAGCTAACTTGTTTTGTACGACATCTTGGACATTGCCAATTCCCAGGTGGTGCACGCTAGATTTGAAATGGAATGGTGCAAAGAGATAAACAGATCAGTACACCCAACAAAAAAAGAGACATGTATGCAAACAGTATAAATGGTTCAAACCTTAAGAGGGGGATTAAGACATTCCAAGTGGTACGTTCGTGGACAGCTATCGCAACACAGCAAATTGCCACCGAGGTCACATTCTACACACTCGTAGAAATACTGAAGAAACAAAGAGAATGGGTGCATAAGATAAGTTGAACAGCATTACAGACGTGACATGCAAAATTAATGCAAAGAAAATAACAGTATGCAAATCCTTAAACTCGCAATAATTGTGTAATTGATACGTGATAATTGGAGAAAGATGTAATTGCTCAGCTGAAAGGTACAGTATTTATTTTATTTTGGCAGTTAGAGTTGCCTAGAATGTTCCCCAGTCCCCACTCGCATGCATGATGACCTAATAAGATCTGCCATTCCATTATAGTTTACTTCCTGAACACGATAAAGCCAAAAGAGTTTGTAGTGACCCCATGAAAACCAAAGCGCATTTACAGATATAGCAAACTGTTGCATGCATGGGAGAGTTCGCATGTTAATAGAACATGTAAAGCTCCTACTTCTGAAAAGTTTCACTAACGTATTTGCGAAGAGATATTCAGAACTCCAAAAATCCAGTTGTTTCACCAAAGCTATAGTATATGTGGTCAACGAGTAAGCTTTTCACTCATTGGCTAACCTGGAAATGTGATAGAATCATTGTTTTGGCTTTTAGCTCACATTAAATGTAATTAGAAGGGTAAATTAATCATTCGCAATGAATTTATCAACCTTGGAGCTTTCTTAATCTATGAGCCTGGTCAAAATAGGCCTGAATGAATGGAGAGAGTAGATCACAAACAATATCCACAAGATGGACTAATCGACAACTAAGGCAAAGATATGAGTTCACCCCATCGTGGCCTCTTATCTTCTTGGCTGATGTAGAAATGCTAGTGTCATGCTTGGACCTCTTCTTCATGGAACCATTGTTCATTAGAGAGTCCGCCGTTGGCGATGTAGCCTCATGCTCATTCGATGAGCTAGCTGTTAACTTGCTTCGCTTTCTTTTGTATTTTGAAACCCAATTTCCATCTGCTGCACTATCACACAAAGAGCTCCTCTCCTTCATCGTCCGAGTACTGTCGTCACATGCTGCCAGCAACAGAATAAAGCATTTCTTTATTAGTAGCTCAAAAATGCCAAATAGACAACTCCTAATTGAACATACTAAGCTCTGTGTGTGGATATCTAAGATCTTATGGATTGCAATATGAATGCAAAGTGAGATCAAAAGGAGCTCAATCAAGCACGGAAGATGAAGTCCTAGAACAACCGACGACTTGATCGCTTGAGGTATATGGATTTACTCAGAATTACTTGTATGGTGTTCTAGTATAAAAAAGAAGCATTAGCTGATGATTAGCCACATATTATAAGCACAAATGGGACACTTAGATTACAGGTTTTACTGAATGTTCCTCTGATTCGTACTAATATATCATGCAACAGCAGATGCATGTATACAACACGACAAAGCAAAATTAATGAAATGCAACAAGCAAAACCATTTTCTTACCATGAAAAGTCCTGTAGGAAAGCTAAACGACAGAAAACTAGGGTACCCCGAACATTACATAATTGTGAGGACTTGTTGCTGACATACTGCACTGATACTCAAAAGAAACTTCACCTATAACCTTAGGCATGCAATAGATAGCCAAATCCCACTAGGGAAGCTCACACAGATCCTTCCTTCGTAGTCCCTAATATACAGCTCGACTACATTACTGATCTCCATGGTCAGATACTTGGAAACCTAACATAATAAATTCCCCGTGTTTCTGTTACTATATCCACTTGAGGAGTCTAACATAAGCGTAGTCTAGCACGGCACCAGTACTCGAACTGGACCCCGTCAAAGGCAATCCCAGTAGCGGATACCAATTTTACATCCCAGGCAGGTGGTTTGCCAAAGCGCCTGTTGCCAACACGTATCTCTGGTATAGAGACCGAAGTAATTATCGCCGAAGCAACTATAGCTAGCTCCGAATCAGATGTCACGAAAATGAGCATTACCGTTTGTTACACAGACTGAGCGCCGACTAGCAAAACTCGCACCCTCAAACGCCCAGAAAACACAAATCCGAATCTCCGCCCTAACCCCCCAACTTCATCCGCCAGTGAAACCTCTCCAGAGCAAAATTACTGAGAGAAAACCCCGTAAACTCACCCAATTAGACGCTGAACCGCAGCTCCGGGAGCGGCTTCACCTCCGGAAGTCGCCGCAGCGCCCTCGAACTGGAGCCGAATCGACGGCGGATCGCGCAGCGCGACGCCCAGCGGAGCACAGCAGCGCCGAGGCGGAGCCGGAACCGAGCGGAGCAGCTGCGGCGCGGGCGGCGGAGTAGATGCGGGATGTGAGGAGGAGGGGGAAATGGGGAACGAACGGGGGCGCAGAGCAGAGAGCGGCGCGGCTATCGATGGGGAGAGGCACCCATCGGGAGGTGGTAGGGGGGCCGCGCGCAGCGCTCCCTTGACGCGTCGCTTTCGGCTGCCAGAGGTGGGTGACAGGCGGGGCCCACGGGGACACGTGGGGGCGGGCGCGAGGTGAGTGCCGGTTTCCGCGGTGGCGTGAGACGGCGGGCGGGGGAGGGTGGGTGGCCGCGGCCCGCCGCTCCAGGCGCCTGCGCCGGGTGGTGGGGATGGATGGAATTGATGGCCGCCTGATTCCGATGGCCGTTTGGGTGGGAAGCTAGCTTTGGAGTGGTGGACTGGGGAGGTTTTATACGTTGACAGTGGGAGGTTTGGGAAAGAAGATGATCCGCCTTTTTTGTTCAAATACCTTCTGCCTTTTCCATCTTCAGCGTTTACTATGTGATGACACCAGATTATTCAGAGCATCTTCACGTGCACCCCCAAATATGTCCCACTTGGAAGTGCCGGACACTTGTTCGGCCATTCCCAAGTTGCGTCCCACACCGGTACCCCCAAACAGCCGTCCATTTTCATATTTGATCATTTTTTTTACAATCTGCAACAAAATAACAACAAATTTGGTCTGAAATGAAATTTAGCAAGCATACATTTTAAAACTTAGCGAAATTTCATAAGCGACATTTAAGTTTAAACTAAACCCTAAACCATAGATCTAGCGACGCTTCCGTGTCGGAGCGTCATCTGCTATTGGCGGCGGCCTCTTATCAAGGAACTTGCATACCTCGGTTGAGCCTTATGGTTTCGCGGCCATCGTCGGCTGCGGCCTTGAGAAATTGGGGTCACCGCCCTTGCCGTAGTGTGGTGGGGTTTGATATACCGGTGGTGGAGGGAAGTCTCGATGGCCGCTTGTAAGCCCTCC
This sequence comes from Poa pratensis, assembly GCA_947311845.1. Lineage (NCBI taxonomy): Eukaryota > Viridiplantae > Streptophyta > Magnoliopsida > Poales > Poaceae > Poa > Poa pratensis. The sequence continues at coordinate 5,952,506 of CAMZMU010000098.1, forward strand.
CACTACGGCTCTTGCGAGTCGTCCTCGGCTGCGGTTTTTGGTAAAGGAAGTTGCTCGTCGTTGTCGTCGTCATCGAACAGCTCGTCGTCCGACGTGAACCACTATGGAGGAGGCGACGACATGCTGACACGGAGGAAGAAGTTGTCGAGGCGCGCCTGGTACTCCGCCTCCACCATTTTGTGCCAGTGTGGCGACGAAATGGAGTAGAAGGGGTCGCCCCGCTCCGCCCACGATAGGTCCCTCCACCTCTGCATGTTGTAGTGTAGGCGTGCCTGCCCGCTGAGGCGCGGCGCGACCGACACCTTGACGACGTTCCTTATCCACCCCTCCGGTAATTGATGGTGGCCTGATTCCGCTGCCCGTTTGGGTAGAAGCTAGCTTTGTAAGGGTGTGTTTGGTAGGCTGGGTCACCCCAACATAGGTCTCCCAACTGGGCCAAGCTGACCTCATACATGTTGGGTTGAGATTTATTGTGTGTTTGGTGGCTTGTATGTGTTGAGACATACTGGTATGAGATTTTGTTTGGTGGGTTGTACATATTGGAACATGCTGAGACTAAGTGTTTTTTTTCAACATTTCAACCGTGCCTAAATAAAATTTCAACAATGTTTGTATTATGTGGTCAGGTTAGCCTAATTTGTAAGGTAAATCCTATCCAAGGATAAAAAATATATATCAAAGTTTTTACCACTTTGTGGTCAGGTACACCACTTCATATGGCGCATGTGTCATAACAGCCACCCACTAAGTATGAACATTAAGCGCCGGAGAGTGGACTTGGACACGAGATGGCTTGTCTGCCACATGCTTATTTAGGACGGTGGTCACCTGTTCTTGAGGTGCAAGGAGGTCGAGGCACGGTGGCGAGCTACCTGATGAGGCAGATTCGTATTGAGCTTCTTGACACTGCTACGCATTTGGAGTTGGTGGAAAAATCCTAAAGCTACCTGAAGACCTGAAGAACGAAAGATGCGTACGGTATGTCTTTTGTGTGGTTTCCGTGGACTGAGAGGAATAAATCAAAACATGGAGACCGTTGCCTCACAGCGGATGAATTCCAACGCTAGGTCTGGCACCAAGTCGGCGAATGGAAAACTTTCTATAGTAAGAAGACAAGTGGATGATCACAACAGTTTCAGACCTGGAAATCACCTCCATCCGATTGGGTTATGATCAACTTTGATGGTTCCTTCATATCGGAGAATGGCACCGGAGGATGGGGTTGTCTAGCGCGAAGCAACGATGGAGATGTCCTGTTCGCTGCGGCTGGCAGCTCCACAAATCTGTCTAGTGCCTTGCATGCAGAAACCGTAGCGCTGCTGAAAGCCATCCAATTTGCTGAGCAATTTGGGATGGGCCGGGTCATCTTCTCGACGGACTGCTTGAGCCTCCAACAAGCTGTTACATCTGATTCTCTGGATCGCGCCCCTGGGTACTTTATTCCGTGAAGCAAAATTCGTCCTAAGGCTAGGGTTCATCGAGTACGAGGTGATGTTTATACCTCGCCCTTGTAATACTCCGGCTCGTGGCAGATTGTCAGGATTACTGACATGGGCTGCCTGCCCAGCAACAGCCCAGGTCCAGTCGACAAGTGAAGCCCAAGCATTGGCAAGGACCGGACCCAGTCTAATACGGGTGAGCTAAGCTGAAAGCACAGAAGATACTGGGAGTGGATCGATCCGGTACTGTAGCTCGGCATCAGCTTAACTGTCGAGGCAATCATAGCGGTGGAAGAAATGGATGATTAGTTCACGCAATGCGTGTGTAACCTTCTCCCTCTCTCTCTACCGTTCCTCCCCCAAACAAATCTAAAACTCTCGAACCAGATCCTCGAATCTGGATGTATCCGACGTATACTATCTGGTGTGCTGCCATTAGTAGGGTCGTCACAATTGGTATCAGTAGCCGTTCGAGCCGAGGGAAATCCACAAAAAAAAAATTCCCTTCGATCTAGTGAGATTCAGAGGAGATTTGAGGGATTCGGCGGCGAATCGGGTTCAGCGACGTTTGGGTTTGGTTCTCCTGTAAAATCTCTGAACGGCGTTGGTTCTCGCGGAGTCGGTGTGCAGCTGCGAAATCTCGAGCAGTGCGGTGGTAGTGATTCAGGCGGCGGAGCAAAATTCGGCCACGGATCGGTTGAAATCGAAGGTTGCTGCGCCAACCCTAGGCCAGTGGTAAAATTCCTGTTGATTGACTGATTCTGTGTGGTTCAGGCGGCGATTCGGTCAATTGGAAAGGAACGTGGTTCGCTAGTACTCGTTGAGGAACGCGTTCGCTAGTACTTGTTGATCCGGTGGCGGTGGACCTTGACGGAAGCTCACGACGGCGCGTTCACCAACACTAACGGTGAGGATGGGTGCTGCGGAGCAAGGGATTGCAGCTAATACGGTGGCGGTGACGGATATCAATGCTCAGCTGAATCAGTTGGTGCTGGGGTTGTCTAAGGCGACGGAGACGGCGGAGAAGAATTCTAACTCCTGCCAAGCGCTCTCTGTCACTACAGAGCGTTTACTGAAGAATCATGAGGTGGTCCTCAACAAGGTTTCCTCAATTGAAACTAATGTTGAGGGACTGATCACTCGAGTGCAATCATTGGAAGGCACCATCTCGACGGTGCTGAATCCATCTCCAGGCCAAAATGGCACCGTGAAGAAATTTTGAACCAGGGCACGATTACACCTCGTGCTCTGGACAATGGTGCGTCCTATACTCCTAGGAATCAGTTTGAATCAGGCAATTCGCATGACAATACTCATAGGAATGATAGATACAATAGAGAGAATCATGGTAGAGAATTTAGAATGCCTAAAACCAATTTCCCTAAGTTTGATGGTACACATCCTAAAATGTGGAAGGAAAAGGCTGAGAAATACTTTAACATGTTTCATGTTCCTGAAGAATGTAAAGTAGATTACTCCACTCTGCATTTTACTGGGTCGGCAGCTTTGTGGTTGCAAACCTATGAAGCACAACATGAGATAGAGAGCTGGGCACATTAATTGTTGCTGTGTGCCAGAAGTTCGCAAAAGATTTATACTACACTGATATGAGTAAAGCTTTAGAGATTAGGCAAACTGGAGGTGTAGAAAGCTATTATAGAGAATTTGAGCATCTCATGCATCAGTTACTTGCCCACAATAGTGCTTTAGATGATACCTTTTTTGTGCTAAGTTTGTTAAAGATTGAAAAAGAGATTAGAACCACTATAGTTTTACATAAACCAAGAACAGTTGATGCTGCGATATCCTTGGCTCTTTTACAGGAAGCTCAACAACATGATTACAAGAGGTACAATTATGAACCTATGCACTGGCATAACAGAGCTGGTCCTGGTAAATTGGAATTCATCCAGCTGAAGCATTGGTTGAAAAGGAGAAGCAAGTTGGCCAATCTGTGCCAGCTAAGATAGATACTCTTAGAGCTCAACGTCGTGCTCGTGGTGAATGTTTCAAGTGTGGTGGGAAATATGGTCCCTGATGCATGTAAAATGCATACATGAACTTTACATTTATTACATGTTATTCCATGTTATTTGCATCATATAAGGGTTATATTCATGATTTATATTGAGTCTTGGGGATAATTAACAACTTCCCCATTTTTCTGGAATTAACCCTGCGCTGTCAGAAAACCCCCTTTTCTATATTTTACGTTTCAGGCGACCAAACGACGTCCAAATGACCTGAAACTTTACGGGGATCACTTTTTTGGAAGGAACGAAACGTAGGCGCAAAGGAATCGAAGAAACGGAGACCAGAAGGCCGAAAGGGGTGGGCCCACGCGGCCAGATTCCCTGACCGCGTGGGGCCCCTCATCTTGGCCCTCGGGCCTCCGCTGCCGTCGATCTTTCTTTCCGAAGCTTCGTCTTGACCTAAAAACGACTATATATAGACCCCCAGGGCTTTCGCGAAAGAGAGCGCGCCGAAACACAGAAACCACGAAACAGAGACCTGGAGCTGAAGATTGGAGGGGAAAACTCCGGCGGGGCGCTGCCGGTGTGGTCTCCTTCCCCTCCAACAACATCTCCACCAACACCATGATGAAGAGAGTGTAGTCCACCCCTGGACTATGGGTTTGTGGAAGTAACTTATGTATCTCTCCTCTCTATGAGCTTCACTAATTAGCATCGTATGAGCTGCTGAACATGATTACGGTCATCTATGTAATTCCCTTGTGGTGGATCTTTATTATGAGTTAATACATGTTTGAGATTGCAATGGTTTTGTTTCAGTTATGAAAGTAGATGCATATTATGTACCCCGTTCTTATTTACTTGTCATGATCAAGCATGTTTATGAGAGCATGTGAGGGGAAACGTGTGCATTAGTTGGAGTAACGGGGGGTGGCTAGTGCAGTGAACGTGAGAGAAAGTTCTGCGATCCACTTGGGTTTTCTACCTTACTTTGTTGCCTCACTAGGGATAAACAAAAATACCATGCTACGGAGAGTGGATGTGACCTTGGCCACTATCTCCATGACTAGATCTAGCATGTTCTTATTTTAACTTCATGTCATTGAACTTATTGCTATGCTCTGATTTATCTTAATTACTAAGGTGTTATGATTTAGTTCGCATCTTGGTGGAGCATAAGAGAGAGAACAACTTATACTTGAGATCTCTATGTTAGGACGTGATGCCCATATTATTAATAACTTGTCAAACCATGTCTTGCCATCTTACATGTTAATTTTAGTGTTCCATTGTCTACCACGTTATCAAGAGAGAGTGCATTTGTGAAACCATGAACCCCGGTCCATTTTTAACATAAGAAACACCTTTCCAACACTTTTTATCACCACAATGTTTGATCTCTATGTTAGGACGTGATGCCATATTATTCATACTTGTCAAACCAAGTGTTCCATTGTCTACCACGTTATCAAGAGAGAGTGCATTTGTGAAACCATGAACCCCGGTCCATTTTTAATCATAAGAAACACCTTTCCAACACTTTTATCACGATAAAAGTGTTGGAAAGGTGTTTCTTATGATTAAAAATGGACCGGGGTTCATGGTTTCACAAATGCACTCTCTCTTGATAACGTGGTAGACAATGGAACACTAAAATTAACATGTAAGATGGCAAGACATGGTTTGACAAGTTATTAATAATATGGGCATCACGTCCTAACATAGAGATCTCAAGTATAAGTTGTTCTCTCTCTTATGCTCCACCAAGATGCGAACTAAATCATAACACCTTAGTAATTAAGATAAATCAGAGCATAGCAATAAGTTCAATGACATGAAGTTAAAATAAGAACATGCTAGATCTAGTCATGGAGATAGTGGCCAAGGTCACATCCACTCTCCGGTAGCATGGTATTTTTGTTTATCCCTAGTGAGGCAACAAAGTAAGGTAGAAAACCCAAGTGGATCGCAGAACTTCTCTCACGTTCACTGCACTAGCCACCCCCCGTTACTCCAACTAATGCACACGTTCCCCCTCACATGCTCTCATAAACATGCTTGATCATGACAAGTAAATAAGAACGGGGTACATAATATGCATCTACTTTCATAACTGAAACAAAACCATTGCAATCTCAAACATGTATTAACTCATAATAAAGATCCACCACAAAGGAATTACATAGATGACCGTAATCATGTTCAGCAGCTCATACGGTACTAATTAGTGAAGCTCATAGAGAGGAGAGATACATAAGTTACTTCCACAAACCCATAGTCCAGGGGTGGACTACTCCCTCTTCATCATGGTGTCGGTGGAGATGTTGTTGGAGGGGAAGGAGACCACACCGGCAGCGCCCCGCCGGAGTTTTCCCCCTCCAATCTTCAGCTCCAGGTCTCTGTTTCGTGGTTTCTGTGTTTCGGCGGCGCTCTTTCGCGAAAGCCCTGGGGGGTCTATATATAGTCGTTTTTAGGTCAAGACGAAGCTTCGGGAAGAAAGATCGACGGCAGCGGAGGCCCGAGGGCCAGGATGGGGGCCCACGCGGTCAGGGAATCTGGCCGCGTGGGCCCACCCTTTCGGCCTTCTGGTCTCCGTTTCTTCGATTCCTTTGCGCCTACGTTTCGTTCCTTCCAAAAAAGTGATCCCCGTAAAGTTTCAGGTCATTTGGACGTCGTTTGGGTCCCTGAAACATCAAAATATAGAAAAAGGGGTTTTCTGACAGCGCAGGGTTAATTCCAGAAAAATGGGGAGTTGTTAATTATCCCCAAAACTCAATATAAATCATGAATATAACCCTTATATGATGCAAATAACATGGAATAACATGTAAAGTTCATGTATGCATTTTACATGCATCAACATCCCCAAGCTTAACCCATGCTCGTCCCGAGTATGAAGGTGATAAAACTAACATGGACTTTGCATTTTAATACTATCAATGGATATCAAAGGTGATTACTATTGCTACATAGAGTCAAATGATTCATTCTTCAAAGGAATAACAATATGCAAGATAAATTATGAAGTGATATCAAATACTCAATGTAAAGATGTTCAATGATAAATTCACAAAGTGTAATAGAAGAAAGTACTATGGACCAAATGTATGCATAATGAAAAGTAAAAACATCCTATGGTGGTCATAGAGTACTTCTTATGAAAACTGAATATAAAAGGTGGACACTTTGGATAGATAAATAAGTAGAGGTAAAGCATGAATAAGTTTCATCTAACTTCCAAACACTTCTACTTAAGTTAATGCTTGCAATGTGGTAGTCATTGGTGTGGAGCTCTCATTACCCCTATCATAGCATCTTGAATGATTAATGTTTAAAGTGAAAGCAAATATGAGTGGTGTGCTTGACAATGTATTGGTTGAATGTCTCATGTCCCTTGAATACAAGTACCTACACCATGTGTTACTCACTTTGGTCCACAAAGTAAATTCAAATAAAGGTCATTGCAAGTAATAATAGTATCATCAAGAACTGCACTGGGGTACCTCTTGCCCCTTGACATGAACAAGCCCATGTCAAAACAACAAGACAAACAGACAATGAACAATCTCAGCACTCTTTTATTTACTATGGGTATAGCTTTTTATTATGAGGTGCATCACTGAATGAACATTATGGTTATGCTGTAAATTTCCACCATGAATGATGCATGGCTTAGATTAGCGGCCCAGGCATTTCTCTAACCATTTATACAAACTCTTTGAACTTACTAAGTATCCACATTCATTTCACCCATGATAGGCATCCATAAACAAAAGTACATGACATCAACTAAATATAAATAAGTGCAATGTTGAAAGCTTGCCATGTGACAGCACATATGGGCTAACTCCCAACCAAAACAATTGTCAAGCCCACAACTTCATAATTTTAATCACAATGGTTCATGCTTATTAAATGCAATAAAAGTAAATTGTGCATCAAGTTCGTGAGAGCTTTTAACCAATTTTTCCCATGACAATCAATAACATAAGCATTTAAATTCAGAAATGTAGATAACACAATATAACATGATAAACATACTTGGAATAGCATAAAGCTAATAGGTAGATATGGTGGACTCACTGGAAAAACTTTGGTTGAAGGTGTTGGGAAACAAGCTTTTTACTTGTTGTAATTTTTGGGCTAGCAATAGGGAGAAAGTTGACCATCTAAATGCATGCATAAGTGTCCATAGAACTAATCAATCCATGTTAAACCAAGTAAAGTTAAAATTCAACATCTAAACATGGTAAAAGATAGCTCTTGACAACACACTTGCAAATTAACATTCATTCAAAGCACATGAATTATGCAACTATATGTATCTTTTAAAATCAACTCAAACATCCCTATCCCAATATATTTAATAGCATCCAACATAATTCAACCCAAACTTCCAGTAGCTCTCTCATATATAAATGATAGTGGTGGTCTTATTAACAAACCGAAATAACAAAAGCAAAAAAAAAGACGCTCCAAGTTTATACGATAAAGTGCTTTGATCGAAAAACAGAAGTTAGACGTGTGCAAACCGAGAGTGTGTTGGTCTAGTGGGGTTGTCTTGACATCCCCAAGCTTATGGTCTTCACCATCCTTGGATAGCTCTTGGTGCAGCTCCTCTAATCCCTGTGAAAAAACTTCAAAACACCGTTTCTCCCATTTCTTTTCTGTGGGGTGATATTAGTAGTGATAAACAAATAGGTTCCTTGCTGCATAAAATCCTTAGGCAAAAATTCATATGAATGTCCAGAGAGTATATAATGTTGTATGCCTACTCATAAACTCAATTGAATCAAAAAGATTCAAGCAAAAAGCTCAAAGAATGCATCAAACAATATCAAGACAGAATCTGTCCAGAAAAACAGCAGCAGCAAAACGCATTTTTCTACCCTACTTAAACTCGTCAGAAAAATCTGCAAAAATCACGTATACAGAGGATGAAAAGTTGAAGCTACAGTTCAAATTACAGCTCAATCGGAGTTACAGATAAAAAATGAAAAATCAAACCGTGCACAGACTTCGTGCAGGCAGAAAACTCTCCGAAAATGAATAGCAACTTTTCAAACCCAAAATAGGTAAAACTTGGTTCTTTATTAAAAATCCCAGAAACAAAACTAACAAACTACTCTCTTGTTACAGCAAGAGGACTCAAAGAAAATCTCAAACAAAAACAACCGGGTTGCCTCCCGTAAAGCGCTTTCTTTATAGCCATATAGCTAGGCTTACTTACTTGATAATCAAAGGGGACGTAGCTCATGAGGGAGCTTGAACCTTGGTGTGTCCCTCTTCCTTGGGAAGTGTTCCATGCTCTTCTTGTGTGGAAACTGAAACTTCACATTCCCTTCCTTTGAATCAATAATGGCACCTGTAGTACGAAGAAAAGGTCTTCCCAAAATAATAGGACTAGAGGTTTTATTCCCCATGTCCATGATTAGAAAATCAACAGGCACAAAAGTCATGTGTAACTCTACCATAACATCACTTACTTTTCCTAGAGCATGTCTAATGGAATCATCAGCAAGTGCAAGTTCAATAGAGCATTTCTCAATATTTTTAAGTTCAAGGACTTCATATAGTTCTTTAGATAATATAGAGACACTAGATCCTAGATCTAAAATGGCATGGTGTGTCTCTTTTCCAATGGTTACTAGTACTTAGGGATCCAGATATCCCCAAGCTTAGGTGGTATCATAGCTTCTTGATTGTACCTAGCAATCTTTTCTTTTAAGACATGATTAGCAATATAGGAACCAAAACCAGCCTGGTTAATATTAACAGAAGGATCACTTGCAAATTTTTGTAAGATAGAAATTAATTCATGCAAGCTACACTTCTCTAAATCAACAAATGGTTCCTTAACTTCACTAAGCATTTTAACTTCCTCAACTTTTTTCTCTAACATAACTAATATAAGAGATTCATCATTTTTAGTTTCATTAACTTCTTCCTTTAAACCAACAAGTTGAGACATAAATGGCAACAAATATTCAGGATATTCAAGCAGTTCATTAAGAGTTCCCTCCAAAGTAGAAGGGACACTTTCAGCAATATTAATAGAATTCATCCCAACCGTGGGTGGTGCTTGTGGTTTCCCTGCAGACATACTCAATAAAGTGGCTTGATTATCAGCTAGTTTTGACAAGGCTTTGTCTAGTCCTGCAGCTTGGAGTTGTAAACCTCTAATATCAGAACTAATAGAAGCAACAGATTTATTCAACTCTTGTATCATGGTATTATGACTAGCAACTTGTTCAATAAGAATTTTATTTGCTTCGAAATTATCATTGCTTGATGACATAGGCTTCCATTTATCATTAGCATTAGGATATGGCACTAAAGGACGGTTGTTAGGAACATATGGGGGTTTATTATAAGAGTTATAATTGTTGTTACCATACCCATTATTACCATAGTTCCTAATGAAGTTGACATCAACATTTTCAGGATTATTACCAACTAGTTCTTGCAAAGGCATATTTTCAAAATTTTGTTTATTAATAAAAGCAAGAATGGTGTCCATTTTAGATGACAAATCATTTGTTTCTTCTATAGAGTTCACTTTCTTAGATGAACTAGGTGCTCTATCAGTATGCCATTGACTATAATTTTGCAAGATACTTTCCAAAATGTTCTTAGCTTCTAATATAGTTTTTCCCATGAAAGCACCTCCAGCAGCTGAATCAAGTATATTTCTAGACATGTAATTTAGACCATTGTAAAAAGAGTGTAAAATGGTCCATTCATTAACCCCATGTGATGGACAAGTTCTAAGCATGAGTTTAATCCTATCCCAAGCCATGGCAACATTTTCATTTTGCCTAAAAGAGAGGATATTGTTTCTATTTTGCAGTATTTTAACAGGGGGATAATATTTCTTAATGAAAGCTTCTTTTAAATCATCCCAAGAATTAATACTACCAGTAGGTAATGAATGTAGCCACTCTTTAGCTTTTCCTCTAAGTGAGAAAGGAAATAACTTCAGTTTTAAGACATTACTTTCAACATTTTTAAACTTTTGCATGTCACAGATTTCAATAAAATCATGAAGATGCATAGAGGCATCCTCAACAGCACTACCACCAAATTGTTCCCTAGTTATCAAGTTTAACAAACTAGGACTAACTTCATAGCTCTCAGCAGTAATCTCAGGTGTGGTGATAGGCTTAGCAATAAATTGATCATTAGGAGTGTTTGTGTAGTCACACAATTTAGTTCTATCTCCCATTTCAACAAGTTTTTATGTGTTTTTAATTTTTTATGCAAAACTGAAAGTAAAATGACACTAATGCAACTCGAAATAACAAATGCAACACAAAAATGCAAAACTGAATATAAATATGCAAACCGAAATATAAAGATGATATGCAAGACAAGAACAAAACAAAATAAAATGATTGTAGGTAAAGATGGATAAGATGATGCTCACGTAGGTGCAACTCCCCAAGCTTAGGTTGTTACACAAGTTGGTGATGAAGTTGACTTGATGTGAGTGATCCTTGGATAAACCTTTCAGCTATGGTTCCCCGAAAACGTCTTGATGGCCCTTCACGTAGTTACCCCACAACGGCGCCAGAAAAGTCTTGAGCCCTTCGTGGTTACCTGCGTGAAAAGTAAATGGGTTAGGTTGAGACTCCAAGTGCAGAGTGTATGTAGTAGTGGAAGACAGTTTTCCCCACGAGGGGTGACTCGAGGGTTTAATATCGAACTCTCGGGGAACCAGTATTTCAGGTGTTATCTCCTTATCCTTCTCTTGAGAACCTGCAACAAAATAAATTGTTTTGTGCCCTCAACCTCACCAAGTGGTTGTCAAGCACAAGGTGTGAGAATGATAATAAAATAATATGCAATGCAAACATAGTAAATATGCAATGATGGTAAAATAAATATGCAAGGATGATGGTAGTAATGATAAATGATATTTTTGGTTTTTTATGATGAATGCAAGATGTAAAAGTGTTTTTGTATTTTCGGATTTAATAATGGCAGCAAACAAAAGTGGTGATAAAAGTGTTGGAAAGGTGTTTCTTATGATTAAAAATGGACCGGGGTTCATGGTTTCACAAATGCACTCTCTCTTGATAACGTGGTAGACAATGGAACACTAAAATTAACATGTAAGATGGCAAGACATGGTTTGACAAGTTATTAATAATATGGGCATCACGTCCTAACATAGAGATCTCAAGTATAAGTTGTTCTCTCTCTTATGCTCCACCAAGATGCGAACTAAATCATAACACCTTAGTAATTAAGATAAATCAGAGCATAGCAATAAGTTCAATGACATGAAGTTAAAATAAGAACATGCTAGATCTAGTCATGGAGATAGTGGCCAAGGTCACATCCACTCTCCGGTAGCATGGTATTTTTGTTTATCCCTAGTGAGGCAACAAAGTAAGGTAGAAAACCCAAGTGGATCGCAGAACTATCTGTCACGTTCACTGCACTAGCCACCCCCCGTTACTCCAACTAATGCACACGTTCCCCCTCACATGCTCTCATAAACATGCTTGATCATGACAAGTAAATAAGAACGGGGTACATAATATGCATCTACTTTCATAACTGAAACAAAACCATTGCAATCTCAAACATGTATTAACTCATAATAAAGATCCACCACAAAGGAATTACATAGATGACCGTAATCATGTTCAGCAGCTCATACGGTACTAATTAGTGAAGCTCATAGAGAGGAGAGATACATAAGTTACTTCCACAAACCCATAGTCCAGGGGTGGACTACTCCCTCTTCATCATGGTGTCGGTGGAGATGTTGTTGGAGGGGAAGGAGACCACACCGGCAGCGCCCCGCCGGAGTTTTCCCCCTCCAATCTTCAGCTCCAGGTCTCTGTTTCGTGGTTTCTGTGTTTCGGCGGCGCTCCTTTCGCGAAAGCCCTGGGGGGTCTATATATAGTCGTTTTTAGGTCAAGACGAAGCTTCGGGAAGAAAGATCGACGACAGCGGAGGCCCGAGGGCCAGGATGGGGGACCCCACGCGGTCAGGGAATCTGGCCGCGTGGGCCCACCCCTTTCGGCCTTCTGGTCTCCGTTTCTTCGATTCCTTTGCGCCTACGTTTCGTTCCTTCCAAAAAAGTGATCCCCGTAAAGTTTCAGGTCATTTGGACGTCGTTTGGGTCCCTGAAACATCAAAATATAGAAAAAGGGGTTTTCTGACAGCGCAGGGTTAATTCCAGAAAAATGGGGAGTTGTTAATTATCCCCAAAACTAATATAAATCATGAATATAACCCTTATATGATGCAAATAACATGGAATAACATGTAATAAAATGTAAAGTTCATGTATGCATTTTACATGCATCACTCACTCAATTAAGCGTTTCTAGTCCTGATGCTCAAGGGTATTCCTTACACGATGGAGTTATTAAGTTTCACAATCCAGTTTGGTTGGGCAATCATACAGAAGCTAAGAAAGCTGTGCTATTGGCTTTACATGACAGTGGTGTGGGTGGACACAGTGGATTCACTGCTACTTATCATAAAGTTCGTGAGTTGTTCTCTTGGCCCAATTTGAAGAAAGATGTCAAACATTATGTTGCACACTGTGCTGTGTGTCAGCAAGCGAAACCTGAACATGTGGCCACACCAGGTCTGTTGCAACCTTTACCTATTCCCACTCGAGCTTGGGAGATGGTCAGCCTTGATTTTGTGGAAGGACTCCCGAAGTCTGCCAAATATGATACTATTCTGGTTATCATCGACAAATTCACGAAGTATGGTCATTTTATTCCTCTCGCACATCCTTACTCGGCAATGACAGTGGCTCAATTATATGTGGATCATGTGTACAAGTTGCATGGCTTGCCAGCTATGATAAATTCTGATCGAGACAAGATATTTACTAGTGCACTCTGGCAACAACTCTTCAAGTTAACTAATACAACACTCAATATGAGCTCCAGTTATCATCCCCAAACTGATGGCCAGACAGAAAGGTTAAATCAGTGTATGGAGACGTATTTGTGATGTATGACTCAGGCTTGTCCAACAAAATGGTCCAAGTGGTTAGCATTAGCTGAATTTTGGTACAATACTACATTTCACTCAGCACTGGGGAAATCACATTTTGAGGTTTTGTATGGCTACAAACCAAAACACTTTGGCATTCAAGATGCTTCACCAGATGTGGTTCCTGACTTAGCGTCGTGGTTGAAAGACAAAGAAGATATGCAAAAACTCATTCAGCAAAATTTGCTTAGAGCACAACAAAGAATGAAGAGTCAAGCAGATAAGAAAAGAGTGGAGCGTCAGTTTGCAGTTGGTGACCAAGTTTATCTCAAACTGCAGCCTTATGTCCAAGTTTTTGTGGCAAGGCGCAGTAATCAAAAGCTCAGTTACAAATTCTTTGGTCCTTACACAGTGCTGAAATGTGTGGGTGCAGTGGCTTACAAGTTGGAACTGCCTGTAGGGAAATCCATCCGGTAGTTCATGTTTCATTGCTGAAAAAGGCATTGCCTGCTAATACTGTGGTTCAGCAAGATCTGCCATCCCAGTGCACCCTACTGGATGCAGCCCCACTTCCTCTCCAGGTAACTGATTCCAAAAGCATTGTTTCAGGTAACTCCACAATTGAGTTGATTCAGGTTCAATGGGATGGACTTCCGAACTCTTGGTTGACATGGGAGAACAAGCATCGGCTCATGAAGGACTACCCTAATGCTCCTGCTTGGGGTCAAGCAGTTCTTCAAGACGAGGGGAATGTCAGGACTACTGACATGGGCTGCCTGCCCAGCAACAACCCAGGTCCAGTCGACAAGTGAAGCCCAAGCATTGGCAAGGACCGGACCCAGTCTAATACGGGTGAGCTAAGCTGGAAGCACAGAAGATTCTGGGTGTGGATCGATCCGGTACTGTAGCTCGGCATCAGCTTAACTGTCGAGGCAATCGTAGCGGTGGAAGGAATGGATGATCAGTTCACGCAATGCGTGTGTAACCTTCTCCCTCTCTCTCTGCTGTTCCTCCCCCAAACAACTCTAAAACTCTCGAATCAGATCCTCGAATCTGGATGTATCAGACGTATCTGTACTATCTGGTGTGCTGCCATTAGTAGGATCGTCACACAGATATTGGTGTTAGGGATTTCGGGGGTAACCTTGATGTGTGGTTTACTGATCGCCCAAACCATGTAACCCATCTGACGATTTAGTTAAGTCCACAGTTTAATGGAACTAGGTAAGATGGCGCGTCGACACGCCGCGCCCGTGCGTTAAAATTCATAATGTGTGAAAATGTTTGCATTAAAAAAAATTGTTCGTATTTTAAAACTGTTGGAATTCAAAAAAAAATACATTTATTAATTGTTTAGATTTGAAAAAAGTTGGTACATTTTGGAAGTTGTTTACATTTGAATTCTTTTCTCGTTTGCAAAATGATTAGATCTGAAAGGCATTTGTAAATTTGAAATATGCATCATTTAATAGTTTTTGGAAAATTGTTTAAATACCCTAAAACAATATCTTGCCGGATAAAGATCATTTTTTGTGTACAGTTGAAAAATACGGAAAACAAATTCCATTTTTAATTTATCTTAGCGGAATAAGTATTGTTGAACAATTGTTGTCAGGAAATCGTTGTAAAATCATCCCTTCAAGTTTTAATTTTACATGGATAGGGAGCAACTGTTCTTTAAGTTAAAGTAGCAACAAAAATTTGCGTGGGGTACGGAAAAAAAGCAACAAAATATGAAATACAATTTAGGGAATATTTAAATTGCATACTGATATAAAAGGAAAATATAATTGTAGTGAATGTATTAGTAAGTGTAATCCTTAGGTGATGATTATGAAATACAATTTAGGGAATATTTAAATTGTGTACTGATATTAAAGGAAAATATAATAGTAGTGAATGTAGTAGCAAGTGTAATCCTTAGGTGATGCTTTGAATTTCCTAAGTCAGTAAGTAAGTAGTAAATACATCGCAAAATGCGGAATTTGAACTGAATTGGATGAAAATTTTGATCAGCACCAAAAAGAAATGAGCGAGTAATAGTACTTATTTCAAAAAATATGCCACATCGTTGGATTAAGATACAACAATAAACTTTAGATCATGAAGATCAATTTAAATGGAGTTGGATTGGCTAACAAATGTCATTTCCATAAGCTCTATAATTAATTTAGAAAGCTTATGTTAGTTCACGTAATTAAAATTATGTGAAGTTGTTTAATCGTGCATGGAAATGTGTTTAGTTGTAAATATTTTTATTTTTCGTGCAAATTTTGGTATGTTATTTTTTTTTGAAATACGGATTAAATAAGTTTTGAATTTTACAATTTGCTGCATTTTATGTAATTTAAAATTGAAATTTGATCGTACGCCATAAATAGTCAGCATTTTTTTTTGTGTTTACGTGGCATTCGTAATTTTTAAATATTCAGATTTAAAGGGCGTTTAAATTTCTAAAATATTTGAATTTGAATTTTGATTATATGTTATAAATAGTCAGCCCTTTTTTTTTGTTGATTTTGATATATTTTTTATAGTTTTTCGGTGGATATATGTAAAGTTATTGATTTTGTAGCATTTAGCACTGTTTGGTGAAATTCAAATTTGAAAATGGTGATATGTAAAAGTTGTGGAGATTTGAATTTTTTTAAGTCCGAAGAAAGTTTACGTTTAAAAATTGTTTAGATTTCGAAATCTAATCAAAATGGAGAGTTATTCATATTTGAAATTCTTTTCACGTTTATAAAATGGATAGATTTGAAAGGCATTTAATTTTTTGGAGTATTCAAATGTATATGCCATGTACGTGGGGTAAAACTCAAATTTGAAAATGTTCGCATTTGAAAATCGTGGAGTTTTTGAAATTATTGAAATGCAAAGAAAGTTTACGGTTAAAAATTGTTCATATTTCGGAAGTACTTTAGAAGAAGAAATAACGTGGTATGGAAAATTCAAATTTGAAAATGTTTGCATTTTAAAGTTGTTTAGATTTAGATATGTTGAAACTGGGAAAAAGTTTACATTCATAAATTGGTCAAATTTAAAAAGTTGTTGAAATTGGAAGATATTCATATTTGAATTGTAATTATGTTTATGAAATGTTTAGTTATGAAAGGCATTCAAAATTTTGAAGTATTTAAATTTGAAGTTTGATCATACGCTATAAGTAGTGAGCAATTTTTTTTTTCTGTTCATGTTGATCTATTTGTCACATTTGTAAATATCGTGGTATAAAAAAATAAATTTGAAAATGTCCATATTCAAAAGTTGTTTAGATTTTAATGTATCGATTTTTTTTAAAGTTTAGATTTGTAAATTGTTGTAATGGTAAATTGTTAATAGTGAGAAGTTATTCATATGTAATTTCTTCTTTTAGTTTTGAAAGGCATTCAAAATTTTGAAGTATTTAAATTTGAAGTTTGATCATATGCTGTAAGTAGTGAGCAATTTTCTTTTTTTTTGTGTTCATGTTGATCTTTTTGTCACATTTGTAATTATGGTGGTGTAAAAAATTTAAATTTGGAAATGTTCACATTCAAAAGATGCTCAGATTTTAATGTATCGTATTTTTTTTAGATTTGTAAGTTGTTGAAATTTTAGAATTTTTAAAAGTGAGAAGTTATTTATATGTGATTTCTTCTTTTAGTTTTGAAAGGCATTCAAAATTTTGAAGTATTCAAATTTGAAGTTTGATCATATGCTATAAGTAGTGAGCAATTTTTTTGTGTTCATGTTGATTTATTTGTCATATTTGTAATATCGTGGTGTAAAAAATTTAAATTTGTAAACGTCCACATTCAAAAGTTGTTCGGATTTTAATGTATCATAATTTTTTTGTTAAAAAAAATTTAGATTCGTAAATTGTTGAAATGTTGGCATTTAATTTTTTTTAATATTTGGAAATTAATGAAGTTGGTATAAAGTTTATGTTTTAAAAGATTGTTTATATTTTGGGAGTTGTTCAAATTGGGAAGTTATTTAGATTTAAATTATTTACATGTTTATATATGATGGCTAGGTTTGGAAGGTATTTTAATTTTGAAAATATTCAAATTTGTATGTCGAGGTTGTGTGGTAAGATTCAAATTTGAAAATATACACATTCAGAAATCGTTTAGGTTTGAAAATTATTGTTTAGGTTTGAAAATTATTGAAATGCAAAAAAGGTTGTGATTTAAAATTGTTAAGATTTTTAAAATTGTTCAGTTTGGGAAGTTATTTAGATTTGGATTTTTTTTTACTTAAAAAATGGTGACATTTGAAAGTTGTTTAAAATTTGAAAATATTTAAATTTGAATTTATATCATATGCCATAAGTGGTGAGTTTTTTTTGTGATATTTTGTATATATTTTTCATTATTTATTTGTGAAATCTGTACAAATCAGTAGGGCCCACATGCAAGTAGTTTATTATTTCCTGGGAATTATTTCGAAAAGAAAAAGAAACTGACAATTGGGGCCCACGCTGACGTCGCGATGACGTCAGCAATGGATAGGGCTCACTGCCGCGGCGGCGTGAAGCAAGGCGAGGCCGCGCCACCGCGTTCTGGGACGCGCCTGGGCTCGTATCCGACGCGCGCGGGCGCGGGGCGCCCGTAGG
Organism: Poa pratensis; assembly: GCA_947311845.1. NCBI lineage: Eukaryota > Viridiplantae > Streptophyta > Magnoliopsida > Poales > Poaceae > Poa > Poa pratensis. The sequence continues at coordinate 5,970,487 of CAMZMU010000098.1, forward strand.
TGGCGGCGCCGCCCCTTTTGGGTCGCCGGAGCGGCCGCGGTAGCGTTCGGACGCGGCGGATGTTCGCGGGCGCGGCGACGTCGATTGCGGCGACCTCGCGGCGTCCGACACGAGCGAGTGGGCGAGGAAGGAGATGCGACGACGGCGGAGCCGCCCGTGGCCTTCGATTTGAGCGGCGTGGAGCATCGCGGCGGCGCGAGGGGTCGGCAGCGGCGGCGACCTCCGGATCGCGCGAGAGAGAAAGAGAGGAAAGGGGAGATGTGTCGCGGTTTTACACGAAGATCCCTGTTATTTCTAAAATTTGCGTTTCAATCCTTTGCGGGGGGTTTTATGTAAAAGTACTGCGCCAAATTTCGTGCGGAAGGTTCATCGGGTGGGAACCGGTTGCACCGGCGGTGACCGGGTGACGTGTCAACTTCTTATTGGTGCGGACGCGCGGGTACTGTTCCTGGGAACAGTACCGCGCGCTGGGGTCGACGTGGTGCGATCCTGGCTGTCCGTTCCGTCGATTGGACGGCCAGGAAAAAAAGGGCGACGTGGGCTGCGTGAGAGGCAGAGGACATGTCCTCCCTTTATATATAAGGTTATGCAAGAAGAAGATCACACCAACTCGTTCCCCTCCCTCTTATCCTGAACAGTAGAGAGAGGCGAACCAGGGCGTCCTTGTCTTCCACCCGTGGCCGCCGGCGAGGCCGCGTGTTCTCCTTCCCTCCGTCTGCCGCTTTGGCGGCGGGAGAGAGGGGGAACACCGGATCTCTGCCGTGGCGTGTACATAGGGTTGGGGGTGTTGTGTTTCTGGCTGGTGGCGCTCTGGAGGTGGTGGCGTCGCCAGAGAGAATAAGGTTGCCGCCGTTCCTTCCCCTCTCCGTCGTCGACCTCTGGTTCGCCGGCGTGGAGCGTGCGGCTTTTTGTGCCCCTAGATCTGCGGATCTCGGGTGCGGTTGGTCTCTGCGTGCGGTGGGTGAGGCGACGGTGCTCGTCGCGCGTGCTGGAGATCTGGTCCTTCCGCCCTGTCGTCGTCGCATCGACGTTGTCCCCGACGGTGATGCTGGGCAGGTGAGGTGGTGTGCAGGGATCTTGGAGGTGGTCGGGTGGTCTCGCGGCCTGCGCAGGTCAAGTGGTTGGTGGTGGACGGTTCCGTCGGCGGCGCTCCGGTCTGGTGGCGTTGGCGCTCGGTTCTTCGTCCGGGAGAGATTTGGCGAAGCTCGTTCATCGGCTTAGGCTCCGTCGCGGTGCGGCGGACGACTCTTGTTCTTGAAGCCTGGAGATCCTCCCTGATGGTGGTTTGTGGGTGCTGCGGCTTCGTCTTCTCCGGTGACGGTGGAGGCATCGCCGGCGTGTTAGGCCGTGTTCTTCCCCGATGTGTTAGCGTGTTGCTGTTTGTATTCTGCTTTGTACTTTGTTCTATCTGATAATACATGCAGCTTTCTCAAAAAAAAAGGTTATGCTAGGTGTTCCGCTTAAAAAAATGAAGTACTCTGCACGAAACAAGGACAAACGGCCTTTTTTTTTTTGCGAAACAAACACACGACGTGATGCAAAACCTGTACTGTATCAATCGGGACAGGCTGATCTGGTCCATGTTGCCCAGATGGGCACTTCTGTAGCAGTAGATCTGATGTTTTTTTTTTTGAACAAGGGGAAGGACCCCGAAGGGTCCAGAGCTGCATTAAACGGTGGGATTACACTTTACATAGAGGCCCTCGAAGAAAATGAAAAGTAAAGCCAAGCCCTCAACTTTTAAAAAAGGACCCTAACTACAGCACGAGAAAACCAATCAGGTCCTTCTCCACCGTCGAGGAAGACGAGCACGATGCCATGGCCGTCAGCGCCGTCTCCGGGGACTACACCACTTGGAAACAGGGCGACGAAAGCCGCCATAGCACGGCCGAAGAGAAGCCTCCTTTGTGGCACGCCGGCCTGGAGGTTGCATAAGCTGCGCTGCACACGGCAGCACAGCGCGGAGTGGCCGCAACAGCCCGAGATAACCGCGGCGCAAGATCGCCGCCGTTGATGAGCTCCGCATGACGCAGCTATAATCCCCGGCATCCCATCTCGAGCAAGAACATGAACCAGCCACCGCCCTCGTCGCCCATCACCCGATGGCCAGAAGAGAAAGGCAGCAGACCATCACCTGCAAGATCTGGAATACCACAAAACGCGAGCTTATTTACGGAGATCCCGATGCCGTCGTCCAGATCTGCCTCCGGCTCTGCCCACCAGAGCGCCACAGAGAGGACGGCGAGCACCAGAAGCCGCCGGATCTGGCTCGCATAACCCGGAAGCTTACTCCAAACGAGCATATAGCCCAGACGCCATCGAGGCAAAACTAGAAAACACCCTAATCTACTATGTACAGAGAGAGCCCGACCTCCTAAGCCATCTTCTCGCCGGCCAGCGTCGCCGCCGGAGAGGGAGAAGGCCAGGGGCGGCGGAGGGAGGCCAGAGACGACTCTCAACGGGGGCAAGAGAAGAGAGAAAGGGGGCGCGAGTCCGTAGATCTGATGATGCGTTGCCTCGGTGCTATACCTACTACTATTCCTCGCCTTTCGTGCCTCCCACCTGTTTCGAGAGTGGACTCTACCTCGACCTGGTCCACCGAGAGAGAACGCGATGGTGGCTCGCAGGTTCGTGCTCCGGCAGGCCTCCGCCGGCGAGGAGCACGCGGTCGACTACGACACGGAGGACGGCCTCGACGTCCTCCGCTTCCAGATCTTCTCCCTCACCTCCGTCCCGCCCGACCTCCAGAAGGTTCCCTCCCCGCCCCGCCCGGACCACACACACCCCGCGACCATCCGTGCGCCCTCTCTTATCTGATGCGGTGTGGTGCTCGTGCAGATCGTGGTGGAGGCGGATGGGTCCGTGGTGGACGACGGCACCGACCTCGGGTCCATTTCCGAGGGCCTCCGCCTCGTGTCCATCGATGAGGGGACGCCGCGGGGGAGAAGTCCCACGACGAGCTCGCGAGGATGGCTCAGGTACGGCTTCGTTATTTGACATCCCTTGCAGTAGCTGATGGAATTCGGAATTGGACTAGGTTTTGTTGGTCAATGCTAGTGTACAAATTGATCTGGTAAGCTGGTTTACGCGATTTAGCTGCAGGAGGAGGATGTGGTTGCCGCAGCGGCCAGGGCGCAGGAGAAGTCCGACGAGGAGTTCGCGAGGATGATTCAGGTGCCGCATCATTCCTTGCAGTAGCTGATGGTCTTGTGCGATTCAGAATGGTACTAGGAGTTTTTCAGTGATAATTTGGGGGTAGGGTAACTGCTTTGTTTGGATTTCATAGCTAATGGGCTGTAGCTGTAGGAAACCGGTGTCAAATTAGCTGCATTTTGTTACATTCTGGTTTGAATGTTACAGGATTGATGGTATTTATATTTTCTTCGATTTAGCTCAGGTTTAAATCAGGTGGGAAGTTTGAATTCAATTTAGGTGCGGAGTAACTTGCACTGATCTAGGTTGTTAGGTGAAAATGGAATGCTTAAGTGCTCTTATCCTAAATATGGGCACTAAAGTTTCATTGGCCTTGACGGGTTTTTGTACTGTTAACAGTTGATCGTATCTATATTTGCTTCGATTTAGCTCAGGTTTAAACCAGGTGGAAGTTTGAGTTTAAATAAGGTGCCGATTAACTTGCACACCTAGGTTTTTAGGTGAAATGAGCAGGTGAGATACTGAGGTGGAATAACAAACATGAAATTCGTTGCAACATGGGCACTACAGTTTGGATGGCCTAGACAGGTTTTGTACTGTTAACAATTGTTGGGGATCGGTTTTGTTTGATTGGGCATTGAAAATGAGCAGAGGCATGCAGCATGCTTGATTTTGTTGGAGTCTAGCTGTGTTTGTTCAAAATTTAATAACTGTAGTGTGGGATGGCAGTGAAATGAAGTAATTCCTTGTTCAAGTACTTCACCTATGGGAAAACAGAGAAGGAATCAAAATTTAGGGCATTTCGGAATGCAGGAATACGATGTCATGACATGCTACAGGAATTCCTAATGCTTATTTGGTTGCACAACAGGATAGCACACACATTTTTTTCTATAGGGACCGAGTGCATGTCATAGTTTCCAGACACAATGGAACATTTCCATGAGGTCTAACCTCTTCCGAGGAGTTCCATGGTTTGGGTGTAGGTAATAAACCCCTAACACTGTGTTTGGATGTAGGAAAGTTTACTGGGAATTGAATTGGACTAGCAATTCCATTTCCCAGATGGAAAGGAAATGTGCTCTAATTCGAATTCCTTTGTTTGGTTGTTCATGGAATTTATAGCTGGAATTAAAGGGTAGCACAAGATTCCAAATCCTGTTTGGATGTATAAACCTTGGAATTGTATGTTTTGTTGAGTTTGGACAATATAAAATTAGTTACATATATAACAAATTGTATGTATACATTTGAAAATTTGATATATTATTTTGCACACATAATAAAATTAAAAAATTCGAAATCAAGTCACAAAAATAAAACAAGTAGAAATTAAATAGTTTTCAATTACCAACAACACATGGATAATAATTTTGTCTCTGAAAATAGCAGAAGTGGGTGGTTCATGTACATCAAGCCTGAGAACATCATCTGAACATACAATTATGTGCTATCAAAACTTGATCGATCTTCAACAGCACTACCACATAACATTACACATCGTACAGAATACCTAAGTTACAGAAACACCAGAGAAGCTTCTTCTTCTCAAGTCTCTGCAAATGCTAGAAAATTCCTCCTGCACCTTCAACACATCAGCATCATACAACACTTGTCACTGCAAATTCCTCCTGCACCTTCAACACAGCAGCATCATACCGGCGACAACCTGGGAGCAATTCAACCGACAGTAAGTTAGTAGCACACAAGCAGATTCAGATTCAGATTATAAGTAACACAAGCTGCGCAATGTGACATATAAGCATGGTTCAGTTTGGCAACCGAGTAACCATGGAGCAAGTATTGCCAAACTACACCAAAATGACAACAAACTACACCAAAATGACAATGAGAAGGACATTTTAGCAAACCTGGACGCCGGCACCGCCGTGTGCTGGGCGAGCTCCGGTCGAGCTCGGTGCGCGTTCTATCCGTCCGCGAGCGAGAGGACTAGAGGAGAGAGCCGAGCGACGCGCGATTCCGTGCGATTCCGTGGTTGGGAGCTCGGAAAGATTTGCCCGAGCGAACAGGTACGCGGGGGTTGCGCGGAATTGGCATATGTTTCCAGGCCCGAATTCCACGGCCACCCCAAACAATGGAAACTACTCCAGCAATTCCAGATTCACGATTCCAGGCCCCAATTCCTACATCCAAACACAGTGTAAGAATTTTAAAGGTTTCAGTCCTTTTAACCAAAAGTCATCTATAGGAAAAAAAAATCCTATGGAATAAATATACAAAATTCCTTTGGAAGTCTGTCAAACCAGTTTTATCATTTCAACTGTGCTTTATTTCTTGAAATTTTCTTAGGCAGAAGAAGAGGCACTTCTACTGCAACAGTACAGCATACAAAATGACGGAGGAGAGGTGTTCAGAGAAAGAGTTGAGCCATACCTGCGCCAGGTTCTGAAGGTGTGTAATATGATTATATTTCATTTGCAAAGTATTCCTGGTGTGGTTGTTTCTGGTTCTTGTCCGTTGACACTTTTTTGGATGTAGTATGAGGATCCAATGCGTCAGGAAGCAGCAATGAAAACTGTTCCAGTAGATGAACTTAAGGAGAAGGCATTAATATCACTGGCCAAGGTTTCTGTTTCTGCTTCTGGTCTTCTGTTTGTTCATTCTTTTGCTTTCAGCTTGATTTTCTAAATATTTTCATCATGGTCACATTTCCTTGGATTTATTGATAAATCATATTTATCGGTACAAGTTTGGCTCCAAGATTGTTGTATTTTACTGCACCCTTACATTGAACAACATGACCACGTCTAGATTTTTTTTGTTGTAATTGTGTTGATTGCTATTTTACATTCTATGTTCGAAGAGATGGTTTGCCAGAAATTCTTACACAAAGATTCTTTAATAGGAAGGGACCTTCAGTCCTTCGAAAAATGAAGAGGATCATGCCTTTCTGTTGCAATTGCTTTTCTGGTTTAAGCAATCATTCAGGTTACTGAAACACTCTCACGCACCCTTTTTCAGTCATTACTTTCTGCAAATGATGAGTGTTGTGTGCCTGCTATCATCTATACTCTGTGAGCTGTGGCATTAGTTTTGCCTATTTGAAACATATATAGGGGAATCTTGTATGAATTCTTCTGAAAAGTATTGCTGTTTGAAATATTAAACAGTGCCGTCCGAGGAGTCAAGCGAAGAAGAACATGACTGAATGATCAGTACACCCCTAAGAAATGACTCTGGTGGCATTTGCACGGCTTCCTTTGGCCTGTGGAACACATAGATTTTTTCTTGAACACGTAGTGAATTACATGTCATTTTGTATTAAAAGAAAAATGCCTAGAATGCACAAAGTACAGCTCACTAATGGTGGGATGACCAATCCAAAACAAACAAGATCGAAAGTGGCTAAACCAGTAACAAAACCAACACCGGCAAAACAGAAAGTGCCCTATCCTAATCTAGTCTACAAAAAAGAGATTAAAATTTACGCTATCTTTCTTAGCGTTACTGAGCCTTATTATGGTATCATGTGTGGTGTTTATAATTGGATTTTTACACTTTCATAGCGCTCAATACACAGTACACAGCCTGTACATGTGATAGAATAGCCTAGAAGGGAGCTCATACGCTCCATCATCTAATAATGATGCTTATCTTTGCAGATGGGTTAATGCAGCTGCTTGTGACAGCTGTGACCGTGAGACATCTATGGTTGGAATGGGCAACCCACTTCCCTCGGAAATTGAATTTGGTGCTTCACGTATTGAGCTCTATAGGTAGCGGCCAGTTGTGTTTAATTTATTCAATCTTACTTCTGGCATCTTAATTTGATTTTAATTTTAGAACGGTCATGTTTCCTTAAACAACTTGTAAATTAGATGTCTAAGTAAATCATAATTCTACTACATGGAGCTCTTCCAATACTTTCAAACAACATTCACATTGTATGCATTAACCATGATTTCCCATCTTTCGACACATGTCGAGAAACGAAAAAAATCTTCTTTTGAATATAACCGGAAGCTGTTCATTAGAATTTGCCAATATTCACAGCAGGACCTGTCTTCCTTGTTTCTTGATGTGCGGACCATATTCGAATTTGAAATTTCGTGACATGGCAGATGCATCTTGTGTCAATGTTGTATTGTCTTGGATCTCCATACTGCTAGATCTCCTCTAATGGGGTGATCCTGCCCAAGGTGCCCCATGGTTACATTTCCCACTCCATGTCTAAGTTATTATTTATAAGGTGGGCTTTCATCTGCTTCAAGTTCAGTCTTTGTCGAGCCATGCGCAGGCTCTGAGGTCGACATAGCGCGACCTCTGGGGCAGCAGCAGTCGACACAGATCCCCGAGGCCAGGAGTTGGGGGACTTGGACCGAGCCTCCCCCGACTCCTCGCTTTCGAGGGAGGAAGATACTATTGCGCGTTTTCGGGTTGGGGCTACCCCAGAGGCCTTCTTGGGGGTATCATTCCAGAAAATTCTTTACCCTGGAACTGTACCTGCAGCTTAACAAATCCTCGATGCGCTTCCAAATGTCATCTCTATCTGATTTATCAAAGTTGTCTTGATCAGGATTTTGGGGAGGATAATTTGAAGACGATACGATTAGGATTTTATGAGCGTGATGCTAGTTAAGAATTGTGGTTCTAAACATCATTAGCCCTACTAGATCAGTTCTATATGGTTCTGATGTAGATCCTACTTAGTATCAGGATTGAAATGGCCCTACAGGATTGTAGTATCATAAGATCCTACAATACCAGAACAAATGCACTTCTACCCCTTAAGGCTTTATCTCCTTTCTCAGCTAATTCTGCACGATCTATATTCTTAGAACTTCATTTGCATATACTGACATATTCTACTTTTAGGTGCAACCATTGTTCTAGTATCACCCGTTTCCCAAGGTACAATGATCCGTACAAGGTATGACTAAACTGTCCCAGTCTCTTGTGATCCAAATAGGGTGTGCATTTTTGTAAACCAAACTGGAAATTGACATTTCTTGCTTTGGAAGCTTCTACAAACTAGGAAAGGGCGTTGTGGAGAATGGGCAAATTGCTTCACATTCTACTGTCGAGCTTTTGGATATGAAGCTCGTTTGGTTAGTCTCAGGATGCTCATAAATTCATCTTAGCTACAGTGAATTATAGTTTCTGTATGAGTGATTCCATATTTGTCAAGTGGTTGCTTTTTGTCTTTCCCTGTCTGTGTCTTCCATATCTTACATGTTCATTCATATTTGAGGGTGACATATCCACCTTTTTTTAAAGACATCTGAAGCTCTGCTACCAGTTCTGTTTGGAGCAAAGATGAATCTGTAACTGTTTATTTCTACCATGGTCAATAAATTGAACATGCTTATTGTTTACTTTACAGATTCTGGATTTCACTGATCATGTGTGGACAGAATGTTATTCAAACTTGTATGGGAGGTTAGTTTAATCCTCTACTGCTTCTGTTGTGAAATTCTGGCACCCTTATTAATGCCACAGTTCTGGAATGTTTAGATGGATGCACCTAGATCCATGCGAAGGAGTCTACGATAATCCATTGTTGTATGAGAAAGGGTAAATATAATTCTGCCCAAGTGATTTCTGCATATTAATTTGCCCTATAATTCATCTCATAGTTTATCTATTTTTCGCTGCATACTGATGTTGTGTTATTTTCTAGGTGGGGCAAGAAGTTAGATTATGCCATTGCTATTTCAAAAGTTGGAGTACGTGATGTAACAAAACGCTACACTAGAAAGTGGCACGAGGTATAAAATTTTCACTTGGTTAGGGCCTGTTTGGGGGTGGGTGACCTTTGTTTTTTGTTAGAAATTGTTTTCATTGTTGATCTCATGTCACACGGCTTTACATTTGCAGGTTCTCTCTAGGCGAACAATTACCTCCGAGGATACAGTTTCAGCTATTCTATTGAATATAACTGGGAAGTGTCACAGTGGATTGTCAATTAATGAACTCTCGGCCATAGAAAACCGTGACATGGAAGAGTCCGAGGAACTTACTAAAGCTACCTATCTTGAAGTCAACAACAGCATATCTTTACCTGGAAGACAAAGTGGTTCTGTAGAATGGAGAACATCACGGTCAGAATTGGGCCAAGCAGACTCGCTCAGTTGCTCATCGTGTCCTGTTCGGAGATGTGTGGATGCTCATGTTTCAAAAATATATGATGCTCTTTCAGCTGTTCTTTCTCATTTTTGTGATAGAAACATCCCTAAAGAAAGAATCATTGAAGTTTTTGACTCATTGAGGAGCTTGATGCAAAATCTTAAAGATGCCAACTTTAAAAGCAGGAGTGTTACATTGGACCGAAAATCACAACAAATGTTTGAGGAGATACTTCCCTTTTCTGAAAGACTGCTTTCTGCCATTTCTTTGAAAGCAAAATTAGGCACTGATGGAGATCAAACTGTGGCTACAGATGGAAATCTAATACATACATCCTTAGCATTACCAGTAGCACTAGATGCAGTTGACGAGATACTGAGTAACTATAAGAGCAATATCTTATACACAAAAGGTCATCAATTCCCAAGAGGCAATAGACTCTGCTCAGGTTCAGTCCTTGCAAGCAGCGAGCAACTCCCAGTTGGAATTGTATGTCTTGCAAATCTACTAATTGATATACGTTCATCAGATTTTTCTCTAAAATAATGAAATCATTTCAGGCAACAGCAGCATTTGACGGCATTCGCTTGTCCAAATGGGAAGAGCCTGATGGAGCCAAAGGTAATTTGGTTTTACTAGTATAACTTTTTGTGCACAGTCGATCTTATTCACTTGGACTACTTTGAAGGATGCTCTAGTCTAGAGATCCGTGTTCTTTATTAAAATAATGGCATATATATTCTTGTTTGTAGACCTGTGAGTTTGAAGCTGTGAGTGTATTGGTTCATTTTTTTGGTATATCCCAACTTGGTCTGATGAAAATGGTGGTGCCCAACCGCGCATGCCTTGGCACCTAGGTGGAGTCATATATATTTTTTGTTGAGCATGATAACTGTGAAGAAATTTGGCATCTGAATTATATTTTTCATTGCTTCTATACCATTTGTTTCCCAGATGGATATACGGGTCCGTTAGGATGTACTTGTCTTGAGTTTATTCTTTAAACTGTTGCAGAATTTCATTAATCTCCATCAACTAGAATGCTCTACGTTGTACGTGGTGTCTTTCACTGCAGCCTTCTTTAATAGTAGATGATACGCTCCTATGTGTATTCTCAAAAAATAAAACTCTACGGCAAAACTTTTCTGCTCCTAAGTTAGTCACCACCAATATTCTCCTTGAAACTAGTTAGCTTTTTTCGTACGATATCCAGCTGATCAACTTTTGGCAGTAGTGTCTGGCAACTGTCGTTGCTGATGTCTGTAGAATTTTCATGCTGTGCTAAAGAACATTAGCGGAATTGTTTCAAATGCTTACAGATGTGGAATTTTATTGATTTGTTGTATTGGCTAACAAAATCAATCTGCAGGATGTTGGCTAATTTATAAAGTGGATGATGGCCAAACTTGTGAGTTACAGTCATATGATTTGATGTCAGCTAATGATGTTCCAGAGAGGGATCCAATGGACTGGTATAATAACAGAAAAACCTGTTTCTTAATACTACTTTGGTACCTTGCATGATACAGTTTGCACTGAAGTTTGACATATGTTACCTGTGTTTTTATCTAGCATGCTATGTGAACTTCCAAGTTAAATTTGCTTGGTTGTCTGATGTGATTTTATTTTGTCTGATTGTAATCGATCTTATGTTGTATGTTAGGCCTTCCCTAATGCATTGTCTTTTAGCGTGTTATCCTAAGTAGTAGTGTATTATAAGAGACAATCACCATAATGCATTGTTTCTTAAAGGTTGTATCTGAGTAAACTTGTATTTAATGATTTTGGCCTCATACTTACGTATGATTTGCCTAACAACTTTTTTTGCCTATGATCTCGTGCAACAGCTCTATGTTAGATAAGATACAACCTCAATCATTTTCTTCATTAAATATAGTGCCACATCAGAAATTTGTCTATGATATCGTGCTAATCTTTGCCTTCATTAGGGAAGGCCTTATGCACGTAAAATTACTCATCATTGCCTGTCATGTGCCTATGTCCCTGCAGGGGCCACTAGGCCAAGGCGGGACATCTTAACTAAAGACGCATCCAACTCTAAAAAAACTAAAGACACATCTCCTTAGGATTTGTTAGGATTAGATTCTATTTAATAAATCATATTAGTTACCATAAGAGAGATTGTCTGCTTGGGGGATAAGACAACCACCCCTTATAAAAAGGAGAGCATGTATCCATTGTTAATTAATAAGAGAATAATCCAGTCTGTTTCTGTCATTTTTTGATACTGTTACGCTGGCAAGATTATTAACTGAAGTAGTTGTTAAGAAAAACGTGTTGCTTTCTATTCAATTATTCATATTGTTGACGGGAATCGTCATCATATATGTTACAAGCCGTGCCCGCTTTTAATTTTGAAAAGGTGATATTCTACAAGTCACGATAGAAAAATAAAAGAAGAAATAATTTGGACTGTCGAAAATATTCTGAAAGTGACTTATAATGTTGCGTTGCAGGGTTCTCGAGGGGAGTGCAGATGGAGGCTCTAGCTGGAGCACTATTGATGCTCGGAGCTCTATAATTTTTGACAGCCGTTTCTGTAGGAAATCATTTGCTGTTGACAAGAGATCCACGTCAAATGCATTTCGGTAGGCTTTATAATATCGGCTGATAGAAACGTTGCGCAATATATTTTTTTCCTTGCGCCTAATTTTTTTCCGCTCACCTGTGCCAGGTTTCGGTTTCTACGTGCAAGAGAATCTAGTGCCAATCCAAGGTTTCAAATAGGATCCATTGACCTCTACGGGAAAAGCTCATGACCTGTTATCAGAAGTGTGTTTAACTTGTGTAGAAAGCTCAACAGATTGCATTAAAACCTTTTCAAAGCATACATTGTACTAAGCTGTTATCATGGCTAGTACTATATGTAGTACAGCCAGAAGCCCAACAAGTGACATTTATGTCTTTTCGAAGCATGCACTGGACAAGGCTGTTATCATTGCCAGTATGTGCACCAATAAATATACTGCTAATCATGGATGGTTGTACTGTCAGGTTCTACTCTGGGAGAAGTCATTCCGTCGTTTTTTTCCCTCTGGCCTCGTGCTCCTGGTAAGGTCATGTAAAATGCATGTATGCTCATGTAGATGCTTAATGACAGATAAAAAGTGTACTTGCAAAAAAATAAGACATAAAAGGTGTCAAATCTCGTAGCATACGCCTAAGAGCCGCTGTTTCCATTGACAGCTAATTTAATTTTGTGCCATCAGTTCAGATGTTGGACATTTGTGATGTATGCTATATATGTGATGGTTTGGTATAAAAACCGCTGATAAAGAGCAATTTTTATTAAGGTTGTTATGCTATATCTATGGTGGTCTATTATGTATCTAGATGGAAAGCGGAAACACGTGAAAACAAATTGGGATGTTGTTGCTCACCGTGTTTTTCTTGAAGTGTATGGAAGAAGTGAATTCAAATAATCGCTTGGCCCAAGTTTTGAATGCAACTGAAAAGCAAATTTGCAAATTTGGTTAGTAAGTTCAGTGAGTGCATGAAAGAAATTAGACTCGCAAGCAAATGAAAAATAGGTGGGAAACACTCAAATAGGATTACACTATTTGAAAGGGAATGGTCTAACATGGATCCGGTCTAGGAAGAGATCCTATTACTCATACCACTGATGCTAGCGACGGTTGATGGGCACTTGTGATACATGTAATGACAACTTCCGAATAGCCCCACTGCAAAGATGAGAACATGAAGATAATTTTTGACAAAAACGTTGTGACCAATGTGACGGCTAGGGTGTCTCCATCATCCCAGGTTCTAGCTTCTTAGTCTAGGATCAACATTGATGAGAATGTTGGTTCATGGTGTGAAGGTGAAGAAGAGCCTCTTGTTACACCTTTGCGTGGACGTGGTAAGAAGAACAAGGTGAAGAAGAGCTTTCCCCCCTATGAATGCAGGAAATACTATCTTGTTAACTCTTCAAACAGAACTAGTTATCGCGCCCCATTCATAGGGCAAAAGAGGCACCGCCACTAAACATGCAGGAGAAATTCAACCATCATTATTCGTGTCTACAAAATGTCATTGAAAAATTGGTGTTCTGAAGATGAATTAGCGCATTCTGCTAGCTGCACACATTATGATCCTCTGACGCAAACGAAGATCATCAATGCATGCATGTGTTTGCATAACTTCATTCGTTAGAGTAAGCTATATGATGACGATTTTAAATGGTCAAGTAAGGCACATATATCTATGAGGAGTTGTTATTGTAATTTAGTAACCATCTTTTTACTAATTTATACATCTCGACATCATGTTTTCTTATGACTTGACTCTTTGTAAGTTTCTCATTTTAACTCATTTTCAGGTACTAAACTGTTGTACACATGTTATTTTCGTTTATTTAAGGCATATCAAAAAGACGGCTATTACAAACAATACATAACTCAACACAGGAAAACACAGGAAATAAGCCCAAATTCTTGAAGCCCAAAAGAATAGGAGGAACAATTTTTAGGATTGTCTCCCCATCGAAATCTAGAAGGCGACTTCTCCATAAGCTTAAGCCCCAAAGAATGCCCCTTACCCACTAGGGTTCCACCCGAGTCGTCGAGGCGAATCTTCATCCTTTTCCCTCGTATGCCGTGAGCAACTAGCTTGGGGCTTGTAGTCGAGTGTCCAAACATGGTCAACAATATCTAGAGCAGAATATTTAAAACTCTGCCATGTTTGTTGTCAAGATCCCAGTCGTATAACAGTTCGAGATTTTTGGAGAAAGTTATCACGTTCTAAAACTTATCTAGAAGCTTAGAAAAATCAGCTTAAGTTTTGAACCTAAAAATTATATTCTCATATTTTAAAAATACAGCAAATGAAAGTATTATTTGATGAGAATTTACATGCATGGGTAATTTTAACTCCATATTTCTCCTTAGAATCCCGAGGGCATGTTCATGGCGCCTCGATAGAATTTCAGACACACCTAAACCGTGTCGGTTTGGGGTGCCCGGGCACCTTGTCAGAACACAGGCTTCAATGTGGTATCAATTCCTTCCCTACCACATACCTTGGGCTACCCCTAGGCCAAATTTGCGCCGAAACTCATGACAGCGGTTGCTAAGCGATTTATTTCTATGTACACCTACAAGAGGTGCTCCAAGGAGCATGGTTGACCGACTATGGACCCGAGTGTCTCCCTTCTTGAATTCTTTCGGGTTTGGGACAAAGTTGCGACAGTGCAATTGGACCCCATGGTCGTGGAATTGCTTGTCTGGAGGTGGGAAAGGGATGGTTTCTCGGCAAAACCGGCGTATGGTGCCTTCTTCATAGGTAGCATCAAAGCAGAAGCAGTGGAGCAGATTTGGAGATCACAGGCACCCTACAATTGCGGGTGACCATTTTAGGTAGAAAGCTAAATGCATGAGACCATGTTTCTATCGTATTTTCCCCTCCTTCATCTTGACTAGCTTCTCGCAACAGATGTTGGACATCCGATCGCCTCCAACGACAGGGTCTTCCATACCCGACGACCTGCGCTTTTGTGACCAGGAGATGAAAACGATCCAACACCTCCTTCTTTGGTGTGTATTTACTCTGTGGACGTGGGCATGGGTGGAATGGTTCCTCGCTAACTAGAGGAATGAGAGTGGATGCTAGAGCCCGACTTCTCCCTTCTACTGGTGGATGGCCAAAGCGACATCATGGTCGGAGCGTAGAGATCTCTGGAGAGGGATCACACTGATGTTTTGGTGTCTATGGATGCACTGTAACGACATTGTGTTCAAGGGGGTGACTCCTTCGCTTTAGTGGTAATTTAAAAATGCGCACCAATTTCAAATGGTGATGTACGATGAGCCTATTCCGCGATGAGGCGTTCGGGTTCCTACCACCGACACCGGAGTGGTTGCTTTTAGGCAAGTAGTTGCTTGCACAGATTGGCGAGCGGTCACCTCTGTTGCAGCATGGATACCCATCCTAAAGGCATTGTAAAACATGCCGCTAGGCACTTCTTCTATGCAACATGATTCACCTTTCAGGGTGTATCTCTACAATCTAAAGGTGACATTGTCCGTCCTCCCCAGTGGCGGAGCTTGCCAAAGTGTGTGGGGGGGGGGGGGGGGGGGGGGCAAAATGTGATATATGAGTTCCTAGGGGGCCAAAACACACAAATCTATCTAATCTCAGCTCTCAAAAAAAAAATCTTCATGGATTTCCAAAAGCTGGGGGGGGCGGTGGCCCCCCTGACATCAACTAAGCTCCGCCACTGGTCCTCCCCACGTCCCTCCTCGGCTCCTCCCATACTAATTATATTCCTTTTTCAACAAATGATCAATCATCACCATAGTTTACATATATTTTTTCCACATTACCATAATTTACATCCCCTTTTTACACGAACGATCAATCATAACACTTACATTCTTTTTTCACACTACCATAAAAAACCCAGCCCGAAAATGCAGCACACGGGCACGACTAACGAGTAAGCAAAGACGCTTGTTTTTTAGAAAATGGAGGGTGTTCCCCCAGCAAAGACGCTTGTGTGGCGGGGAGATTTGCCTGTAGCAACGTATGGGCAACTACCTAGTTCTAGAAGAAAAAAAGGTTGAAGACCTAAAAGTATATGTAGCCTTGTATATCTGGACGTGTTTTTTGGATATAATAATACAAGGAATTTTTCACAAAACGACAGTAATAACTGTCGTGAATTTAGCCTATACATACGGAAAAGAAAGAATAGAGGCGGCGGCCTAGGGTTTCAACCCTAGCCGCCGCCGCCGCCGCCGATCTACTTCTTCATCGTCGCCTTGGTCTTGGATTTGACGGGTCCTCGCCTCCTCTAGTTGTTGTTCTGGCACTAGCAGGGGTGGGACCTCGGACCTGCGCAGGGCGCTACACAAGGGTCCTTAATGTTAGAGCTTGGTCTTCTTCGTCAATGGAGATGGCATCGTCTGCAATAAGTGGTCTTCCGCACTTCATTCGACGGCGAGATCTTCTTCTCGACGTCAATGATGTCTTTGGAAGATTAAGTTTGTCTAGGTATGGTTCTTCAGATCTTGCTTCGCCAGATCAATCTTGGATTGTTTCTCATGGTTGCCGCGAGGAGGTTTGTCCTCGCAATATCTATCCCGGCTACTACGTCTTCGGCAATGGTGATTCGTTCTCTCGTCTCCAACGACGTCGACAAAGTGGTACGGTTATTTGTCCCTGGAATATCAGTGGTGGTGCTCTTACCGATGTTGCTTGATTAATTTAATGGCTGCGTGCGTGCACAAAGCCTTGGCATTGCGGCTCAAAATTAAAAAGGGAGAATCTTCGGTGGTATTCACAGGTATGTGGTTTGGTGTTTTCGGCGTTGTTCTACGGCTGCCTTCAGAAAAGTACAAGATTGTGTCATGGATGAAGAAAGAGCTTGAAGATCTCATAGATTTGCTCGTCTTTTTAGTTTTGTTTTTGTAATCGATGTAATCGTGTACTCTTTGTCGGTTTAATATATGTGGAAAAATTCAAAAAAAAAAAAAAAACTGTCGAATTTAATTAGTTAAAAAATAATTCGCGGAATACACAATCATGGAACTGAGCAATTATTACAAAATATTGACTCGTGGAGCAGAGAAATAATATAAAAGAGGACTTTTAAGCATATTAGCAAGCTACTACTCCCTCCGCTTTTATTTACTTTACGTTTTGGGTTTATCAAAATCAAATTTTGTCAAGTTTGACAAAAAATATAGAAAAAAAATCCATAATACCAAATACATATAACATGCAAATATATTTTATAAAAATTCTAATATTTTTAGATATTAAATTATTAATGTTTATATTTTGACTTTGACCTAACACATAACGCAAAGTAAATAAAAATGGAGAGATTACTAGGTCCTACAATATTAGAATTTTTAGATATTAAAATACTGTGTAGTTTCCGAACGACCACTGGCGTTTCTTTTCTCCTGAAAAAGGAAACGGTGTATCTCATCCATCGTTAGTCGTTCCTTTTTCAGAACCTTGATGTCAATCATTACCCTTTTTAGAATCGGTCGGTAATTAACGACGACGAGTCATTTCACTTCAAGGTTGTTACGATGTCTTAATTGCTTGCCTTGTACAAGCTACTTGTGCACATTTTTAACAAGTCACAACTGACACCTTTAGTTTCGCTTGCATGCATGAATGGCAATCTCGAGCTAGTTCGGCATGTCGGGGAATAACATTTAGACAGAGATATTCCAACCAACGTACAGTATGTGTTAAGCTGTGGTCGGTAATATTCTTACAAATTACTGGTTAACTCTTATGTTATTTATATCTTGAGTCGCTCTCAATTCTGTGATCGGCCTCAAATTAACTTGCAGTTGTAAATATTTAACTCGCCTAACATAAAGGAAAGAAAGAGTGTAATAAAGAACAAAAAAAAAAGAACAGCTAATTTAGTTGTCTAGCGAGGTGTACGGCTTATTTTGCACGACCTCACCCTCCATTTGCTGCTATTGTAAAAGGTTGCTTGCAGCTTGATAGTTGGAATTTTGGGCCTCTTTGGTTTATAGAATTTTCAAAGGAACTTTCATAGGATTCCAAACTATAGCAATTTTTTTTATGCTGTCCATTTGGTTTAAAGGATTGAATCCTCCAATATTTTTTATGGATTCCTTTCCTAAATTATAACTCATAGGATTTCTAGCAAGACGTTAGACCTTTTGGAAAAATTACTATGTGTTTATGACAATTATGACTAGTATTTAACTCTATAGAAAATTCCTACGTTTTTTTCTACGGTACAACCAAACAACTATTGTGACTGGTTCCTACGTTTTGAGTTCCTATAGGATTTCACATGTCTTGACATTCTATTTCTACCTTTTTTTCCTATTCATGTGCTTTTCAGTTCATGTGAACCAAATGGGCCCTTGGTGTTTGCGGTTTGTTTCTTCTCTTAAAATTCAATGTTTTTTGATTGCGTGTAGTTGATTCAAAATACCCGCAAAAATTATAAAAGATTTCTTGTAGTTTTCTTTGAAATCCGGACAACGGTATATGTATTTTTGGACCAAAATAGTACTAACAGTAATGTTTTCGTTAATTACTGGTATATGCTATTTGACATAAAGAATGAAAACATGCGGTAGCAAAAATTGCAATCACTCGTGTGTGTGTGTGCGCGCCAAAAAGAAGCTAATGATAAAATATTTGCAAAGTATACTCTACATATGAGAAATCACCGGATCTCGAGTCCTTCCCAAGCTATAAAGTTACAATGATCAGCTAGGGTCGAGGGATGAGCGGATTGCTGACTGAATTCAACCTCCGACCTCACACGATCGCCAGTGTTGCCGACTCTGCTCATTGGCAACATGACATAG
Organism: Poa pratensis; assembly: GCA_947311845.1. Lineage (NCBI taxonomy): Eukaryota > Viridiplantae > Streptophyta > Magnoliopsida > Poales > Poaceae > Poa > Poa pratensis. The sequence goes on from CAMZMU010000098.1 coordinate 5,989,065, forward strand.
GACCCCTGAATCGGCAGGAGCGTAATCGCAGATCTGCGAGGCCGCGACTGGTCGCGACATTCTCTCCGTGGATATTAACCTTTTTAGCATCTAATCTCTTAAAGGGGCAAATGCACACATCCTTATTTATTACAAAATTTCTCATTCATAGTTATTAAAATGAAGGATCATGTAAAAGGTCAATACATGAATCAACCATCTGAACATAGATTGCACGAGTAATCTAATCATCGCGTAGTCTACTAGTGTGCCGCCAACCGGCCCGGCAGAAGGTATCTTGAGCAACCGTCAACAACCGTGTGTATCCAATTCCATAAGTCATAAGTTTCCACTAATCCCGTGGGAAAAGGTACGACCATAACGTAATCCAGTGTGTGGCCATATGAAACACATGCAAGAATTAGAAGATTCAACCTTGTTAAAAACTAAATTATTTTTGTAATTCCATATGGACCAGCATAGAGCAGAAACCCTTATACAGATTCTAGCTTTTTTTTCTCCACTTCATGCCATCAATTTTCAAGTACATTAGTAATGTTGGTTGGTGGAGGTAAAGTGAAATCAAACTGGACAACACGCCAAACTAGCGTAGCAAAAAACATGATAGAAACCCATGTTCGATGGTTTCCTCCGAATCACAAAAACAACATTTTTTTTACCCATGCCATTGCCGCTTAGCCAAATTATTTTTAGTTAATAAAACTTTTCGATGAAGGAACTACATAATTCTTTTAATTATCAGCGAAATCTTAAGTTTCCATAGGTATTGATGGGGAAACTTTGTATATCCATTCATAAGGTCACTGGTCAGCATACATGGATTCACCGAGAATATACTAGACTTTGGTAGCTTCCAAACAAATCTATCTGGCTCATCGTATAATTGTACCATCATCAAAGGTTGGCACAAGTGGAGCCAATAATTTCATTTACTGCCCGTTAAATTTCTCCTCAATCTAATTTTAACAGAAGCTGAGAAAGATCATGCGCCACACAATGTGATAAAGTGATTGGTACTCGTGGGATAAAAGCGAATAACCTAACCAGACGTCCTGCGAAAACCTCGTACTCGAACCATCTCCAATTTTGAAGAAACCTCTACTAAAGAACTCATCTTAACATTCATAAGGCCTTTCCAAATGGCAAATCAGTCGGATTTTTGATTGCACTTGTGATAAAATCTTATTCCTAAAATATTGATTGTGCAACAACTCTTGGCACACAGCTTGCTCGAAGTAATTTAAACAACCATTTACTGATTAAACACTTGTTCTTTAGTTCGAGTAGCTCAATTCAAGACCTCCCTGGTCTTTGGGTCTACTAACTATATAGCTAGTCGATTTACGTTTATTCTCGTCACTTTGCCAGAAGAACCGTGATGTGTAAAAGTCGAGACATTTTCACACCCCTTTGGGTACATCGAGGAAAGACAACATAAATATCAGGAGGCTTGTGAGACCGTATTGATAAGTACAAATCGATCTCCATATGAGAGTAACCCGCCTTTCCAACAACCAATTTTATCCTCAAAACGGGTTTCCACCCGATGTCATTCAGAATTGCGAAGATGCATGTAATGGACTGGGACCCCAAGATACCTAAAGGGTAAGGAACCAAACTCACAACAAAAAGTCTGCTTGTACCGTTGTACCTCATCCTTAGACTTTCCAAAACAGTAATATCAGTTTTGTTAATTTTTGGACCAGGTAATTGTTCGAAGGTGCATAAGATCAATTTTGTAGTAACAACCTTTTCCAAATCATGCTCCATGAAAAGGATGGTATGTTCAGCATATTGTAGCATAGAACCCCCCGATCAACTAGATTAGGGATGAGACTCCCAACTTGGCCATTCTCCTTTGCACACACAATAAGAATAGCCAACATTTCTATCACAATGTTCTCATTTTCTTTTAAAACTTTCTTTGTCTTAAAATAGTGAGAAAATGACACAAAACCACCACATTTGGGGAAACTGTGACACCCGTGTGTAAAAAAACTACCAAAAGTGGGGTAAAACGACCCAGTTTGGCCACATTTACCCCAAATGTGGTGGTTTTGTGTCATTTACTCTAAAATAGTGACCAGTATCATTATTACCTTTTACCCCGACGCTCCCACCTTGGAGAAACCGCGTAACCCATTTGCACCACGTTGGTGCAAAACCCATCATACGGAAAGCCTGTTGCAAGAAAGGCCATTCAATTGTATTCTATGGTGTATGTGTTGAATGTTGTTGTATATTGCTTTATGTAAAGGATATGGTGAAGAATTGAGAATCACCAATCCTTTGTGGCATAAGTCTCTGACCGCTCAACCGTCTAAGATGAGACACTTCACATGCAGATGCTAAATAGACCCGCTTTAATGTAGGCAAACTCGGGTGGCTAAACATAGAAAAACAATCTGAGGCAATCACAGCTCTAGCTGGCAGCAAAAATAATCCGCTAGAGATGTGCACTTCTCAAGTAGTTTCTCCATCTGCCTTTGTTAGGCCCAGACATCACCGACCCATCACCTCTGGTTTGTAGTAAAACCATCTCATACAGGATTTTGACCTTCCAAAGAGGGCCTGATTTGTACCGGAGATTTTTCTGAAGATTTTACTCCCTCTGTTCCAAAGTATAAAGCACGGTATTTTTTTGCGGGTTTTTGATGCACGGCTTTGACCACTAATATATTGATGCACATACCTAGTTCCTTACCATCTTTGCCTGATGATGATTGAAAGGACACGGATGTCGCCTAGAGGGGGGGGGGGGGGGGGGTGGATAGGCGATTAAAATTCTTTACGGTTTAGGCTTGAATAAATGCGGAATAAAACTAGCGGTTAAACAAAGCTAAACAAAGCTAGGTTTACCTATGTGCACCAACAACTTATGCTAATCAAGATAAGCAACTATGTGATAGCAAGATATATTACTTCAAGCTCGATGGCTATCACAAAGTAAATTGCATAAGTAAGAAGCTCGGGTATAGAAATACCGAGGCACTTGGAGACGATGATTTATCCCGAAGTTCACTTCCCAATGGAAGCTACGTCTCCGTTGGAGCGGTGCGGAGTCACAAAGTGATCCCCGAATAGCCGTCAAATGGCACACCGTAATCTCCTTCGTGCCTCTACCAATGTAGAGTACCACGAACCACTATGGGACACTCAAGGGTGGTCACCGAACCCGTACAAGGATGAGGCACACTCCACAACTTAATTGGAGGCTCCCACCGAATTCCCACGGCTCCCAAAGCCACAAGAATCACAAGGTTGAGGCACACTCCATAACTTAATTGGAGGCTCTCAACTATCCCGCGAGCCACCAAAACTCCGAGATCAACAAGGACCGTCTAGGGCACTCCAAGTACCCAAGAGGACAAGCTCTAGGGCACCCCAAGTACCCAAGAGTAACAGGCTACTCAACTTCACTTACCACGTATCACCGTGGAGAACTCAAACCGATGCAACCGATGCAATGGGCAAGAACACAAGAAGTGCTCAAGTCCTTCTCTCTCAAATCTCACCAAAGCAACTAATGCTTATGGGGGGAGAAGAGAGGAAGAACACAACATTCCTCCAAGATCTAGATCCAAAAGCTTCCCCTCACTTAGAGGAGAGATTGATTGGTGGAATGGTAGATCTATATGTCCTCTCTCTTTTTCCTCTAATTGGAGGCAAGAATCATGGAGGAATAGAGAGAAAACAAAGCTTCAAAGAGTCAACAATGGAGGGCAAAACCGTGCTCAAGAGTTAGGGAACCTTTGGGGAAGAAGGCCCCATTTTATAGGTCCCCGAAAAACTAGCCGTTTTGGACAGAAAATGTGCAGTCCGGAATGGATCTTTTTTCACCCGGAATTCCGAACCGTCCAGAATATTCCGGACGTCTACCAATCTGATTTCGGACCGATGCAGTAGCGAATCGGAATTAGTTCGGAATGGTTCGGATTCAGTTCGGATTGAGTTCGGAATATTCCGAGTCACCCGGATTTCCAGAAACACACATACGAAAAACGTGATATCTTTTACATACGAACTCCGTTTTCGATGTTCTTGGACTCATTGGAATCACCGCAACGAGCATTACAAGATCATGCAGAGAAACATCATAGTCCAACATGGGAGGATAAAACCAAATGTAGAAAGGTAAAACATCTCTATAAATGAACAACCGGTCAAACCTCCAACATCAAAAACTCAACAAGTTTTTCGTACGAAATCCGTTTTTGATGAACTTGAGCTTGTTACGAAGATCACAACAAGCTCCAAAATCCCACACAGAGAAAAGCTAAATAAGAACCAAGAAAGATGATGACGGCAAGTATGCAAAGGTTTGAGCTCTCTCCAACTGATACGCTAAAGCTCAATGAGAGCCCCTCTTGATAGTACGGTATCTATCCTACCCGGTCTCCCACCTAGCACCATGTGACCGGTAAAATAGAAACCCTATCAAGATCATACCTTTGCCTTTGCGCATTCCACTTGAGCTAGATGATGTCGACCTTGATCTCTTCAAGTGGACCACCTTTCTTGATTGCGCTTCGCTTAGTGAAGTCTCACATATTGCTCCCCCATACTCCACTATGGGAGAGCCTCTCATATACACATCTTCACTTGACCATTATCTCCAAGAGGGTGGCAAGCATCAAGCATATGATATCTTCAAGATACTTCTCTTGAACACTTTCACTTCTCAAGCTTGATGACGATCACCACTTGACGTCATCCTTCATGGACTATATGAAATCTTCATTTGATGCAAGCCCATAGAAAGATACCTAACCACACATAGAAATGCCACACACATAGCATGGGTTAGTTCATAAAGCTATATGGACAATTTCTTACCATACCAAGAGATACATGATCCCACTTGGTACATGTTGTAGCTTTGTGTGTTGATCAATATATTGATCAACCTTGTATCTTTTCTTCTCTTTTCAATAGATGATGTCTTGAAGATAACCATGAATGATCCCATAATCCTTTTCTTCAATAGATGATGCTCAACTCACATATGACCAATCATCGGATAACTCCTCGAGTAACAACTTGGTCATCACATGCTCTTATTCTTGATCATATCAAATATATATCCATACACCTCGATGATCTTGATGCCAAATACTTCATTATATCAATATATTCATGGCATCATCCTTGAATCCAACATATGGAGTTCAAACATTGCTTATGGACAAACACTACAAGTATAACTCAATGCAACCATTAGTCCATAGGGATTGTCATTAATTACCAAAACCACACATGGGGGCGCCATGCCCTTTCAATCTCCCCCATTTTGGTAATTGATGACAATCTCTTTTACGAGGGTTTATATATATAGAATTTAAGCAACCATGCATGCAAAGAAACAAGCAAGGATGCATGAGCATGAAAGGCAATATGCTTATGAACAAAACAAGAAGCATAAAACCAAATTCCCTAAAACCCTCTAAAACTTCTCCCCCATTGGCATCCATTTCCAAAATGGGTGGAAAAGCATAAAAGGTCAATATAGTAAGAGCTCCCCATAATGTGTGCATTTCTCAAAATGTGAGTAAAATCAAATGCACCTATCCAATGACGAATAGCTGGAGGGAGATCACACTATATTGAGGATCTAAAGATTGCAAAAGAATGATATGGAAACCTTTTACAATTTTCCAAGTAAAAGAAAGCAACCAAAAGATCCAACAAACCAAGTAAGCAAATGATATTATGCTTTAAAGAAAATAGAGGAGCTCCCCAATATTTGGACACAATTTATAATTCTTGTATGTGAATGCAAGGTGCACAAAAATGGAATCCTCACTCCCCAGTATCCTTCATAGCACCAAATTTAAATGGACACACAAGCTCAAAAAGATGCAAAATAAAAATCAAAGCTTGTGTCTTATCCCATGGTGAAGGTAGTAGGCTTGTCAAGACAAGCACATGGTCAAGGATATTCACCAAGATGAGTGCACCAAGATGTGAATAATAGGATATGCACTCATAGGATATATTCTTTCCGGGGTCACAAAGAATAAAGGGAATAAAGAGGTGAAACCAAAGAAATAGGATATCAAATAAAGATGTAACTCTTCTCATGTATATAAGTTTCTAAGTAGACGACAATCATGATGATATACATCCACAAAGAAATATGTATACACAAAATTAGTTAATAAGAAATGAAACAAGATATCCAAAAGAGAAGTCATATAATATACACATATGATGTTTGTTTAGGATCATAGCCCGTAGCTCAATATTCTCATATTGTATATTAATGAACTTCAAATTCAACCTAGACACAAGCAACACAATTATCACTAAGGGAAAAAGAGATAGTTGGGATGCATAGAGGAAAGCAACAAGTATCATAAGAACCGAGTAGAACTGCACATTCGTCAAGGTTGCACATGAGAGTATTTTGAGAAAAAGATATACCATAGAATTGTTAGATTGGCAAATTTGGGATAGGTGAATCATGAATATGTTTTAAAATAGTCCCTTACTTAAGCAATCAACACAAAATACTCTTATTTGCACTATGGAAGTTTATTTAAGATTGCAAAGACCACAACAAGGGTAAATAGATAAAATTCATGCCATGATACAACCTACACAAGGTTGAATGCTAGAAAAGTATGCATGACGATAGATACTTGTTACCGAGATGACATTGGGTTGATGTAGTAGGTAAGAGTTCATCAATCATCTTTGCTGGCTCCAATAAACATGTGGTGAACACACCTTCATTGTAAATGAGACAAGCATCCAATGCATCTCCCATGTACCTAAAACACATTCAAGTAAAATTGTTCCCAAACTAATTGGGTCCAAAGTAGTTAGTCAAACTACAATACATAGAAGGAACTCACATAAATATGTGCATATAGATATGAAATTGAATTTCATGCACATCTTAGCCGATTTAGGATTCGTGGAGTTTCACCTATATATTGGCACAAAGAAGGAAAGCATGCCATAAAATAAACATGTAGTAGATATGCATGCCTATTAACTTTAATAACCAAACAGAGACAATTTGGACAAATATCAAGAAATCAAAGAAGGTCCAAATTATATCAAAGATCCAAATCAAAAATTGATTTAGAGAACCAATTGAAACTAAAACAAACCAACTATGATTGATGAGATACCAATTGGACAAAGATACAAAAAGGAAATAAGATACCAATTAATCATAAATAAAAAGGAATAGATATCAAATTTCCAAAAGAGATATCAAAAAGAGATATATCAACGAATGATATAACCCACTCCCAAAGAGAGATGCCAATTGAGACAAACTCTCAAAAAGAAAGAGCAGGGTTCCAACAAATAAACCACACCCTCTACACTTTTCATGATGGCACAAAGTACCAAGCCGAAAAGGTTTGTCTTCCATGAGACATGTCATCGGGATCAAAGACCAATGGAAAGGATCAAATACAATAGAATATAAATAGTGTTTAAAAGGATACATGATAGCTCTCCCAACAAAAGTGCATTTTTTATGATCTTGTATTTGAATACACAATGCACACACATGGAATCATCGCTCCAAATATCTATTCAAACACTAGTCATATATCAAAAAAAGCAATAAGATCCAATACTAATGAAAATATAAGTTGTACTCAATATAGGATAGCTCACCCAAGAATAGTGCATTATCTATAAGTAGCCTTTGAATGCAAGGTGCACAATGATGGGATCAATGCCTCTCCTACACCAAATAAAACACTAGGAAAGTTTGAGTAAAGCAAAATGATCCACAAGAGGTAAGGAAGACAATGGGAGTTAAAACAAATTTTTTTGGCAAGAAATAAGGCAATAAAATCAAGAGCCAATATGAAGATGATCTACAAATTTCACCACAATTATGACTATCAATTGTCATGGAAAAGGAGTATATGTAGAAATTTCTTAGTGGTGTATTGGATTGATATTCAAGATCATCTTCACAACCAATAAGCACATGGTGAAGGATAAGATTTAAGCGCGATGCTTATGTAGATAAATGTTCTTGATAGCTTCAAATATTCACGCGATCATGCAAAGCAACTACAAAGAGTGCTTGAAGCAATCGGTTTCCCAAAGAGATATATGTGAATATATTAGAGGAAAACCTACCAAGAACTTCATCACAAACAAGATCCAAATATAAGAAAACAAAATCATTAAGCAAATTGGAACTTGTTTGAGCAACATGCCACATAGGAATAAGATAATTAACAATATCAATTCTAAATGGCAATACCTCACATGTTCACATTTCTAGGATTGTAATATGCACATAGCTTATTACTCCCCCATAATGTGATAATCCATTTTATAGTAACAAGAGACAAAATAAATCCAACAAGAGATAACTAATGGACATTATAGAATTTGAATTTCTCATGAGCATGACATACCACATAGAGACTAGATAAATTGATATATCAACACTAAGTGGTATTCCTCATGTATACACATTTTTAGGATTGTGAAGTGCCAAAGCATATCACTCCCCCAAAATGGGATAGTCCATTAATCTCTCAAAAAAGCCAATTAATATAAGCAAGTTGATAAAGGCTCAACACAAACTCACACATACATGGTGTGCAAACCAACATACACATACTTGATTACTCAAGATAAGTAAGTAGAGAGCACAACACATACAAACACTAGCAAGGTACAAAACCAAACACATGCAAGGGTGCAAGCAACTTTCAATGTATGATTTAAATACAAGTTACCGCAAGGAGAAACATTGGATATGAGATAGAACAATATAATCCAAATGACTTGGCTTGAGAGAATATAATTGATGAAGATCCCTTAATTCTTCATGATGTAGCCAAGTCTCCAATGCCCTCCTCAACACCTATTGATCAAGTTTTAGCTTGTTGGTCCCCAACCAAGTTGGGTCCTAAGAGGTTAGTCACAATAGGCTTGGCAACCCAAATGGTTCTTTTCTTGACACCACTTTGAGTACCAACATATTTGGCAAACACATTGCCAACCTTATCCTTCCTAAGAGAATAAACATTATCAATTATGATAGGGTTGGATAAGTACCACTAGTGCATGAAGAAGCAAAGTGACCCTTCTCACGGCATAAGTAGCAACATTTGCTTCCTCCTTTCTTCTTTGTTGAAATCTCAACTTGAGAAGGAATAGCTTGATTCTTCTTGGGAAGTGGCCGTTCTTCAACTTGGGGAACTTTAGTTTGAACTTGAGGCATCTTCCCTTGTTGCTTCTCACTAAGAGACTTCTTCTTCAAAGGGCAAGATCTAACATGGTGCCCTTCAACTTTGCACTTGAAGCAAACAATCTTGGCCGAATTCTTGACTTGTTCATGGCCCTTCTTTTCTTGTTATACTTGGACTTGTTCTTGTTATTGGAGTTGAATCCAAGTCCACTCTTGTCATTGGGGCGTCTTTGCACACTCAACATGTTGTCAAGTGTGGACTTCCCATCATGACGCTTTTCCAAGTCTTTCTTCAAGAAGTGACTTGGGCCTTGAGCTCTTTTAATTCCTCTACATGGTTAGTATCAACAAAAACACTAGAGGAAGTGAAGCTTCATTGTTAGAGCAACAAGGCATGGAAAGTAATTCATCACAAGATGTAGCAATATTATGAGTGGATGAATTACTAGGACTAGCACATGGCAATAAAGCATTTTGAGTAGAAGTTGTGCCATTGTCCACATGAGGCTCACAAGATTTCACCTTTGTAATAATAGCCTCATGAGCTAACTTTAGCTTATCATAGGAGACTAGAAGATCCTCATGAGAGCTCGAGAGCTTTTCATGGCTTTCTTCCAATTTCCCATATTTGCTAGATAGCAACTCAAGTTGAGCCCTTAGCTCAACATTCTCCTTCACTATTGGTGCTTCACAAGAAATAGAGTTAGTAGCACAAGCATTATCATTAGTAGCAATAGGAGAAGATAACTTGGTAAGCTCTTTTGAATATGAAGCTTGGAGTTGTACATGAGACTCGGTGAGTTTGATGAGCTCACTCTTAATGACCCTAGAGCCATTTTCGAGGTGCGCAAAATCCCCAAGGAGTCTAGCATGAGCATCCACAAGCTCACCATTCTTTATTTTGAATTCATTAACCACCTCAATAGCTTTATCATGGGATTCCTTTACCATAGAGAGTTCTAGAGTAAAAGTCTCCTCAAGAGACTCTTTAGTGGTTTGTTCTTCTTCAAGAGCTTCCTTGAGATCGGCGATCTCATCCGCGTACTTATATTCGCGGCTAAAGCATTCATCAATGCGTCTTCCAAATCCACTATGGTAAGCTTGCGCTCAACAAAAGTAGTCATGATTTCTAAGAATTTAGCACGAGCATCTTTATTCTTAGCAATAGCATGAAGAACCATTTGACCCTTCTCAATAAGGGAAGCATCATTATCATCTTCTTCATTATCAACATCATTCTCATTTTGAGATATATTGGGAGTCAAGGTAGAAATTACCGTTGATCCCCTTGCCATAAGGCAAAAGTGCGAAGTGGTTGATGATGATGAAGCAAAACTTGAAGCACCATTCAAGTCCATGTCTTGTTCCATGGAGTGTTCGGTTTCCTCTACATTGTTAGCCAAACAAATACTAGAGGAAATAGAAGTATTTTTATCAAGGGAACAAGACATAGAGAGCATATCATCACGAGGATTAGTCAAGCAATTTGCACATGATATGCAAGGACTATCAACACAAGCATGTGAATCATTTTTGGTGCTAGATATGTTTAAGTCCAAAGATAAATCATTGCAATAAGATAGAGGTGAAGGATCATCAATTATAAGCTCACTATCATCATTGCAATGTTTATCACTACTCACCATTGCATTACTTTGTGGCTTGCCACATGTAGGTGAAGTAGAGAAGTTGAGAACTCATCACAACCGGAGTGGAGGGAGAACAATCATCTCCAAATCTTGGACACATCATATTTATCTTGAAGCTTGGTCCAAAGCTCATGAGCATTCCGAAATGGAGTGACCGACATAATAACTATATCGCTCAAAGCATTGAAAATCATATTAGAAACTTGAGCATCTAGATAGGAATTATTCTTATCCAATAAAGATAATCTTTTGGGATTTTTTGGAGGAGAATAATGTGAGATCCTGGCTCAGGGCTTAACAGGATTGATAGAATACTCATATCAACAAGTTGCAACTTCTTTTCCGGAAGCTCATCTGGAAGGAACTTCGAGGTTAAGCGTGCTTGGCCCGGAGCACTCTCAAGGATGGGTGACCGACCGGGAACTGGTTCCCGGGTGCGCACGAGTGAGGACAAAGTGCGCAGAAAAGACTAGTGTTGATCTGTGGGGCCAGTCTGGAGATCCTAGCGAGCTGCCAGGGGTGACAGGCCCGGCCCGGGGGTGGCCGGGGTGTTACAAATAACCCCTATCTAGAATTCGCTCTATGTATGGGTCCATGACCCGAAAACTATCAAGCATGCGAATTTTCCAAACATCATAATTTGTGCCATCTAATATAAAAGAAGCATTGTGCACTAGTTCACTAGACGACATCTTTACTCTCGAGGCGGTGAAGCCAAAAACGAGAGAACCTGCTCTGATACCAATTGAAAGGACACGGATGTCGCCTAGAGGGGGGGGGGGGGGGTGAATAGGAGATTAAATTCTTTACGGTTTAGGCTTGGATAAATGCGGAATAAAACTAGCGGTTAATTTATCAAGCACAAAACCTAAACAAAGCTAGGTTTACCTATGTGCACCAACAACTTATGCTAATCAAGATAAGCAACTATGTGATAGCAAGATATATTACTTCAAGCTCGATGGCTATCACAAAGTAAATTGCATAAGTAAGAAGCTCGGGTATAGAAATACCGAGGCACTTGGAGACGATGATTTATCCCGAAGTTCACTTCCCAATGGAAGCTACGTCTCCGTTGGAGCGGTGCGGAGTCACAAAGTGATCCCTGAATAGCCGTCAAATGGCACACCGTAATCTCCTTCGTGCCTCTACCAATGTAGAGTACCACGAACCACTATGGGACACTCAAGGGTGGTCACCGAACCCGTACAAGGATAAGGCACACTCCACAACTTAATTGGAGGCTCCCACCGAATTCCTGCGGCTCCCAAAGCCACAAGAATCACAAGGTTGAGGTACACTCCATAACTTAATTGGAGGCTCTCAACTATCCCGCGAGCCACCAAAACTCCGAGATCAACAAGGACCGTCTAGGGCACTCCAAGTACCCAAGAGGACAAGCTCTAGGGCACCCCAAGTACCCAAGAGTAACAAGCTACTCAACTTCACTTACCACGTATCACCGTGGAGAACTCAAACCGATGCAACCGATGCAATGGGCAAGAACACAAGAAGTGCTCAAGTCCTTCTCTCTCAAATCTCACCAAAGCAACTAATGCTTATGGGGGGAGAAGAGAGGAAGAACACAAAATCCCTCCAAGATCTAGATCCAAAAGCTTCCCCTCACTTAGAGGAGAGATTGATTGGTGGAATGGTAGATCTAGATTTTCTCTCTCTTTTCCCTCTAATTGGAGGAAAGAATCATGGAGGAATAGAGAGAAAGCAAAGCTTCAAAGAGTCAACAATGGAGGGCAAAACCGTGCTCAAGAGTTAGGGAACCTTTGGGGAAGAAGGCCCCATTTTATAGGTCCCCGAAAAACAAGCCGTTTTGGACAGAAAACGTGTAGTCTGGAATTGATCTGTTTTTCACCCGGAATTCCGAACCGTCCAGAATATTCCGGACGTCTACCAATCTGATTCCGGACCGATGCAGTAGCGAATCGGAATCAGTTTGGAATGGTTCGGATTCAGTTCGGATTGAGTTCGGAATATTCCGAGTCACCGGATTTCCAGAAACACACATACGAAAACCGTGATATCTTTTACATACGAACTCCGTTTTCGATAGTCCAACATGGGAGGTAAAACCAAATGTAGAAAGGTAAAACCTCTCTATAATTGAACAACCGGTCAAACCTCCAACATAAAAAACTCAACAAGTTTTTCATACGAAATCCGTTTTTGATGAACTTGAGCTTGTTACGAAGATCACAACAAGCTCCAAAATCCCACACAGAGAAAAGCCAAATAAGAACCAAGAAAGATGATGAAGGCAAGTATGCAAAGGTTTGAGCTCTCTCCAACTGATACGCTAAAGCTCAATGAGAGCCCCTCTTGATAGTACGGTATCTATCCTATAACCTGGTCTCCCACCTAGCACCATGTGACCGGTAAAATAGAAACCCTATCAAGATCATACCTTTGCCTTTGCGCATTTCACTTGAGCTAGATGATGTCGACCTTGATCTCTTCAAGTGGACCACCTTTCTTGATTGCGCTTCGCTTAGTGAAGTCTCACATATTTCTCCCCCATACTCCACTATGGGAGAGCCTCTCATATACACATCTTCACTTGACCATTATCTCCAAGAGGGTGGCAAGCATCAAGAATATGATATCTTCAAGATACTTCTCTTGAACACTTGCACTTCTCAAGCTTGATGACGATCACCACTTGACGTCATCCTTCATGGGCTATATGAAATCTTCATTTGATGCAAGCCCATAGAAAGATACCTAACCACACATAGAAATGCCACACACATAGCATGGGTTAGTTCATAAAGCTATATGGACAATTGCTTACCATACCAAGAGATACATGATCCCACTTGGAACATGTTGTAGCTTTGTGTGTTGATCAATTTCTTGATCAACCTTGTATCTTTTCTTCTCTTTTCGAGTAACAACTTGGTCATCACATGCTCTTATTCTTGATCATATCAAATATATATCCATACACCTCGATGATCTTGATGCCAAATACTTCATTATATCAATATATTCATGGCATCATCCTTGAATCCAACATATGGAGTTCAAGCATTGCTTATGGACAAACACTACAATTATAACTCAATGCAACCATTAGTCCATATTGATTGTCATTAATTACCAAAACCACACATGGGGGCGCCATGCCCTTTCAATGATGCTGCTGCTCAAGATACAACCAATGAAGTGAGGATTGGTCCCATGACTAATTCCGGTCTGATAATTGAGAGTGACTGCGCTTCAATAATTCTAAAATCAAAATCCCCGGAAAGAGATCGCTCTCAAATCTCATGTGTAATCACATATATTCATCGAGTTGTTTCCCTGTCGTCGGCCTTTGAGTTTCGGAAGATTGCTAGAGAGGACAACAAGCCGGTGCATGAGCTTGCTAGGATTAGTCATGTGGAGTGTAGTGGTGGTGTTATACAAGGCTTAGCTCCTTCTCGCGTGCTGGAGTTGGCTTTGAAAGAATGTAATCACAACTCTTCCTCTTATTAATACAAACCACCAGTTCAAACAAAAAGAGCATGTGCAAAGCTAATTGGACAGCATGTGAATTCACTCCTAGTTGATTATGATATTCATGATTATGAGAACTTTATACTGCCTAAGTCTTTGTACCTATCTATTATCAGGTATGAAGATGAATCAAGCATTGCACGAGGAGAAGGAGAGTCATAGCAAGATCATCAAGAGAGGATTTCCAATATATGAGCGAGGGAGGAGAGGGAGGCCGACGCACAAGGAGAAGAAGGAAATCCAGCATGACAAGTTGATGTGGCGCACTAGGACATCCAAGGGATGATCACACAAGTCTAAGGTGCATCACATATGGCCTGCGTGCCAATTAGGACGAACCCAGCTTGAGTCGGTTTGTATCGGTCTGAGTCGAACCACGTTTGATTCCAAGTCCTAGTTCAGCACATCCCCTTTAAATACCCAAGGGCTGCGCCATAGCAAGTAGACCACATTCAAACAAAACCCTAGAACCAGACCGAATCGCTCCAAGCATTCATCTAAACTCGTGTTCCTCTTTGTTGCGATCAGGAATACTTCTGCACCACTTTGTTGCGATCTAGTGTATTTATCCTCTCCACTTTGTTTCGATCTAGAGATTGTGCTACCGAAGTTAGAGTGCGATTTGTCGTTCCACTAGGAATTGGTAGATTGCAAACCGCTAGTGGTCGGCGGCTATGTTGCGCAAGCGTTTTGTGTTGCGAATATGTTGAAGATATGTTGCATTGGCAACGGGGAAACAAACGGAGAGTTTGAGAGCATCTCACAAGTTATCAACAAATATCATTAATCCACCATCAGCTCATTGAGAAGATCGGGCAACCCCATATCATATATACTCTCTCCATTCCTGAATGTAGGGTGTATAGTTTTGTGCATTAATATTGAAACATGGATATTTGGCATACGGTGGCCTCATTTACTCCAGGAAAAAAAATCTGGAAAAAATGGGAGAGAAGAGTCCCTAATGACCACAAATTGAAAACAATCCGACAAACCCTTCCACTTTAGGTTGGCACTCCTTTGTGGATGGGTAAACAAATCTCCATCAATCGTAATACACCCTATATTTTGGATTTTTGCTAAAAAAACTATACACCCTACATCAAGAAAACGGAGGGAGTACTAAATTATATCTATTGGGAATGTATAAATCGTATCGTTGCATTCTTTTTGCAAAATTCTTTCATTTTATTAATCATTATACTAATTTTATGAACATATTATAAGCATCAATCATAGTCAAAACTGTATGTTGATCAACGAAATCAAGGGCAACTTGTATTTTATGATGGCGGGAGTCTATTTAATTCTGGTGAACTCTAGAATAAAAACATGTGTTTTGGCCATCACAAACCAGTTCAGTAACGTTGTCGTACGATTGTTGCATCCTTCTTGATGGAATTGTATTGGTACCCAACTGCTAGCTGATTGGGTTGTTTGATGTTTGTGGGTACATGTTTGTTTGTAAGTGTTGTATTTGTCAAGCTACCTGAGTTAGCCACCACGTGGCATATTCGTATTCGAATTAGAAAAATTGTCCACGTGCATTTTCCTGCATTGCAGGATTGGTATGTACATGTGTGTCACATTTGACATGTATTTATATGCAGAATGAATTATAACAGCGTGACTAAATTAGCTCGTATTTTCTTATAGTCATATGTATTATACTTTTGAATGGCAACGATACTAATTTGTAGGATAACTAACTGGAATATCTAGCAACTATGTACCGATATAAATGGCCGGCACACATGATTAAATCTGCATTATTAAGTTCTTTAAATGGTTACTTGTAGTAACAGAAGTTTTAAATATAACTAAATGTTCTGGAGTAAAAGTAGAATTTTATGCTAATTAAGTCCTATCTCTTTTGCGCTAACTTAACAATCTACTGTAGCTGCCAAATTGGATATTCTCATCATAAAATGTGACTGAGTGACCTAGCTTCTAATATCTTGTACACGTGTGCGTGTTTTGAAAGATTTTATTTTCTTGTAAACATGGAGACAAAAGTTGTTACTAGCTACAAGTTTGTGCAATGTATACGTTGGAGATTGCTTGAGAGCTTTTATTTCTTGTGCAGTGCATGGTTATCCATTGTAAGATAGACAAAGCACGTTACATTGTGCAAGCATGCAATGGTGCAGTGTTTGTTGGGGAAACTTGTCTGCTTCTGTATAAATTGACAAAGCTGAATAACTTGTCTCTTGCACTAAAAAGAGTGAAACGTATGGGCTTCTGCATGGCTGCAAGCTATAGTAACTGACTAGCTTGTTCGTTTACTTGAGAATTGAGATTGACAATATTGCAGAAAAGGTTCAAAAGGATCTTGTTAATTAAAGGGATTTAATTACATTAGCTAAGATGCACCGCCACTATTTGTACCATATGTCATGTGGAATCTATCGTCTCCATCTCGCTATTCTTGAAATGAAACAGTGAGCAAACCACAAACACCCTGCTGATAGTATATTACTCCTAGATAGATTTTTTAAATAGTAAATTAATTTGTTGATATCGCAATTAAATCCGAGTTCAATTCCAAACTCAGCTTTAGCATATGCATTTCTTGCTGGAAAGGACGATACGAAATTCTGGATAAAAAGACAGGAAGTGCACATCAAAAAGGAAATTAAGAACGCCTCGAATTAAAACATGGAAATGATCGAACGAATTAGGGGGTGAAGAACTGAGGATAACGAGCTAGCTAGCTGAATTAGCAATCCCATTGCAGCTGATCCATGCCGTGGCCGGCGCCCCCGTAAAACAATCCGCACGACTCCATCAGCTCCAGGTCGAACGCTGTGGTGGCACCGGCGTCGCCATACACGACCGAGGAGACGTCCATCATATCCACGCCCTTGGCAGCTGCCGCACCGCCGTTCATCATCATTGGCGCCGGCGGCCCAACCACCTCCTCCTGCCCCAACCCTTGCTGCTGCTGGTGCTGATGCGACATTTCGATCCCTCCACCCATTCCATCAGGCTCAACGACGGTGGCCCACATTGCTGCCGTCTCGTCCATGAACGCTGCCATTCCCATGCCCTGGTTGAAGCCATTGCCGGCACTAGGCATGCCGGCGGCATGCTCTATGGAAGAGGACGAATTGGAGGAGCCATTCATGAAGTCCATGGAGGCGTGGACGGCGGCACCGTTCCGATCCCTAAAACTCATGAGCAAAGCACCGTTATGGTTGCTGTCGTCGTACGGGTAGCCCTGCTGCATCGCCACGGCGTCTTGCTGCCCCATCACCATGCCAGGGTTAGGGACGTCGTACAATGCCGGAGGCACCGCAACCGTTGCAGGCGCTTTGGTCGGGGAGCTGATGGTGAACGGCGGCGTGTCGTTGCCGTTGGACGACTGGAACTGGGATGCAGCATGGTTGTTGCTAGGGTTGATGCCGCTGTGGGAGTGGAGGAGGTTCTTGGAGGCCGGGAGCAGGTTGTGTGTCTTGGGGTCGAGGCCCTGCGCGATGAGCTTCTTCTTGATGCACGAGTTCCAGAAGTTCTTGACCTCGTTATCAGTGCGCCCCGGCAGGTGCTTGGCGATCTGCGCCCACCTGCCATGCCATGATGCGATCGACCAGTCGGATCAATTCAATTGTCTCTGAGTTTAAAGCTGCCACCAAGCTGAATAATTCAGCCAGACACACATGTCTTACCGGTTGCCGAGGATCCGGTGGACGTCGAGGATGGTGCGCTCCTCCTGCTCCGAGAAGGTGCCGCGCTTGAGGTCCGGGCGGAGGTAGTTGATCCACCGGAGCCGGCAGCTCTTGCCGCACCGCTGCAGACCTAAACCAACACCACCACGACCCCGAGGAGAAGTAGCATCGAGTCAGATCTGCGCGATCGAGCTGGACTAGCGGAGTTGGGTAAGGTTCACGGACGACGTACCGGCGTTCTTGGGGACGGCGCTCCAGCAGCTGTGCCCGTTGGCCGTGATGTACCTGAGGAGCTTCTCGTCCTCCTCCGGCGACCACAGCCCCCGCTTCACCTTCTGCTTGCTGCAGCAGTGGTGCCCCATGGCCGCCTGAGCCTGACCTAGCTAGCCGATCGACTCACCCTCCTCCTCTTCCTCTCACGCGTACACACACCCACACACGCACGCAGAAACTCAGGCACGGCGCTGCCCGTTTGTCCGGGTCAATTGAGCTTTATGCCGCTGTGTGTGGAGGAAGGGAACACCAAATAAAGTTTGTCCATTGTCGCATCCATCGAAAAAGGTAGCTAGTACGTTGGAGGAGGAAGTTTCAACTCACCAGGTGATTGATATCGTGATGACCTAGTATAGTAGCAACAGTGAACTGCCAGCAGCAACCAACTCTGTTAATTGCAAATCTAGTTTTGTCGTCAGTATAGTACGTGTTTGCTAAAACTTGTGAAGCTAGGCTAGCTGCCGTGAGATCGATGCTTAATTTACATGCAAGCTGCTGCCTGCCGGCGGGGACTCTTGAAGCACAAGAGAGATCGATATATATGGAAACGGGTGCACGCATGGGCTCTGTCGGTGCAAACATCGATAGTGATACTCTATGCACAGTCACTGTTGCAGATACCTACCACTTAATAAGTGAGGTCGATCAGGTTTAGTACCCTTCGTGCTTGTTAGTTAACACTCCCGGCGGTTTTCTTAAGCTCTCGTTTTTTAGACCGTGTGGCAAGATCGAAATTTTGATGCTATAATATTATCAGTCACCGCTGCACGCGCAGGTATGCACCATTCAATTAGTGAATCGGTCAGGTTTAATGTTATTATATCTAAAAAATTACTACTCCTAAGAGTTGTTGGATGCAGTGTGATTCGAGTCTGGTTAAGAGAGATTTAATCCAAATTCGAGGGGATTGAGTGAGTCGAACTGATCACATTGCATCCGAAGGATATTGCCCAATTCTTTTGGCGGATTAAAAAAAATCAACCCCCGCTAGTACAGAATGACACATCGGATTCCACTCTATGGAAATGACACGAGTTAGACGACGAAAAATCGCGATTTTACCGCTGTGGACGAGGCCTGCCATAATTGGGGCGTGGCTGTTCCGTGAACATTGGTTACGGAGAAATTTGGAACTCCGTCGCCCATGATATTGGCAACGGCCATAACTTTGCCTCCGTTTCCAATATTGCACTCTATGGCAACGGTTGGAAAAGGATATCCATTTGCGATGTGCTTCAGAAATTGCAGTTGCAAACTCGAAGCGCGTTTGTTCAATGCGGTTTAAATAACGAGGGATTGGAACCTCCTGGTAGCGGCTAATAAAATGGGATTGGAACCGCGCGAAGCCAGGCAGTTCTCGCATTCTCCCATTCGTTCTCTACCAGACTAGCACAACCACCATGGAGGACAACAGGTGGCAGAACGAGGAAGTCCCGAGCGACAATGCGAGCGGTGAGGACGCCGACCACGTCCCATGGCGGGATCAAGACGGGCTTTAGGGCTCGGACCCCAACGATTCGGGCCCCGACGACTTAGACCCGCCGTCTTCGAGCGAAGGAGAAGAGGACTCCGACGAGGAGGAGGCACCGGAGGATTGGGACCCGCCAGAGCCGTATTCTAGCAAAGAAGACGACTCCGACGAGGAGGAGGAGCATGCGCGGGAGTAGGCGGCGGCGGAGGAGGATGTAACATTCCAAGATT
Organism: Poa pratensis; assembly: GCA_947311845.1. NCBI lineage: Eukaryota > Viridiplantae > Streptophyta > Magnoliopsida > Poales > Poaceae > Poa > Poa pratensis. The sequence goes on from CAMZMU010000098.1 coordinate 6,009,047, forward strand.
TTAAAAATGTTGAAAATTCTGAAAAATCAAAAACTTTTTGAAAACTATATATATTTGATTTTAAAAATCCAAAATCATACATGCATTCATATTTTTTGTCTTGTTTGCATTTGAAATTTCAAAAGTTGGAATGTTACTTCCACTTGAAAACATATTTGAGAAAATTTCATAAAAGGGCTTTATTATGCTCTATATAATATTTTGATTTATATAGTCTTATTTGATCTATTTTAAAATTTGGTTCTATTTAATTATATTTATTTGGAAATTAAGTTTAAAATAAATTATTTTATTTGTGGTATTTTAATGTAATAAGCCACAAAAGATTTTATTTAAAATCCTATTTTTAAATTGACACAAAGTGTCAATTAAGCAATTTCGCAATATTTTAAAATTTGTATTTTGAAATGTATTGTAAAAGTGTTACCAAACAAGTTATTTTGATAAAGATTATTTCTACAAATTATTAGAAATTTGTTTGATTACATTTGGATGATTATTTCAAAAGTTATTAAAAGTTTCAGAAAAGAAAAACGAACAATTTTTTTTTGGAGAAGACCACCCGGCCGAGCCAGCCCAACTTCGGCCCATCTCTCTCGCGCGCGCGCAGCCCTGCACCAGCCCGTAGCCTCTCTCCGCTCTCTCTCACAGACAGGTGGACCCCACCTGTCATCACCGACACGGATCATCTCCTTCCCCAAATCGCGCCCACGACCGCGTCCGAGAAACGGCAGGAATCAATCCTTTGATTTCCGGCGATTTACTCCACCATTTACGCTCTCGTTTGCTCCTACTTAAACACCATCCCCTCCTCCCTCGTTTGCCCCAAGAAACCCAGCCCGAGAGCCCCCAGGCTGCTCGTGAGTTTCCTCGAAACTCCGCCACGGCCGCCGGCCATTTTCTTCAACTCCGGTGAACCTCGGCAACCCCGAGTCCTCCTATCCCTCCATTTCTCCTTCTTTCTTTCGTGCGCACCTTCCTGACAAGCTTCGGTATTTTTTTCGTGCATCAGATCGACGTGTTCTTCCTCGACCGAAGACGACCGCCGCCACCTGCACCTCTGGCGAGCAATCCAAGGAGGAACAGAGCACCTCGACGTCGTCCACCTCGCCACCGTGCTTTCCCCGACGCCCTGCATCCAGTGGTATAGGTCTCCCTTCCCCTGCCCCCGTAGAATGCGCGGAACGCGCGATGCCGACGCGTCGCCGGCAATGGCGCCACCGCCGCCGGAGTTTCTCCGGTACAACGGCACCGCTCTGTTTAGGTCTTTTAGATCTGGGCCGGTAGATCCAGATCTAACGGCTCCTGTTATTTCCCTGGCCGAAGCGGTACCAACCAATCACAGAGCGCCACGTAGCCTTTTCTTTTTCCTGTTTTTCTGTTTTAAACAGAATTTCATTAAAACTTGTAAAATCAATAACTTTAGTTCTGTTTGACCTAAAATAATAATTTTTATATATTTGAGATCCTCTGGATCTGTAGTTTATTTTAGATATGTTAGTTTTCAGTTTTGTCAAGTTCAAAAAATTCAAATTTCAAATGATTGATTTGAGTAAATTTGACATATCTTTAAATCTATTTGTTCAAAAATTGCAAATAAATTATATTTGGAAACCTTTGTTTATGTAGATTATTATGCCACTGTTAATTTTTACTTTTGGATTTATTTAAACTGTTTTAAATATCAGAGTCTTATTTGGAGTATTTTTGGCATATCTTTTGTTATAAAAACTATTTTTGAATGATTACAATTGTAGAAAATTTGTTTATTTGCTCTCTGTCCAGTAGTACTGTTTTATGTTTTTAGATAAAATGTATCATTACAGAAAGTTTTAATCTTGTGTTTTAAATTGCATTTCATGCATATCATATTTTATTGTATTGTTTTTATTGTTGTATGTTGAATGTGGCTTATTTCATGTGTTAGAATTTTCGGAGGGAAACGAGGACTATTGCAGCTGTGACTACTGCTCTCCTTGCTGCCTAGGCAAGTGGCACATTCATAAATTTCTAAGTATTTTTGTCTATGCATGACTTAGTTTATTTTCTTAAGCATGTGTAAGTGTTATTAGTATTGCTATGCTAATTTTTTTTAGAATAGCACCGTTCTACTAGTTGGTCTAGAATCCTATTATAACTTGGTAGAATTATTGAGATGCTATGCTAAATGGTTTTTATAAAAACTTAATTTCTACTAAGTCAATGAACTACCTGGGTGTGTGGATGGATTTAAGCACTTCCCCAGTTTTGGGAGTATAAGTTGCTAGAAGAGGGTGATTCCCCCGCAGGAGTATAGATCATACGTGATTTCCCGGGTTCGGGAGGATGGATCACACTACAGTAGCCACCCAGGAACAAAGAGATTTGAAGATACTCCAAGTGAAGATTGCTCCAGTGCAGCCGAACAAGGAAGACGACGAAGGATCTCATCATGCCAACTTCAAAATAAAACTTGTTAGTAAACAACATTAGGGACTCACCGGAGTTTACCGGAGGTAGTCACCTGACTCACCGGAGTTTACCGGAGGTAGTCATCTGACACACTGGAGTTTACCATGTGTTGTCGGTTCACTGGAGTTTACCAGTGTTACCAATTTAATAGATGCAAAATGTTTTCAAAGTGATAGGATAAAACTTGCTTTATGCAAAATAGCCTTTGAACTCCACCAGCCTAAATATGCATATAGGTTATTAGAGTTATTCCACTAAGTGTCCACAGAGTGTCACTTGCCAGTTCCATTTTATATGGTTCTGACCCACCTTGTTGCAACATTTTTCCTGTTGCAGATTGTTCGACGACGAGTGAGATTTCGTTTAAGGGTTTCGAGTCTGCAACCAACATGTTTCGCCTGTGGCTGCATGAAGATGATGGAGACTCCATGAAGAATAATGTTTTCCGCTGCTTTACTCTTTCAAAGCTAGCTTCGTGCTATGCAAGTTGTAACGAATATTTTCCTAAGTACTGGATCCGCGTGTAATAATTGATACTGTTGTGATATTCATCTTAAACTGTGTGTGCAAATGAATCGATCCAGGGTTTGCACTATACACAGGGACTTGCCAATTTTTAAGTGCAGGTCCGCTACAGATGGTATCAGAGCACTGTGTTGCCTGTAGGTTCGAAACCCTAAGTTTGGTTAGAAATAAGAAAGCCCATAGGACAAAAATGTATTTAATCTTCGTCTAAAACTTTTCTAAGTCATTCTTGTAACTATCTTAACTATTTGCCTTCTAAGTAATCTCCTCTTGTTTTTAGATGACCAGCCTCACGAATCCATCAAGAAAGGACCAGTGATGACCATGACTCTACAATGTGAGACTGATTTTCCAAAAGCACTTAAGGATAACATGAAGAGCTTGGGATTTGAAGGAGAAGCATTATACAAAGGATTTCCTTTCATGGATGAAGGTCAAGAGTACTGGTGGGTTCAACTCCATATATACAAGAGCAAAGACGATGACCACAAGACCAAAGGTTGCTGCATGTTCACAAACCCAATACTCCACACATCATTCTTTGATTCCGCAAGAAGTGCAGCATGGGAGGCCATCGAGCACCTTGGAGAAAGACTTCGATTTAGACTTCTCAACACCCAGAAGCACCTTGATGAACTCAAGGAAATAGAGGAGGAACTCGATGCACTCAAGAAGGAGATAGACTAGATTCCCTATGTATTAGAATAACGAGATTGCGATGATGTATTGACCTATCAAATTGTGGTATGGCAGTACCCATGTTTTATTTTCAGAACCCCGTGTGTTTGATTTCCTTTCGACTAGACCATGTTTTATTCGAAAAGTTAAGTTGAGCTTGGTTTTATTGTTGTGTTTATGTTAAATGCTTGTATGGGTAGAAATTTTCTCCTAGATCTGTCTATCTTTTACTCATCTATGCTAAAACCCACAGATGCCTCCCCGTCGTGCACCTGAAAACAACAACAACAACAACGACAACAACAACTCCGAAGCTATGATGCAACAGTTGATGGCAGCGCAAACTCAGCTGATGACTATGATGGCTCAATTCATGGCCAATCAGAATGGACCGCCGCCACCACCACCTCCTCCCCAAGTGGACAGACTTGCCAGATTCCTGAGGCTTAGGCCTAACAAGTTCTCCACTGCAACGGAGCCAATTGTGGCAGATGACTGGCTGCATTCTGTGCACAAGGATCTGGTGACTTGTGAGTGTACTGATCCTGAAATGGTAAGGTTTACCACTCATCTGTTGGAAGGACCAGCTGCTCAATGGTGGGAAACTTATCAAATCACCCACCCTCTGGACACTTTGACTTGGGATACCTTCAAGGAAGGCTTTCGTAATGCTCATATCTCCTCGGGCATTATGAACTTGAAGCAAGAAGAGTTCCGAAACCTGAGGCAAGGGAACAAGACACTTAAGGAGTATATGGATGACTTCCATGCATTGTCTCGTTATGCTCCTGAAGACATTGACACTGAGGGCTGAGTGACGAGCTAAAAATTCCTTTGACAGTCGCTTACGCCCCGAATTATCAGGCCCTTCTGGACCAAGCAATCACACTGGAGGATAGCATCAAGAAGGCTGAAAACAGAAAGAGGAAGCTGGGTATGAACAAACACCATTCTGAGCCTTCATTCAAGAAGCACTTTTCTCATGATGCCAACCATGGACATAAACATGGGAACCACCATATTGGAGGAAGCAACCACAACCATCATGGCCATAACAACAATGAAAACTTCAAGGGGAACAATGGTGTCCATAGGGATAACCACCACAATGGTCAACCCAATGGCAATGGTCAACACCCTTATCATGGCAAGAAAGATCTTAGTCAGGTACAGTGCTACAAGTGTAAGAAGATGGGACATTATATAAGTGATTGTCCTGAATGGAAGAAGGAAGAAGCTGCCAAGCCAAATCCTTTCGATAAGGGATATGTGAACCATGTCCACATGGAAAGAAGTTACAATGAGCCTAGTATGGTGAATGGTACGTTCTCAATCAAGTATCCAGTTTGAAGTATGACTACCAACAAAAATTTCTTTTAAGGGTGGTAGCCACCCAGATAACCCAGACACAACCTTTTTGCTAACCTTCTCGAATCTCGAGGACGAGATTCCTTTTAAGGGTGGTAGTCTGTAACATTCCAAGATTTTAAAAATGTTGAAAATTCTGAAAAATCAAAAACTTTTTGAAAACTATATATATTTGATTTAAAAAATCCAAAATCATACATGCATTCATATTTTTTGTCTTGTTTGCATTTGAAATTTCAAAAGTTGGAATGTTACTTCCACTTGAAAACATATTTGAGAAAATTTCATAAAAGGGCTTTATTATGCTCTATATAATATTTTGATTTATATAGTCTTATTTGATCTATTTTAAAATTTGGTTCTGTTTAATTATATTTATTTGAAAATTAAGTTTAAAATAAATTATTTTATTTGTGGTATTTGAATGTAATAAGCCACAAAAGATTTTATTTAAAATCCTATTTTTAAATTGACACAAAGTGTCAATTAAGCAATTTTGCAATATTTTAAAATTTGTATTTTGAAATGTATTGTAAAAGTGTTACCAAACAAGTTATTTTGATAAAGATTATTTCTACAAATTATTAGAAATTTGTTTGATTACATTTGGATGATTATTTCAAAAGTTATTAAAAGTTTCAGAAAAAAAGGAACAAATTTTTTTTTGGACAAGACCACCCCGGCCGAGCCAGCCCAACTTCGGCCCATCTCTCTCTCGCGCGTGCAGCCCAGCACCAGCCCGCAGCCTCTCTCCGCTCTCTCTCACAGACAGGTGGACCCCACATGTCATCACCGACACAAATCATCTCCTTCCCCAAATCGCGCCCACGACCGCGTCCGAGAAACGGCAGGAATCAATCCTTTGATTTCCGGCGATTTACTCCACCATTTACACTCTCGTTTGCTCCTACTTAAACACCACCCCCTCCTCCCTCGTTTGCCCCAAGAAACCCAGCTCGAGAGCCCCCAGGCTGCTCGTGAGTTTCCTCGAAACTCCGCCATGGCCGCCGGCCATTTTCTTCAACTCCGGTGAACCTCGGCAACCCGAGTCCTCCTATCCCTCCATTTCTCCTTCTTTCTTTCGTGCGCACCTTCCTGACAAGCTTCGGTATTTTTTTCGTGCATCAGATCGACGTGTTCTTCCTCGACCGAAGACGACCGCCGCCACCTGCACCTCCGACGAGCAATCCAAGGAGGAACAGAGCACCTCGACGTCGTCCACCTCGCCACCGTGCTTTCCCCGACGCCCTGCATCCAGTGGTATAGCTCTCCCTTCCCCTGCCCCCGTAGAACGCGTGGAACGCGCGATGCCGATGCGTCGCCGACAATGGCGCCACCGCCGCCGGAGTTTCTCCGGTACACCGGCACCGCTCTGTTTAGGTCTTTTAGATCTGGGCCGGTAGATCCAAATCTAACAGCTCCTGTTATTTCCCTGGCCGAAGCGGTACCAACCAATCACAGAGCGCCACGCAGCCTTTTCTTTTTCCTGCTTTTCTGTTTTAAATAGAATTTCATTAAAACTTGTAAAATCAATAACTTTAGTTCTGTTTGGCCTAAATTAATAATTTTTATATATTTGAGATCCTCTGGATCTGTAGTTTATTTTAGATCTGTTAGTTTTCAGTTTTGTCAAGTTCAAAAAAAATTCAAATTTCAAATGATTGATTTGAGTAAATTTGACATATCTTTAAATCTATTTTTTCAAAAATTGCAAATAAATTATATTTGGAAACCTTTGTTTCTGTAGATTATTATGCCACTGTTAGTTTATACTTTTGGATTTATTTAAACTGTTTTAAATATCAGAGTCTTATTTGGAGTATTTTTGGCATATCTTTTGTTATAAAAACTATTTTTGAATGATTCCAATTGTAGAAATTTTGTTTATTTGCTCTCTGTCCAGTAGTACTGTTTTATGTTTTTAGATAAAATGTATCATTACAGAAAGTTTTAATCTTGTGTTTTAAATTGCATTTCATGCATATCATATTTTATTGTATCGTTTTTATTGTTGTATGTTGAATTGTGGCTTATTTCATGTGTTAGAATTTTCGGAGGGAAACGAGGACTATTGCAGCTGTGACTACTGCTCTCCTTGATGCCAAGGCAAGTGGCACATTCATAAAATCCCTAAATATTTTTGTCTATGCATGACTTAGTTTATTTTCCTTAAGCATGTGTAGGTGTTATTAGTATTGCTATGCTAAAACTGTTTGGAATAGCACCCTTCTACTAGTTGGTCTAGAATCCTATTATAACTTGGTAGAATTATTGAGATGCTATGCTAAATGGTTTTTATAAAAACTTAATTTCTACTAAGTCAATGAACTACCTGGGTGTGTGAATGGATTTAAGCACTTCCCCAGTTTTGGGAGTATAAGTTGCTAGAAGAGGGTGATTCCCCCGCAGGAGTATAGATCATACGTGATTTCCCGGGTTCGGGAGGATGGATCACACTACAGTAGCCACCCAGGAACAAAGAGATTTGAAGATAATCCAAGTGAAGATTGCTCCCAGTGCAGCCGAACAAGGAAGACGACGAAGGATCTCATCATGCCAACTTCAAAATAAAACTTGTTAGTAAACAACATTAGGGACTCACCGGAGTTTACCGGAGGTAGTCACCTGACTCACTGGAGTTTACCGGAGGTAGTCATCTGGCACACTGGAGTTTACCATGTGTTGTCATGGTTCACTGGAGTTTACCAGTGTTACCAATTTAATAGATGCAAAATGTTTTCAAAGTGATAGGATAAAACTTGCTTTATGCAAAATAGCCTTTGAACTCCACCAGCCTAAATATGCATATAGGTTATTAGAGTTATTCCACTAAGTGTCCACAGAGTGTCACTTGCCAGTTCCATTTTATATGGTTCTGACCCACCTTGTTGCAACATTTTATTTCTTCTGTTGCAGATTGTTCCGACGACGAGTGAGATTTCGTTTAAGGGTTTCGAGTCTGCAACCAACATGTTTCACCTGTGGCTGCATGAAGATGATGGAGACTCCATGAAGAATAATGTTTTCTGCTGCTTTAACTCTGTCAAAGCTAGCTTCGTGCTATGCAATTTGTAACGAATATTTTCCTAAGTACTGGATCAGCGTGTAATAATTGATACAATGTTGTGATATTCATCTTAAACTGTGTGTGCAAATGAATCGATCCAAGGATTTGCACTATACACAGGGACTTGCCAATTTTTAAGTGCAGGTCCGCTACAGAGGAGCACGCGCCGGAGAAGAACGCACCGGAGGAGGAGGAGCATGCGCCGGAGGAGAAGACAACCAACAAGAAATGACGCTGCGCCGAGGACGACAATGGCGCGGAGGAAGGTCGGAAGAAGAACAAGTAGAGTAGATAGTTAAGTTCTTCTGTAAATTATTATTGAACATAATTTTATTGCTTGTTCTGCATCCTTCATAAGTAGGCCCAGTGTGTCAGTGAACAAATTAAAGGATATGGTTGTTTATCGCCTCGGTTTACGATGTTGTACTTGTGCTATAAATGCGCCATTCCGACAACCCTAACACTCTCACTCTCACTCTCACAGTGTGGCGGCGCATCCAAGTGGAGCCAGACCTAACCCTTATCTCTCAGATCTGAACGACGCGACCGGCATCGAGCCGCCGCGCATCTTCCCCGAGTGGCCCGGCCGCAAACCGCCGCGCATCTTCCCCGAGCGGTGCATCGGCGAGCCGCCACACATCTTCCCCGAGCGGCGCATCCGGCAGCGCCGCCGCACAATTAGTCCGGATCCGCTGGTCTCTTGCCAGAGTATGTCTGTTATAGCATGTTTAATTTAAACTCTTTGTAGTATCGCTAATTTAGTATATTTGTAGTACTGCCGATGATGAATACATCCCTCACTACTATGTTAATAGGGTTTAAGGTTTAGGGTCAAGGATTTGTTTATAGTAACATTATATTAAGCGACCTAGACCCTAGATCTTACACTTTATTTAAGTTCTAGTAGGGTTATGTCTGAGGTTTATACATTAATCCTTTTGTCTATGTGCTTATCCTCGTTATGGTTTTGTGTAGCTAACTTGCAAGTGCATGGAATCGTCCTCGTAATAGTATGTTTCGGCGACAATGCATAAAAATGGTGAGGCTGTTGAAGGAATCATGGCCTTAAAGTTTTGCCTCCAAATCGTTTAGATCGGACTGCAAGCTCACGGATATAGGCACCACTAGTACAGAACGACACATCGGAAATGGACCAAAAAGCCCATCGTAAACGGAGAAACGGTCCGTGTCCCCGACCCCGTCACTGATGTGAAGGGGCACAATGGCAACGGTGATTTTGATCGTTTCCAATAAGTTTGGCAACGGGCATAATATATAATCGTTGCCTTAACTCTTTATATCAGATACGGAGATTAGTTTTTGACCGTTTGTAATGAGGGCTAAAGGAAACAAAAAAAAGCCGGTGACGCCTGCTGCACCATCGACGGAGCCCTGGCTCCTGCGTGACGGCCGCCGGTTCTTCACCTTCCTCTTCGCCCAGCATCAGTGCGTGGTCTTCTTCTTCTACCTAGTTAGTACTGCACAAAAGTCTTGCTCCTGGAGGCGCCGGCTTCAGTGGGCCGTGTGGACGGAGCCCCGCTCCTCCGTCTTCACGGCCGCCACATCGTTTCCAGGTTTCCTCCTCGCCCTAAAGGAGATGAAAAAATTCAAAAGGTAAGCTTCTTCATCTCTAAACAAGATAGATAAATATGCAACATAATATTAGGCAACGAAAGGCCAAGACAACATTTTAATCACCGGCTTTCTACCAAAGACAAAACTAAACAAAAATGATTTGGATTTGTGTCTCATAATTAGATTGGACACACATTTCAGGGATGGAGCTGGTGAGCCAAATAGGATGCACAAGCTGTGTATTTGTGCATAGCACAAGGATCACTAGCTCCACCCCGGATCACACGGTGTCACCATATTTTAATCATCGGCATAAGGCGAAACAGTAGAACTAATTACAACTAGAACATAGCTTAAACCTATGTCTCAACAATGCTTACTAAAAATAGAGCAGATCTATGTCTAAACAATTAACTACTTACAACTAGAACAAAGCTAAAATCTATGTCTAAACAATGCTTACTAAAAATAGAGCAGATCTATGTCTAAACAATTAACTACTTACAACTAGAACATAGCTAAAATCTATGTCTAAACAATGCTTACTAAAAACAGAGCAGATCTATTTCTAAACAATTAAGTTCTTACAACTAGAACAGAGTTAATCTACTGAAACGAGCAAAAATATGTGCAAAATAAAAAACCCTAATCTACTGCACTGGGGTCTTACATTAGGTGAGGCGGGCTCGCTTAGCGTCACCGCCGGCGACGGAGCTAGCACCGGCCACCCTGGCGACGCCTCCACCTCGAGCCCCTTGCCCTCGCCAGGTACCAAAGAGAGGGCTATGGCGGCTCGGAGGTCCAACTAGAAGACCGCCTCGTCGGCGCGTTCGACCAGGTTCGAGGCCTCGGAGAGGAGGACCGCCGCCTGTAGATCGGCCTCGCCCTGACGACGATGCATGTCCTGGCGCTCGAAATCGGCGTGGGAGAGCTGGCAAGCGATCTCCAGATCACGATCCTCCTCCTCTTCCTCGTCGTCGGAGGACGAGGACGATGAATATGACGAGGAGGAAGACGAAAGGTTCCGAAAGCGAGGAAGGATGCCGGGGTAGCCCGCTTGGCGGATCTGGCGGTAGCTACAATGGCGGCCAGTTGAGCGGCAGCGGCCGGAAGGGTGCGGAGTGCTGGAGCCTTCGGCGTGCTCTTCCTGCAGCGCCAGCGGACGTTGGCCACGGCACCGGCCCGCGGGGGCCAGAGCGTCGGCGACCTGTTCCGCAAGCTCGTCCTGCAACACCAGCTAACGCTGGCGCTGTGTGAAGGCACGGAGGGTGGGGCGGCTGCGGCCGCCGAAGCGGCCTTGGCCGTGATGTCCAGATCTACCAGTGCGGGCCGTGGAAGCCATGCGAGACAGTGGAGACAAAGGAGACTGTGCGGCGGCTAGGGTTGGTAGTGAGAAAGAGAGAGTGAGAGTGAAGGGCGTAGGGTTCTTATAGGCCGCGTTAACGGGCTGTCGGGCTGCTTATTTTGGCAACGGAGATTTCCAAAACGTTCGTGTGCGATGAGCACATATCGGTAACGGAGGTGAAATAACCTCCGTTGCCAGTATGTAATTCCTAAATGTCCGTTGCCTTTGGCGTGGGCCTGTCTTACGGCCCAGTGCGGGCACGCGGGGGATGTCGCGATTTTCCGTCGCCTAACTCATGCCGTTGCCATAGAGGGGTATCAGATGTGTCGTTCTGTACTAGTGCGCTTAAGGTGTAAACTGTTTTCATCTTAAAATGTATTTATGTCATGTAGCATCATATTTGGCTCTATTCTTACTATCCATGTACTTTTTATGCAGAAGCACAATGCTAGATCCAAATAAGCTTATTTAAATGAGCTAAATACAAAGCGAGATCATATCCATGAACCGTCGATGTTGTGACGTTTCGTTGCACTGTACAAAACACTTTTTTAATTAAGAGTGTCTTGGACAGCGTGGTCGAAATGTCACAGCGGTGACGTTATTATATTTCGACGACGCCGTCCAATAAGAAGATCAAATTCATGAACTTGCCGAAGTTGTGAGGCAAATGTAACAGTAAGTCATGAAGATAAGTTTAGTTACGAATGACAAGGATAAATTAGTTACGATGGGCGAACTGAGAAAGAAACTCGGTGGAGCTTGAAAAGAGTGGAGCACCATAAAGATAAGTTTAGAGAGGCATGACAATGATAGGTTTAGTGAGGCAAATGTAACAACAATGTAATGGTGACATTCGGTATACGTTATGAATGGATTTGCTATCATTTTTGTGATTTGTGTTGTGAGATTTTCATTGTCCAGTGGCACCTGTATACGTATTGTAGGCTTACGATGAAAAAACCTCAATGCAAACGGGTAAATTCAAATACTCTGTTACTAATGAGCTCGACACTGAGATAACGGAGGTATGTGCACAACCGTTGCCAAAAAGAGGCCTCATCGGTGACGGTTTTTTACCTCCGTTACTGATGTGAGTCTTCACATCAGCAGTGAGGGCGGGGACATGTACGGACCGTTTCTCCATTTCCGATGGGTTTTTTGGCCCGTTTCGATATATCGTTCTGTACTAGTGCCCTCCCCAGCTTATTAATTAGAGCTTCTACAATTGTTTTTCCACATTTAATAATAGAAGTTTCGAATAATACACTCGGCGGCTTATGGGAGAAGGGGAGAAGGCGGTTTATTTTCTAAGCTGCTTTTGGATACTCATGGGGAAGCCAAATACCCGTTAGTCACAGTTTGTGCTCTAGAGTGTATCAAGAAAATGTATTCGACCTTGCATCATTCAGTTAGTGGGTCACAAAACTACACGGTTGTAAACATCATTTCAAAACCAAATTGGTTTGGCTGCACCGTCAGGGTTTCAAGGACTTAGTTAAAGATGTTTGGAATAGACACGTCGATGGACGAAGTATCATACAAAGAAGGAATAATTAAATTAACAACGACAACATTGGAAGTGATGGACGTTTATACTACTTGTTGTATGTATAAAAAGAAAACAAACAATTTTTTGGGATCATTGATAATCTCGAGGAACCCGCAGAAACACCTCTTTTTCCTGACCAGGAGAATGAGCTTAAAACCCAATCGAACAAAGAAAGTCCACATTTTTTTGTGAGTAAGAGCGTAAGTAAAAAAAACTGCAAGCTTAGTTTATTCTCAAAGGAGATAGATACAAGGTCTATCATGCTGTAGCAAATGACCCCATGAAAGAAGTACAGTCACAGTCTCCACCAGGATGAGGGTATAATGGAGGGTCACAATAAGCTAAGAGCATCTCCAACCCAACTGGACAAATTTGGCCCCCTATCTGTACCGGACATGTATGGACGTGTCCGCGGACAGGGCCAGTGCAACTCTCAAATGTGCGCATCAACATCCGTCCCCCTCCATCTTCACCCCTCAAAATCATACTAGCCACGCAACATAGATCAAATATGGATATCACCATAGTTTGACGGATACAGTTTCAGACAAAAAATTTCGGACAATGCTCAACTAAAACAGGAGGCCAGATCGGAGCTTCACTAAGGGGGGATCGGGTCATCCACCACCACGACATATGCGGCGCCCGCCGCTTCACGTTGCCTCTTCTTGGCGCGCCGTGCCATCAGGCTCTAGGACTGCTCTTTGCGTTCCCTCTTCTTTTTGTCCGCTTCATTTTCCGGAGCAGGTAACCCCTTCAAGATGTTTCAACAATGGGTCAACCGCCATGGCATTCTCTCAAGGTGATTATACAAAAGGATGCCGCCCTCCATCTAGCAAATAAAAGATCACTCAACATATGCAATAATAATAAGTTAAGGAACAACCAAAATTAAGCACCCAAAACTTAAATTCCCCACTTGGCATAGCACTCGGCAAACTTGTTGATGGAGTCTTGGATGCATGCCCATGTATGCAGGAGAGATTCATCAGTCCGGCTTGATTCCGGATCTTTGAACATTTGATGGATTTTTTACCCACAATTACTAGGCTTTTGACTCATCACCAGAATTGCTTAGGGCCAAACAAATCTTGCACAACAACCCGTCCTTATGAATGGAGTAGCGATTCCCTCTTGTTCTCTTCCGGTCTGGCATTCAACCAACAAATATCACCAATTAACTACCATCCTAAAATAAGATCCTACAATGGTAAAGGAGATGCGGAGAGACATACATGCGGATGACCGAGTACTTGTCTGGCCCCAGCGTCGGAGTTGCCTGATCCGGCGCTACGTTTACTGGCAAGTCGGAGGCGCCGCTATCTTGTCCTCCAGTGCGCGGCGGTGAACGAGCTCCTCGTCGTCGGTGGCGCGGCGCTAGAAACCTCATCCTCCACTAGTGCATCTCAGTAGAGGTTGGTCTCAGACAACCCAGATCCGCTGCCGGAGCCAGCCATGGTCGAGCGTTGGGGAAGGAAAGAATGGGGATGATAGTGAAATGGACCGGGGAGAGTGAGTTAGGGTTTGGTGTAGGATGGGATGGAGTGGGTTATATGTAAGGGTCAGACATGGCCAGATCCGACATGGCGGGCGCGTCCAGACGGCCCTAATCTCCCCACCACACACACACACACATACACACATATGGGCTACTATGAGGCTGGATAACCCGAACGTTTGGCTGAATTGTTTTTTTGGGGGGGGGGGGGGGGTAAAAGCTTGTAAAACAAAATATTATAACTGCCTCTTTGAGGCACCGGATGAAGGAAAATTCTTTTAAGACGAGTCCCATACTAATGACATTATTCAGTTTCATAGACCCAAAACGAGTCCCTCACACACCTTTCACAGATGATAAGGTGAGAATGATTGTTTTCCATATGGAGCATTGAAAGGTTCCGAACTCAGTTGGCTTACCGCATGAGTTTTATCAAAACTTTTAAGATGCAATCAATAACGACCTTCTACAACTGTTCAACAATCTGCATGCTCGGACTTTTGGAATTGTTTGAATTGAAACTCGGTGAGATTATCTTGTTTCCTAATACAAAGGAGGCAAGATCTTGGTTCCGGACTCCTTTTTTTTGCGAAACACAGTACGTGAAGGAGATATGCCCTAGAGGCAATTAATAAAGATATTTTATTTGTCATATCTTGATTGTTCATAATACGTTTTGTACCATGCTATAACCGTATTAAGCGGAAACATTAATGCACGTGTGGTATGTAAACAACCAGGTTCCTAGTAGCCTCTTTACTAGTCCGTTGTGCGATTGATGATCGAAATTTCCTGATCATGTGACATTTATGTCAGTTGACAATGGAGTCAATCATTAGGTGAATGATGTGATGGACGCACCCAATATTTATAGGACTTAGTCATTACGCCTTCGACCGTGAGATTAACTTCAATTGCTACTTCTGGAAGATACTTTTATTGCATCTAACGTCATTTCTTACATAGGATGACAATAAAGGTATGGTGTCCCTCTCGGGTATCGGAAGGAAGTATGTTGAGGCGAGGGATCAAGAGTGGGATTTGCCAATCCGCATAGCAGGATAGATACTCTGGTCCCACTCGGTGAGATTACATCAATAAGCTTGCAATCATGTGACTAGGTCACGAGGATGTAATATCACAGATGAGTAAAGATAGTATTGTCAAGTAACGAGATCAAGCTCGGTATCATGATACCGGAGATCGAGTCTCGGACAAAGTAAGTATCGCCTAGCAAAAGGCCCGAGACTTGACGTCTAAGGTTCAAACGACAAAGTTATTCGTAGACACACAGGGGCTATCATGAGTATCACGACCTCGCTGTTAGTCATTGATCGGAGAACGGGTCTCGATCATGTCTGGAGTGATCCCGAACCGGTAGGGTGTCACACTTAAGGGTAGGTGACGTTTATTTAGATTGGACACAGAAAACAAAATAGAGAGAAAAACACCGGAAGTGTTCCGGGACATATTCGAAGAAGTTCGAGGCTGACGAAATAGTTTTCGGAGCCGGAATAAATTAGATACTATGTATTTAATATTAATTAGTGTAATTAATAATTAATTTTTTTATTTTCGAATTTTTAAAGGCAGCCCACCTAAATGGGCTTTGACCGGAGGTCAAAGGCCCATAGGGGGCCGAACCCCAAAAGGGAGAGGGAGGGGAGGGCCGACCGGCCTAGGTGGGCCACATGGGGCCCACCTAGGGCTGGCGCACCATGATGGTGCGGCTGGCCATGGGGAAATAGTCCCACATAGCCAGGCCACCAAAGTTGGCTGCCCTCCTCCACCTTTAAATAGGGGTGCCCCCATGCCTTTGAAATTGCACCATTCCCTCTCTCTCTCTCATCCGTTTAGACGTGGCCCCACAATTGGGGCTACGCACGGGTTGAGGTTTTCTCCACCATACGTACTCCGCCGTGCTGCTGGTTTCTCCGGTCCAAGTCTTCTACTTTCGCTGCTTTGCTGGATCGGAGCCCGGAGGTCGTCATCTTCTCCGTACGTGTGTAAGCTCTGCGAGGCGCAACGCTTGGGGCGCTTGGAGGAGTTCGTCTTCACGACCTTGAGGTCGGCTTCGTCGGCTTCATCAACAACGCTTGTTGCGGGAGCGTAATCCCCGCTATCGGTCTACAAGGGTATGTATATCGTTCTCCTCCGTTACTCTACATCTGCATAATAATAGATCCTGGCTAGTTTAAGGTTATCGTTGTTAGGAAATTTTTGTTTTCTGCCTACGATCCCCTTCAGTACGGACGCAGACACTCATATACACGCGCATACACTCATCTCTATGAACGCACGCACGCACACCCTACCCCTATGAGCACCTCCGAAAGACTGAGCCGGCGGATCAGGTCTTGAGATTGACGAAGTCACCATTGGCGCCTCGCTGTCAACGGGAACGTCAAACATGGGGTCAAACCTAAATGAGAAACACAACCGTTAAACCCGGGGTTTGAACTCTGATGGGCTGGGGGTACAACCACCTTTCTAACCATCCAACCACCTTCGCTCACGTCGCTCCCAAGGGGGCGACACGGGCGACACCAGCGCGAGCGTCTCCCGCCCCCCGTTTCCGCCTCCTCCTCGCCGCCGTCAGGCGTAGCCTCGCCGGGCAAAGCTTGGGGGAGGGGGGTAGCCGGCGGCGGCGGGCCCTCCTCCCTCGCGCGCGGCGGTCTCCGACTGCTGCGATGCGGTGCCCTGGACGGCGTATTGCTGGCGGCGGAGCTAGAGCGCCGGGGCGGCGGCCCCGGATTCCTTCGGCGAAGTTGGCGCCCGTGGTGGCTGTGTGGCCAGCGCCACGGCCTGAGCGGGCAGTGGGCGCCATGGGCGCGGTGGCGGCTCGAGCTCGGCCGTGCGGGCCAGATCTGGGCCTAGCGGGCCCGAGGTCCCGTCGATCTGGCGTAGGTGTCGGTCTTCGTGGAGTGCGAGCAGTGCACTCTGCTGGTGGCCGCAGGGCTACTGCGGCGTTGCGGCATGGGCAGATACGGCTCCGGCCACCTGACCACGGCGGGCTGCACGGATGCGGAAGCCGGGGCGGCGGCCCCGGGCACTGTTTGTCGGCAGCGACGGCTCGCACGTGCTGGCCGTCGTTGTGCGGCAGAGGATCGAGGACCAGATCCCAGTTGGTCTTCGACTTGGCATGCCGGGGCGGCGGCCCCGGAGCAGTGGTGACTTTCGTCTGCCGCGGTGTGTGGTGCCGCGGCGGATGTGGTCTTTGCGGAGTTGGCGGTTCAGCGGCGAGGTTCCGCTCCGGCTCATGTGGCGAGGTTTAGGTGTTTCCGGGCGAAAGCCTCGCACTGGTCTTGGGCTGGTGCCGACGATGACGGCGCCTCCGCGCGTCGCTACTCCTTCTTGAAGGCATCGTTGTGGAACCCCGGACCTCTCCACACCTCGAACGCCAAGGTTTCTTCGGGTGAAAACCCAACTGGAGTTGCGGTGGTGGCGCCCTCGCCGTTATCTTCTTGAAGACACCGCCTTGAAGTACTTGGTGCTTTGGGGGAGACCGTGTAGCATAGCTCGCCGGTGAGGTTGGAGGATGCCGGGGTGGTGGCCCCGGACGGTGGCTGTGCGCCGAGGCGGCGGCCTCGGAAGGATTTTGTGACTTGTTTTGTGGATTTTTCTCTTAATTTTCTTTTCCGTTATTCATTTGACTAAAGGCTACCTTGTACATATTCTACCTACTATTAATCGAAAAGCCAGCAATTGCTGGATCTTTCAAAAAACCACACGTTGGTTCTCAATTTTGTGTAACTCCTAGGATTTTCTTCCCTAGCGCCAGTTTTAAGAGCTCGCGTTGTACATGCTCTTAGTTCTACAATTACCTGTAAATTCTTTATTCCAATACATTGTACACCAATACAAAAAGCTTATGAGTTGTGATCCAATAATTCTAAACCATCCAAAAAATAATTAGCAGTATCCGAGAAGAAATTGACCCAATAGATGGGAAATTGAGTTAGCATGCAGACTGCTCTGCGAAGAAAAAATTGTGTGCTATACATGTTCTCACAGTTGTATGTAGCCTATATTTGTGCAGCCTAAATATCGTGTGTAATGCTCGTGCAAGATTGCTGGTATCCAAGAGATATCGAGTCAGGTTTAACTTTCGAATAAACGACTAAACAGAGAACCCACGAAAACACTATTGCTTTTATTGCCACATCTCTTTCTCTTCATGTTCTTTTCTTTTTAGGATGCAGCACTGCACACGAAATAAACCTCCGGCAGTAGACACGAAAGCTCCTGCACCTGCAGACCTATCTTCCTTTCTCGAAGCCTAGCTAATCAGACAAAAGGAAAAGAGCAGAGCTGTCCGAAGTCTTGCGCCTCAAGCTGCCACTGCAAAGAAATCTTTTGGCCAATCTTCCTCTCGTCATCGTCATCAGACATTGTCCTTTCTCGTTGCAAGATAGCATGCAACCATGCCTATATATATGTATTTTTGTTTAAAGAAAAACCGTAGGAAAAAACAATACATGTCACGTGTATGTGGGCGAAATGTATACACAAGAGTCTTTGTTAAAACACAATATGAGCATTTGTGGGCCGTGCAAAAAGAGATATGTGCCTTGCTTTTCGGGACGTGTATGGATTTTGTCATTTTGAACCGAACCTATATGTATATATTTCGCCTCATTATACTATGTATGTTTTATATCACGGATCTACTGTAAATAACAATATCATTTTTTATAGGCCTGTGCAAAGTGCAATTAACTCTTTTGCCTGTGAGCATATACAAGTGGACGCTCCCTGTCATGAAGAAACGTCTCGGACACTGAAAATTACACGACATATTTATAAGTGGACTGGTGGCCCCCCTTTAGTCAATCTACCGAATGTTTTTCACGTTGGAGTCTTGTTATGAACGACGGCTAAGTTTTTCATGCTTATATTGAGACCGTATCAAGTGTTCATACCATTTGTCTGATGAACTTTTCTTGACTGTATCTCAGGTTGCAGGGCGGTGCCCGATCCGGCCCGCTTCCAAGTCAAAACTCGTTTGATTAGTTGTAATTTTCTCCACAAAATCAGCTCGTTTTGAACTAAAGTTGTGTTTTGCGGGCCTAGCGGGACGGCCGCTTGACACCTTTAACTGTATCTGTATGTTGTTTGGATAATGATGTTTTTTCTTGGCTACTTCTTACAATATAACGTATATTTTTTTGGGTACAGTTTCACAACGCCAAACTGAGGGTTATAGTTTGCGATCAATCAGATCTCTTCATTTTCCTTCTCCTCATAGGGATTTTGCTGGACCAATAATATAATCTTCAACCACAAATCGTCATTATTCATTACCTTGAGTTTTCAGCCCCCTCACTGCCTAATGATTATAGCTACCTGGAACTAACTAAGTCACAAGTTAACATACGTGTAAAGAACATAGGGACTAGTCAGATTGTGTCAAAATATAGTAAACCGCTTGGATGACTAATCAACGCCACTGTCAGAAAGCCGTGATTCAGTTTTACCGGCTCCGAAATGGAAATTTCATCGAATATTCCAAGATGACCCGCAGACGTTAACTCTAAAAGTTATTACGAATTGCTGGTTGAGTAACATCTACAATTGCTACCTGCATTTCTAAATTCCATACATCGTTGTCTCGCTTACTAGTCCCTGCACCCCACCCAGTTCAATCCTCGCAACATCGGTGTGATTACCAAACTCATACCTTTACCAATCTCTTGCTTGACGCGATAGTGACTGTATTAATGTTTTACTTGTGACAGGTCGGATGACGCGTAACGATCTGCATATAATGAACTACAAATACAAATGATCCTATCTAAGCATTTCCCCTATTAACAAGAGAAAAAAGAGAAGCATGGAAAATCCTGCATTTTGGTGTAGCTAGATACAATGGTGTAAACTAACACTCATTACTCGGATATAAATATTCAATATTATTAGAGTGGTGCAACAAAGTGAACTGAGGTTATGATCATTAGCGTCCTACGAAAACTGAAATATAGTTTGAGTACCATATATATTGCGTGAAGTTCATATTTCTGCACACTTGGCCACCATAAGAGAACCACGAAAA
The DNA here is from genome assembly GCA_947311845.1 of Poa pratensis. NCBI lineage: Eukaryota > Viridiplantae > Streptophyta > Magnoliopsida > Poales > Poaceae > Poa > Poa pratensis. Next base: position 6,029,158 of record CAMZMU010000098.1, read on the forward strand.
GACATTTTTTAGGGGAATTGTTGAAAGTTAACAGATTTTTAGAAATGGATGTGGTATACCCCGTCCTTGGCATCCATTAATAAACATGTCTATATTTTATTAATTTAGAAATTAAGGGTGTGGTTGGATTACACTATTTTCTGATTGTATCATGTTTTGTTACCGTCCTAGTTAGTTAAAGTAGAGCAAATATCCCTACCACATGATGCACTACACCTTTCAGGAAAAAGTTCAAGAGTTGTTTCGGTGTTCGTAGACAGTGAAATGCTGTGTATGACATTTTGGTTGATTGTTACAATCCATATTATCCAACTAGTATTGAATCCTTGACTCCGTGTTACCATTTATGTAACCAACTTATCCATATTTTTGTGACCATTATGTAGAGAAGTTATAAAAAACATCACGGCAAAATTCAACAATCTCAAACTAAGCCCAAGATGCGTTTCACACCAAATGAATGCTCTAATAGTAATTACACAAATAAGAATGTTTTGCAAATCTTAACACGTAAAAGTAATTCTAGCAAAAGTTTAACTCTGCACCATTTCTCATCATTTAAGTTTTTGAGATATTGATCAACTTTAATACTTCTATGCTACATCCGCAGCGCTACCTTGGCGGTGGCGACGCTCTTGGAGATTGGTTGTAAGGACCCCTCAGATTTACCAGTCCGAGGTGCCCACGTTATGTAAACAGATCACGATCCCAATGATCAGTGCATCGCGATCACATAACCAACATGGTATACAGAGTTACATCATCCAACTCGATTAGTACAAGACTTACATAAATGGTGGTCACACGACCAAGCCTGCAACCATCGTCACGCAGGACGGAATTAACTACGATATAGCGGAAGCTTTCGGCTAGCGCCGGCCCTCGTCACAACCGGACGCATTCCCACAGAGCAGTTGACCGGTGACACTCAGTTGGCGTAGTCGTCGGCGTACTCCTCCTTCTCGTCATACATCTCCTCGTTGAAATCTGGACATTGGAATATCCAGGGACACAGCCATGAGTACAATTACGTACTCGCAAGACCACCACCAGGCTTAAGTTTTCATGGTAATGCAATAAAAGCGTTTTCGAAAACTGGGATAGCTGCTATATATGACTATAGTGCTTAATTTTCGCAAACGATGCTTTTAGACATAGAGAATACAACATCTCCATATCTTTGTTAAAAAGGCATTTGGAGATATAATTCTCCTTATTTTAGAAATGGCAGAAACCATTTCCACGTTTGATAACACTTTTGTAAAACTTTTTCAAAACACTAGGATAGGGATGCCCCTTTTTCCTCTCCGGGTTCCGACTGGTTGACTCCCCGAGACCAACCATCTTCTCCCCAAATCCGTACCTCCCAGGTACCTCCTTGATGTCTCCTTTTTCCTTTGCCGAAAACAGTTTCTTTTTAAAACAGCTAGATCGGTGGCCTTTCCAACCGTTTTTTAAAACCTCCTTAATCAGAAGTGAGACACAAGCATTAATGAAGTATTTCAAAAAGTTTTTGTTGACTCTGATTTTTGGCTCTATAAAAACTATGTTTTTCTAGCTTCCTAAAATTGGGGCGTTACATTGGTAAAGCAGAGATGGCGAGGTTTAGGAGGTGGGATGTGACGGTGGATGCAGCGTGCATGTGCTTGATGTTGTTTGTTCATGAGGTGTGCGCTTGATTTCTTTGCGATTTGGGGCAGTCCTATGGATTTGGGATCAAGATGTTGGTGTCGGATCTATGCGCAAAGCAGATTGATCGTTTTGATCAATCCCATTCTCTGTTTGATCAACCAACTTGCTCTTCTGATCTCGTTGAAGCGGTGGAGGGACTTCCGCCATTGTGACATGATGATGGAGGTTTGAATGGAGAGGTTGGTGGGGCTTTCCATTCCCATCAGAGAGCAAACGCAAACTGTCAGGAGTCTCCCCCTCTTCATCTCAGTCACGCGTATTCTTAGATCAATGAAGGATGTAGACATTCTAGAAAGGTCAAATTTGGCTTATGATAAGGGCTCGTTCATCACCTTTACTATCTCTTCTGCCAGCGGCCAGAGAAAACTAGGGTTAGCTTCAGTGGTTGCTCGCGGTGATACTAGATCGGACCAACCGGTTTCTAGGGTGACATCAAATGTGGAGGAGTAGCCACAATTGGAATTCGTTTGTGTTCCTTACTATCGGGAGGCGTCGTGCAACTTCGTTGATGTGTGCAACACTCCCATGGTGAATTGGGAGCAAGACGATCAATGAAGGATGGTAGTGGCAGCATCATCAATCCCAACCCCATGAACAAAATTACAAGAACCAACAACAAAGGAGGAATCTCAGTCAAGGAGCTAGAATTATCAGAATCAACCTCAAGGCAACACTTTTAGGAAAATGTATATTCCTAAAACCATCAAAATATGTCATTTAGCATAGTTTGGAGGTGAAAGGACATTTCTTAATCCCTTTTGTTTTGTGTGTTAGGCAACAACACTAGTGATAATTTGATATGATGTTAAGTGTTGTAGCCTTTTAGGTGGTTAAAACATCAGTGCATCGAAACCAAAAAGAGAGAAGAAAAAAGCGTGCACGATTGGTATTCTTCTGTAGGTCACCGGATATTTTGAGCCGGATATTTCAAAGGCACCGGAATATCCGGTCGAGAAGTTGAACTCATGGAAATTCGGCTAAGGACCAGAGCGCGCATGATTTGTATGCTACTGAAGGTCACCGGATATTTCGAACCGGATATTTCATATGCACCGGAATATCCGGTCCAGAAGTTGAAGTGGTGGAAAACTGCTAAGGACCAGAACGCGCTGCCTTCTAGAGGTCACCGGATTTTTATACCGGATATTCCTGAAGACACCGAATTATTCGGTCCTAATTTGGACCGGAATATCCGGTTCCCCGACTCGCCAACGGCCATATTTCCTGCAGGGGTATAAATACCCCCACCTTCTTCAACCTCAAGTAGCTCGCCCAGAATTGAATGCCCTCCATTGTTGCAAGCTCAAAGTTCCTAGATCTCCCAATCCCTCCACCCAAACTTGTTGATCTTTGGTGGATTGAAGGAGAAGGCCCCGATCTACATCTTCACCGAGCCATTTTTCATTTCCCCCTCATTCACTTGAGGGGCCATTTGCTAGGGTTTTCATTGGCAGAACCTAGCCCCTTGTTGTACTCACTTGTTGTTGCTTGCTACAGGTGGTTGACTTGGGAGCCCCCAATCCATTTGTGGGTTGTGCCCCGAGAGTGTTGTAAAGGCTCCGGATTCCGCCTTGAAGGATTCCGATAGTGGAAGGTGAACCAAGCTTTGGCGAGGTTCATCGGAGAATAGGGTGAGGCCAGTTGTGGCGCTTGAGCTTTGAAAGCTCACACCCCTCCAACAAGACGTACTCCCTAAAAAGGAGAAACTCGGTAATAACCCCATGTCTCGCGTGCTTCCCGTTCGGTTACTTCTTATCTTAGCCTTTACTTGTATCTTGTGCCTTGTCTAGTGTTAACTTGTCATATAGGTAAATTCACCTTAGTTGCATATCTAGAGAATTTACCTTTATGTCAAGCCTAAATTTGAAAAAGAACTAAAAATTGAGTAGCACCTATTCACCCCCTCCCTCTAGGTGACCATACTGATCCTTTCAAGAGGGGAATGGGATTCCTACAACTACTTCCTCTACGGCTCTACCATAGTTATCTACTACTCAATGCCACAAATGCAAAGAGCAAGGGTACGAAACTGGATCTTGTAAGTTCAAAGTTAGTTTGTTACCATAACAATGATTCTCACTTAACTTCATTATGCCCTGGCCTAAACAGCTGAAACCAATTGCCAAATATATGGGTTATGCAGCTCAGTTTGGGATGCCTGCGATTCGGAATACTAAAGCCCAATTTAACAAGGAACATGTAAATCCTTTGGCTTTAATTTCTATGGTGGAGGGTGTGATGGATGAGTACCTTTTCATATGGGGCTTCAGTAGCATGTTTGAATATCATTGAGAGTGGAAAGCTAAGTAACAGTCTCACAAAAAATTGCTAGGGATGTCACCTAGTAAGGACAAACTAGTGGAGCTCGCAAAATTCCTGGAATGTGGGCTCCTGGGCACTGGTGTGATACGTCCAAAACGTAACTGTAATTTTTTATTGATATATGCTATTATTATATCATCACATTATACATGATTTTATATCATTTTACACTGTTTTCATCGGACTAACCTATTAACTCAGTGTCAGCTAATTAATGTTTTCTGCCTCTTTTCGCATTGCAGGTATCGCCTAGGAAAATATCACGAAAAAATGGAAAACGCAATAACTTGTCGTGACAGACACAGAGCAAAAAGACCTGGCACCAGGTGGCGGCGAACCCACCCGACGCACCCAAGGGGTGGCGCGCCACCTGGATGCGCGCCCCCTAGTCCTCGCCTCCCGACGCCTTTTCGCCTATATATAGTCCCTGAAAAGCTAAGCCCTAGGGAGGAGGAATTACACGAAATAATATACGGAGCAACCGCCGTCGCGAATACAGATCCGTAACCTAGCTCTGGAATCCTACCGGAGGGGGAACTCATCGCCGGAGTAATCTACACCATGACTGTAGCCCCCATAGCAGTAGCTAGATGGTTATCTCTCCTCCATGTTTCTCAATACAAACGTCTCGTGAGCCTCCTAACATGATCGAGATCCATATGATGTAACTGCTATTAGTTGTTGTGTTTCCTGGGACATGATGAATTGTGAAGTTATGCTCAAATTGTGCATCTTATCCTAATGATGATATTTATTATATAAATTTCTTATTTGTTGTTCTTACATGCTCTCTGATTTATGGGTAGACTCTGGCAAGTTTATGTTTAAATATGCAAGAGGGAGTTAATTAGTATTTGATTAAAGGTTCAACCTTGATTTCTCAGCGCTCGAGTGACAGAAACGTGCAAGTAGGGTACTATGTTGTTAACACTAAGGATAAAATAGTGGTTGCTAACCATGCAACTGTTTACATCATGTACAATGCTTAAGTCAATACTATGTTATTTTTCAACTTAATACCTAGAGAGGCAAGCATAGAAGCACTCTCGAAGTGTAGTATATAGATATAAATATTTTCTGGGTGGCGGTCTATATATGTTTAACGTGATTCCCACAATAATAATGCCATGAAAATTCTTTTATCATAATTGTTTATTTACAATCTTGTCAATTGTCCAACTATAATATTTTACCCAATGGTATTCTATTTTTATGGCGAGATACCTCTAGTAATGCTATGGCCCCTGGTGCATGTTTTTACATTGTTTCATTATTCACTTTTCACCATAATTAGCTCTTCATCCATATTTTCCACACTATACGTTTAATATTTGTTTTTAGCAGGACGGGAAGCTTGACTCCTGAAAGTTGGGGACAAGAGAGTTCTGTGTTTTGTGTGCAGGTCTAGCTTCTATGATTGGGATTGATTGGGGCTTGCCGGCTGATGAAGTAAACAACAATATTGCTCTTTTGAAAGATCTTGAGAGGGCCATGCTTAATATATACATAAAGAGAATTGAATTGCAATAGGCATATAATAACAAAGAACTTAATCCCATGAAGGAAAAGTAATTTTTGGATCTCGCTAACTCGGAATGGGAATATACTCATAGTGAGAAGGATGTGATTAATGCTTGCATTGACAAGTTTCAACAATCTGTCTGGCAGGAAAATATATATAAGGACTCACCAGATATGATTTGTGTGAAACCTAGGTTTATGAGGGGTAGAAGCAAAAAAAAACAAATGATGGGTTTTATTTTGAATGCGAGAGGGGTTGGAATAATTTATAAACAATGATACGTTAGGGAATATCTATTAGAAAAGCATGTTGATTTTTTTGGCCTACGGAAGAAATTGAAATCTGGTTTCGGTGCTACTGAGTTGGTAAAACCTTTGTGTGTGTGGTGGGGGGGGGGGGGGGGGGGGGACTTTATGTGGAACTGGACTATACCTGGAGGTCTATCGGGTCGAATACTTGTGGAGCTTTTAGTTGTTATATGTTATAAAACATAAAATGGAGATCATTGTTTTTTGAATTTTGCTAGCTGGCAAGAGTTTCAAATTGAAATGTAGTATGGTGATTGCGTATGCTGGACAACCAGAAGTAAAAAAAAATATGCATTTCTTAACTGAGATGTCTAGCCTTTGCTAATCCAACCAGATTATCTGTTTGATTGAATGGGAAGCAAACTATCCAATGTCACTTGGTCCTGCTACGACAAGAGGATTGTCATAGTACACTCTTTGTTCATAGATGCTCGAAGGGTTGTACCTATAAACTATGTATTCAATTTTGAAATTATTTGGTACAACGGGATGGTGGAAAAGAAAACGTCAAAAACGTGTGGGAATCAAACATTTCTACCGGATCTAATTTAGATAGATGGCAGATAAAACTGAGAAAGATGGGGGCCATCTCTAAAGGTTAGAGTTACAATTCTGATGTGTGATACAAGAAGCTAAAGAAGTAAATAATGAAATGATAGATGAAGTAAATATTATGGCACCAATTATTGATTTTACTACCTAAAGGTTTGAAGAATTGTTCTTTAATCACACTTCAGATGATGTTGTAGCAACAAGAATTGAAATGGTTTGAGAGAGTTCAATCATTTAATTTAAAAGTAGGTGAAGCAAATACAAAGTTTTTCATACTAAGGCTAATGACCGAAGGAGGAAAACACAATTGTTAGTATGAATAATGAAGGAGAAGTGTTGTCTGCATAGAAAAACTTGGAAAACATATTACTTAGTTTAATAAAAAAAATTGGGCAACGTGTCGTTACAAATATTTTCATGGATTTGGGGAATATGAATCATAGTTGTGGATGTTCTTGTTGTTCTTCTGAACATATCTAAACAAAATGATTTGGTCAAAGGCCTTGTACCAAAATTAGTAGAGGTAGGACTGGTCATACTCCAATATGTAGAGATACATTTTCCCCTACTGATGGTATTGTAAGTTCTTAACACATGAAGTTTTGGTTTGTGTTTTTGAACTAATGCCACATTTTAGAATTAATTTCGACAAAAGTGTGTTATACTATTTTGAAGATGCTCTTCTAAAGGTACTAATAGAACCGATTTTATCTAGTCGGATTGGAAATTACCCTGAAGTATTTAGGGTTCCAATTAAAAACAAACAATATGGAAGCACCTTCTAGAGGCCAACTAAGGATGATGAGAAATAAATCAAGTTGGTGGCAGGGAAATTTATCCCTATTCTCCGCAGACTAATACTTATTGGACCTATCCTCGGTTTTATCCCTCTATGCAAGATTTGTGTTTGTAAGCTTACTATGGGTGTAAGGAAAAGAATGGATTTCCAAGAGCCAGATTCCTTCGGGGAAGATAAAGATATCAGTAAATATCACTTGCTAAATTGGTAGATAGTTTCCACTCCTAAGGAATGTGATGGTTTGGATGTTTGGAATTAAATTATATGAATATAGCATCGTGGGGAAATGGCTATGGAAGATTGAAACTGAAGAAACTTGTGGAATGATTTACTACAGAAGAAATACTCGATTCGAATGTTTTGTCGAGTGTGGAATTGGGGTGTGGGAACTCATGTTTTGGGCTAGGCCTAATGAGTGAGAGACCTATTTTACTCTTGTTGATCGAGGATAGTTGGCAACCGGAAGAACTAGGCATTGGAAGGATATATTGCTTTTGAAAATACTTTTTGCTGCCAAGTTCAAACAAGGTTATGCAATTAGTTTGACTATTGATGTGAACATAGAGTATGTGCTCTCGCTGGGTTTTGACTGTTTACATTTCAGGCACATATCACTGGTGAGGTGGTGGAATTTGGGAGGAATTGAGAGAAATATGTTGAAATTTCTCTCTATCTGATAGAGATGACAATATGAATTGGCTACTAGATTAAAAAAGGTTTAATGTAAAATCCTTGTATAGGATGCTAAAATGGAATGGACTTAATTTTTTATGAAACTTAAGCTACCTGCAAACAAAAGAGTTTTTCATGTGCTGTTAAAAAAAAGTACTGACAACCCAGTGATAACGATGTCATGTGCAGAAACTGGCTGGATTGACGGCCCATGGGCTTCCTTTTCGGCTCACACTTTCTTTGCCTCGGCAACCAAGTCCTATAGGTAGGTTCTTCTTCCAGCACCTCGCCCACCACGCCGTCCGGTCCATCCCGAGAGGAGTAGCCAACGCAGCCACAGCCACAGCGAGATGCCGGCGACGCCGACCATCATCGGTGCCCTGCTGGGGCTGGGCACCCAGATGTACTCCAACGCCTTCGCAAGCTCCCCTATATGCGCCGTATAGCCCCCTTCCCTTTCCTCCCTACCTGTCCCCCTTTTCATTTCTTGATCTGTCTTCGCGATGCCTCCTGCCATCCATCCGCCGTCCCGGTTCTTCATTTCTTCTGATCTGTATTAGCTTGGTGCCCGTCATGAAGTTTCTTGGGCAAGTTCTGTGTCTTTGTGTCCCCTATATTCGCCTGTCCTGTACGACGTGGTTCTTGATTTAGGTTCAGTCGGCTCTAGATTCCGGTTAAGTCATTGACTTTCTCATCAATGGACCGAATATTAGGGTTTTGTGTAGAAATTTATGTAATTTCCGGCTGCAGTACAGTTTATGAGTTATGACACCACAAATTTACCATTTGACTTGATTTGTGAACACATACTGTCGAAATTTTAGCTTAATGTTGCCTATCATGTTCTTGATTTTTGTATGTAGCTTTGTACCAGTTTAGTTTCTGGTTTGATTCCATCTCATGTGTTTTTTTCCTTTGCTGGATAGATCCCTGGGAGCATGTACTGGGAATGGGCCTGGGTGTAGTATTTGTTAACCAACTTGTGAAGTGGGATGAGAAGCTCAAGCAGGACCTTGACAAGATGCTTGAGCGTGCAAAGCAAGCCAACGAGCAGCGCTACTTCAGTATGTGCTTACTACCTGTAACATTTTCTAAGCATGATTATATATGCTATGCTTCTAGGAAAACCTGTAGAGACACTTGGTCCCAGGAGTGCTCTTTGAAAAATTATTAGTTTATCACAGTAACATCTTTTATACCAACTCCAATATGGTGAGTCATGAATCTGCTTAACAAATCTTGGTAGGCTATGTACTATTGATTGAACCAACATTGCACACAGTAATGCTACAAGATTTGCAAGCGTACATAATTGATATGTCAGTGCTTCCTTGACCATGGAGACCTTTTTTTTTCTTAAAGTTGTATTGACGTTTTGTTTTGAATAGAATGATAGTTCGGTGGAGTGGCCAAATTCAGCCCCTTCCCCTTGTTTAGAGTAAAGGGATAGCAAATGAGTTTAAGTGTTTCCAAACTCTGGGAAGTTTTCGTATGGAAATGAAGGATGTACGATGAGCTTAAAAGCTTTACACGAGAATACCAGATTTCTCCACTTTTCCAGAAAATGTTGATCTCCTCTGCCGTCAAATTTTGCCTGAGCTCTAACCTGCTACACTGTTTCACTGGAAGTTAGTGCATAGCTGTGAACTAGAGAGAGTGAGGGTTTTTGGCAAATTATCCGGATGGAGCAGAGCGCATCTTCTCTTAAAACCTAAATTTACGAGTATATACCCACATGTTTGCGTTGCTATGTTTTTACATACCCACCAGTAGTTACAAGATATTTCTTGTGAATAAATTGCTATATTGTTTTTGTTTTTGCAGAATGACATAATTAATCCTGTTCTTAAAATTATATCTTAGTTCGCAATTTCGTATGTAGCACGTGAATTTGTCATGCCTCCCTGGCTATCTATGATCTCGGGCATTAGTACGTTGCAGGTGTGAGGGGTTTAGTTTTCGGCTACCTTTGTCCCTTTCTCCATTCTAATCGAGTATTTGGATTGCGTTGAAGGGATCCAGTGTAACCTTATTTAGATTCAGATTTCTAAATTTGTCTAGTGTTTTTGTGAAGATTTGGTTGGTCATCGTTGAGTTTGACTTTTCGTGTCTACTGGGCAGCCCCAGCATCAGACAATCGGTTGGTTTTGTTCGAGGCACAAAAAATTGTTTTATGAACTATGCTATGGACATCCTGTCAACTGTTGGTCAATCTCATTTCTTCTATGCTATCTGCCTCTGTGTCTTGAAAATGAGTGTCGTAACACGTATCAAATACCTAACATGTGTACCCAAGAAATGGATGGCATATATAAAATCAAATTTTGCAATTAATTTTTATTCACAGATAAACGCCCAAGTATGTGATTGCAGCAGAAAAAAATTGGATTCCAAAGTGGAGTTTACATGGAAACAAAAGCATATGTTCGAAAGTTTAGGGGGAGGTGGGGAGGGGGTAGCAATATTTCAACTTCTCATAAGGTAGGTATTTGCTGGGAAGAAACAGCTAGATGGGTAGAGGTACCAACTAGAAAGTACTCACTCCGTTCCATTTTAATTGACTTACATATATCTAGATATGGATGTACCTAACACTAAAACGTGTCTAGATGCATCCATATGTAGATATATGTGAGTCAATTAAAATGGAACGGAGGGAGTAGTAGAGTTCATTTCTTGCTTGCCCCCTTACAATCGGGATAGCATCCCTTATAAAGATCTTCTAGGTGGATTACTGTTCACCAATAGGGCTGGTCATTCGGTTAGGTTCGGTTTTTCGGTTTAATAATAATCGGTTTTTGGAAAACACTGACCGATTGGTTTCCCAACTTCCTGCTAACCGAGGATTAGATGCACGGAGTTTCGGTTCGGTCCTCGGTTTCTGACCCAAACAACCGAAATCCAATGAGGAATACATAATCAGCCTCGATGGAAATAAGCAGATTTAGCTGACGCGAACTGAATGGGAGAGGTGCAGCTATTGATCTCTAGGCGCAGCTCGTGAGACAGGCTCAGCTAGCCGGCCATCTTGCAAAGATTGCAAAGATGGGATCTGTAGGTTAGTTGGCGCGATGTCGGCCACCTGCGAGAATAGAGCTCTAGTCGAAATCAGAGGTGGAGCTAGGCGGTCGCGATGACCTATGAGCGAGAAGTAAGGTCGCGGTGGCCTGGTCGTCAGGATCGAGCGACGGAGAAGAGCATCGCCTTGTCGTAAGGCTGGTGGCTGCCATGTCTTGGTAGCGACTGATTTTTGTAGAGAAACAGGCTACTAGATAAGCTGTGGTGCGTAGGCCCTAGTCGTGTGCCTGCGTGCAGCCCTTCAGGCTGCCCTCATGAAGTCCTATATGGACATGTGTTGACAAATTGACTAGTGGGTTGTGAGCCTACTGCGTGGAATTGCTTGCTACATTTTTTTCTCGGTTATTTGGTCTGTTCGGTTACTCGTGGATAGAAACCGAACTATTTCGGTTTTCTATAGTGTCTGACCAATTTTAGTTTCCATTTTTTTGGTTTAGGTCTATTCGGCTTTGGTCCCGGTTCTTTCGGTTTGGTACTTCGGTCATCGGTTATAATGCCCAGTTGCCCACCCCTGTTCACTAAATAGTAATTCCGCTTATGACAGATAGACTCATATCCTTAACATACAAACTCAGTTACATAACTTGGCTCCCAAAATAAGGACTCCTAATTGAATACAAACTCTAGCATAATTGGATATTACTAATATCTACATAGCTGGCCAAATATTAAAACACAAGTTTCTGTTAATCTGAACAGACCAGCTCAAGGGTCCAATTAGATTGATTTCTTGACAGCACAAGTTTCTGTTAAAACGCAAGTTTCTGTTAAGTAGATTGGTTATGCTGTTGTAGTAATAAAGCAAAGAGAAAAGAAGGCTCTAAAAGGCATGGCGAATATACTAATAGATTTAAGAAGTACAAAAGGAGATGTTAGACATTTCCATTTGCATGTAACATTCTCAATTCATTTTCTAGTAACTTGGGATTTAATCACAAAGTATGGGTTATAACAATGATATCTTGCTTCGAATAGGGTCCTGGGTGATCAATATGAAGTCCTTTAAAAATGAGTTATTCGACACCTGTTTGATTTCTTGTAATTTTAGTGTTCAACAGTGTTTTTATTCTAGTGACAAGCTAAATATCTTTCAGAATCGTTTTAAATGCAAGTTAAATGTGTATTTCCAAATGTACCATGGGCTTTATGACCACTGATATCGACAGCTACATATATAATTATCTTTTTATATCATTGTGCTCATTGAAATTCTATTCTACTTTTCTGCAGACGAGGACGACGACTAGCTAAAATCATTTGCCGATAGCCAGGCATTTTACAGTTTGCCTTGGCCAGAGAACATGGTCTTGACCATCCATCTGTTGTTTCTGTAAGAAAACTGTTGTGTTTTGTACTGTAATAAACTGATGCTTGACACAGTATGTGATCCTTCACATGTATGTGAGGCCATTTTTATGGTACATGAATCTGATTGATTACCTTCTCTGGTGCATAGTTGTTCAGTTCAAATGATCGGCATGTGAAACATAAGTTTTGCTTGTTCCTACATCCCTCACATGTCTTTCACCATTCTGTCTCTTCCATTTTGCAACCCAGTGCTGTTAGAGCTTATCTGTTGTATAATGTTACCGCAATATCTCAACTATCAGACTTTTTTTCCCATTTTTTATTTCTGTGAAATTTCTAGATCCTTGTACAAACAATTTTAAAACCCAGTCAAATTGACATCTAAACAATCCAATTGAAGCCGATTCTTTACCTGATTACCCTAAAAGACCACAACTCTTGCTATCTCTTTCATGCATGAAAAAAATGGTAACCCAAATTAGCTGAAACAAGAAACAGATGGTAAAGCTCCCAGGACACTTTGCGATCCTAGCGCTTCTGCTCGCCGGCCCGATAGTAATCAAGTGAGACGTGGAGTAGCAGGTCAGAGATCTGACGCGCTGTTGGCCTCTCCCCTGGCACCGGCTTCGTGCACCGGAGAGCCACGTCGAGGACCTCCGCCATTGACGACTCCTCGCGCGGAGCTAGAGGCTTTAGCGCAGGGTCGAACACCTGGTCCCTAGCCGGAGACGGAGCATCGACCCGGGACTGAACCCAACGCACCATGTCCATGTCGCCACCGAAGGTCTTGTCCGTCGGCAGGAGACCAGTGACGAGCTCCATGAGGACGATGCCAGTGCTGTACACGTCGGTCTTCTCCGTCGCCTTCAAGCTGTAAGCACACTCTGCACGAACATGTAGACGCTTAGCAACTTCCTAACGTCTATGTCTGCAATACCTGAACTTCGTTTATCGTTTCAGGTGGTGGAATTTACCTGGAGCCATGTACCCGTATGATCCAGCGAAGAAAGAGGCTGACTCGGTGCAGTCCTTGCCGCCTTGGCCGTTCTCGGCAACGGCCTTGGCGAGGCCGAAGTCGCCGAGGTGCGCCTCCATGTCGCCGTCGAGAAGCACATTGCTGGACTTGATGTCCCGGTGCACCACCCGCGGTACGCAGTCGTGATGGAGGTACTCCACGCCCTGCACCAGCCCGGCCGCGACCTTGAGCCGCGCGTCCCAGCTCAGCACCCGCTTCTTACCGTCGCCGCTGCCGCCGTGCAGCCAGTCATACAGGCTGCCGTTCTCCATGTACTCGTAGATGAGTATGCTGCCCCCACGGTCGCCGCCGGCGCCATGGCAGAGGAACCCGAGGAGCTTGACCAGGTGGCGGTGCCGGACGCGGCCCAGGATCTTGATCTCCCTCGCGAAGCTCTTGTCGTGCAGCAGCACGTCGCTGTCCATGTTCACGATCCTCTTCACTGCCACCGTCTCACCCGTGGACAGCTCCGCCCTGTACACCGTCCCTGACCCACCGGAGCCGATGGCGAACTGGTCACTCAGGTTCGCCGTTGCTTCCATGATCGACTCCCACCGGAATTCCCGCCGCGCCGAGCCCTTGATGAGGAGCTGCCTGTTAGTTTTGCCAAGGCTCGACGAGAACACCGTGCAGTTCACCTCCCGGAGCCCCGTCGGCGCCGCCGCACGGCCATCAGCACCAGCACGATCACCAGGAGCACAATGGTCAGCGTCACAGCCGCGGACACCAGCGCGATCGAAGCGGAGTGCAGCGTTGACCGGCCACCCCCACCGCTGCCGCAACCTCTCAAATGGCTGCCGCAGAGCGCGGCGTTGCCTGAGAACGCGCCCTGCGGCCAACGGGAGAACTCTTCCCCTAGCCTCCCTTCCAGCTGATTGCTAGACAAGTCCAGCTCCACCAAACTGCTCATCCGCGCGAGCTGCGACGGCACTGCTCCCACCAGTGCATTGTGAGAAAGGTTCAAATCTTCCAGCTTGGACAGAGACCCAAGTGATGCTGGGATTATGCCAACGAGATTGTTGCTGCTCAAATCCAGCAGGCTCTGCAGCTCTTGCATCTTGCCGATGTCAGGCGGGATCGGGCCTGACAGGTAATTCTGTGACAAATTCAGTTCATACAGGTTGGTCAGTCTTGCCACGCTCGCCGGAATAGGACCCGAGAACTGATTCTGCGCGAGATTCAGAACGTTGAGGGAAGCCAGCCTGCCGATTTCAGGTGGCACTGTTCCATTGATCTGGTTGACGTCGAGCGAGAGTTTCAGGAGCTTGGAGCAGTTGGTGAGCTGCACCGGCATTGTGCCGTGAACTCATTGCCAGAAAGCGTCAGCTCGCCGAGCTGCGGCAGCGCGCCCAGCCAGGCCGGCACAAACCCCGACAGCCGGTTGTGGTTGAGGACTATGTGGCTGAGCTGCGTGCACCGGGAGAGCGCGTCGGGGATGCCGCCGGTGAGTGCGTTGTACGACACGTCCAGCAGTGTCAGTGCGGCGACGCGGCCGAGCGACGGCGGGATCGGCCCGGAGAGGGCGTTGCTCCCGAGACGCACGCGCTGGAGCGACGGTGACCGCCCGAGCTGCGCCGGGATCCCGCCCTCGAACGAGTTGTTGGTGGCGTCGAAGGACAGCAGGCTCGCCGAGCCGCAAAGCGGAAGGAGGCTGCCGGCGAGGCGGTTGTGCGCGATGTTGACCCTGGTGATGTTCCGGCACTCGAACATGCTGTCCGGGACGGCCCGGAAAGAGAGTTGTTGTACAGCATGAACTGCTGGAGTGATTGGAGCTTCCCAAACGTCGTCGGGATTTCACCGGACAGAGCATTGTCCGCCAAGTCGAGAACCTGGAGCTGCTGGCAATCGCCGAGCTCTGGCGGGAGCAGGCCCGACAGCTCGTTCTGCCGGAGGTGAAGAAAGACCAGCTCGGACAGATTCCCGATAGACGCCGGTATGCTGCCATTCAGCTGGTTCCCAAAGAAGTCGATCATCTGCAAGCTCGAGCACTCTCCGATGGTCTCCGGTATCTCGCCAGCGAACTGGTTCTCGTACGTACAGCACCTCGAGGTTCTTGAGGTTGCCGATGCATCGGGGATGCCGCCGGTGAGGTCATTGTGATACAATGCGAGGGTGGTGAGCTCCGTGAGGTTGAAGAGGTCCGGCGGCAGCTCGCCGGAGAGGCTGTTGTTGTTCAACAGCAAGCCCGTCAGGTTCCCGAGCACGCCGAGAGAGGGAGGAATGGCGCCGGAGAGGCTGTTGTTTGCCAGGTCGAGCTGCGTCAGCGCGAGGCACCGCGACAGCCCGGCCGGTATCTCCCCGGTGAAGTTGTTGGTCGAGAGCAAGAGGTGCTGGAGGGTAGTGGACGACTCTGCCTCGTCGCGGCCGCACAGGTCGCCTGGTACCCGGTGAAGTTGTTGTCGGAGAGCACGAGGAAGTTGAGCTGCGGCAGGCGGCCGATCTCGGGGGAAGCGCGCCGGTGAGCGCGTTGCCGGAGAGGTCGATCGTGTGCACGCGCGAGAGCGCGCCGAGCGCGCGCGGGACGCGCCCGGAGAGGCGGTTGTTCATGAGGTTGAGGTACATGAGCTCGCCCAGCGCGCCGAGCTGCGGTGGTATGGCGCCCTCCAAGGAATTGTTCCCAAGTTGAGCTTCTGGAGGTAGGCGAGCCTCCCGAGCTCCGGCGGTATGGAGCCGGTGAGCTGGTTCCCGGCGAGAGCGAGCACCTCAAGGCTGGCCATGGTGCTGATGTCCGACGGTATCGGGCCGGAGAGGGAGTTCTGCTGCAGGTTCAAGGTCGTGAGCGCGGCGAGCCTCCCTAGCCCACTCGGGATCCTCCGGTGAGGTTGCAGGACGCGAGGCCGATCAGGGTGAGGTTCCGGAGCTCCCCGAGCGATTTGGGGATGGGACCCGAGAGGCCGGGGTTGTCGCCGAGGCGCAGCACCTGGAGCGAAGCGAGCCTGCCGAACGACGCCGGGATGACGCCGGCGAGCTGGTTGGAGTAGAGCATGAGGAGCTGGAGCCTCTCGAGCCGCCCGAGCGCCGGCGGGACGGGGCCCGTGAGGCTGTTGGACGACAGGTCGATCACCTCGAGCGCGTCGAGCCGCGCGAGCGCCGCGGGCACCGGCCCGGCAAGCCCCGCGCCGGAGAGGTTGAGGCCGGCCACCCTGAGCCCCGCCGCGTCGCACGCCACGCCGGCCCAGGAACAGAACGCCGCCGAGCCGCCGCCGTCCGCGGACCAGCCCTCCAAGACGCCCTGCGGGTCCTCCGCGAACGCACTCTTCACGTCCAGCAGCACATCGCCGTCATCGGCCGCCGCCGCCACCGCCGCGCAAGAAACCAGAACCAGCAGCCACAGTGCTCGCGCCATTACTCCTCCTCGCTTCATCGCCGGTTATTGCTGCTATGCTATGCTAGGACACCACTCGCTACGCGTCAGCCTCTCGGTCGGCTGCCGCCTTGATCACACGCCCGCACGTATGCGGCCGGCGGTGGTGGATATGTGCATGGGCGCATCGGTTCCCGCGCGCCTCTCTGCTTCGGGAAGTGGAGGGGAAGAGAGGGGTTAAATGAGGTGGCGGTAATCTGTGTGGTGTCAGTGCATGGGCATTGAATGGCGCCGACCGCGTCGACCTCTAGAAGGAGTTGTTGCGCTTGCTCGGAGCTCAGCTGACCTCAATTGCAATCTGCTCACTTGCTCAGAGGTTAGACTAGCCACAATGGGGGTAACATAGGTGGTATCATACATGCCATGTTGGCAAAAAGCTGACGTGTCAGTGCAATTAATGATGAGAGAGATGATAGTAGTATCATAGGTAGATACCGTAACATAACGGATTCCAATGCAAGATGAGTCTACAACCTAATAAATATATTATTGTATGATACCACAAATATGTTACTACCCATTGTGGAGGTAGTAACATAGACTAGTATCATATGCATGATACTAGTATATGCATAGACTAGTATCATATGCATGATACTAGTATATGATACTCTCCATTGTGACTAGTCTTAGAGAGAGATGGACGAGGGGATTTGGCAGTTGGGACCGGAGTGAGTAGAGTAGGCTGGGGCCAAGGAAAGGGAGAGAGAAGGGATGGAGTTCGTAGAAAGAGAGTGGTTGGCGTCCCTTTTATGGGCGATGGGGTTCCGGATCCGCCATGGCTGGGCACTTTGTTGGTAGTACGAAACCGAAACTGTGGCTTGCAGCGGTGTGGGGTGGCTGGGCCTGGGTATGATTGATCGATTTTCCGATCGTCTTGCTCTGTTGCTCGGGTGAAAGAAAGGTTTTTTTGTTGGGTGTCGGGGCCTCAATGGGATGGTTAAGGTTGACGTGCAGCGGATGGAACTAGCCACCGGCTGCCGACTCTAAAAGCCTACGCTACGCACGCACGCATGCAACGGAGTTATGGTGATTTGGATGAGATCGTAATTATTGGCCCCACTGTATATCTTACTCCAAACAATTCATAGTATACAGTGGACCGTGATACGATGAGTTGAAGGCTGGATTCGAAGACTAGGACAAATATTAGCAGGGTTTCAATTCATAAAAGTTCTTCCCACAAATGGCACAAGTTAAAGAAGACCCTTATTTAAAGATTCTATCAAAGCAAACCAAAAATCATTAAATATGCAAAAAAAGATTCTATCAATCCAAATACAGATGTACTCCCTATGTTCCATATTAGTTAACTCGCATTTATCTTGATATAGATGTATCTAGACGTATTTCATCCGTATCTAGACAAATCTGAATCAACTAAAATGGAAAGGAGGTAGTACCACACAATGTACCACGTTTAACTATTTTCTCCACATAGACGGTGCTGGCCCATCCAACTCAAGGATTTTGATGGCTATAAACATAAGGCTTTCAATTCACAAAATTCACTCCCCAAAATGGCACAAATTGAGATAACACCCTACTTAATGATTTTATCAAGCCTACCCGATTCAGATTCAGATCCGTAAATGCAAATAGTATGATTCTAGTTCATATGGATTGCTCCCAAAAATTCATACTAGGCACATGCCAAACGACGTCAGCGGAATGATTGGTAGTTCAGCTCCATCGACGTAGGAGAATATTAATTAAGTAGACCCCTATATTGGGTACTAAAAGAGGATGAAAATTGATGTAATATGGTGGATGTTGTTCAAAAATATATAAACCGTACATATACAAGTTAGGAACAAATCTTATGAACAAATCCTATCTCAATCATATCTTTCCATAACAACCGTATATATACCATACTCTAACATCCTCCTCAGTCATAGTGGTAACCTCAAAGACGGTAGTAGAATCGACGATGGTCGAACTCAAGAAAAACCAAAGGTAGAAACAAACATGCTGACATCCACTCATAGTTGTAGCTGGTCATAAAAGGTGTCGCGACGCAGACGCCTTGACCGCAAAGGAAACTAGGGAGGTGCTCAGGCCAGGTGATAACCCTTGTCTCGATGTCAAGTTAGTCGAGAGCGTTGCGTGTTGTAGCCGTGCGAGGGTGTCATTGTGGTTGATGTCGTGGGAGGGGGCCGTCGATGTCAAGGTAGACGCACGTTAAGCCGCGGGTGCAGGGAAGCCATGAAGTCGGGAACACATGGGTGCACTAGGAACAAAGATGATGACTCAATCGAGGCGCTCGTCGAGGAGGGTGCCAATACCAAAATCAATATTGTCAAACCGTCATAGATGAGGTGCCATACCAGGTTTGCCTAGTCTAAAAAATACATCAGTGACGAAGGCTCGTGTCGTTGTTGCCAGCACCAAGCGTGTGTATAAGAGGACCATCGGGAGCTTTGCGCCATAACAGAAAGACTAGCGGAGTGATGTAGTGCAACCTACCCTAAGCAACCCAACATATCCCAAGTCACCATGGACATCAAAGGTGAACTCCTTCCTATTTGTGAACCTCGATATGACACTTTGGAATGATATACTACTTGACCATCGTCACTTTGTATTGCTAGTCATGACGAGTACGAGTCCACGGGAAGATGGCCAAGACGCAAGAGGAATGGAGTCCGGCAAGACGGTGGCTTGGAAACGGAGAAGGAAGAAGAAACTGTCTCAGGCGGTACTACCGGACTCGCCCCGGTACTACCGCCCGGACCAGCCGCCTGACGTGGCCCTTGGCAAAGAGGTAGTCTGCGCCGGTACTACCGCGTCCTCCGCCCCGGTACTACCGCAACATGTCGGCGCGGTACTACCGCGCCCACTACCGCGTCCACTACCGCATCTCCCAGGAGCTACTGGACTCGCGGCCGATCTTTCCAGGAAGTACCGCCCCGGAGCCCGGTACTACCGCGCCGGGTCCGGTACTACCGCTGCGGGCGAGCCTCCGTGCTGAAAAGGCCCCTGTGCCTTGTAATCTTATCCACCCACCTACCCCTTTGGTCAACACTATAAATAGGCACCCCTTGGCTAGATCTAGGGATAGACTATGTTTTGAGATTAGAGTAGAGCTAGGCTCCCCACCTCAAGACGGTCTCCTTCCTCCCCTTGTGGGGATGGTTCCTCCTCTTGTGGAGAAGATCCCTTCGTGGATTCAAGACCTCTACTTGTAGTTTAACTACTTGCCAATCTTTCATCCTCGGGTGACTCTATTGGATCAGTTCGGTTGACCGTTGGAGAAACAACCATCCAAGATCCCTTCTTGTATCTACTTGCCGATCTCCCACCTTCGTGTGGATTCTATTGGGCCGGTTGGACCGACCGGTAAGGGAAACGGTTCTTGTATCTTGCGTGTGTTCTTGTGTTCGGGGCGTTCTTCTTGGTGTTCTTCGTGTTCCTCGTGTTCTTGCGTGCGTTCGTCCACATCCCCGTCAATCCGTGAAGATCGGGCCACCCTAGTAGTCCCGTACTACACCATATGGTATCAGAGCATGGTTGCCACGGATTTGACATGTGTTTCCACCCCCAAATCCCCTAATTTTTCTTTGATTTTGAGAAATTCGAAAATTTCCACCAAAAATATCCCCACATTGCTTTTGGATCGATCTGTGAATCTTGTGCGTTTTTGCAGGTTTTGATCCATAGATCTATTGCTATACTTGTTGATCTACCTCCCTTTGCGTTCCCATAGCCTAATTTCATCGATTTCCCCTCCGATTTGGCCATTTTCGAGTCGTTTTTTCGCCAAAATCGCGCATTTTCGCGTCTCGGGCACGAACAGCGACCCGACCCGGTACTACCGGACCTAGTGCGGTACTACCGCCCCTTCAGAAAAACTGAAATTTCAGAAAACGGTTTTGGTCATATCTTTTGATTCCGGACTCCGTTTTTGGTGTTATTTGGCTCGTTTCGAAGCTACGATCAAGGCCTTCGTCACCATTGCGGTTGCTCCATCATCTACCACCACCAAAATCCGTGGGCAAGCACGAAGCTTCTACAACAAAGGTGAAGAACATCGACGAAAGGTATAACATCGCCAACCTTTACCCCTTGCCATTCCGTTGAAAGCCACACTATATCTTTGCGATTACCATGTCCTATTGAGGCTAGCTCTTGATGATTGCTTGGGCTTTGCACATTTGCACCGTGTAGTTTCCGAGCAAAAGTGTGCGCTAGTTCATATATCATATATCTTGTTGTTGGCATAAAAAAGAATGGGTGTGCAAAATAGAAAAGAATCAAAAGAGACAAGAAGCAAAAAGTGCCAAATCAAAAGAAGAAAAGAAAGAAAGAAACACCACTTGCCATATCTCTTATAGGAAGCGCGCAAGCTCGATGAACATCTAGTAGGTGGTGCATTGTTGTGCAAATCTTGTAGCCCACCAAATAAATTGCAATCGAGCTAGTGGCTCTCCTTGTACTTGTGCAACACGAGCTTATAGTCTTCGCTAGGATCATATGGTTCTTTAGCTCACTTCTTGGTTGCATAAGTCCCATTTATCTTCCGCGCGTGTGTTTCCTTGAACTACATTCCTATCTTTTGAGATTGACTTGTATTTGCTTTGTGATCATCGTGGTTCTCTACTTGCTTTGACAATATCTTGGTTTCCGGTTGGTTCAATTTGCTTTCCACCTACCATACCTTCCTACCAACTTTTAAGCCGTGTGTGTTTTGGAGTTTGCTTTGGATACTTGAACACAAGCATTTTACTTTGTGATCGTTTCCCTTGGTTGTCCACGACGTCCAATACTATCTACAAGGTGAGAGGTTGTGTTCTAGTTCCTTTCCACTCCACATATATACACTTGTCTTGTGAGTTGACATGTCTAGGGAGAGCGAATGCAACTATGGAGCCTATGAGGAGGACTACACGATGAGTCACATGGACTATGATGCCTCAAACTTTGAGGACATGGGGGACTACTACGACGACTACACCGACAATGACCCCCATGACATGATGGATCATCACCAAGACTTCCGCTACAACTACTCCGACTACGACTCCGACTATTCGAGCGTCACGACAAGGAGCGGTACCATGACGTCAAGCAACCTTCATCATATGGTATCGACTCCAAGTACATACGCATCTACCACGACTCCGACTACACAAGCTCCAACGACAATGAGGCGCAAGTGTCTTCACATGCCTCACATGGTACCAACTTCGACAACAACGACATGGTGGAGCGCCACTCCTACGACTACCACTCCGATGACATGGTGGAGAACGTCTACGACTACTACTCTTGTAGCATGTGCGACGACTTCGACAACATGCAAGAGGAGAGGACCCCCATCACCACCATGTTCAAGAGCGGCACCACCAAGCGTCATGGCACAACCTACTATGGTTCAAGCTCAAGACGGTGCTCCGACAAGGCCACCATGAGTTCATCCTATGGAGCTCCATCTACTTCCAAGAGTGCCAAGCTTCGCCATTCGCCATCAACTTCAAGAAGGAGCCATGACAAGGCCATCGCCAAGAGCGACAAGCTTCGACATTCTCCTTCAACTTCAAGAAGGCGCCACAAGAAGCGCATTGACAAGGCCAAGCTCCAAATTGTCAAGGATGCCATGGACAAGTTTGCCAAGAGCCTACGTCCTTTATCTAGCTCATCAAGGCGCCACAAGAAAGATGCCACGGTGGACCACAACATGTCACCAAGCTCTAGTGGAAGCTCCAAGGAAAGGTCGCCAAGGCAACAAGCACGCCGTCGTCAACATGAGAGAAGCATCCAAATGACTTTCGGCGACACCCTCCGCTCAAGAGCGTCAACGTCGACATCAAGAAGATGGCGACAAAGGCGCATCCTATGGTGTCCCCTAGTGCTACCACTTCAAGTGCGCCAACGAGAGCTACAAGTCCATCTTTGACGAGATCATGGCCGACATCGACAACTTCTTCGAGAATCTCATACGTCGACGCCGGAAGAAACATGGTCACAAACGTGAGGCCACAACATTGGCGCCCTTCTCAAGCACTTCTCATGATACGGTCTACACCAAGTGCCACCACCACATTGGCCCCCATATGGCAAGATGAAGACCTCACATGCGACAATTGCCAAGGCCAAGACCATGATCCACGAGAATGTCCCAATCTCTTGTGCCCACTATGCAATAGAAGAGGTCACATGATGTGGGAGTGCACAAATGAAGACCAAGATGGGACAAGACGGTCGAGCATGGGATTTTCCCTTCGACCAAGGAGGCGAGCATGGAGAATGCTATCACCTATGACCATGGGTCAAGTGATGATGATGCCGAGCATGGGATGTTCCCTTCGGCAATGGAGTCAAGTGATGAAGCGGAGCATGGGATTTTCCCTTCCGCAAAGGAGTCGAGTGATGATGCCTACACTATGGCATTGACCTTTGGAGGCGAGTTGGTTGAGGAGGTTGAGCATGGGAGTTTCCCTTCAACCTTGGAGGCGTATGGAGATGAGGAAACCGAGCATATCCCTATGAGCTTGAGTTATGAGATGGTACCAATCCCATGTGAGAATGAGAGCCACTTAGCCCACTTGAGTGAGAGTGAGAGTGAGTTGAGTGCCTCCACCATATGTGAGTTTGAGTGCTTTCACTTTGAGGGAATGAGTGATACACCACTTGAGTTGAGAGAGGTAGTTGATAGGTCTTGTGAGGCCATTTCGATTTCTAACAACTTAACCTCTACCTCTAGTGTGTTTTCTCATTGTGTGCTAGGTTCCATGGATGTTGAGACGCCACTCCTCGACAATTATGACTCAAATGGAGAAGATGTACATGGAGGATGATGATGATGCCACCCCATGTCTACTTCAAGATGAACAAGTCGGCTACATGGAAGCCCCTACTACTTCAACACCTACTTCACATGAGCGGGACTACCAAGGTATGGGTGTTGATGTGACCATGATCCCGCTAGTGGACATGATGAACTATGATTGCTTGCATGCTATGGATGATTCTATTGATGTCACATATGATTCGTTCTTATTCCCTTGTGATACTTTGTTTGAAACCAATGTTGATCAAGTGGAATCACCTATTTGTGATGATTTTGCCATGAGCATGCCTTGTTATGAATGTTTCTATTTTTCTCCCATTGTGGCTTGCAACATGTTGAACAATTTCTCTTTCACATGTGTTGCTTGCACTAATGTTGAAATGCTTGATATTGAGATTGCCCCCATAGCTTTCTCACATTTTGGAGATGTTTCATTTTCTCTTATGGACCTTGTTCCATCCTTCACTTTGCATAGTGACTATCCACACATGTCATATTTTCCAATTGATTTTTGTGTGGTTGGTGATGTGCAAATGAAGAGACACTTCATGATGGATGATGTGTTCATATACCATGCACACAATTTGTTTCTTTGGCTTTTCGTGTGCATTGAGCCTCATGCTATAATGTCAACCTCAATTGAACATGAGTTGACAATAAGAGCTCTTGAGAGCATACATGTGAGTTGTGGATCGAATCCAACTATCAAATCTTTCTCATGTTTTGCATCAAACAAGTTGAACAATTTCTCTTGTTTATGGTTTGTTTGCAATCATGATGTTGTTTTTGGTCTCCCTATGACAAGCATGTTTCCTTGATCTTTCACATGGATGATTTATGTGTTGCCACAAATATGATGAACAATTGTTCTTTCCAATGGCTTGTTTGCAACCATAATGACATTTTGTGCATGTCTTGTCATGAGTTTATTGGTTTCTACCAATTTGGTGTTGCACCAAATATGTTGAAAACTTGCTCTTTCATATGCTTTGTTTGCACCCATGATGATATTTTGGACATTCTTCATTGTGTGTTTTTCATGGAGTTTTTGTGTGCCTACATTTTGAAGATGTTCCATTGGATTGTTCGTACATTGACCTTGCACTTGCACTACCTTTTCATATTCTTGTGTTGTGCTAACGGTGCTATGACAAAGAATGGACATGTCATTGTTGATATGCTCCTCTTTCTTGCACACAAATGGTTTGCTTGGTCTTTGGTGTTTGTAGGCATGGTGAATTCCCATTCTTCGACAACACATCTACCTCCTTTGCATGGTGATGAAGAGCAAGAGTCGAGGACGACTCTTTTTAAAGGGAGGGGAGATGATGTAGCCCGAGTCACGTCCATCACCATGTGAAGCACTCCAACACTCCACAAGTCACCATGGACTTCAAAGGTGAACTCATTCCTCTTAGATAACTCAATTCCCACCCTTTTTAAGGATTGTCATTAATTACCAAAACCACACATGGGGCAACCATGTTCTTTCAACTAGCAAGCAAGGATTGAATAACATCTGAAGGGTAGCAAGACTGGTTGAAATTATCGGTTTTAAAACCCAGCGGAGAAGAAAACCACACAGCTCTAGCAAACGAGCAGTGAAAAAACAAATGGATATCCGTTTCTGGAAGACCACATCTAGTGCATTCCTTTTTAATATGAAGTTGAAAAACGAGATCTCTCGAACCTGAAGCCAGCGCTCTCCGGATCAATCTCCAAGCAAAGGTTTTAACCCTTGGAGGGATGTTAGGGCATTTCCATGTGTGCATAAGAATCTCCTTTTCCGCACCTGTCAAACATTGTCTTGTGTTTGTTGCGACATTGGTTTGCTCCTGCAAAAAAGTTTTGTAGAGGCTTTTTGCCGTGCACAGGCCACTTGGAGTATGCTTCCAACATAGCTCATCATCGAACTCAGCATTAATAATTGGAACCTGCAAAATCTTATTCCTCATATGGTCATCAAAATGCAAGGAGATTTTTTGATTGTCCCAGCATTTGGAGTTTTGTTGCCATAAATCACTTATCGTGCTAGGACAATCTGTACCTGGCTGAGACAAAAGATGGTCATAGATCTCTCTCCAATCCTCACACCATGGAGATGACCAGATGCTTGAATTCCCTTTTGCAATTTGGAGATGACAGGATGCCTCCATCTGTGGCAAGACATTTAAAACCGAAGACCAAAAGCCAGATTTTTGAAGTGAAGGACTAGCTCTCCAAATGCTAGTGCCAGGGAAATATTTAGATTTGAACACACGAGCCAATAAGGAGTCAGGTTCTTTTAGAATCCTCCAAACCGACATAGCAAGCAAAGCGATGAACATATCTCTAATGCCCAGCCCACCCTCATGGAGAGGTTTACAAATATCATGCCACGCTCTGAAGCATAAAGGTTTAGTACTATCGTCGTGTCGGATGCCTGTCCACCAAAACTTGCGAACTATGGAAGTAAGGTTAGAGAGAATCTTTTTGCTGAGTAAAATGCTGGACATGTAGTAGACAGGAATAGAGGCAAAAACAGATTTAATTAGAGTGAGTCTACCAGCATGTGAAAGCTTGTCGGCCTTATAAGCTGTCAGCTTCGTCTTAAACCTATCCACCAAAAAGGTATAAGCAGCAGGCCTATTTTTTCCTGGAAGAATAAGAGGGTGGCCGAGGTGTACAGTAGAAACATCCATGTCAGCAGCAGGGAAAAGCCTTTTGATAATAGCAATCTCATTTGGATTTGTGTGCTTACTGAAATAAATGGCAGACTTTGTCCAGTTTGGTGTTTGACCAGAGAGATTGCAGAAATGATTAAGTACCTGAGCAATGTTCTGCGCATCACAGTTGGAGGCTGAGCCGCATACAATTAAATCATCTGCAAACATGAGTGAGTGTATAGGCGGACAGCTGGGACCCAGCTTAATTCCTTCAATATTCGCCGTTTCTAGAGCTCGATGCATCAAAAACAGGGACAAATAAGAACGACGACAACGGGCAACCTTGCCTGATACCTCGACTGCTACGAAAGCGACCAAACGGTTGGCCATTAATTTGAACCGAAAACATAGCCGTTGAAATACAGGTACGAACAAGATTGATAAAATGATCATTCAACCCTTTACATGCAAGAGCCCTAGCAATAAAGTCCCACTCAATTGTCTCGTGGAAATCATTCTCAAGTAACCACCAATTTTCAAACTTAAAGTTCTTCTTAGTCTTAACCGTTGAGGGTTGAGTGATAGTAAGAATAGGCGCATGATCACTTAAGATAATAGGAAGATTATACACCGTCGTATTTGGATAAGCAGTACACCACTCAGCATTAGCAAGACTGATGGGGTTCGTAGCAGAAAACAATAATTTTTCTAACTATCGCAACACCGAAACTAGCCAGGATCTATCTATCTAGTAATGCGGTAACGGAGAAGTCATCGGAAACATACCCTTGTAGACCGATAGCGGGAATTACGCTCCCGCACAAGCGTTGCCGATGAAGACGTACGTAGCCGACCCCAAGGTCGCGGAGAACTTGGCGCGACGAAGAAGAAGGAGACGCGGCGATGAAGAAGCTCCTAGTGCCGAGCTCATGAGAGAGCAGCACCTCCGAGTACTCGCACACGTACGGACCTTGACGATGACCTCCGTGCTCCCCGATCCAGCCGGAATAGCGGAAGCGAGAATTTTGGGTGGAATCCCGCAGCATAACGGTGCGCTGCGGTTTATAGGTCTCCCGTATACGCTGTCCAGACTTGGGACTGCGCACGCCGAGAGATGGGGAGGGAGGAATTGGACTAGGGAGAAGCCTGGGCCAACCGGAATTAATTCCTGAATTTTCTGTGTATTTTTCCAATTAATCCGGGTCCCTATTTATTGGAGAAAAAGGGTGTGCACCTCTCCTCAACTAGCCATGTGGGACTAAAGAGGAGAGGGGGGGGGGGGGGGTGGGGCGGCTGCCATCATGGGCCAGCCGCACCCCAAGCCCAGCCGCACCCCCTCTCAAGGGGGGGAACTTCCCCTCTTGGGCCCTAAAGGCCCATTAAGGTGTGCAACCCCTTTTTTTCCTTTTTATTTATTATTAAATTAATATAAATATATATAATTCCATAATTAATATATTTACATAGTATTTAATCTCCCGTGACTCCGAAACAATTTCCGGATCACTCCGAACTCACTTCGGTCTCACCGGAACTCTTCGGTTCTTGCCGGAACCTTTCCGAAACCTCCTATCTCTATACCTAAGTCACTCCGATGTTTCCAAAATGTTCTCCTAGCGTCGTCAAGACCTTAAGTGTGTTACCCTCGGTTCGAGAATACTCCGGACATGGTCGAGACCCTCCCGCCAATGACCGTCAGGGAGCCCTGGATGACTATGACGGTCCCCGTGCATTCTAGAATAAATCATCCTTGAATCATCTTTGAACCGTTAACATGATATGGTCATTCCCTTTGTTCGTTGATACTTCCTTGTCCGAGATACGATCGTCAACATCCGATGTTGTGTTTTATCTCGTTATCGACAAGGTTGCTTTACTCGTTCCCATGAAATTATATCTCAGTGACCTAGTCATACGCTGCGCAGCTTTACAGATATAATCTCACCGAGTGGGCCCAGCATATCAATCCATCACACGGATGAACAAATCCCGCTCTTGATCACTCGCCCCGACTACTTCCTTCCAATACCCGAAAGTGTCACCCTTATTGTCGTGCGTATGAGACATGACGTTAGGTGCAATCAGCCGTATCTTTCAGAAGCAGCGACTTGATGTAATCTCACGGTCTAAGGAATAAGCTACCACGTTGTAATCCTATTGCAGTGTTGAACTATCTGATACGATCCTAACTGCAATACTTTGGGTAATGTCCATCAAATTATTCTCCCAATAAAATGACTCCACCATCAACTGTTAATGCAATATGATCGGGAAATCACGATCATCCATTGACTGATGGACTAGTTTATCTAGAGGCTTAACTAGGGACTCTGGTTTGTTTACATACCACACGTGTATTAACAATTCCGATTAATACAGTTATAGCATGGTACAAAACTATTTATAAACTTTAAAGAGATAATGCAATAAATCTTATTATTTATTTGCCTCTAGGGCATATCTCCAACAAAGACAACGATCAAGCCGTTCGTAAGTAGGAACAGAAGTAAAACGCTTGTTGCACCAAGTATAAACTGGTCCATTATAACCCATATCCATTAAACCACAACGTTTGACAAGATGCACAAAATTACGCATGCGATTTTGGTTGACCTTCGAAGGATTGCTTTTCTCACAAGGATACATAACGTTGTTGATATCTCCCATACAATAAACCGGTTTTCCTGGAGAGGAGACAACAAAAGATTCGATCTGACCCCAAATATCCCTAGTTTTACGATGATGCGGGTCACCATACACACAAATTAGAGTAAAAGCAAAATTAGTAGTAGTATTCACAACAGAAGCTAAAACAAGATTCTGACTAGCAAAATCTATAGACACATGTATCTCATCAGACCACAAGACCCAAAGACCACCAACACGGCCTTCGGCAGGAACAACAAAACTATCATGGGTAGGAAAACGACTAGCTAGATCAAGCGAAGTATACTTAGAAGAAAGCGTTTCCGAGATAAAAATTACCTTAGCATGTGTAGATAAGATGAGTTTGGCAAGATACTCCATCTTGTTACTACCGAGGGTCTTGCCAACCCCTCGGGGGTTCCAGGAGATTAGATTCATGGCGCTTGGTTGGCGCTACAGCCCGGACCAGAACCAAGAGCAGCAGGAGAAGGTCACCGGCTATGAAGAACATGGCTAAGCACCACGAGGTTGCGTCTCTGAGTTCTCCTCTCGATGGGGATTCTTGGATTCATGTGGGAGACCTGAGAAACCTGGGAAATAACTGGTGGGGAGGAGCAGATCAAAGGACAGAGAGGTAGGATCGAAGAAGAATTAGAGAGGGGATTGGATTCGAGCAGGAATCAGAGGGGAAGAATTGAGATGAGGCATTTCGCCATTCGCCCTTGAGCAAAAGTCAACCCGCCACCGGCTAGCTCCTGAACTTCTCTTTTACATGTAGGGAAAAGACTAGAGATGATATTTTCCATGATAGTACACTGTGATGATGAAAAAGACATTAGTAAAGGAGTGGGAGGCGACGTTCCGTCGACAGCAAGACGTCCGTGATAATTTCGTCAGTCTCAGTATTAGACCCGTCGGTTCCGTATTCATAGGGTAGGGTGGGTTAGAATATGGTGTGCGTTCATACTGTACGGGAGTGTTTGCTCCTGTAGTTATTTCGAAAAGAAAAGAAAAACAGCTAGTAAAAAAATCCTTGGTGGCCGTGTGAGTTGTGACACCGATAGAATGGCGAGCTCTGTTCTCTCACGAGGCGCACACACCAACATTTACGCAGTAACGAACATGTCTCAGGAAGGAACATGCACATGTGGACCCAAGCGGCGGTGTTCACGTCACGGTCCGGAAAACTGTAGTTCACTGGGCCTCACTTCGGACAGCGGGGATACAAAAAAGCGTGATGCAACGGGTTCGGGTCGGAAGGGGCCTCAAAGTGTGCGTACGTGGGGCAGGCGTGTCACACAACAATATTGTCAGGTTCCGACCCGTCGTTGACACCATGGTCCCGTCCCCGTGCCATCCCCATACCTTCAAATCTCAACCATTCGAGGTCCAAGCGTCCAACCGTATTTCTACTACCTTACCCAAAAGGTTTTGCTGCCTAAGCTAAAAAATGTCTGCGTACAGTAGTACTCCCTCCGATCCATATTAATGGTCTCAACATTGTCTAGATACGGATGCATCTAGTCTAAACATTTAACTAGATACATCCGTATCTAGATAAAGTTGAACCCATTAATATGGATCGGAGGTTGTATTGTTTTTCCAACTATTGCAAATTGCGGTCTAATTTGACTCAATGTTTCGTATAACACTGTTTTTGCAGATTCGGCAACCGTCAAACAATCGGAGAAAGAATACGACCAGTATTAATTTAAGTGTATTTTTATTTTGTACTGGCCGTGTTAACTCGAATTGTATCCTCGAAAGAGGTTTTCGTCCCGCTATATTAATATAGCAACCAACTGATACAACCGCAAGGCCACTTCTGGGGCAAACATCACAAAAATGCCCAAAAGAAACAAAAAAGAACAAAGAAGATAAAACAAAGCCGACATCGGCGGTTCGACGAAAACAAAGATGACTCGCAACCGCTGCGCCCTCCAAAGAATTTCCACCATGCTCCTAGCACTCCGAAGCGCCTCATACCAAACAGCGCCTCCAAGAAGGGAGCGACGACGACGCTGTTGTCCGGACAGTTCCAAGGGTTTCCCCCGGTGTGTATCGTAAGGTTTCCCCGGTACGCTGAGGGGTGGGAAAGAGGTACCCCAACGCCCTTCAAGAAGGATGGTGACAACTGCAGGCGTCAACCGCGTCGAAGAGCACAACCGCGTGCAGCCGGGCGCCGCGCCACCAGCCCACACGCGCGGGAGAAACCGGCCGCCGCTGGCGCCAGCACCACACAGGCAGCGCCCGGCGGCCCGACCCGATGGCGGCAGGGAGGGGGAGGGAAGAGGGGAGAGCGGGGAGGTGGCGGCACTAGGGTTCCCCTATCGCCGGCGCGGGGGCGAGACAGGGGAGGACGTTTTTTTCGTAAACTAGTAATCGATGCCACTCGAGTCGCATCTATTTTATACCAGCTATTTTTCTTGATAAATATTAGATATAAGATGCTTTCGGGTATATTTTCGAAAAAAAAATTGCCCACAAGGTTTTGCTACCCTGCTGAAAAATGTCTGGGAATAGTCGCACTATATTCACCCAAATTGCGGTCTCATTTGACGTCTGTCTGTCTGTTTGTTTGTTCGAACTTTGAACTGAAGGAATTTGCACTGAAAGAATGGCCAAAAAGGGTATCTAAAGCCCGGCACTGCCTATCGAACAACGTCAATCACAAAATGATTGAAGGTGTGGGGTAGAAGTAGGGAAAGGGTAAAACCACCATCGTAAATTGCGAATGATTATCTGCCGCCTCTTCGGAGTTTCTTTTTGAAAGCTCCTTTCTATTCGAAAGTTCCTTTAGTTTTTGGCTTTAGGTCAGGTTAGATCCGTCACCAACCTAGTAAACCCCCATTTTGCTTGCCATTGACCCTAGCATCCTTTTTCCCTGGATCTATCGTGTCCGTCAATCCTCCGAACAGAGGCCCTCTTGGGACTTTGGGTAGCTTGTAACGGGAGGGTGTCTGGCAAAGCGGATGGACACTTGATCACAAGATTAGAAGAACTTAACAACAATTATTCCCAACTAATTATTGAACCATAGCTTAAGCAGCAAGTACTCTCCGCAGCAAAATATTCCATACGCTGCTCATAAGTACTGGGAAGTTTTAGACATCAGCTGCTGCCACAGCCCACATGTACAACACGTACGTCTTCTCTTGCAAATGCATACTGATAGGTTTATTCATGTTACAAATAGCTAACTTTTAGTTCAAATTAAATTATGAGATACTATCTATGTTCCAAAATACTACCACCGTACCAAAATATAAGATGGTTTATCATTTTTCTGATACGGATGTAGCTAGATGCGTATTAGTGCGTAGATTCACTTATTTTTATCCGTATGTAGTCTATATATGACAAATCTAAAACATCTTATATTTTCATACGGAGGGTGTTCATGATATTCTTGAAAGCGTGGAATGCTTCAAACCTTTCTAACTTTGTTCCTAAATGGTATTTCAGATTGTTAATGTGATAATATTGTCATCGGATTTTCATTGTCAATGTGATAATATTGTCATCGGATTTCCATGAAAAATGCTTTTATAATAACATGAGTTTATAATCCATTTTACAAGCATTTTCATTTGAAAGTTAATAGTCAAACTTGCATGTTCGGATAGTGTTCACATCTAGTAAGACATATGAATATTAGATCAACAGGGATCTCCATCTTTGGTTCCATTGAAAGAACAATGAAACATGCACACAGGTCTAAACATGACGCATAGGGTTTTTTTGTAGAGTTTTTAACATCTAGTCTCTCCATTCTAAATGTAATATGTTTTAGTTTTTCACAATTTTCTCAGATTGCATCTAGACATGTTTTAGTGCGTATATTCACTCATTTTAGTCCGTATGTATTACACATTGCAATGCCTTAAATATCTTATAATTAGGAACGGAGTAGAACCTAAACAGGTTTTGATGCCAAAAGCAGGCCCCGTTGGCCATAATTATGCTACTCAATTTCGAATTGGATGAAGTAGTGCTTGTGTACCCATACTTTATTATAATTTTGATACATTTCTTTGATGCATCGAAGATTTTGATATCAGTATGAAAATTAGTGTGGTTGGCGAAGGAGATTGGTTAGCACTCAACATTTCCCCAAATTTTCTCTTCTTCTGTTTTGTGGGTGCATGCATGAAGATGATTACTAGTGGATATGAAGTTTCTACTAGTTTGGTTTGGTAAGCTAACCCTCTTCGTTTCGTTCCGTTCCTCCCTTACCATAATATCCGTCTAGATCGTAGTACTTGCTAATAATTGAGCTATAGTAGCATCTCCTCTGTTCTGCCTTTTGGTTGTCCATTCCAAAAGCACACCCTAACTAATTGCCTTGTTGATGATACTTGTTTTAATACTTAGCTTGATGTGATGTGCCTGACACTTTAGTCAAACCTAACATCACACAAAAGATCCTTCTCGGATGACACCTCAACCATCATGATGTGTATAGTATTGTGTAGTGCCATGGGTGAAGCACTTTTGGGACATTGGTCAACCCGACACGAACAAAAAATGTACTCCCTCCGTCCAAATATAAATATGACCATGTATACATACATCCACTTTTTGTCAAACTTGAGACACTTATATTTGGACGGAGGGAGTATATCTTTCTAGAGGCAAAATGGATTGTAGGAAGGGAAGATACGTACGGACATACCTGCATGGCCGTTGCTGTTGGACTGATTGGTTGTAGCAACTGTTACCTGACCACGCAAAAAAAAAAAAAACAACACCCGTAACACTCGAGCTCTGCAAGAGAATTGTATTTATTTCCTTCTTGTGCAAAAGCTGCACATTTCTAAAAGTTCCTTTGACTCACTCGGTGGGGTTTCTTGAAAAATACTGGGGCAGGTCAACTCAAACGTCATCTGATCTGAAATCACGACTCGAACTTGAACCTTTTTTTTCTTGGAAGTAAGTGAAACCTTAGTTCGTGTGCCCTCTATATATGTTTACTTTTTCAAAAAAAAAAGGCCACTTATATTAGCACCTATTGCTGAACCTCTACTTGGCAAACGGATAAAAGATACCCCAATACATATCAAAATACAAGATAATACTAGATTACTACCGCGATATGTATAGAGGATCCTAAATCGTAAGATACTAGTTGTTACTGGGATACTAGCAACCTCCGCCAGCCTCATCGACCTCGACGGCAACTCGGAAGGGGATGGTGGCATTTAATTAATAACATATTAATTAGAATTGGTTTATCTCTATAGGAAATTACCAAGTTGTTCTTGGGTCGAAATCTGCCCCAAACCATATTGACCAACGGATTCTTTTAGTACTACACCCTAAATCCTGAGCACGATACATGATGTATCATAGAAACTCACTAAATAATTTCAAATGTCATTTCTCCACATGGCCTAAATAACGTACGAACTAAATTTTGTTGTTAACATTCCGTAGCATTTGCTGCAACTATGATTTTCTTTGTTTCTTATACAGGTGCTTGCAATTTCCTGAGTTATTCCAGGTTGTTCGGCTATGTTCTTTCAGTAGGAGATGACATGTCCCTTGGTCGCACGGATGCGTTCATAGCGGTAGGGTATGTGAAAGTTCATTTTTCATATATTTTCTGTGAGATCTGATTATGTTTTCATTAATCACCAAAAATGGGAGATTGAAAATACATGTAGGATCCTAAAGGGGTTTTGGAGATAATTAAGGAAGTAACCTTTGATACAAGTATTTAAGGTTTTAGTACATCTTGTTAAGTGGATCATGCTATTGGTGAACATAAAAAAATTAGAAAATTGTATCGGCTACCTGAAAGTGTAATTTATATTTTCTTGGCTCATACATTTTCCTCTCAAAGTTACTATATAGTACGAACATATACTATGTAGGTAGCTTGCTCTACAGGTTGATTCGGCTGTTAATACTTGATTGGCAAGCGAAAGACGTACGCATAACTCATCTGATCCAGATGACAATGCACATGAATTTAGGCCCATGCATATGCTAGGACTAGGCACCAACCGGTGGGCTAATCTAGCGTAACCACTATTGCTACTATCAGGCAGAAAAAGCTAGTAGCACCGTAGGATACCTACAAATTCAGCTGATAAGCATCCCGTCAGCTGGGTTCTTTCTTTCACTCACTGCAGTCCGGTGAGATGCATTACCTCCCCAAAACAACGACGGTTAACTCATGCTTGTGGTCAGGGTCCACAAAGATCTACCGTTCTACTGCATCTTCGATCGATGTGATTTGACCGTGTTTCTGTCGGCAAAAGATTTCCACTTTGTCCATGAATTCATTCCGTGAATTGTGTGAGAAGCCATCACGCATGCAATGTGTGTTGTGCATAGTAATGGCCAATTGAGAAGTGTGTCCATGACTCCATGTGCCCTTTTCATATGGGCACTGTTATACTCCTGAGAAGAAGCGCGCGTGTGCGTGCGTCCATGCTTTGGTGGTACAACAGCGACTGCACATTGCTGGATGGTAGAATTATTAGTACTCCCTCCGATACATATTAGTGGGCATAGCTTTGTCTAAATTCATATGTATCTAGTTAAGTATTTAGACTAGATACATGTGTATCTAGACAAAGTTGTGCCCACTAATATGGATCGGAGGAAGTAGCAGAGTTTGGTGCATCAATCCAAAGATCCTCGGAACAAGGCTCAAAAGGTCAAAGGCAATATGATGATTTAACTAGTTAGTACTCCATCCGTTCAAATTTAATTGACTTGCTATGTACAAAATGTGGATGTATCTAGACATGTTAATTGGAACGGAGGGAGTAGTTACGTCCAGAAGATCGACCATAAAAAGTCACCGAGAATTTACTCGAACTTGGCTCATGGATAATCATTCCATGGAACATATATCTTTCATTTATGATAATCGTCAAAATTTGTTTCTGTGATTTCGGTTCCTTTGAACTGCTACAATGTGAACGATGCCTTCTGCTTCGGTACAAGCGAACAGCTTAAATCCCAACTTGTCTACCGAGCTACTTGATCTAACAAGCAAGTCATGCTGATCGACAAGGTGACGCTGAACAACGACATTAAGCTTGTCAACTTCTGAAAGTCTTAGATCGCCGATGCCAAAAAACACGGTGCCGCGTACATAATGCAACAAGCAATTCATACTGACATCCTCATGAATCACGCCATTTGATTTCTGAGCAAACTCCGTCGCAAATAATCTTTTTCGGCCGAATTTGACAACGACGACTCTTCATCGAAGTAAACAACGAAATAGACGGATTTCTCCCAAGAACTGCAAATCTTCATGTATATATCCCGTTCCTTGTCAGGTGGAAAAGGAACATCAAGTGTGCACTCAACAAAAAGGCTGCAATGCATGTACGATACAGGACAGAAAACATCAAAATCAGTTTTCTTTTGCGTGATTTTGATAGGGAAAACAATGTCGAATTGACGCAATTTTCAAGCCTAACTGTGACCGGTCTTACAAAAGAAAGAGATGGAGCCTAGTTGCGACTTCGCCTGTATGCATGAGCTCCTCGATCGATTCAGAGATGAGTTAGGTAATGCCCATGCCATCAACTCAAGTCCATACAGCTGAACACATGATTCAGACAAAGAATGATAAATATTACTGCAATGTTGCATGCATCAGTATGGACACGAGATGTAATGAACACTGATGCTAAATATCATTTTCTGCACTTGGCAGCACCTCCAAATCCTTGCAGAATAAATGAGGCAAAGTCAGAGAAGTTTTCATGTCACCTGGATAACATTTTTATCCATGACACAAGATATACTCTTCACACACATATGTTGAATGTGTTTGTTTATTTTCTAATATTCTAATTTTCCCATCTTTGAACGTTCAAACTGCCGATTGCTAGTAAATGACAGCGGCAGCACTGAGTTGACCACTGCGATAATATTTCAGCCTTCACAACAGACGATTTACAAGAGCATCTCAATGATCCCGACAACACATAACTAATATCAAGCAAAGTTAGATTTAATAACCGGGCGTAAGACAACATGCATCACAAGCTGACAATGCAACTTTTTCGCTGGATTCGTCCCTTGCGCTGTCTCATGTAGCTAAGAATTCAACCCGGACACCTGTAATCTGTAGTATCTGCAGACGTCTGTACACACTGCAAACGAAGGATTTGATAATGTGAGTGTCGGCGTAGTCACGGATTAGATTTATGTTGTGGCGAAGGCGTTGATTGAAGGGGCCGAGGCCAGGAGATGGGACGAGGACACAGAAAGAAATGCAGTTGGTACGCGTGAGGCCATGAACTTAATAACACAGCAATAGACAAAGAGGACAGGGGATGAGGGGATTCGCCTCGGAAAGTCTGCTTAATAGGACACCTGATTCCCCTTAATTATATGGTGATTTGAGCGACATGATCCGTTCATGGGCCATCAGTGTGCTCAAAAGTCTTGGTCATCTTCGTCGTCTTCTCCCTTTCTTTAACACCGTTTCGAGATGGACATGCAATCAAAGATGCTCCTACGATCGAGTAGGCTTAGAGGGCAGGAATTTCATGGACTAGGGGGAGTTGGATCGCAACAGGAACTCTACCGAGAGAGCAGATTCGCTCAACACTCTGAAGTTTGCACGCATACATCTTGCGTGGTAGGGTTAGTTAGTACTGACGTGCAACACTGCAACAACGACTGCTACTTTGCAAATCATTGGAACGTTTGGTTCCCTGTCGTAGCAATGCTATTGTTAAGCTACGTACTGTTGAGCCACCGCAAATATATATTAGGAGTGCCCTCTTTTGGTCAAGATCAAGAGTCCATGCATGCTCCCCCGAATAAGAAAGGCCCATGCATGTACCACAACATCCATCGTTGAGTAACGTCCGGTGACTCCCGTAAACAAATGTGAATGACTGACTCGTAGCCGCTGAGCCTCGTCAGTGCACAGGCACTCCATACAGACCTGATCATCCCTTCCGGCCGCGGCGCGATTTCTGGTCATGCCACGGCGCCGCAGTGAATCCGCTCGATCACTTGACTCACCCGTGTGCTCGAGGGTAGCTCGTGATCTCCTGCTGATTTTATGACTGGACGGCCTTGGCTACAGCCTACAAGCCTAGAAATGCCCCAGGCTAGCCTAGCATAGCATGCAAATACCCATGGGCGGTGGGAACCGGGGATTAAACGGAGACGACGACGAGGAATCAAGGTAGATCGCAGCGCACGCGTGTGAGGGAGTAAATGTTGGCGCGGCAAAAATGTCAATGCCCTGCTGCCTCGTCCGGTTGCTGTTTGGGTGTAGTGAGGCGATGGAGTCACATGCATGCATACCGGATGAGGCCAACGGCAACGGCCGATGACGAGATCGGATCACGCCCGCGATCCGATTCCGATCCGGTCCGTCACTCGGTCTCAGCAAGCAGGCAGCCGTGCGAACAAACGGAGTGGGGGGAGGTTTCAGCCGCGGAGCGAACGGCAGCCGTGCGCGCCTTTTTGACTCACCGACGAGGGTGACGCCATGCATGCGTCACGTAACACGTATATAGGTACGGATAACATGATATCTAACCAACTGTGGTGTGGTTGGATGGTTATGAAGGTGGTTGTTCCAAGGCCGTGTCTCTCACTTAATGTGGAATATTTTTCAGTAGAAGACGACGTTCCGTCGATAGCGAGTCGTCTGTGATGATTTTGTCAATCTTGATGCCCGATGCCATCGTTTTTCTTCTCTTCGACGGATACCGTGGCCGTTGTTCATTGCTGTGGCGAGGAATGTATACATGGCGTCTGGTCGATCAAGCACTAGTCAAAGAGTTGTTGTATATACGGTTATGTCGTACAGTACGTGTTACCACTTATTCGCCGGGCCTGCTACACCGACGCGATCTGATATACTGCTACGACGGACCAAAGTATACATGGTCGGTCACATGGAGGCCAACGGCCTTTCGGTTTTCACACACCCGTATCGGTTCTGCTGATGTGGGTGCACATCACACAAGTCATAACGGACAGCTTGCGTTCTTCTAGTGCGATCATTGAACAAGTAGACAACCGATGTACAGTACTTACATGATCATTCCTCCTGACGTCGCCGTGCGTAACCCCTCTTTACTTTTTTTTTTGGTTCCCGTTCATACTGGTTCATCGATTGTCCTGGAAATGTCACGCCACCTACAACAACCTTGG
This sequence comes from Poa pratensis, assembly GCA_947311845.1. Lineage (NCBI taxonomy): Eukaryota > Viridiplantae > Streptophyta > Magnoliopsida > Poales > Poaceae > Poa > Poa pratensis. The sequence continues at coordinate 6,068,029 of CAMZMU010000098.1, forward strand.
CCCAAGAAAGTAACATCGGCCGCATCACGGACGGCCCAAAAGACTAGTTCAACCCCAACTGCAGGTATGGGACCTCCTAAATACTCCCTCCGTTTTTTAATATAACATGTTTTAGCCAGCTCACATGTTGACTAGATGCACACCCAAATAAGTGTGCATACACACTAAATATGTCTACATACATATTGACACATGTGAATATGGACAAAACCTAAAACATCTTATATTTATGAACAGAGGGAGTATCTCCTAAATATCACCTTCAGGCGTTGGAAATGAGCCTGAAAGTCAAAAAAAAGGCGGCGGAAATGAGCAGCGCCGCCTGATACTCCGACTACTAGGACGGCCCAGTTAAGGTGCGTTGAGTTTCAAATTGTTCAGATTTTGAAAAGAGTTGCAGATTTATAAAAATGTTTATAATTTTAAAAATGTTCAAAATTAGAAAATATTCAGATTTGAAATTTGTTTAGTTTGGATTCAAAAATTGTTCATATTTTAAAATATACAAATTTTAAAAATGTTTAGATTGAAAACGGTTCAAGTTAAAAAATTGTTCAGATTTGAAATTTTCATATTTATATATTGTTCAAATCTATTTTTTCAATTATGAACATTTGTTAAAACTGAACAATTTTGAAAATACTAAATTGTGAAAAAAAGAAAAACAAAAAAAAAACATAGAAAAGAAAACGAAAATGAAAAGAAAACAAAGAACAAGAAAACAGAAGAGAACAAAAGAAAAAAGGAAAAAAATCGCCCAACGAGCCGACCCCATCAGCCAATTTTTTCAGGCGGCGCGTACGTTCTGCGCCGCTAACAGGCGATATATAGAATTTCACGAACACAGATGAGACAATGGCGGTCCAACTCGATTGAGATTCACCAACTTTGGGCCGCTGATCACTTTCGTGTTACTTCAAGTCACCGACATCTGGAGCTCATGCAATCTGTGACCCGTGGCACACTCTCATCGCTGTGCAAACAAGGCCAAGGCTCCAACTTCAAACAATAACGGCTCAACGGCCGCTCCCTTGCAGAAAGATCACCTCCAGTCCAGCACCCATGGAATTCCTTGAGGCACGGTGGCGAACGCCGAACAGGGCGGCACCGCGACCAGGAGGCGAACTCGGCGGGCAGCTTTGACATAACCTCTTTATCTCACGCGCCCCATCCCCCACGACGACAGCCTCTCGCCAGTAAGCTCTTCTTCCTCCTCCTCCATCTCCCGCAAACTCGAGATTTATTGGAGTCCGTTCTATAGTTGATGGTGACTTGGGGCGACGATGAGGACATCGATGCCTTGTTTCCTCTCTCTAGTGAACCTCTATTTGGGGGCAAGAAGGGCAATCGTCCAGGATCCCGAGAAAACAAATGTGCTAAATGCTTAAAGTATATATTAATCACTATGCTATCATTCATTAGTCTCCCGTACAAAATTTTAAAGATGAATGACTTTGTTTCTCAACAAGTACAACTTTGACTATGATTTTCAGGTACAAATTCTCTATAAAATAGTTTTAATATATATGAAAAAATTATGTCACAAGAAAAAAAAAAGCAATGATTCATCTATACAAGTTCACTCCATACACTTTGGTATATTACTGGTCAAAGACGTGAACTAAACATGGTGAAAAATCATTTACGCCTTACATTTTAGGGCATATAGAGCATGTTAATATAAATAATGGTTAATTTTACGGAAGCGACAAGTACACACAATAGGCCTCTTGAGACATAAGAATAAACCAATTTAACCGACGACAACAAGTTTAGTTACCATGTTATTCTCTTTCGGGTGAGTCATTTAGGTTTCAAGGAAATCTACATAAGTATATTTCATGTTTAATTACGTGCAATAATTTTTCATTTCATAAACTTATTGTGACTTGTGTACAGATAGCGTAAGAGCTTATCAAATAATAAAATTTACATACGCAAACATATTAGAGCCCAGACTATTTTTTCACTGGTTATTAGTCTAAGCAATGTTATTTCAATACCAAGTACAAAGTAGCACACTTTGTTAAATTTTTACTTCTTAGACGATTTTTAACCATTAAAGAAGTGTCATTGGTACAATTTACACTTTACAAGTTTCTATAAAGATGCTTATTTCAACATACACTAGAAAACTGTTACTGAGACACCTGTTAGATCTTAAACTTCACAGATCTTTACCATCAATCTAAAATTATGTGGATTTTGCATTGTAAAAAACATAGTTTTAGGAGACTTTCTCTAGAAAAATACAGTTTAGTATCTTTCAATGAATTCACTACAAACTAAAAATGCATCAACTAATATATTTTTAATATTGTCAATTATTTAATTAAATTATGCGAACCAGAAAAATTACAATTGTAATACTATAAAATGATAAATATAATACCCTGAGAATTATAAAAGTTTAGTACAAATTGTATTCATTTCAGTAAAAAAAGCTTCCTATATCAACAGAAAAACTGTAATGCTCGGTTTACTTTGGAATTTGCTTCTTAAGTGTTGTGCTGAGTAACATTGCCATGTCGGTCTTCCAGCCAATACGGGATCATCACAAATGTGTTAATTCATGTTGTAAACAACCGCTGCATGTTTGGATTTGTTAGATTTTTACACCGTCAACGGGTAAATCTTCTGCTATCAAAACGGGATCCTACGATACATCACTTGATTAAGGTATTCGTATGATTGCTCTGGTATTTGGCTGCATTTCCTTAGTTTTCTATTACTATTAGTATTTAGTAGGTTTATTGTTTTACAACTATTGTAGGTGACAATGCGATACAATTAATTCAATTATCTGATGGGCCCAAGGAAGAGACAGTACCTGAACATGTCTGAGTTTTCATACTCTTGTCAATATATTCAAGTAGCATCTGAGTGACAATTGTCCAGGGGCAGCAGTCAAAATCAAATTTGAACCTGTGATTGGTTTTTATAATCCAAAATATTAAGAGGTGCAAATTTGTTTAATGCAAAAAAATTTGACCTGAGGATGAGTATATGGGGAGGTAAATTTGTCATGTCTCAAAGTCTGGTTCCCAAATTGCACCTCATAGCTGGAAAGGACTAAGACCAAAAATCCAGTGCCATGTCTAGGAGAAACATGAGTGATCGAAGCACCGGGAACTGTTAGGACTAGAAATCTGTGACAAACTGAAATATAGAAAATGAATAGTAGAAAATACAAGATCTACACCTATAAAAGAACGAGTTGGTGTTGTTGGTCTGTCTGCCTCTAGATCAGTTCAGCCGTTGTATCTAACACAGAGGGTTGGATTCGATAAAGACACGCATAGTTGGTCCGATCTAGATTGAGTGGTTGGGATGAGCGTGTTTTACGACATGACCTTACCACTTGAACTAACTGATATTTACCAACCTCTGCAACCATATTAGAAATGGAGGCTCTCAACTATGTATGATAACCTTGTTATTTATGTTACCTTCTCCTTCAGTTATGTGCAGTTCACTAAGCGATTAATTTCCAGTTCTCTAAGTCATAAACCTGCATATTTCTCTGTCCAATAAAGTTTTACCAGTCTTTACATGTTTTGAATTTTTATTAGGACATGTTACAGTTTTTGCTAGCATAAGCAATAAGTCATGTATGATGTAGTCAGAAAAGAAGGCATCAACATGATAGATTAAGGGAGAGAAGGAACAAGTGAGGATCGAAGCTCGGGCCGCGGGGCTCGCAGTTTTGGAAGAATCTTCATAAGATCAAACACCTTTTCAAATTAGGAGCCAAACACTTAATTCAAAACGGACAGCGCACCCAGTTCTGGCTGGATTGGTGGACCGGGGAGGGACCACTCAGCCGTAGATTCCCATCACTGTTCAATATCTGCGAGGATGAAACGATTTCTGTAGCCCAGGCAGTCACTGGGGGCTGTAGATTCAGGCGCTCTTTAGACGAGGCAGGTTTCACTCAGTGGACGCTTCTAGCTGAAATTATTAGTTCAACTAACCTGTCTGGGGAGCATGATCTTGTTTCGTGGGCTCTCGATCCGTCGGGTAAATGCTCGGTGAGCTCCTTGTATAAAAAACTGTCGCAAGGGGGCGACGGTGGCTCATTTTCAAGAAGTTTGGAAGGCTAGAATCCCTCTCAAAATTAGAATCTTTTCTTGGCAACTCATTCTGGATCGGCTGCCTTCAGGGACACAGCTTGCCACAAGGCAGGGGCCTTCGGATGGTAAGTGTGCTCTCCGTGGGCAAGACGAGGATGCGACTCATATTTTCTTTAAGTGCTCGATGGCGGTGTTTATGTGGTCGGTGGTGCGTCAAGTTCTGGGAGGACTTGGTGCTCACAAAATTTCGCTCAATTCTTTGTGATTCTTTCTACTTTTGCGGGGCGTACTCGGAGACTGATTTGGCTTTTGTTTTTAGCCCAAGCTTGGGCGCTTTGGGCTCTGAGAAATAAACTTGCTATTGAGAAGAAAACTATCAACCATCCCGCTGATATTATTTTCAAATCAATGATCTTCTTGCAGGCGTGGATTCCTTCTCTCAAGTCCCAGGACAAGGAGGGCGCAAGGTGGCTGGTCGCAAAGCTTAGAGAGCTCCATTCCGACTGCCTCCCCAGGAGACAGGTTTGACCCGCGCTCTAGTTTTTAATGCCTTGCTTTGTTTTCGTAGTTTCGGCTAAGCTGTATGCCTAGCATGTTGCTTTTCCCTTTGGCTAAGCTATATGCCGCAGCAATTTGTAACCTGTGTGACTCTCTAGCTTTGTTAATTCAAAGTTGGGCATGTGCCTTTTATCTAAAAAAGTAATGACTAGCGTCCGGTGAGTCCCGCTCCCGTAAACAAATGTCAGTGACTACATTGAGTAGCCGGTGTGCCTCGTCAGTGCACATGCACTCCATATATACAGACCTGCTCAGAAAACCATCGATGATCGATCGCTAGTTGTTGCTGGCGGCAGTCGGGTCAAAGAAACGGGCGACGTAACTGCATCCATGCATATCGGTGGCCGGCTCGGTTCAGTTACACGGATCGATCTCACCTGCTCTTTCGCCCAGAATGCTACTACTGTTCCCCGGCGCAACATGCATCACAAACTGACAATGAACTTTTCATCGCTGGATTCGTCCCTTGCGCTGTCTCATGTAGCTAAGAATTCAACCCGGACACCTGTAATCTGTAGTATCTGCAGACGTCTGTACACACTGCAAACGAAGGATTTGATAATGTGAGTGTCAGCGTAGTCACGGATTAGATTTATGTTGTGGCGAAGGCGTTGATTGAAGGGGCCGAGGCCAGGAGATGGGACGAGGACACAGAAAGAAATGCAGTTGGTACGCGTGAGGCCATGAACTTAACACAGCAATAGACAAAGAGGACAGGTGATGAGGGGATTCGCCTCGGAAAGTCTGCTTAATAGGACACCTGATTCCCCTTAATTATATGGTGATTTGAGCGACAGGATCCGATCATGGGCCATCGGTGTGCTCAAAAGTCGTCGTGGGGTTATGCCGAACGGGTATACCTGCCACGGTGGATAAAACCTGGCCCACCAAGGAGGCCCATCAGATAAATCGGAGGGCTTAATGGAGAAGGCCTCATGGGCTTAGGCGCAAGGATAAGCCCTGGGCTGGCTTAGTGAAGTCCAAGACGAAGGCCAGGCTGCGTTCGCCTTAGGGAGCAAGTTAGGGTTTGTTACCGTGTTAGTCTAGGACTCATGATCTATGTCGGTTAAGGCTTTCCTTGTAGGGGAAGGCTTGGCGCCTTTATAAGCCAGCCTTCCAGCAGCCTTAGGGCACGCATACAACCTCATTGTAACCTGTACACATATTCTCCTTGAGTGAATTATAGCAGCACGTAGGATCTCGCCACCGTCGTGAGATCCGAAGCTGGGTAAGATCGTGTGTGCAATCCCGTCACTGGAACCCTCTACGTTCTTCCCCACCTCCTCTACGGTACGTATGAATCCATATAGTAGTTCCGCGTTACCAATACCTCGACAGTTGGCGCCCACCGTGGGGCCCAAGGCGTCGGGAGTTTTGTTTCAGGCGGGAGCATTGGGCGAGATCGGCAAGACTATGGCGGTTGGTCGCGCCCGCATCATCAACAACTTTGGGTGCATCGAAGACGACGGATCCTACGTCCCAGCAAACGACGCACTGGTGTCAAGCTTCGTCGTCCCCTTCGGCACCATCAACATCTTCATGGGTTTTACGGCTGAGGCGTATGGATTCCCCAGGGGATCCGCCGCCTTTTGGCCCACCCACCACCCCATCGATTATGCAATCGAGCAACAACACAGATCGGATCAGGCCTTTGTCTATCGCGATCTGAGTGACTCTGATACCCAAAGCGATTCTGACTCCAGCTCTTATGAGCTTATGGAGCCCGCCTCTCGCTTTGTCGGTGTCATTGACGCATCTGGCCCTAAGCCGGCCGAATCTGACCCTGAGTCAATATTACCTGCCTTACAGACAGGAGCAGACTCAGAAGCCGGATCTGATGGCACCGCTCCAATGGCGGAAGATTCAGATCTCGATGAGCATAAGGAGGAAGACTTTGCAGCACAGGTTGCCGCGCGAGGCTATGGCTCATCCGATCCAAACGAAGTCTTAATGACTTTCCCGGCACAGATAGCTATGGAGGATGGTGCGGCCGCGGCTAAGCCAGACGAGGCTGAAGTTTCCTCTAGCATCAAACACATTGGTGACAAGGCGGAAAAGCCAGAGGATGTGCTGGACCCTAAAAGGCCTCCCCCGGCTACGCCTATTGAAGAAGACCTGGACGGTCAAAGGAGGAACACATGCGCGCATTGGAGCTCTCAAAACACCTTTGGGACCAAATCCAACCGCGGTTGAACTTGAGGAAAGACGGAAAGCGCTCCTGGCTGAGACTGAAGTCAACATCAAGTATAAGTTGTCCCTCCTGAACAAGGAAAAAGAGTTAATCCTAGTTGGAAAGGCTCTAGAAGAGGAAGAGTACCAGCGTGAGCGCGATGTTGAGAAATTCCGCAAAATACGAAGTATACGTGACCCTCTTCTGCATCGGGATCTGCAGGGAAACTTCGAGAAGACTTCTGCCCAAAAGCCTTTAAAGCCTTGGCAGAAATACTCTTTCAGAGTTAACCCTGATGGAGTCATATTCTTCTCCACCCCGGCCAAAAACCTAGAGGCGGCCAGGGAAATCATGGGAGACGAAGCAGTCCCAATTGAAGAGCGCCACCATTATTCTAAATGCTCATCGAAAAGGCGGTAGAGCAGCAGGCTAAGGCGGACTCAAACTCAAAACTGGCGGACGACACGCGTCTTTGCAAGACGGCCGTTGCCGGCGGTGGGGATCCAGAGGAACCAGCTGGTTCCAGTAGCCATGGCAATAAGGGTAAGGAACCCAGGAAGGACAAAGTTCCTGACAAGCACAGGGATGAGTCAAAGACTGGGTCCAACCGCCATAGTGACAAAGGCAAGGACGACCACCGGCAAAAGGATAACACACGCCATAAGAAGAATGATCCGCCTCGCCGTGAAAGAGATCAAGACAAGGGGAAGGACGCACGGCGTGGGAGCGACCGGCTTAACATGCCACCTCCGCCCGCAGCACGGGCAAGAGACGAAGGAAACAGGGGCAACAGAGATCCGCCTCAAAGGCGATCTCGCTCCCGCTCCCCTCATCGCCAAAGCCGTCAGGAGGAGCCAAGGCGTAGCCAATCCAACAAAGGGCCAGCCAGGGAAAACACTCATATCTCAGACGCCCGCATCCGTCTCGATGAGATTAAAGCGGCCAAAGAGGAGTCTTACCTGGGCCCTGTGTGCTTTGGACCGGCGATTCGCAAGGTGCAACTCCCATCCTCGCTAGGCAATGTCAAGAAAATTGTGGACAAGTACAATGGCATTGACAAACCGGACATATGGCTGCCTGATTACATCCACGCCGTTGGTATTAATGACGGTGATTACAACGCAGCTGTACGTTTTCTTCCACTCATGTTGGAGGGAACGGCCCGGTTGGATCGACACTTTGCCAGAAAAGAGTATCCACAATTGGCAAGACATGCAGAAAACATTCATGCAACACTTCTCATGCACATACAAACGTCCAAAGGCTTACTCAGATCTACTAAAGTGCGCTCAAGTGGAGGGGGAGTCAAGCAGAGCTTTCATAGCTCGATGGACAGAGACAAAGAATGCATGTGAAGACGTTTCTGAGATCCAGGCCATACATGCTTTTATGAACAGCCTGAAGAAAGGCAACATGATGAGATATATGTTAGCCAGCCAAAACATCAAACACCTCGGCGAGCTCTTAGACAGCGCGAACAATTACGCTGCAGCAGAAGACGACGCTCGAGCTGACGACGGCGATCTGCGCATGGACATAGCTGTTAACCCGGAAAAGCGAAACAACAATCAAAGCCGGAAAAAGAAGGAAGCCAACGATGCGCCAGGACCATCAAAGGAGGTAGCCTTTGCCAATAAGAAGGGTGGCCAGAGCGGGGCTAGCAGATGGCAGAAGAAGGCGATGACAGTCAAGGGTCAAGACCCATTAAAATCACCTATGACGACATCAAAGATGAACCTTGTGCCCATCATAGCAAGCTTGGCAAATGCACCCATACCAACAGGCAGTGCCGCCTTAACGATGATATCAAGAAGGATCCGACGCTGGCTTCAAGGCAAAACAGTTCAAGCGCAAGAACCGTAAAGACAAGAAAGAGCAGAAGGACAACGAGGAAAGTGCTTCGGAGCCGGAAGATCAGGAGCCAAAGCACAAGAGGAGCAACAAGTTTCCAAGGGTCGAAACAAGCCTTGTCACTTTCCTTGCCACTCCTTCGGCCAAAAAGGAAAAGGCAGCCTGGAGGGAACTCAATGCCACTATGCCAGCGGTTCCCCAGTATCTCAACTGGTCCGAGCACCCATTACATGGGACCGCAACGATCATCCTGATCATATTCCACAGAACCCAGGGAATTACGCGCTCGTTGTAAACCCAATTGTGCAGCAATGCAGGCTTTCTAAGGTGCTTATGGATGGAGGGAGTAGCATCAACATCCTCTATCTTGAAACCTTAAAGCGCATGCGCCTTTCTGAGACACAGCTAAAACATAGCACAGTCAAGTTTCACGGCATAGTGCCAGGCAGGCAGGCCAGTTCTATGGGAACAATGTCTTAGACGTCACCTTCGGTGACGAAACAAACTATAGGACTGAGGAAGTTGCCTTTGAGGTGGTGGAATTCAAAAGTGCGTATCACGCAATCTTTGGCCGCCCAGCCTTTGCCAAATTCATGGCACGCCCGTGTTACATCTACAGCAAGCTCAAAATACCTGGACCAAACGGCGTCATCACGGTCAATGGCGACTTCAAGAAGGCGAAGGAATGCGAAGCAGGAAACGCCGTCTTAGCAGAAGCAGTCATCAGCAAGGAAGAGCTGGAGCAGTACAAGAAAGAAGTTAACACCAATGAAATGCCGGATGGTAAGAAGCCTCCTTGCGCCTCGGATGTACTTTCAAGGCCAGCTCAAACTCGAAGAAGATCGTGCTGGACAACGCCGATGCAAGCAAGACGACGAACATAGGCGCGGACCTCAGTGACGCATAGGAAGGCGCGCTCGTCAAGTTCCTCCGTGAGCAACGGGATATTTTTGCATGGTCACCATCAGACATGCCAGGAGTACCCCGGGAACTTGCCGAGCACAGCCTTAATGTCGCCAAAGGTGCCAAGCCAGTAAAACAAGGTCTTCGTCGCTTCGGTCCAGAGAAGAAGAAAGCAATAGGAAAAGAGGTAGCTCGGCTTAGTGCCGCTAATTTCATTAGAGAGGTTATCCACACAGATTGGCTAGCAAATCCTGTATTAGTACCTAAGAAGGACGTGAAAGACTTGCGCATGTGCATAGATTTCACCGGCTTAAACAAAGCCTGTCCTAAAGACCCCTTCGCATTGCCGCGAATTGATCAGGTCGTAGATGCTGTATCAGGTTCTGAATTACTATGCTTTTTGGACGCTTACTCTGGCTACCACCAAATTAAGATGAAGGAGTCTGACCAAATTAAGACTTCCTTCATCACACCTTTCGGAACGTTTTGCTACATAACTATGCCTTTCGGGCTTAAAAACGCTGGCTCAACGTACCAACGGTGCATACAACGTTGCCTACACGATCAAATAGGCCGCAATGTTCACGCTTATGTCGATGACATTGCCGTTATGTCGCGAAAACGCGGCGATCTCATCGTTGACCTTCAAGAAACCTTTGATAACTTAGAAAATATAACATGAAGCTAAATCCGGGAAAATGCTTTTTTGGCGTCCCAGCAGGAAAACTTTTAGGCTTCATTGTTTCAGAAAGAGGTCTTGAGGTTAACCCAGAAAAGATTCGAGCTATCATGGACATCAAAAAGCCTACTTGTCTTAAAGATGTCCAAAGGCTCAGGATCTGCAGCAGCTGTAAGCCGATTTATTAGTAGGCTTGGGGATAAAGCTTTACCCCTATACAGGTTGTTGAAGAAAACTAAGACGTTCGTCTGGACTGAAGAGGCAGATGCAGCCTTAGCACAGTTAAAAGACGCCTTAGTTTCAGCACCAATATTAGCGTCTCCTCTACCACAAGAGCCGATGCTACTTTACATGGCGGCTACCAACCTAGTTATTAGTGCAGTGGTTGTTGTTGAACGAAAGGAAGAGGAAAGGAGCTACCGGAACAAAGGCCGGTATATTATATCAGCGAAGTCTTCTCCGAATCCAAACAACGATACCCTCACTATCAGAAGCTGGCTTATGGAGTTTTCTTCGCAGCCAGAAAATTACGCCATTATTTCCAAGAGCACCCAATCACGGTAGTCAGTAAGGCGCCATTGGGTGACATTATAAACAACACCGATGCCACTGGACGTGTGGCTAAGTGGGGAATTGAATTGGCAGCCTTCGATATCCAGTACAAGCCACGTACAGCCATCAAATCCCAGTCTTAGCTGATTTCATCGCAGACTGGACGGAAGCAATGGATGAACTTCCCCTCCCTGACGAAGAATATTGGGTTATGCACTTTGACGGCTCCAAAATGTTGCAGGGATCGGGAGCTGGCGTGGTACTGAAGAACCCTAAAGGAGACAAGATGTGCTATGTCTTGCAGATACACTTCAATGCCACTAATAATGTTGCAGAATACGAGGCTCTGTTGCATGGATTGCACGTCGCAAAGGATTTGGGCATTAGCCGTCTTTTGTGCTATGGCGATTCAGACCTCGTTGTTCAACAGTTAGAAGGGGCATGGGACGCGAAGAGCCCTACAATGGCTGAATACCGACGCACGGTAGACGAGTTTGGTCGGTGTTTTATCGGCTTAGAAGTCAAGCATATCAAAAGGGAGGAAAATGAAGCAGCGGACGCCTTAGCCAGAATGGGCTCGAAAAGATCGAAGGTGCCCTCCGATATATTTTTGGAGCACCTGTACGTGCCGTCTATTAAAGGCGGAGATGAGGATGACCCCATGGCTTCGCAGTCTGTTTCCGTCATGCTGGTGAAGCCAGATTGGACACAGCCCTACATAAATTTCCTCCTTAACAAGGAAGAGCCAGAGGATGAAGTCTTAAGGCGGCAAGTTGTGCGCAGAGCTAAGGCATACACAATAATAAATGGAGAGCTATACAAGCGGAGTACCACAGGTGTATATCAACGATGCGTTTCGCCGGAAGAAGGACAGGAGATACTAGAAGAGATCCATGGTGGATGTTGCGGTCATCATGCCTCTGCCCGAGCAATTGTCGCCAAAGCTTTTAGACATGGATTCTACTGGCTCACAGCAAAGCAAGACGCAGAAGAACTCGTCAAGAAATGCGTTGGATGCCAAAAGTATGCAAGACAGCCAAAGATGCCAGCCCAGGAATTGCGCACCATTCCAATCACGTGGCCATTTGCGGTCTGGGGACTGGACATGGTAGGTCCATTCAGGACTGCGCGAGGCGGCGTCAAACATCTCTTAGTTGCGGTGGATAAATACACCAAGTGGGTTGAAGCTAAGCCCATAAAAAAGCTTGATGGGGCAACAGCCAAGAAGTTCGTCATTGAGGTTATAACGAGATTTGGCGTCCCCCACAGTATCATTACGGACAATGGGACAAACTTCGCCGTAGGAGAACTGGCAAAGTACTGTGGTGAAGTTGGTATTCGTTTGGACTTAGCATCTGTGGCTCATCCACAATCGAATGGCCAAGTTGAGCGAACCAACAGTATAATTCTACAGGGAATAAAGCCAAGATTAGAGTGCCTTTGCATAGAGCAGCTGGAGCATGGGTAGAAGAATTACCTGCTGTCTTATGGAGCATACGCACAACTCCAAGCAGCAACAGGCTATACCCCTTTCTTTCTCATATATGGCGCTGAAGCGGTACTCCCAACAGATGTCCTGCACGACACACCTCGTGTAACAGCCTACGTCGAAGCAGACGCAGAAGAAGCCGACAGGACGGCTTAGACCTTCTCGAAGAAGAGCGTGAGATAGCGCTTCAGCGCTCCGCCATTTATCAGCAGAACATGCGGCGTTACCACAGTCGCAAGGTAAGACGGAGATCGTTTCGAGAAGGCGATTTGGTGCTTCGCCTTGTTCAGCAAAAGGAGCACAAACTATCTCCCATATGGGAAGGACCCTTCGTTATCAGCAAAGCGCTTAAGAACGGGGCATATTATCTTGTGGACCTCCGTGATATGAGAAGAAGAAGAAAAGAGGCCGCAAAAGGAAAAGGAACGAAGAAGCAGTGCTCAAGGAGACGAAACGTCCTTGGAACATTGAGCAGCTACGTCCTTTTTACACTTAGCAATTCTATTGTAATCACACCATATATGATTATGAAATAAAAGTCTTTGGTTCCCTCAATTATTTTTATGCATGAGTTCTCGCCGTCTTTTATTTCCATTTGATCATATATTTCGATAAAAATATCAATGTTAACCCGAATTGGCTCGTGCTTGTGGTTACTCACATGATGCTTTTGCCTTAAGGCCTTACAAAAATTAAAATTGCATCCGTCTAAGAGTATTTATCTGATCGCGTATATGCTGGCTTGTCTTAGTAGATGCTTTACGCACCAAAAGCCGCGCCGTTTCTGTGTTTAAACAGTTTGGTTACTAACCCTGTTGCCAGCGAAGTGTTCCGTGCTTAGGTTCTGCCAGCATACGAAAAGGCTAAAGCATATAAGCCAGAAAACTTAAGACGGATAAGGAGCATAGTTTGCAAGCCTTTTAAAAATAAGTGCATGCGTCAAAACAAACATGTTCAACAGATAAAAAGGCTCCTGCCATTACAAAACATAACTTAACAAGTCTTTTGTGCCATCTTTCATGACACGCTTAATGCAAAGTTTTTCCTGCATCTTATGCAGGGGACTGAGGAGGCGAAGACGCAGGGGACTTGGATGGATCCAGCGTAGCTTCAGACTCGCTTCTTCTTCTTCTTCATTTCCGTCTTCTGACTCATCGCCATTGCCAGTGGTGGGTGCTTCGGCTTCGTCATCAGACACGTCGTCAGGACGGGGAGGCACAGGCTTCTTGGAGAAGAAGATAGACAAGTCTACCATCTCAGCAACGGCTGAGGCAAAGCCAGAGACAGAGGCATAGACCTTTTCTTTGACGAGCTCGTTGCCGTCTCTGTCCTTGGCTGGGAAACACTTGATAACGCGCCACATGTTGACTCGGGGTAGTGGCCGCGAACAAGTCCTAGAGCAAGTTTTGCTCCGCCTCTAGCTGCTGAGCGAAGACGCTCCACCACCTCTGGGACGCAGTTCTGAAGAAGTGGCAGCAAGTTGCTGGTGTTTGTCACTTGGGGCAGCTGTTTTGGGAAGATGTTGGCGACAACGTCTCTTCCCGCAGCATACAGCCCTGACACAATTTCGCCACACTCCAAGATAAGCTCCAGGCGCGTCTCAGAGGTAAGCCTTTCCCCAAACCCAGCTGGAACTGTGGAAAGGAGGAATGAAAAAAGTTAAGGCGTATGAAGTGACGAAAAAGGCGAGAAGTAAAAGAAGAGAGGCTTACTTAGCAGTTTCTCGTCAATGGCGGTGCTCTCATCAGCTTGGCGTTCAAGACGACCTTGTAAGCTCTGGATTAGGAGCCCATCCTTTTCAGCCTGTCGCTGCAGTTTCAGAAGTTCTGCCTTCAGTTTGTCTTGCTCTTCAGCGGCGCTGTCTTGGACGGCTTTAAGATTGGCCTCGGCCGTCTTTCGGTTCTCCTCCAGTTGCTTAAACAAGGCGGCATTTTCCCGCCTCACAACTTCTATATCGCCAGTCTCGCTGACGATCTGTTTTGCCTTCGCCACAACAGCTGCAAAGACACATTGCATGTGTTGAGCATCTTATGCCTTAAAATGAATAAATCACAATGCATGTGAAAGAACAACATTTACCTTCGTTCGCCTTATTTTCGGCGACGGCTTGCTTGAGCACTTGCCTTTGGTTACTCAGGAGTACCATAGATCGCGTAAGTTGCTCGCTGCTCTGCTAAGGCAAGGGCAGTAGTAAGTAACAAAGGTAAAGACAATAAAGTATAGCTACAAGGGCTTGGGGACTGAGTCTTTATCAACATTAAAGAAAGGCCATTACGTCGGCTTAGTCAAAGCACAACGTAATGCCCGGGGACTAGTATGTACATAAAGACGGAATATTTACCTGCATCATGGCCTTCAAGGCTTTGTAGCTCTTCTTCATTGTGACGTACAGCTCGTCACAATTGTCTTCCAGATTCAATATGGTCAATGTTGACCAACTGGCCTTAGCTTCGGCGGCGCTCGTTGCGCTCCTTCTCATCGGCAAGCATGGCGGCGATGTTGGGTAAGATGTACCCCTCGTCGTCAAAGAGCTCTTGCTTCACCATGTTGCGGATAGCCTCACGAGTAATGGGCTCGTTCGGCTCTTCACTGAATTACCGCCGCCTTCCCAGCAGCGGCAGCCCTGGCCAACTTTTCAGTTTCCTCTTTCAGGTAAGACGTCCAGATCTATATGATCTTCAGATGGGCCTGGGGCTGTCTCTTGTTGAACGGAGGGGTGGGGGGAGCGATGGCGGAGAAGGCTCAGCTTCTTTTGCTGGAAGAAATACTTTCTTCCTCTTGAGAGGCGCAGTTGGTTTGATCCTGCAAATCACATACAAAATAAGATAACATTCATAGACACTGTTCGCCTTACTAAAGAAATTGAGGTTCGGCTTACTTCTGTACTGGAGCATTGAAGGCCGCATCTTCATCGTCCTCAATGTCGAGCACTTCGGCGTTAGCAGGGATGGCTTTCTCACGCTTCCGCCTTTCTGCTGCTGAAGTTGCTGCAGTAGCTCCTGAAGCCTTTCGTTTCCGAGTCTTTGAGGGCTCGGGTGCCGCTTCAGGCACGTAAAACAAAGGAGCCAGCAGATTATCCGGCAAAAGGGCGAGCTGAAATCAAAAGTGGTGTTAGTAAGGCAAACATTGTGGAAGTATAAAAACAGTGGTAAATGCCTTACCTTGGGAGCCGGGTTGGCGGCTGTGTACATAGGACGCTGCTCTGCAGCTGGATCCTTTCCTTGGCAATCCTCTTAAAGCGATACAAGGGCGTCTGCGTAAGGTCGCTCTCACTAACACGGGGGATCTTTCTTCTGGTCCGTGTAGTGGCACAGAGGCCTTTGCGATCTTTCAAAGGCTGGATTCGCCTTGACAACCAACATAGGATGGTGTCTGCGCCCGTGAGTTTGGGCACAGCAGTCTTTGTCAAGTACTCAATCCGCCTTTGCATGCGACGGAGGTTGTCAGGAAGGACCTTCAGTGGTTTCTCGCCCCAAGAAAGGCGGGGCTCCGCAGGCAAAGGAGAAAAGCGAGGAAGTCCTATGTCTTTGCCTACTGGCGCCATGTCTTTGCAGTAGAAGAAGGAGCTATTCCAGCCTTTAATGGAATCTATTTTTGGCGCCTTAGGATACCAGTCTCTGCCTCTACGAAGGTTGATGCTAACTGTTCCTAAGGAAAGCAGTTCTTCCTTCTCTGTTTGGCGCTTGCAAGTAAAGCAGTACTTGAAGAATTCTAAGCTGGGTCTATGCCTAGTATCCTTCGAATAAAGCCATAAAGCCAGCTATGTACAAGATACTATTGGGGCCTACGCTATGAGGCTGAAGGCCATAGTAGTCTAAGACATTGGAAAAAAGGATGCGGAGGCAAAGACAAACCGCGGAGGAGATGTGAGACGAGGAGCACTCGTTCATCGCCGGCGGGATCTGGAGCAGGGTGGCCGTACGCTGACCGCCAGTGGCAGTTCTCCTTTGGGGGGATGCCCTCCTTTTGCAGCTGCGTGAGGTCCGCGTCGGTGATGGTGGAAGCTGCCCAGTTGCGGGAGATGCTTCCTCTCCCTCCTCCTCTGCCTCCGCCGCATCGCCCTCGTCGAGGGCTGGGCTTCTTCTCTGTGGAGATGGCCGCGAACTTGTCGCCGTGCCGCGCGAGAGCAGATGCATCCGCGGCCCGATCCCCTCGTGGCCAGATCTTGTCCCCGTCGCCGCGCCGCCGCCGCCGTGCCGCTCCGCGGTCGCATCGGAGCTCTCCATGGGTGGGTGCGCGTGGTGGTGGTGGAGCTCGCCGGAGTTCAGATGGGATGGGCGCGAGGAGGACGATGAACAGGAAATGGACGATGGAAGAGAAAATAGTTCCTTTTATGGGGTGCGCCGCGATTAGTGCGGTGAGATAACGTCCGCGCGATTTTCGCCACGCGTCCCGCAACGGTCAGATAGTGGGCATCTTCTCCCCACGCCTCGGAGATCGTGTGCGGAAAATAGCAGTAATGGCGTCACAACGTCTCTTTGCTTGTCCAACTGTCGTGGACTGGCTTTGACTGCGTGACGTCATGACAAGACTCGACGCTGACAGAATCTTTCTGCCAGATTGTTCAAAGTGCAGGAGAGTTCGGCTTAATCCTTAAGGCAGACTGAATCTCATTTTGGAATGCTCCAAGCTCTTCTGTCCGCCTTCGCAAAGGCGAAAGCCCGTGTTTCACAAAGACGGAAACGAAGAACTTAAACCTTTCCGGGGACTACTGTGGAGGTTATGCCGAACGGGTATACCTGCCACGGTGGATAAAACCTGGCCCACCAAGGAGGCCCATCAGATAAAGCCGGAGGGCTTAATGGAGAAGGCCTCATGGGCTTAGGCGCAAGGATAAGCTCTGGGCTGGCTTAGTGAAGTCCAAGACGAAGGCCTCTGCGTTCGCCTTAGGGAGCAAGTTAGGGTTTGTTACCGTGTTAGTCTAGGACTCATGATCTAGGTCGGTTAAGGCTTTCCTTGTAGGGGAAGGCTTGGCGCCTTTATAAGCCAGCCTTCCAGCAGCCTTAGGGCGCATACAACCTCATTGTAACCTGTACACATATTCTCCTTGAGTGAATTATAGCAGCACGTAGGATCTCGCCACCGTCGTGAGATCCGAAGCTGGGTAAGATCGTGTGTGCAATCCCGTCACTGGAACCCTCTACGTTCTTCCCCACCTCCTCTACGGTACGTATGAATCCATATAGTAGTTCCGCGTTACCAATACCTCGACAGTCCTGATCGTCTTCGTCAACTTCTC
This sequence comes from Poa pratensis, assembly GCA_947311845.1. Taxonomy (NCBI): domain Eukaryota; kingdom Viridiplantae; phylum Streptophyta; class Magnoliopsida; order Poales; family Poaceae; genus Poa; species Poa pratensis. The sequence continues at coordinate 6,085,543 of CAMZMU010000098.1, forward strand.
CTTTGTTTAACACTGTTTCGAGATGGATATGCAATCAAGATGCTCCACGAGTAGGCATAGAGGGCAGGAATTCATGGACTAGCGGAGCTCGATCGCAACAGGAACTCTACCAGGGCAGATTCCTCAACACACTGAATTTTTGCACGCATCATCTTACATGTAGATGGGTTATACTGACGTGCTACACTGAATTAGCGGGGCGCAAGCCTAATTTCGTCGTAGTACTGACGTGCTACACTGCACGACTGCTACTTTGCAAATCATTGAACTCCCCTGTCGTAGGCGTAGCAATGCTATTGTAAGCTAGGGTTGTGTGATGCATGAATTTGTACCTACGGATCGGATGACAGTTGAGCCACCGCAAATATTAGGAGTGCCCTCTTGCTTTTGGTCAAAACCAAGAGTCCATGCTCCCCCGAAAAAGAAAGGCCCATGTATATGTACCATATGAATAAACTTTTTTAGAGCTTCCACCTGCCTCCCGTGTCGCTCCTCTGGGGCGACACCGGAGGCGTCCCAAACCCTAGCCGCCGCAGCAGTTCCCCTCCTCCTCCCCCTCTCGCCGCCTGAGTTGGCCGGCGGAAAGCTCGCTCTCCCTTCGAGACGGCGGCGGCGAGGCCTCCTCTGCCCTCGCTCGCGCGGAAGCGCTCCCGCACCGTATTCCTGGCGTCTGAAGAGGCTGGCATCTCCGGGCCCCGACGGCGTGAGCGCTCTCCTCCGCTGTCCTCCATGGGAGGCGTCCCCTGTGCTTCATGCCGCGGGTTGGTCCAGGATTCGCGCAGGGTCTGGCTTGGATCTGGTCAGGGGACCTTCGATCCACCAGATCCGGGGTGAGGTGTGGAGAGGACCAGGGTCCTTCCTCCCGACGCCGTGTGCCTCCCCCCATCTGCGCTGGTCTGGCCTGGCTCTGCGTGATCTTCTCCGGGTTGTGCGTTGGTTGCGTGTTGCCGTCTGTTCCTGATTCGGTGTTTCTTCATGGGTTAGGAAGTTGGTTCGGGGAGTTCGGATGCCGGGGCGGCGGCCCCGGACGGTTTGGACGGCGTCGATCTGGCGGCGGGTGGCGTCCGTGGTGCGTGCTGGCCTCTCCTTTGGCTGCGTGGGCAGCGAAGGTTTGGTGGGTCGAGGTTGCGGTGCAGGGTCGCTCCACTGGCCTGGCTACGTTTGGTGGAAGAAGCTGCCTCCTTTCTTGCCCTGCTCGTCTCCTACAGCTCGATCTCCGGTGTTCTCGCCGGATTTGGTGCGGTGCAGTTCGGTTGGCGTTGGGACTTACCGGGGGAAACCTTTGGCCGCGGAGCGGGCCACGACGACGACGACGTCCACGGGCGTCGTGCTCCTTCTCGAAGGCGTCTGTCGAGGTATCAGTCCCCTCCCAACCCTCCCCCCCTTCTTCGGGCGAAAGCCGCATCCCCTTTTCGGACGGCGGCGGCGCTGCTACGCCGTTCCCCTTCCTGGAGGCGCCGTTTGGGGGATTGCAGGGGTGGAGGCGAGCTTTGCGGTTTTGGTGGTAGCCGTGGTGGCTTCTCTGTGTGGCGGCGACATCTATCGCGTTGATTGGCGGGTGCCAGGTTTCGTGTACCTCTCAGCTTTGCTGCCCCTGTTCGCCATCGGGCGGCGCCCTCGAGCCTGGGCGAGAGGGGAATGGGTTCCCCTCTACGGCAACAGCGACAGCCCTGGCTGGTGAGCGTTCGAGCTTCGGAGGTTCTGCTCAGCCGCAATGGTGTAGTTGCCTATCCTGCTTCTTCTTCTACTTGGCGACTTCGTCCGGCAGCTTGGGTCCGGTGGTGCTATCAAGTTCCTGCTTGTTAGTGTGTCGGGCTTAGCATTAGCATCTCGAGCTGTTATTTGTTGTTTTATCTTTTGTTTGCTCTTGTTGCTTGTTGCTTGTAAGCTGTGTATCAGCATGATGTATTTGCCGTTGGCAACTCTGGGCTTTGTTAATTCAAAGCTAGGCATTTTATGCCTTTTTTCTAAAAAATATTTACCATATCCATCGTTCAATAATGACTAGCGTCCGGTGTCTCCCGTAAACAAATGTCACCGACTTACATTGAGTAGCCGGTGTGCCTCGTCAGTGCACATGCACTCCCATATACAGACCTGCTCAGAAAACCATCGATGATCGATCGCTAGTTGTGCTGGTGGCAGTCGGGTCAAAGAAACGGGCGACGTAACTGCATCCATGCATATCGGTGGCCGCTGGGTTCAGTTACACGGATCGATCTCACCTGCTCTTTCGCCCAGAATGCTACTACTGTTCCCGTGGCAAGGAAGTTGGTACCTACGGTTTCGATCATCCCTTCCGGCGGGACATCCGGCGCCGCAGTGAATCCGCTCGATCACTTCACTCACCCGGGCCGTCTGCTCGAGGGTAGCTCGTGATCTGCTGCTGATTTTATGACTGGACGGCCTTGGCTACAAGCCTAGAAATGCACCCGGCTAGCCTAGCATGCTACCCATGGCGGTGGGAACCGGGATCAACGGAGACGACGACGAGGAATCAAGGTAGATCGCAGCGCAGCACACCGCACGCGTGTGAGTAAATGTTGGTATTTGGCAAAAATGTCAATGCACTGCCTCGTTCGGTTGCTGTTTGGATGCGGCCGTGACGACCTACGAGGGCGGGTGGTCCGGAGGCGATGGAGTCACAATGCATAGCAGATGAGGCCAACGGCAACGCCGATGACGAGATCGGATCACGCCCGCGATTCGGCCACATCCGATTCCGATCACTCTCTCAGCAGCAAGGCAGGCACCGGAGCAAACAAACGCTGCGGGGGAAGTACCTGGTGAGCAGTTCAGCCGCGGCACGAACGGCAATCATACGTGCGCGTCATTTTTGAGTCACCGACGAGGGTGACGGCACGGCTATGGTACGGGCCAATAGAGGGTCCGCAACATTGCCGGACAGGTGCATTGGACGCGCCGGCAAGCGTTGCCGCCTATTGGAAACGCCGTGTCCCACCAGTCACTCCCAATAACGGCTCCACAAATTCAAATGATAAATAAAGCCAAGTTCGAATAGCGTCGCCGTCAAGTTCGCGCGTCCAAAAGCATCACACACCCAAAAGCCAATCGATCGTCATCACTTCTCCGTCTTGTGGCTTGCCAGCCCGGCGTTGGCGGCCGCTCGGATCGACGTTTGGGCGCCGGCCCTCTGCAGCACAGGCGACTCGACGAAACCCCGGTTGAGGTCGACACAGAGGCCAACGTTCGGCGACTCGGAGCGGCTGCTGTCACCGAATCCCGGCGAGATCCGTAGCCCGGTTCGTGGAGTCGCTCCGCCATCGAATAACGCGGGGTTCGATGGCGATGCAGCATCCGGCGCGTTGGTGCTCCCTTAACTTGCGCCGCCACCAGCAGCGAGCAACATCGACGAGCTCATGAAATCGATATGTCGCCGCCTAGCCGCCGCACTCGTGCGCCGTTCTCTCCTGTCGATGGTGGCCGCCGATCGACGTTCCCGCTCCTTCACTCGGGCTTCATCGGACATATCAGGCGGTCGCGCGCGGGATTTGCGAGGGGCGACATAACCGGCGGCGGCACCTTCGTCGTCTTGATCTGCCGCCACCTTTGCAGCGCCCCGTCGTCCTGCTCCGCCGCCGCGAGCACCGCCACAGTTGCGCTTGATGGCGACATCGCCGGCCGAACGTGGATCGCCTAAAGTGGGAAAGGCGGGAAAGAGGTGGGCGGGGGAGGCAAATGGCGGAGAGTGAAAATGGCCGGGAGGAGGGGAAAGTGATATTGCACGCGGTGTGTTGCTGACGAGACGGCCCCACGCGTCAGGATCCGACGTGGCTCGCATTGCCGCGGTTGCCGGCGCGCCTGCTTGCCCCCCTAGAACCTGGCGCGAAGCGGGGTTGTCGACGATCTATTGAGACGTGCCGGCAACATTTTTCTTATTGGACGCGTCTCTGGGGAAAATTTCATGGCAGCGCGCTCAGAACATCTATTGGGAGCGGAGTTGGGCGCGCCGTGGAGATGCCGTTCGGGGAAAAATAGTCCACGCTCCGGTCGGGCACACGCACGGAATGTGTGCTCTCTGACCGCGTCTCAGTTTCACATGACGAGGAAAACCGGCTCAACATCGATGTTGATCACATCGGGGCCGGTCGGCGAACTTCATCTTCTCCGCATTGTAATCGTCGTTGACATACTCCTTGTTGTCCATGATCATGTCCTGGAGGAGGTCCTCCCCGTCCTCCTCCTCGTAGTACCTAGCGTCACCCGGCGACGGCCTGGGCAATTCGCCGAATAGGTTGCACGCGTTTGTGCGACAACTGCCGGGCAGCTGCACGCGCGGCCGCAGTCTGCGGCGCCGCGAGTGTCTGGCCAAAGGTGTAGTGGGCGCGTTGAGATCGAGGGCAGTACCTCGACAGTGGCGGGTGCGGATTCCCCTACCTCGGGTGAAACCCGCGGCGGCATGGTTTCCGGAGGTACCGTACTGAGGCATGGTGTCATCACGGAAGATCTCGACCTTGGCGGTCGGGCCGCCGAGCCGTTGGAGCTGGCGGCCGCAGTCGCGACCGTGGCTGCTCCGGCGAGCGGGTAATTCCAATCATGAGAGGGCAGCGGTCGCGGTCCTGGACACGAGGTCAGATTCGTCGTCCTGGCCCTGCTCCTCGGCGACGGCCTTCTTGGCGGCGGCGAGCCTGTCCTCCTTTAACCTCCTCCTCCGCGCCCCGCTTCTGGGTCTCTGCGGCCCTCTGCTCTGCCGTGAGCTCCTTCTTTGGTTTCTTAGAGCTTCAGGCGCAGGTCCAACGGCGGAGGTTGTAGTATGCTAACGTTCGGGAAAAATAGTCCGCGCTCGGGTCGGGTGCACACGCACGGAATATGTGCGATTCCTCTGACCGCGTTCTCAGTTTCACATGACGGAGGCCGATGCATGCCTACGTACGTGCGTACCGGCCGAGGCATTCAAGCCACTTATTCGCTGTGGCAAGGAAGTATACATGGCTTCTGGTCGATCAACCAGTACTAGTCAAAGAGTTGTTGTGTATACGGTTATGTCGTACAGTACGTGTTACCACTTATCGCCGGGCCTGCTACACCGACACGGTCTGATATACCGCTACGACGGACCAAAGTATACATGGAGGCGAACGGCCTTTCGGTTTTCACACCCGCTCGGTTCTGCTGATGTGGTGCACACATCACACGACGGACAGCTTGCGTTCTTCTACTGCGATGGTTGAACAAGTAGACAACCGATGTACTTACATGATCATTCTCCTGACGCGTCGCCATGCGTAAACCCTCTTTAGTTTTATTTTTTTTGTTCCCGTTCACACTGTTCATCGATGGTCCTGAAATGTCACGCCACCTATAACAACCTTGGCCCAAGAAAGTAACATCGGCCGCATCACGGACGGCACAAAAGACTAGTCCAACCCAACTGCAGGTATGTCGGCAAGAATCGGAACACAGAGGACCTCCTTCAGTGGCGGAAATGAGCCTGAAAGTCAAAAAAATAAAGGCGCGGAAACGAGCCGCGCCGCCTAATACTCCCGACTACTAGGCCGGCCCAGTTAAGGTGCGTTGCGTTTTTCTGTTTTCATTTTTTTTCATTTTTTTTCATTTATTTATCTATTTCGAAAATTGTTCAGATTTTGAAAAGAGTTGCAGATTTGAAAAAAAAATAGAATTTTAAAAATGTTCAAAATTAGAAAATATTCAGATTTGAAATTTGTTTAGTTTTGGATTCAAAAATTGTTCATATTTTAAAATATACAAATTTTAGAAATGTTCAGATTGAAAATTGTTCAAATTGAAAAATTGTTCAATTTGAAATGTTCATATTTATATGTTGTTCAAATCTTTTTTTCAATTATGACATTTCTTAAAACTGAACAATTTTCAAAATCCTAAATTGTGAAAAAAAACAAAAAATAGAAAATAGAAAGAAAACGAAAATGAAAAGAAAACATAGAACAAGAAAACAGAAGAATAGACAGCAAAAAAGGAAAAAATCGCACAACGAGCCAACCCCATCAGCCAATTTTCAGGCGCGCGCACGTTCTGCGCCGCTAAAGGGTGATATATAGATTTTCGCGAACACATATGAGACAATGGCGGTCGAACTCGATTGAGATTCACCAACTTTGGCCGCTGATCACTTTCGTGTTACTTCAAGTCACCGACATCTGGATCTCATGCAATCTGTGACCCGTGGCACACTCTCATCGCTGTGCAAACAAGGCCAAGGCTCCAACTTCAAACAATAACGGCTCAACGGTCGCTCCCTTGCAGAAAGATCACCACTAGTCTAGCACCCACGAAATTCCTTGACGCACGGTGGCGAACGCCGAACAGGGCGGCACCGCGACCAGGAGGCGAACTCGGCGGGCAGCTTTGACATAACCTCTGTATCTCCTGCGCCCCATCCCCCACGACGGTAGCCTCTCGCCAGTAAGCTCCTTCTTCCTCCTCCTCCATCTCCCGCAAATTTGAGATTTATTGGAGTCCGTTCTATCGTTGATGGTGACTTGGGGCAACGATGAGGACATTGATGCCTTGTTTCCTCTCTCTAGTGAACCTCTATTTGGGGGCAAGAAGGGCAATCGTCCAGATCCCAGAAAAGAAATGTGCTAAATGCTTAAAGTATATATTAATCACTATGCTATCATTCATTAGTCCCCCGTACAAAATTTTAAAGATGAATGACTTTGTTTCTCAACAACGTACAACTTTGACTATGATTTTCAAGTACAAATTCTCTAAAAAATAGTTTGAATATATATGAAAAAATTATGTCACAAGAAAAAAATGCAATGATTCATCTATACAAGTTCACTCCATACACTTTGGTATATTACTGGTCAAAGACGTGAACTAAACATGGTGAAAAATCATTTGTGCCTTACATTTTAGGGCATAGAGAGCATCTTAATATAAAAAATGGTTAACTTTACGGAAGCAACAAGTACACACAATAGGCCTCTTGAGACATAAGAATAAACCAATTTAACCGACGACAACAAGTTTAGTTACCATGTTATTCTCTTTCAGGTGAGTCATGTAGGTTTTAAGGAAATCTACATAACTATATTTCATGTTTAATTGCGTGCAACAAATTTTCATTTCATAAACTTATTGTGACTTGTGCACAGATAGCTTAAGAGCTTATCAAATAATAAATTTTACACACGCAAACATATTAGAGTCCAAACTATTTTTTCACTGGTTATTAGTCTAAGCAATGTTATTTCAATACCAAGTACAAAGTAGCACGCTTTGTTAAATTTTGACTTCTTAGACAATTTTTAGCCATTAAATTAGTGTCATTGGTACAATTTACACTCTACAAGTTTCTATAAAGATGCTTATTTCAACATACACTAGAAAACTGTTACTGAGACACTTGTTAGATCTTAAACTTCACAGATCTTTACCATAAATCTTAAATTATATGGATTTTACATTGTAAAAAACATAGTTTTAGGAGACTTTCTCTAGAAAAATACAGTTTAGTATCTTTCAATGAATTCACTAAAAACTAAAATGCATCAACAATATTTTGTAATATTGTCAATTATTTAATTAAACTATGTGAACGAGAAAAATTACAATTGTAATACTACAAAATGATAAATATAATACCCTGAGAATTACAAAAGTTTAGTACAAATTGTATTCATTTCAGTAAAAAAAATGCTTCCTTTATAAACAAAAAGACAGTAATGCTCGGTTTACTTCGGAATTTGCTTCTTAAGTGTTGTGCTAAGTAACATTGCCATATCGATCTTCCAGCCAATACGGGATCATCACAAATGTGCTAATTCATGTTGTAAACAACCGCTGCATGTTTGGATTTGTTAGATTTTTACACCGTCAGCCGGTAAATCTTCTGCTATCAAAACTGGATCCTACGATACCTCACTTGATTAAGGTATTCGTATGATTGCTCTGGTATTTGGCCACAGTTCCTTAGTTTTCTATTACTATTAGTATTTAGTAGGTTTATTGTTTTACAACTATTGTAGGTGACAATGCGATACAATTACTTCAAGCATCTGATGGCCCAAGGAAGAGACAGTACCTGAACATGTGTGAGTTTTCATACTCTTGTCAATATATTCAAGTAGCATCTGAGTGACAATTGTCCAGGGGCAACAGTCAAAATCAAATTTGAACATGTGATTGGTTTTGTAATGCAAAATATTAAGAGGTGCAAATTTGTTTAATCAAATTTGTTTTGAGCTGAGGATGAGTATAGGGGGAGGTAAATTGTCAGATCTTAAAGCCTGGTTCCCAAATTGCACTTCATAGCTGGAAAGGACTAAGACCAAAAATCCAGTGTCATGTCTAGGAGAAACATGAGTGAAGCACTGGGAACTGTTAGGACTAGAAATCTGAGACAAACTGAAATATAGAAAATGAATAGTAGAAAATACAAGATCTACACCTATAAAAGAACGAGTTGGTGGTGTTGGTCTATCTGCCTCTAGATCATTTCAGCCGTTGTATCTAACACAGAGGGTTGGATTCGATAAAGACATGCATAGTTGGTCTGATCTGGATTGAGTGGTTCGGATGAGCGCATTTTATGACATGACCTTACCACTTGAACTAACTGATATTTACCCACCTCTGCCACCATATTAGAAATGGAGGCTCTCAACTATGTTACGATAACCTTGTTATTTATGTTACCTTCTCCTTCAGTTATGTGAAGTTCACCAAGCGATTAATTTCCAGTTCTCTAAGTCATAAACCTACATATTTCTCTGTCCAATAAAGTTTTACCAGTCTTTCCATGTTTTGTATTTTTATTAGGACATGTTACATTTTTTCTAGCATAAGCAACAAGGCATGTATGATGTAGTCAGAAAAGAAGGCATCAGCATGATAGATTAAGGGAGAGAAGGCACAAGTGAGGAAGGCCGGCGAGGTTAGTAGAGGCATAGAGCAGACAAGGGGAGAGGAAGTCGAACATGATGGTTCTATCACCACTGTGCTGAATAGGATGTGCACCAATTAGTGAGGGCAGCTTGTATTGGCAAAATGCTCCTTTTTAACCTTAATTATCTGAATGGGCTGTTGAGAAGGTGGGTTGGAGAGGGGCCCCAACCCAATGACGGTATGCGTTGGTCCGCTGGAGAAGCCCACCTCGGTCGAGAGAAGCAGTGAGAAAGCAGAGGCCCCCGCGGGGCGCTAATCTTGCCACAGTAGTGTTCTCACGTTCCTAAAATGACTCATGTGCAATGCAAGTGATGCTTCCTACAACATTTAACTTTACATAAAACACCCCTAGTTTGTAAAAGATGCACCAGTTGGCCTAAAATTTTAAAAATTCCCTAATCCCTGACCCCGAACAAGTGGTTTGAATGTGGGCAATGACGGCGAGAAAATATCATAGTGGAGGACGCTCGGAACCGATACAGGCACAAAAAGTTGTCAAGCTCTAGCGAGGTTACAATGAAAATCCTCATAGTTATGTGCACAATTGTCTGGCACCCGACAACACTCACTGACGCTAGTCATCCACACCGTTGCACCGTGCAACACTCATTAGTCACCTCATAAGTAACTAGAGGAAGACAAATCGGTGGAGGTCTGAAATGATGTTTTGAAAACATGGGGATCTAAGTACAAAGTCGACATTGATTAGACAATTTTTGGGGTGATTGGACCAACTTTTGTAATTTAAACGTACTCCGGGTTTTTGTTGTAAAGTTTCATTTTCCATATGAGTTGTTGGAAATATCACATTCCACCCACGAGTCCTTTTCCAGTGTGTGGCACACCCGCACGATTAGTTCGAGTGATGCGATTTTTGACAAAAATGAACTATTGTGCCAAGTTGGTGGACTGTGCTATTTCATTTTGTAACCTGATTGACTAAAGTGAACCTGCAAGGAAGCAGATTCTTTACCGATAACCAAACTTTGGACTATCCTCTCTTTCTCTCTTTGTGAACAGTAGCTGAGAGCTCTCTCTTTGCTCCCGGGCCAAACCTAGGCCTCTCCTGCCGGCGCCGTCGGTCGAAGATGGCTAAGGGGAGATGTCGGTTTCACTTTTGTACATAGTAAAGTAGGGTTTCCGGCTAGATGCCGGTTTGGGGCGTTCTGCACGTAGTTAGGAGCACATCGCTGGATCTTGGTGGCCTGATCCGGTGTCTAGGGTTCTTCCTCCTTGCTTGGTTGCTCCTCTTGCTGGAGTCACGAGCATCGAGGAAGGCCACCGTTCCCTTCAATAAGGTCACGGCCCATGACTGTTGCTTGGTGGTGCAACGTCGATCTGCTCAGATACCTCCTCTGGCTGGTCGTGGCGGCGAGGAGAGGGGTGGACAGGCGTATCGGCCTCGTCATCTTCCTGGCGTGCTGGCGGGCTTCTCGCATCGGAGGGTGTTGGGTGTCTACCTCTGGCCGGCCTAGTGGCCAGTGGAGGAAGGTACCTGGCGCCCTGCTGGATGCATCTGGTGTTGGAGCGCTGTGTTGGGTAGTTCTGTTCCCGCTCTCTGTTTCTTCTCGCCGTCGCGTGATTGGGAGGATGGATAGGAGGCTGTCGTGGAGCTTCCGATGCAGGTACTCGGACAGACCAAGTGGTGCACGCGGCATTGTGCGCCACTGGGGCTGCGGCGACCAACTGCGGAGTCCCCAGGCGTCGGCCAGTTTGGCGGTGCTACCCATGGCCAGCGGAGGCACTCCGTGCTCTGGCTATTTGCCCAGAGATTCTTCTTCATCCTTAGTGGAGGATCTTTGATCTCGTTGTGGGAGATCCTGTGGAGGTTATGCCGAACGGGTATACCTGCCACGGTGGATAAAACCTGGCCCACCAAGGAGGCCCATCAGATAAAGCCGGAGGGCTTAATGGAGAAGGCCTCATGGGCTTAGGCGCAAGGATAAGCTCTGGGCTGGCTTAGTGAAGTCCAAGACGAAGGCCTGGCTGCGTTCGCCTTAGGGAGCAAGTTAGGGTTTGTTACCGTGTTAGTCTAGGACTCATGATCTAGGTCGGTTAAGGCTTTCCTTGTAGGGGAAGGCTTGGCGCCTTTATAAGCCAGCCTTCCAGCAGCCTTAGGGCACGCATACAATCTCATTGTAACCTGTACACATATTCTCCTTGAGTGAATTATAGCAGCACGTAGGATCTCGCCGCCGTGTGAGATCCGAAGCTGGGTAAGATCGTGTGTGCAATCCCGTCACTGGAACCCTCTACGTTCTTCCCCACCTCCTCTACGGTACGTATGAATCCATATAGTAGTTCCGCGTTACCAATACCTCGACAGTTGGCGCCCACCGTGGGGCCCAAGGCGTCGGGAGTTTTGTTTCAGGCGGGAGCATTGGGCGAGATCGGCAAGACTATGGCGGTTGGTCGCGCCCGCTCATCAACAACTTTGGGTGCATCGAAGACGACGGGTCCTACGTCCCAGCAAACGACGCACTGGTGTCAAGCTTCGTCGTCCCCTTCGGCACCATCAACATCTTCATGGGTTTTACGGCTGAGGCGTATGGATTCCCCAGGGGATCCGCCGCCTTTTGGCCCACCCACCACCCCATCGATTATGCAATCGAGCAACAACACAGATCGGATCAGGCCTTTGTCTATCGCGATCTGAGTGACTCTGATACCCAAAGCGATTCTGACTCCAGCTCTTATGAGCTTATGGAGCCCGCCTCTCGTTTTTTGGTGTCATTGACGCATCTGGCCCTAAGCCGGCCGAATCTGACCCTGAGTCAATATTACCTGCCTTACAGACAGGAGCAGACTCAGAAGCCGGATCTGATGGCACCGCTCCAATGGCGGAAGATTCAGATCTCGATGAGCATAAGGAGGAAGACTTTGCAGCACAGGTTGCCGCGCGAGGCTATGGCTCATCCGATCCAAACGAAGTCTTAATGACTTTCCCGGCACAGATAGCTATGGAGGATGGTGCGGCCGCGGCTAAGCCAGACGAGGCTGAAGTTTCCTCTAGCATCAAACACATTGGTGACAAGGCGGAAAAGCCAGAGGATGTGCTGGACCCTAAAGGCCTCCCCGGCTACGCCTATTGAAGAAGACCTGGACGGTCAAAGGAGGAACACATGCGCGCATTGGAGCTTCTCAAAACACCTTTGGGACCAAATCCAACCGCGGTTGAACTTGAGGAAAGACGGAAAGCGCTCCTGGCTGAGACTGAAGTCAACATCAAGTATAAGTTGTCCCTCCTGAACAAGGAAAAAGAGTTAATCCTAGTTGGAAAGGCTCTAGAAGAGGAAGAGTACAGCGTGAGCGCAATGTTGAGAAATTCCGCAAAATAAGAAGTATACGTGACCCTCTTCTGCATCGGGATCTGCAGGGAACTTCGAGAAGCTTCTGCCCAAAAGTCTTTAAAGCCTTGGCAGAAATACTCCTTCAAGTTAACCCTGATGGAGTCATATTCTTCTCCACCCCAGCCAAAAACTAGAGGCGGCCAGGGAAATCATGGGAGACGAAACAGTCCCAATTGAAGAGCGCCACCATTACTAAAATGCTCATCGAAAAGGCGGTAGAGCAGCAGGCTAAGGCGGACTCAAACTCAAAACTGGCGGACGATACGCGTCTTTGCAAGACAGCCGTTGCCGGCGGTGGGATCCAGAGGAACCAGCTGGTTCCAGTAGCCATGGCAATAAGGGTAAGGAACCCAGGAAGGACAAAGTTCCTGACAAGCACAGGGATGAGTCAAAGACTGGGTCCAACCGCCATAGCGACAAAGGCAAGGACGACCACCGGCAAAAGGATAACACACGCCATAAGAAGAATGATCCGCCTCGCCGTGAAAGAGATCAAGACAAGGACGCACGGCGTGGGAGTGACCGGCTTAACATGCCACCTCCGCCCGCAGCACGGGCAAGAGACGAAGGAAATAGGGGCAACAGAGATCCGCCTCAAAGGCGATCTCGCTCCCGCTCCCCTCATCGCCAAAGCCGTCAGGAGGAGCCAAGGCGTAGCCAATCCAACAAAGGGCCAGCCAGGGAAAACACTCATATCTCAGACGCCCGCATCCGTCTCGATGAGATTAAAGCGGCCAAAGAGGAGTCTTACCTGGGCCCTGTGTGCTTTGGACCGGCGATTCGCAAGGTGCAACTCCCATCCTCGCTAGGCAATGTCAAGAAAATTGTGGACAAGTACAATGGCATTGACAAACCGGACATATGGCTGCCTGATTACATCCACGCCGTTGGTATTAATGACGGTGATTACAATGCAGCTGTACGTTTTCTTCCACTCATGTTGGAGGGAACGGCCCGGTTATGGATCGACACTTTGCCAGAAAAGAGTATCCACAATTGGCAAGACATGCAGAAAACATTCATGCAACACTTCTCATGCACATACAAACGTCCAAAGGCTTACTCAGATCTACTAAAGTGTGCTCAAGTGGAGGGGGAGTCAAGCAGAGCTTTCATAGCTCGATGGACAGAGACAAAGAATGCATGCGAAGACGTTTCTGAGATCCAGGCCATACATGCTTTTATGAACAGCCTGAAGAAAGGCAACATGATGAGATATATGTTGGCCAGCCAAAACATCAAACACCTCGGCGAGCTCTTAGACAGCGCGAACAATTACGCTGCAGCAGAAGACGACGCTCGAGCTGACGACGGCGATCTGCGCATGGACATAGCTGTTAACCCGGAAAAGCGAAACAACAATCAAAGCCGGAAAAAGAAGGAAGCCAACGATGCGCCAGGACCATCAAAGGAGGTAGCCTTTGCCAATAAGAAGGGTGGCCAGAGGGGCTAGCAGATGGCAGAAGAAGAGCGATGACAGTCAAGGGTCAAGACCCATTAAAATCACCTATGACGACATCAAAGATGAACCTTGTGCCCATCATAGCAAGCTTGGCAAATGCACCCATACCAACAGGCAGTGCCGCCTTAACGATGATATCAAGAAGGATCCGACGCTGGCTTCAAGGCAAAACAGTTCAAGCGCAAGAACCGTAAAGACAAGAAAGAACAGAAGGACAACGAGGAAAGTGCTTCGGAGCCAGAAGATCAGGAGCCAAAGCACAAGAGGAGCAACAAGTTTCCAAGGGTCGAAACAAGCCTTGTCACCTTCCTTGCCACTCCTTCGGCCAAAAAGGAAAAGGCAGCCTGGAGGGAACTCAATGCCACTATGCCAGCGGTTCCCCAGTATCTCAACTGGTCCGAGCACCCCATTACATGGGACCGCAACGATCATCCTGATCATATTCCACAGAACCCAGGGAATTACGCGCTCGTTGTAAACCCAATTGTGCAGCAATGCAGGCTTTCTAAGGTGCTTATGGATGGAGGGAGTAGCATCAACATCCTCTATCTTGAAACCTTAAAGCGCATGCGCCTTTCTGAGACACAGCTAAAACATAGCACAGTCAAGTTTCACGGCATAGTGCCAGGCAGGCAGGCCAGTTCTATGGGAACAATTGTCTTAGACGTTACCTTCGGTGACGAAACAAACTATAGGACTGAGGAAGTTGCCTTTGAGTGGTGGAATTCAAAAGTGCGTATCACGCAATCTTTGGCCGCCCAGCCTTTGCCAAATTCATGGCACGCCCGTGTTACATCTACAGCAAGCTCAAAATACCTGGACCAAACGGCGTCATCACGGTCAATGGCGACTTCAAGAAGGCGAAGGAATGCGAAGCAGGAAACGCCGTCTTAGCAGAAGCAGTCATCAGCAAGGAAGAGCTGGAGCAGTACAAGAAAGAAGTTAACACCAATGAAATGCCGGATGGTAAAAAGCCTCCTTGCGCTTCGGACGTTACCTTCAAGGCCAGCTCAAACTCGAAGAAGATCGTGCTGGACAACGCTGATGCAAGCAAGACGACGAACATAGGCGCGGACCTCAGTGACGCATAGGAAGGCGCGCTCGTCAAGTTCCTCCGTGAGCAACGGGATATTTTTGCATGGTCACCATCAGACATGCCAGGAGTACCCCGGGAACTTGCCGAGCACAGCCTTAATGTCGCCAAAGGTGCCAAGCCAGTAAAACAAGGTCTTCGTCGCTTCGGTCCAGAGAAGAAGAAAGCAATAGGAAAAGAGGTAGCTCGGCTTAGTGCCGCTAATTTCATTAGAGAGGTTATCCACACAGATTGGCTAGCAAATCCTGTATTAGTACCTAAGAAGGACGTGAAAGACTTGCGCATGTGCATAGATTTCACCGGCTTAAACAAAGCCTGTCCTAAAGACCCCTTCGCATTGCCGCGAATTGATCAGGTCGTAGATGCTGTATCAGGTTCTGAATTACTATGCTTTTTGGACGCTTACTCTGGCTACCACCAAATTAAGATGAAGGAGTCTGATCAAATTAAGACTTCCTTCATCACACCTTTCGGAACGTTTTGCTACATAACTATGCCTTTCGGGCTTAAAAACGCTGGCTCAACGTACCAACGGTGCATACAACGTTGCCTACACGATCAAATAGGCCGCAATGTTCACGCTTATGTCGATGACATTGCCGTTATGTCGCGAAAACGCGGCGATCTCATCGTTGACCTTCAAGAAACCTTTGATAACTTAAGAAAATATAACATGAAGCTAAATCCGGGAAAATGCTTTTTTGGCGTCCCAGCAGGAAAACTTTTAGGCTTCATTGTTTCAGAAAGAGGTCTTGAGGTTAACCCAGAAAAGATTCGAGCTATCATGGACATCAAAAAGCCTACTTGTCTTAAAGATGTCCAAAGGCTCACAGGATCTGCAGCAGCTGTAAGCCGATTTATTAGTAGGCTTGGGGATAAAGCTTTACCCCTATACAGGTTGTTGAAGAAAACTAAGACGTTCGTCTGGACTGAAGAGGCAGATGCAGCCTTAGCACAGTTAAAAGACGCCTTAGTTTCAGCACCAATATTAGCGTCTCCTCTACCACAAGAGCCGATGCTACTTTACATGGCGGCTACCAACTAGTTATTAGTGCAGTGGTTGTTGTTGAGCGAAAGGAAGAGGCAAGGAGCTACCGGAACAAAGGCCGGTATATTATATCAGCGAAGTCTTCTCCGAATCCAAACAACGATACCCTCACTATCAGAAGCTGGCTTATGGAGTTTTCTTCGCAGCCAGAAAATTACGCCATTATTTCCAAGAGCACCCAATCACGGTAGTCAGTAAGGCGCCATTGGGTGACATTATAAACAACACCGATGCCACTGGACGTGTGGCTAAGTGGGGAATTGAATTGGCAGCCTTCGACATCCAGTACAAGCCACGTACAGCCATCAAATCCCAGTCCTTAGCTGATTTCATCGCAGACTGGACAGAAGCAATGGATGAACTTCCCCTCCCTGACGAGAATATTGGGTTATGCACTTTGACGGCTCCAAAATGTTGCAGGGATCGGGAGCTGGCGTGGTACTGAAGAACCCTAAAGGAGACAAGATGTGCTATGTCTTGCAGATACACTTCAATGCCACTAATAATGTTGCAGAATACGAGGCTCTGTTGCATGGATTGCACGTCGCAAAGGATTTGGGCATTAGCCGTCTTTTGTGCTATGGCGATTCAGACCTCGTTGTTCAACAATTAGAAGGGGCATGGGACGCGAAGAGCCCTACAATGGCTGAATACCGACGCACGGTAGACGAGTTTGGTCGGTGTTTTATCGGCTTAGAAGTCAAGCATATCAAAAGGGAGGAAAATGAAGCAGCGGACGCCTTAGCCAGAATGGGCTCGAAAAGATCGAAGGTGCCCTCCGATATATTTTTGGAGCACCTGTACGTGCCGTCTATTAAAGGCGGAGATGAGGATGACCCCATGGCTTCGCAGTCTGTTTCCGTCATGCTGGTGAAGCCAGACTGGACACAGCCCTACATAAATTTCCTCCTTAACAAGGAAGAGCCAGAGGATGAAGTATTAAGGCGGCAAGTTGTGCGCAGAGCTAAGGCATACACAATAATAAATGGAGAGCTATACAAGCGGAGTACCACAGGTGTATATCAACGATGCGTTTCGCCGGAAGAAGGACAGAGATACTAGAAGAGATCCATGGTGGATGTTGCGGTCATCATGCCTCTGCCCGAGCAATTGTCGCCAAAGCTTTTAGACATGGATTCTACTGGCTCACAGCAAAGCAAGACGCAGAAGAACTCGTCAAGAATGCGTTGGATGCCAAAAGTATGCAAGACAGCCAAAGATGCCAGCCCAGGAACTGCGCACCATTCCAATCACGTGGCCATTTGCGGTCTGGGGACTGGACATGGTAGGTCCATTCAGGACTGCGCGAGGCGGCGTCAAACATCTCTTAGTTGCGGTGGATAAATACACCAAGTGGGTTGAAGCTAAGCCCATAAAAAAGCTTGATGGGGCAACAGCCAAGAAGTTCGTCATTGAGGTTATAACGAGATTTGGCGTCCCCCACAGTATCATTACGGACAATGGGACAAACTTCGCCGTAGGAGAACTGGCAAAGTACTGTGGTGAAGTTGGTATTCGTTGGACTTAGCATCTGTGGCTCATCCACAATCGAATGGCCAAGTTGAGCGAACCAACAGTATAATTCTACAGGGAATAAAGCCAAGATTAGAGGTGCCTTTGCATAGAGCAGCTGGAGCATGGGTAGAAGAATTACCTGCTGTCTTATGGAGCATACGCACAACTCCAAGCAGTGCAACAGGCTACACCCCTTTCTTTCTCATATATGGCGCTGAAGCGGTACTCCCAACCGATGTCCTGCACGACACACCTCGTGTAACAGCCTACGTCGAAGCAGACGCAGAAGAAGCCCGACAGGACGGCTTAGACCTTCTCGAAGAAGAGCGTGAGATAGCGCTTCAGCGCTCCGCCATTTATCAGCAGAACATGCGGCGTTACCACAGTCGCAAGGTAAGACGGAGATCGTTTCGAGAAGGCGATTTGGTGCTTCGCCTTGTTCAGCAAAAGGAGCACAAACTATCTCCCATATGGGAAGGACCCTTCGTTATCAGCAAAGCGCTTAAGAACGGGGCATATTATCTTGTGGACCTCCGTGATATGAGAAAAAGAAGAAAAGAGGCCGCAAAAGGAAAAGGAACGAAGAAGCAGTGCTCAAGGAGACGAAACGTCCTTGGAACATTGAGCAGCTACGTCCTTTTTACACTTAGCAATTCTATTGTAATCACACCATATATGATTATGAAATAAAAGTCTTTGGTTCCCTCAATTATTTTTATGCATGAGTTCTCGCCGTCTTTTATTTCCATTTGATCATATATTTCGATAAAAATATCAATGTTAACCCGAATTGGCTCCGTGCTTGTGGTTACTCACATGATGCTTTTGCCTTAAGGCCTTACAAAAATTAAAATTGCATCCGTCTAAGGTATTTATCTGATCGCGTATATGCTGGCTTGTCTTAGTAGATGCTTTACGCACCAAAAGCCGGCGCCGTTTCTGTGTTTAAACAGTTTGGTTACTAACCCTGTTGCCAGCGAAGTGTTCCGTGCCTTAGGTTCTGCCAGCATACGAAAAGGCTAAAGCATATAAGCCAGAAAACTTGAAGACGGATAAGGAGCATAGTTTGCAAGCCTTTTAAAAATAAGTGCATGCGTTGCAAAACAAACATGTTCAACAGATAAAAGGCTCCTGCCATTACAAAACATAACTTAACAAGTCTTTTGTGCCATCTTTCATGACACGCTTAATGCAAAGTTTTTCCTGCATCTTATGCAGGGGACTGAGGAGGCGAAGACGCAGGGGACTTGGATGGATCCAGCGTAGCTTCAGACTCGCCTTCTTCTTCTTCTTCATTTCCGTCTTCTGACTCATCGCCATTGCCAGTGGTGGGTGCTTCGGCTTCGTCATCAGACACGTCGTCAGGACGGGGAGGCACAGGCTTCTTGGAGAAGAAGATAGCCAAGTCTACCATCTCCGCAACGGCTGAGGCAAAGCCAGAGACAGAGGCATAGACCTTTTCTTTGATGAGCTCGTTGCCGTCTCTGTCCCTGGCTGGGAAACACTTGATAACGCGCCACATGTTGACTTCGGGGTAGTGGCCGCGAACAAGTCCTAGAGCAAGTTTTGCTCCGCCTCTAGCTGCTGAGCGAAGACGCTCCACCACCTCTGGGACGCAGTTCTGAAGAAGTGGCAGTAAGTTGCTGGTGTTTGTCACTTGGGGCAGCTGTTTTGGGAAGATGTTGGCGACAACGTCTCTTCCGCAGTGTACAGCCCTGACACAATTTCGCCACACTCCAAGATAAGCTCCAGGCGCGTCTCAGAGGTAAGCCTTTCCCCAAACCCAGCTGGAACTGTGGAAAGGAGGAATGAAAAAAGTTAAGGCGTACTGAAGTGTTGGAACAAAGGCGAAAAATGACAGAAATGCGAAAGTAAAAGAAGAGAGGCTTACTTAGCAGTTTTCGTCAATGGCGGTGCTCTCATCAGCTTGGCGTTCAAGACGACCTTGTAAGCTCTGGATTAGGAGCCCATCCTTTTCAGCCTGTCGCTGCAGTTTCAGAAGTTCTGCCTTCAGTTTTCTTGCCCTTCAGCAGCGCTGTCTTGGACGGCTTTAAGATTGGCCTCGGCCGTCTTTCGGTTCTCCTCCAGTTGCTTAAACAAGGCGGCATTTTCCCGCCTTACAACTTCTATATCGCCAGTCTCGCTGACGATCTGTTTTGCCTTCGCCACAACAGCTGTGAAAGACACATTGCATGTGTTGAGCATCTTATGCCTTCAAATGAATTAAACACAATGCATGTGAAAGAACATTTACCTTCGTTCGCCTTATTTTTGGCGACGGCTTGCTTGAGCACTTGCCTTTGGTTACTCAGGAGTACCACAGATCGCATGTAAGCTGCTCGCTGCTCTGCTAAGGCAAGGGCAGTAGTAAGTAACAAAGGTAAAGACAATAAAGTATAGCTACAAGGGGCTTGGGGACTGAGTCTTTATCAACATTAAAGAAAGGCCATTACGTCGGCTTAGTCAAAGCGCAACGTAATGCCCGGGGACTAGTATGTACATAAAGACGGAATATTTACCTGCATCATGGCCTTAAGGCTTTGTAGCTCTGCTTCATTGTGACGTACAGCTCGTCACAATTATCTTCCAGGTTCAATGGTCAATGTTTGGCCAACTGGCCTTAGCTTCGGAGGCGGCTCGTTACGCTCCTTCTCATCGGCAAGCATGGCGGCGATGTTGGGTAAGATGTACCCCTCGTCGTCAAAGAGCTCTTGCTTCACCATGTTGCGGATAGCTTCACGAGTGATGGGCTCGTTCGGCTCTTCTGACTGAATACCGCCGCCTTCCCGGCAGCGGCAGCCCTGGCCAACTTTTCAGTTTCCGTCTTATCAGGAAAGACGGCTGAGTCCAAATCTATATGATGATCAGATGGGCCTGGGGATGTCTCTTGTTGAACGGAGGGAGTGGGGGAGCGATGGCCGGAGAAGGCTCAGTTTTCCTTTGTCTGGAAGAAATTACTTTCTTCCTCTTAAGAGGTGCAGTTGGTTTGATCCTGCAAATCACATACAAAATAAGATAACATTCATACACATTGTTCGCCTTACTAAAGAAATTGAGGTTCGGCTTACTTCTGTACTGGAGCATTAAAGGCCGCATCTTCATCGTCCTCAATGTCGAGCACTTCGGCGTTAGCAGGGATGGCTTTCTCACGCTTCCGCCTTTCTGCTGCTGAAGTTGCTGCAGTAGCTCCTGAAGCCTTTCGTTTCCGAGTCTTTGGGGCTCGGGTGCCGCTTCAGGCACGTAAAACAAAGGAGCCAGCAGATTATCCGGCAAAAGGGCGAGCTGAAATCAAAAGTGGTGTTAGTAAGGCAAACATTGTGGAAGTATAAAAACAGTAATGGTAAATGCCTTACCTTTGGAGCTGGGTTGGCGGCTGTGTACATAGGACGCTGCTCTGTCAGCTGGATCCTTTCCTTGGCAATCCTCTTAAAGCGATACACAAGGGCGTCTTGCGTAAGGTCGCTCTCACTAACACGGAGGGGATCTTTCTTCTGGTCCGTGTAGTGGCACATGAGGCCTTTGCGATCTTTCAAAGGCTGG
This sequence comes from Poa pratensis, assembly GCA_947311845.1. Lineage (NCBI taxonomy): Eukaryota > Viridiplantae > Streptophyta > Magnoliopsida > Poales > Poaceae > Poa > Poa pratensis. The sequence goes on from CAMZMU010000098.1 coordinate 6,106,449, forward strand.
ATTCGCCTTGACAACCAACATAGGATGGTGTCTGCGCCCGTGAGTTTGGGCACAGCAGTCTTTGTTAAGTACTCAATCCGCCTTTGCATGCGACGGAGGTTGTCAGGAAGGACCTTCAGCGGTTTTCGCCCCAAGATAGGCGGGGCTCCGCAGGCAAAGGAGAAAAGCGAGGAAGTCCTATGTCTTTGCCTACTGGCGCCATGTCTTTGCAGTAGAAGAAGGAGCTATTCCAGCCTTTAATGGAATCTATTTTTGGCGCCTTAGGATACCAGTCTCTGCCTCTACGAAGGTTGATGCTAACTGTTCCTAAGGAAAGCAGTTCTTCCTTCTCTGTTTGGCGCTTGCAAGTAAAGCAGTACTTGAAGAATTCTAAGCTGGGCTCTATGCCTAGTATCCTTCGAATAAAGCCATAAAGCCAGCTATGTACAAGATACTATTGGGGCCTACGCTATGAGGCTGAAGGCCATAGTAGTCTAAGACTGATTGGAAAAAAGGATGCGGAGGCAAAGACAAACCGCGAGGAGATGTGAGACGAGGAGCACTCGTTCATCGCCGGCGGGATCTGGAGCAGGGTGGCCGTACGCTGACCGCCAGTGGCAGTTCTCCTTTGGTGGGAGGATGCCCTCTTTTCCAGCTGCGTGAGGTCCGCGTCGGTGATGGTGGAAGCGCCCAGTTGCGGGATGATGCTTCCTCTCCCTCTCCTCTGCCTCCGCCGCATCGCCCTCGTCGGAGGGCTGGGCATTCTTCTCTGCTTCGATGGAGGTGGCCGCAGAACTTGTCGCCGCCGCCGCGCGAGATGCAGATGCATCCGCGGTGCTCGATCCCCTCATGGCCAGATCTTGTCCCTCCGCCGCCGCCGACGCCGCTGCCGTTGCCGCTCCCGCGGTGCATCGGAGCTCTCCATGGGTGGGTGCGCAGTGGTGGTGGTGGAGCTCGCCGGAGTTCGGAGGGGATGGGCGCGAGGAGGACGATGAACAGGGAAATGACCCGATGGAGAAAATCAGTTCCCCTTTTATGGGGGCCGCGCGCCGCGATTAGTGCGGTGAGATAACGCTCGCGCGATTTTCGCCACGCGTCCCGCAACGGTCAGATAGTGGGCATCTTCTCCCGCACGCCTCGGAGATCGTGTGCGGAAAATAGCAGTAATGGCGTCACAACGTCTCTTTGCTTGTCCAACTGTCGTGGACTGGCTTTGACTGTGGTGACGTCATGACAAGACTCGACGCTGACAGAATCTTTCTGCCAGATTGTTCAAAGTGCAGGAGAGTTCGGCTTAATCCTTAAGGCAGACTGAATGTCTCATTTTGGAATGCTCCAAGCTCTTCTGTCCGCCTTCGCAAAGGCGAAAGCCCGTGTTTCACAAAGACGGCAAACGAAGAACTTAAACCTTTCCGGGGACTACTGTGGAGGTTATGCCGAACGGGTATACCTGCCACGGTGGATAAAACCTGGCCCACCAAGGAGGCCCATCAGATAAAGCCGGAGGGCTTAATGGAGAAGGCCTCATGGGCTTAGGCGCAAGGATAAGCTCTGGGCTGGCTTAGTGAAGTCCAAGACGAAGGCCTGGCTGCGTTCGCCTTAGGGAGCAAGTTAGGGTTTGTTACCGTGTTAGTCTAGGACTCATGATCTAGGTCGGTTAAGGCTTTCCTTGTAGGGGAAGGCTTGGCGCCTTTATAAGCCAGCCTTCCAGCAGCCTTAGGGCACGCATACAATCTCATTGTAACCTGTACACATATTCTCCTTGAGTGAATTATAGCAGCACGTAGGATCTCGCCGCCGTTGTGAGATCCGAAGCTGGGTAAGATCGTGTGTGCAATCCCGTCACTGGAACCCTCTACGTTCTTCCCCACCTCCTCTACGGTACGTATGAATCCATATAGTAGTTCCGCGTTACCAATACCTCGACAGATCCCGTCACCCACACCCTAGATCATATCCCAGTGTTCAAAATAAATGAAGTACGGTTCGTACATGTATGTTTTTCAAATGAATTCGAACATGCACGAAACTAAATCGTGAACGTACACTTTTGCCCAAAGTAGCGAATTAGGAAACAATCGAACCAACCCGCGCGAAAAGGAGATGCTTGGAGAACCAACCTGTGGTGTGGTTGGATGGTTAGGATGATGGTTGTACCCCCAGTCTATCAGAGTTCAAATTCTAGGTTTGACGATGTTGTTTCTCATTTAGACGGAATATTCTTCAGTGGGAGGCGACGTTCCCGTCGACAGCGAGGCGTCCGTGATGACTTCGTCAATCTCAAGACCTAGTCCGCCAACTCAGTCTATCAGAGGTGCTCATAGGGGTAGGATGTGCGTGCGTGCGTTGATAGGGGTTGAGTGTATGCGCGTGTATGTGAGCGTCTGCGTCTGTAATGTGTTTCGTAAAAAAAAATGCTCGGGGTCCATGGCAGAAAGTGGGCCGGGCCCATTAGCGTCAGGGGGGTGCGTAAGGCGTGAGGTAGGCGCTCCCGTTTATTAGGCCCACACTAACGCTTTTTGTTTAAGCCCAAGCAAAACTCGATCCCGTTCGTCCTCGCCGGGTCTCCCCATGCCGGCGAGGAGCACGGCCGCCGGCCTGCGGCGGCGCAAAGCCTTCGCTCCTCTCGTGCTCCTCCTCCCTCTGGTTCTTCTAATCCTATTCCTGATTTTCCCACCCCGCTCCATCCCTGAGCCCAGCAACGCAGCCCTTAGGCCCCAGCGTACCTGCGACTACGCCGCCGGCGGGTGGGTGCCCGACGCCTCCGCCGACTCCCACCTCCGGTACGACCACACGTGCAAGGATATCTTCAAGGGTTGGAACTGCGTCGCCAACGGCAAGCGCAACGGCCGCGCCCTCCTCCGCTGGCGATGGAAGCCTGCGGGGTGCGAGCTACTCCCCAGGCTCGACCCGCACCAGTTCTTGGAGCGTCACAGGAACACCAACATCGGTTCGTGCTCGTTCCCATTTGGCTGTGTTTTGTAGCTAGTATACTTGAGATGTCAGCACTCCGTGTGCGAAGTAAAAGCCTATTGGGTTCCTGGGCGTCTTTGATGAAATCTGATGTATAGAAGGTGCGAATGTGCAATGTGCATACTGCCTAGTTGTCGAAGACTGGCATTCGAGTAATGCTGCCGTGCTTTGCTTGGGTTACTATGCAAAGTATGAAAAGTAGTAGTATTGATTATCGAAAAGATATGCGAGGTGTTCTGTATTGTTGAATGTATCAAAGTGTGAATGCAGTCTTATAGTGTGGCAATTAGGTACATCCTTGCTATATTTCACTGCTAGCATTGAAAAGTTAGTATTGTTTACAATTCTTGCATTCTCGTGATCATAATGGTATAAGAGGAAATATAGCTTGATGCCTACATTAAGTGCTGCAGCTTGGTGCTGCTGATTTTTCTATTTGGGCAACTGTATTGTATCCAGAGACCCCTTGAATTTGCCATCTTACACTGTTGTATGTTCAATATTTTTTTGTAGGATTTGTGGGTGATTCGTTAAATAGGAACATGTTTGCCTCATTGGTCTGCATGCTTAGAGGAGTGAGCGGAGAGGTTCGCAAGTGGCGTCCAGCAGGTGCAGACCGAGGTTTCACATTCGTACGCTATAATCTCACCCTCTCCTACCACAGAACTAATCTCTTGGTACGCTATGGTAGGTAAGCAGTGTCATTTGTATTAGTACCACAATATAGTTCTGCAAAATTATGTCTAGCTTGTACTGTTACGGGTTATATGAATTATCTTTTCGCAACATGGGTCATCACTTCTGGTTTAGGATTTTAGGTGTAACTTGAGAGTTGGGAGTATTTAAAGACTTCCAGTAGACCATTCTTGTTACCTGATTTCCAAATACTGAATTGCTGGTTCATTGTTTTTGCCCCCCGTGGGAGTCCGGGCCATGTCTCAGTCCCAGTGTGGCTGGTCATCCTAAAAGACCAGATAAGCATCATTGGCTTGGTCAGGCTCATCAAACAGCGCTTTTGTACTCTGCTGGACACTACTGTTTCCCTAACCATTTGTTGTGCATTAGAGGGTGATTGGTAGTTTCTTTTTTCATGCATGATTCTGCTGATCATCATTCATCAAATCCATATTGCTGGTTCTGTAGGTGGTCAGCTAGTCCAAACGGAGGTCCTCTAGAATCTCTCGGATACAAGCAAGGCCACAGGGTTGATGTTGATATTCCTGACCAAACATGGGCAGATGCAATAAGCTTCCATGATGTTCTTATTTTCAACACAGGACATTGGTAAGTTAATATCACAATTCATAAGGCATATAAGTGATAAATCAACAATTTTATGTAGTTGCATTATCCGCCATGCTGTTCCTGAATCCTATGATTTAAACCCTGAGTAATAATGCAATTAATATCTCAAAATTGTTTTGTTACTCTTCCACTTACTGTTGTTTTTGTCATGTGTCTTCTTCCTCAGCCTTAGTGCATTCAACTAGGCATCATTCAAAATTTGTGTGGCTTTACCTAGGCATCAGACAACATATTGCTTTGGTAGATTTCTAACGTGATCTGACTGGTGCTATTGAAATACTTTGGTTAACCTATAATAAGTACTGATGGAGAAGATTTGTGCTGGTCAGCTGGTCTCTGACTGGTACTAATAGACATGTTGGCTTCAGGTTGCCTTCCTAACTATCTTCTGTGCTAAGCTAGACACATTTGTTGACCACTCTAGGTCGTAACAAGGGCCAACTTACCATGCTGTGCCCTCCCTGAAACTTTTTTGTTTTGTTTTGTGGTCATTCATATGTCGTATTACACCTCCTTTATATAGGTGGTGGGCCCCTTCAAAGTTTGATCCTACAGACTCACCGATGCTCTTCTTTGAGAAAGGGATGCCGATTACACCTCCTTTATTGCCACCTGAAGGATTAGATTTGGCTCTTAAACACATGGTATGCTAATAGTTATGTTTCTAAGTTTTTCTGGAAATTTCCTGTTTACTATTCCTTGCTGGGTAATGCTCAACCTTGTATTGTTTTTCACTGAACCCTGAAATTATTCTCTTACTTTGAATGGACCAGCATTTCCATCAAACAATGCATATTATTCAGATGATTAGTTTAGGTTGCATTTGACTTATATTTCTTTCAGCCTGTGCATTTGACGTGAACGGCTTGCATAAATATCCTGTGATGTGTGAACGTAAAGAAGAATTATCACCTTACTATTTTCTATCATCTTGATATTCAACTTCTCGGTCTCATGCTAGAATAAACAATTTTCATCAGATAACATATGTGAACAAAGCAATGAGACCCAACGGAGTGAAATTCTTCCGCACTCAATCGCCTAGACATTTTGAAGGTGGTGATTGGAATGAAGGTGGATCTTGTCAACGTGACCAACCTTTGTCCTCAGAAGAGGTATTGAAACTACAGTGCATTGGATACTTGGATTGCAGTTTTTCATCTTCTCTTGCATGCTTCAATTTTATTTCTTTTTCGAATCATGCATACTATTGTTACGTGCACCTCCACCGATTTTATTTTTTTCAAGTTCCTCTTAGGTAGTTTTACTCCTGAGAATCACAGAAGTGTTTAAATAAGAACTCACAGTTGCACTTCATCCCGCATATTTCGATGTTTAACTTTGACCATCAATTACAACATTGAAATTAAATTTGAAGGGTATATTTTTTGTGGCACATATCCCACATTTCATTGGTCAAACTTAAACCTTAAAATACATGTGCGCCTAGTAAACTGGGATGAAGGGAGTGATGCGGAGTGAAAGAAAGGCTCCATAACAAGGGGATACTATGACTGAACAAAAACAAAGAGTATCTACTCCCTCCGATCCAAAATAAGTGTCGCAGTTTTGAACCGAGGTTAGTTAAAACTGCGACACGTATTATGGATCAGAGGCAGTACATCATGTATATACAAAAGAAAAGGGAAAAAAACTACCTCTAACTGTACAAGACTGCAACAAATTATCAATCCATGCCATTAAAACTGGGAGCAGTTTTTTCTTAATCGTATGCCTAAGCAAAGGATATCTTATGTATAAAGTTTCTCTTCCACCAAGAAAAGGTAGGCCTCTCATGCTCAAGATTTTTCCATTTCTCTGCTTCCAAATGTTCCAGCAAGCCAGAATTACCACCTCTATAAAAAAATTGGCCTGGAGAAGCTTTTCTTTGCTCCAACTCAGCAGATTGAATATCATCAGCCTGAGACCAATCAATCTGCAAGTAGTTCCATGCCCTCTTGCTAAAGTTACAAGAATAGCTGCATTCTGTCTTCAAGAGCTCTGGGTGGACAGAGAACACAGTGAGTATCAGGTGTCACATTCCAGTGCCTGTGGTGTAACATATCTCTGGTGTTCAATCTGTCACTTAAGAGTAGCCATGCAAAAACAAATATGCTGCATAATACAACTTGACTTCCAAAGACGCTTGTATATTCCTGGAACCACAATATGAGCAAAAAGCTGCTTGTAAAACCTTGCAGCAGAATAAGAACGACCCCAATCATAGACACAGACATCTCTATCTAGTGAAAGAGAGTTTCTCCTCATAGCAGTCAACATAAGCTGTAATTCCTAACAGGCCTGTGTGGACAGAGGCATGTGGAAGTTCATGGATATCTTCCTGATTGTATACTTCAGCTACTGAGAGTTTTGGTTCCAAGACTTAATGTCTAGGATATCTCAAGGATAGAGGTTGGGTAGTGCCATAAAAAAGCCATCTGTCAGACCAGAAGAGCAAATTGTCTCCCTTACAAGTCTGAACAGAGGACACCATCCTGTAGTTTTTGACTAATTTAAAAACATCTCTCCACCAAAATGATCCAAAATCCTCAGTCAGCTGCTTGGTCATCTCCTCAGGGAGATTTATAGGCACCAGTCTTGTTTGCCAAAAATGTATATATGTATACGTCAGCGTAGTTTTAAGGACAATGAGCTAATTATCCGCAAAAAGTCTAATGAGCTAATTAGCTATAATTTGAATAGCCCAGTGGCTGCACAGGCATCACCTACATGTGTAGGGCAAAATTACTTGTGTATCTGAACAAGGGGCTGCTCTCTATTTCATTTGAAAACAAAGAAACAGGAATCTGATCCCTCTGATTGTCTGAACTCAAATCTTTTCATGGTAATCTTCTTAGTCACTTTCAACAAAATAGTATTTTTTCTAATTCTCTATGTGTGCCTTTATGTTGACTTAGCCATTGACCATGCTGGGCCGTGGCCCAGTCTTCCGAAAACATGGTTTCATTTTACTAGGGTATATGTTGTTGCATTGGCCTGTGAGTTCTGCTGTATGGAGCCGTTATCAGTTCTAGCTATCGATCGTGGCCCAGTGGTGGTGGAGCGTGACACTGCCCTCAACTAATGCCCAGATGCCTCTATCCTGTGTGCCTCTGTATCTCTCCTTGGGTCCGCCCCCAAGTTCCCATGGCTAGGTCTTCTTCCTTCCCCCAAATCCCCATGTCCTAGTCCTAGCCATCTATTTGTTGCCACACATCAATATCCAGGAATAAGCACAAGCTAGGACTTCAATTTCTAATTCTCACGGCAACTTCTTCCAGGTAGCAAACTGGATCAGGAGAGCTACTCTTTTATTAGTCTCTAAATTGACTTTGTTGACTGTATTTTGGTATATCTTCTTTGCTTCAGGTAACAAAATCTGGATAGTTGCTCTGACATGGACAGTTAAGACACTTTGTATTTTGTGAACAAATACCGTCATTTTTCTGATATTTCTATGCTTAAAAATCTGCATTGTAAGCCATTGGCCCCTCTGCTATTCTGTGTCGCGCTCCATCACTGGGCACACCCAAAAAGAACCAACCACATCACATCCATAAGAGTTGCAGTTCTCAACATTTATCCTCTCCGATCATCAATCTGCACGATAAATATGCAGTAACTGACAGACGAGTAAAACTGAACTCATTATATGCACTTACCTCCATTGGAATAACACTCTGAAACCTGCAGTCGTTACTTTAGTGTTTCTGTAATAGTATTATGTTTTTCTTCTGTCTGAATACCTAATTTAGGGCTTTAGAATCTTGGTGATTCTTACGAGCTTGGAGTGTTGATATTAATAACTTGAGCAAAACTGGTTCAGGTCAAAGAAATTTTCTCCATGGACAATAACGGCACAAACACAGAAGTACGCCTGGTGAACCAGCACTTGATGAAGGCTCTTGAGCAGTCTACTTTTAGGGTTTTGAATGTCACACACATGAGTGAATTCAGAGCTGATGCTCATCCGGCAACAACTGGAGGAAAGAAGCACGATGATTGCATGCATTGGTGCTTGCCAGGACCAACCGAAACATGGAACGATTTGCTAGCCGCAAATCTTGCAGCAACTAAGAGCTAATCTGAAAAACTGAAGCCCTTGAGAGAATTTCCCCCAGTTTTTTTTTTTGCGCGGTACGAATATGATGGCACATTAATTCGAGAAGAGAGTTCTCCGAACATTGAGCTTGTTCATATAAGCTAGTGCTTTACTTTTCTCCACTGTAACCTTGACCCTGTAGATTTTTGACACATTTAGGAGTTTTACTGACGTGTAGTTCTAAAGCCTAGAGTAGTTTAACTGGACTTGTTTGTTTGAACATTGTGCCTGATCAGCGAGAAGCATTCCCCTGGAAAATTTTATCTTCCTTCTTTTTGCCGGTCATGCCGACACCAGAGCACACATCTCCATTATTTTCTACAACTATATTTGTAGAATCAGATATGAAATATTTTGTGGCTAGAAAATACTTTGACTTTTGGTGTATATATACGTGAGATACATGTCGATAATATAGCCATGCTTGCATGACCTTCCCACATTTGAATCTCATCAAATCATACGACTATGTTTTAAAATTTGGAATTAGAGCCGATTCGTTTACTTTTCGAGGCATGCCACCCTTCGGGGGTATGTAGGGAAGCATAACCCTTACTTTTCATTTTAGACAATATTATGCATACCTGATTTCTTTGATGCTGCGTGCACACATTTACGGATGTACTTGTGCAATTACTCACTCCGTTCGGAAAAGGATGTCTTACCTTTGTCTAAATTTGGATGTATGTAGACATGTTTTAGTGTACACATATATTTAAATTTGGACAAATCAAAGACATCTATTTCCGAACAGAGGGAGTACTTGATAGATTAGCATACGCTGACCTGAACAGTCATGTCATCCCTTACCTACGTGCGACCCATTAAGGTATTGCTCCTCACGTCGAGGCGTTGCGAAAGCTCAAGCACCCACCTCACCTAGCTCCGTGCTTGCATGCACGACGAAATTAAGCCACCCCCCGAGCAAACTATATATGCAGCTGCACCGGAACGAACCACAAGCCAATCCCCTGCCTCTCGATCGTTCAGTTCTCCGACGAGCTAGCACGATGAGGACGCCTTCGTCGGTTCTCTCCTTCCTCGCCATGTCGGCGTTCGTCCTCGCCGGCCCGGCCATGGCGGACGGCTACGGCCAGCCGCAAGACGACCGGCCTGCCTACCAGAAGCCCACGGAAGGCCTCGTCTCCGGGTACTACGCAGACTCGTGCCCTGGCATGGAGGGCATCATCCAGAGGGCCGTCAAGGAGGCCTTCGACGCCGACTACACCGTCGCCGCCGGCCTCATCCGCCTCTTCTTCCACGACTTCGCCGTCGGGGTATGCATTCGACTACCCGCGGATTAACTATTCTGTACCAATCTGCACTGTATCTGCATGTTTGCATAGTGCTTATCGTGTGGCTTCTGTTCTGATTAGGGGTGTGACGCGTCGATCCTGATAGACGTGCCGGATCAGAGCGAGAAGTACGCGGCGCCGAGCAAGACGCTCCGGGGGTTCGGGCTCATCCAGTCCATCAAGGAGAAGCTGGAGAAGAAATGCCCAGGGAAGGTCTCCTGCGCGGACATCCTCACCGCCGCCACCCGCGACGCGAGCAAGGAGGTCGGGGTGCCGTACTGGTCGCTCAAGTACGGCCGGAAGGACGGCCGGCAGTCCAGCAAAGCCGCCGCCGAAAAGTACGTGCCAGAGGGCCGCGAGAGCATCACCGAACTCATCAAGTTCTTCGAGTCCAACGGCCTCAACGTCCGCGACCTCGTCATCCTCTCCGGCGCGCACACCATCGGCAAGGCAACCTGCGCCGCCGTCAAGCCGCGGGTGTGCAGCTCCAAGCCGGACACGCTGGACCGGAAGTACGGCGACTTCCTGCGACGCAAGTGCCGCCATACCGGCCACTTCGCCGAGTACGAGCGGGTGGAGCTCGACGGCGAGACACCCACGGTGTTCGACAACGTTTACTACAAGAACCTGCAGCGCAAGATGGGGCTTCTGGAGACGGACCAGGAGCTGCTTAAGGACTCCCGGACCAGGAGCGTCGTCCAGGAGATGGTCAATGAGCCCGAGGACTTCAAGCACGAGTTCGCCATGGCCATGCGCCGGCTCGGCGAAGTGCAGGTGCTCACCGGCAAGGAGGGGGAGGTCCGCCACAAGTGCTCCGCCGTCAACAAAAAATGAGTATTGATCAAAAGTTCCACACTACATAATTAAGAGCAAACAACGCATGCATGTATACGTTCGGTTAATTTTGTTGGTTAAGGAGGGAAATGTTGTTGTGTTTTTGCGTTTAATTCACTTGTTTTGGTTAATCCTTTTTGAAATGTACTACTTGTTTCTGGTGTAAAGTCATGTGTGTCGGGTATACCTATGGGCTCAACATGGATTTAAGCCGAGCAACGGTAGGTTTTCTTTTTTCTGCAGCGTTTCGAACTTGATGAACAGTACCATAATTAAGGACCCCTTCGATCATAGAATTCTATGGGAATGTGTACGATTTCGATCATAGCGTTCTGATTGTTTCGAACTCGATGAACCATCTCTTACAGAAAGCATTCGGTAAAAATCCCTAGCACTCACCATCTCCTTTTCTGAGAGAAAAGGATTAAATTAACCGACTCATGTACATAATATATATCAGATGCAGTATTGGGAGTCGATTGAGCATCGGACACATCAGAGTTGTATCTTTTTTTATCTAAGTGTCTAGAACTCGTGTATAATATTGTTTCCTGCTTAGAAATTATATTAGCGTTTTGTGGTGGTGCATTATGTCGTTTGGCTCTAGTCGTGATAGCATTTTTCTTCGAGTTCCTAGAGTTTTGTTGTGAAAGCAACATGGATTGCCTAAGAACATGCATTACAGTACAGAAGAAATGCTTTGAAGCTCACAAGTTTATATCGGAGTCTTTTGAGTTTTGTGTTGTCAATGTCATCCCTTGAGTTAGGTGCGCCACTTGGTTAATGCTATATCGTTTCCACTTGAAAATATATGTAAATTCTCATGTCCATGCAAAATTGTCCATGAAAGTCAGTGATCTGCTAGTTTAACCATTTCAGTTTCAGGCCAGATGTAAAGAATCAGAGTAAGTTGCATCACATAAGGATATTAGAAAGCATTAAAAAATCTTTATTAATCTCGAAAAAACATTATTTCATAGTTTACTAATGAATAGCTCACCGTAACAAAATACGTCCCTAAGACAAACATGGGAACACTAGACTCGATTCGACCAGCACTTGTACTCAGACACTATGATTCCTTAAACTGATCTTAAGTCTAAACCTGAATTGCATCTCCAAATGCTCTTCACAAACAACACCTAAATCTGACAGATTGACACTAAACCGATAATCTCCAACGATTAAACCAACACAGGCTCGTTCACCTTCGATATTCAGCGAGTTAGCTTTCAGCTCTGGCAACTTGTTCTCTAATTTTTTTTCCCCTCTACTGAAGCTGCATTAAAACTTAAAAAGAACAGGAATTACCAAGAAGAAGCGCTGAAGGAATTTAGAACCCCTTCGATCAAACAATTTTGTGCTTTGAAGCTCACAAGTTCATATCTGAGTCTTTTGAGTTTTGCGTTGTCATTGAGTTAGGTGCACCGCTTGGTTAATGCTATCTCGTTTTCACCTGATAATTATGTGTAAATTCTCATGTCCATGCAAAATTGTTCATGAAAGTCAGTGATCTGCATAGTTTAACCATTTCAGTTTCAGGTCAGATGTAAAGAATCAGAGTAAGTTGCATCACATAAGGATATTAGAAAACATTAAAAACATCTTTATTAATCTCGAAAAAAACATTTATTCCATAGTTTGCTCATGAATAGCTCACTGTAACAAAATCCGTCCCTAAGACAAAGATGAGAACACTAGACTCGATTCGACCAGCACTTGTACTCAGACACTATGATTCTTTGATCTGATCTTAAGTCTAAACCTGAACTGCATCTCAAAATGTTGTTCACAAGCAACACCTGAATCTGACAGATTGACACTAAATCAATAATCTCCAGCGACTAAACCAACGCAGGCTCGTTTCCCTTCGATCTTCAGCGAGTTAGCTTTCAGCTCTGGCAACTCTCTAATTCTTTTCCTCTACCGAAGCTGCACTGCAACACGAAACAAACAGAAATTACCAAGAAAACGAGCTGAAGGAACTTAGGAGATACTCCAAAGAATGCTATGCAATGCGAGAAACGAATCGATCTTGACAAAAGCTTCGAGAAAACAAAAATCAAACAAACGAAACTTCCGACAACAGAATCCGAAAAACTGCAACAAAGAAACCCACAAGACTGCAAAAAAAAAGATCGATAAAGAAACCAAGAAATCGACGCAACATGGCAGAAAGAAATCCAATAACGCAAGAAACGAATCGATCAACAATATGCAATGCAACTAATGGAGTAAAGAAAGAAAGAACTTATCTTGGGATCCAAATCAAGATGCGACGACGTGCGGCTGGCATGCTCGCAGGTGGCGGGGCTCCTCCTCCTCCCGGCCGGTCACCGCCTCCGCCTTTCTCTTCTTGGATCCGCAGCTCGCACTTGGTGCCTTCGGGCCGCGCTCCATGACCCTCAAGAAGCGCTGAAACTCTTCGTCCCCAATGAAGATGCGGTAGTCGATGGCGCGCAGGAAAAGCAATTCGAGTGGGCACATCTCGCTCGCCCGGATGCAGTTGCCGGAGCAGATCTGGAAGGACTCGACCCGCCTCTCGAAGTGCCTAGGGCTACTGAACTTGGCGCCGAGCAGGACGGCGACGGAGACGAGGCGGTGCGCGGTGGCAGGTTCGACGAGGATCCCGACGTCGCGCGCGGCGCGGCTGCGCATGAAGCGGGCGAGATACGCCCCCGCGAGGATGTAGACGGCGCCCTCAAACATGAAATTGGATCGCTGGATGCGTTCCAGAAACTCGGCAACTGGAACGGTCGGGGTCGCGCCGCCGCGGAACGCCCGGACGAGGTGGTTCTGGGCGGGCTGGGAGGCGGCGGCGGCGAAGTGTTGCGACTCCGCCTCGACCAGCGCGGCGAGGAGGCGGAGCGTCCGAGGGTGACCGTTTGCGTCGAGGCGGAGGACGGCGGCGGCCAACGCCATGGGGATTGGGGATCGAGGAGCTTGGGTTAGGCAACGTGTTCTTTTCGCGGGAGGTTTCGATTTCCTTTCGCGCGAAGCGGCTGTAGAGGGTAGAGATACGTATGTAGGGCAGTTGGCGTACAAGCTACGCGTATACCCTTTTCTTTCCGTTTTCGTTTCTTTTTTTTTTTTTTTTTTGCGAAACACAGTACAACGCAAGCGCTCATATACACGCGCACACACTCACCCCTATGAACGCACGCACGCACACCCTACCCCTATGAGCACCTCCGAGAGACTGAGCCGGCGGGTCGAGTCTTGAGATTGACGAAGTCACCACGGGCGCCTCGCTGTCGACGGGAACGTCGCCTCCCACTGAAGAATATTCCGCCTTAAATGAGAAACACCAGCGTCAAACCTGGGGTTTGAACTCTGGTGGGCTGGGGGTACAACCACCCACCTAACCATCTTGCCACAGGCAAGTTCTCGTTTTCGTTTCTACTTGCACAGCTCCACGCGTATACCCTTTTCTTTCCGTTTTGTTTCTTTGGAGGAGAATACATCGGTACGTCGGTATGTGCATTTTCTTTAAGCGAAATACTTCGTATATGGACTGCTCTCGTCGGTTTACATTCGGCGGTCAGCCCACTTGCCGAAATGGGCTGCGGACAGTCTTTTTTTCCTTCAATGTAAAGAGCTTTATTAATTAAACAGCTGGGTTACTCCTTTGCAAGGATACTAGCCAAGAAGGGTGGTTTATAATTGCACACACATCTCCTCATATCCTCATTAGCTCTATGAGCACAAGCGTGAGCTGCCATATTGGCAGATCAATGTACATGATTAATTTCAAAGCTAGTAAAAACCCTGCTAAGTTCTCTCAACTCGTGCGTAGACGGTTGATTTCGAAAAGAAACGAGACTACTAGTGGAACATGTTTTTCGAATTTTTTAAATTGGAGTGAGCACTGCAGCTCGGGAGGCAAAAGCCTCTACTCGCCTACGGCAATCTGGAATGATCGTAATACTTGCTCTTTCGGCAAGAAGGAATAGAGGATGTAAAAAAAGGACGTTGCTTGTAAAACATTGGAAGGAAAGAGGATGTCAAAAGGGAATTCAAAAGAAGCCCATCCAGGCCGGCCCATGAAACAAATGGTCCAATACCGATTAGGCGTTCGAGCTATCAAAAAGCTGCAAGAAGCCCAGAACAAATTTCAAAGTCAATCATTTTTCTCGGCGAAAATTTTACTAAAGAATGTTACGAATAGAATATGCTTTTGAATTTTCTTTCCGACGGTTATATTCGAGGATAGATGGGTGAAAAGGGCCAAACATTGACAAAGTTAATTGGAAAACATATTGTGATAAACGAAATCGACACAAGTGGAGACAAGTGGCAACCGTCGTAGTAGTGCAAGCCAAATCCGTTTGATGATTGATCATCGCAAAGGAGCAATTGTGAGCAAATGCTTTTAACAAAATAAAAAATGTTGCAAACACCGAATGTCAGTAGTAAGTGAGGTGTGCCCTCAATGCCATCGAATGCCATTGCAAACTGAAACTACACCAAGATATTTTTCTTTTGTCTATATAAAAATGCTAATATTGTAGCAGACCGCGCTCCGAAGTTGTTTTGTCTTCGAAAAATGCTGGCATCCTGATGTTTGTGTGGTAGTAAAGATCAAATTCGCAGAACTGTAATACTACAACACGAGTCGATGATACAGTTCGTGTCTGGCGAATACAGATAGAAGACATACGATCTACCTAGGATTCCGATCATGACACCCACGCCCAAGTTCTCCCGAGTTGTCAAACGGAAAAGGACATGAACGATGGTACCATGCCACCTCAACATCGATGTACAGTTGAGCAGGACAGTGCTGCACTTGGTTACACCAGCATAGGACATGCACGGCAATTCATTGGGATAGATCTAGTCCAGCCACAGCTAGCTTTGGGTCATGCTACAATTCTCCCAACAAAAGGAGAGGGATAAACGGATATGTGATGGGAAAGAAATGAGAGAACATGTGGAGGTAGTGGAGCTATTGTCTACAGGAAAAAAGGTCCACAACGGTTTCGGTGGGAGGGGAACCGTATGGCCAGTCTGTACCCTCCTCGCACGTTCTTGATTAGGGGATGGAAATCACCGGAAATTATACAAAGAGACAAGACAAAAAACATTCTAATCGATGGATAAACTGAGGAAACAATCTTCATGTATTTTTATATAGGACGTATCATATTCGCCATTTGAATTTTTTTGATCCATTATTGCATTTTATAGTAAGTAATTAAGAAAAAGGTTCAACCGAGTTTCACATTCTTTCAGTCTGCGGTGAGCAGTTAAGTAAATGGAGAACTCGCACTTTGATTCCTCGCAGATCAGTTAAATCTAAATTCGTTCTTATATAAAGGTTTCAACCAAACAATCTTATCTCTCAAAATCCGTGAGATGACAATTTTGGATGTTAGCCAATAGTTTACGCGCACATGACAGCTTACTCTGCTCAATTAACGAATAAACGTATAAAACTAAGAAAATGTGTAACATTATTGCGAACTATGAATCCGTATAAAAATAATAAAAATTTGCTCAAAGTTGAGGTAGTAAAAAAGATTAGTGTTGTGCCTACATAACAACAATTGTCGAGGTTTTTAGTACTGACAATGTATTTGTAGATTAGTATGAGGCCAGTGTCCCGATGGTTGAACACACATTATTACTAACTATATGAAAGACGTCCCCTTTCGCGAGCTCTCAGCGCTCGCGCACAGTTCAGCACTGTTCTAATGAACAGTGTTGAACAGTACCCCCCCCCCCCCCCGGTGCCATTTTTGTCAAAAGGCCCCCGCTAAATCCACTAATTCTTCCGCAGCCCACAAATCCTCAGTACAAAGGACTTGTTTGCATTTACAGGAAAATTGCCGGACCTTTCTGCAAAAGCGTCTGCACAATCCCCCTCTCTCTTCTCTCTCCCGCTCCGGCTCCGAGCTCGCCGCCGTCGCCGACGCGCCGTGCCGCCGCTGCGCTCCTCCCCGACGAATTGAAGCACGCAACGAGCTCCGCCGTCGCTTCCTCTCACTCCTCGCCGACGAACGCGTGTCGGAACGCCGTACGAGCGCCGGAATCATCCTCGCCGTGCCCGCTGTCCGCCGCTGCCGTTTTCCCCGCCGCCGTCGACTCCGGCGACTAAATGGCCCGACGCGCCGCCCGCCCTACTCCCCTCCACCTCCTCGCGCAGATCTGCATGGCCCCAGCCCCGCGCTGATGCATGTAAAATGCATACATGAACTTTGCACTTTAATTGCTTATATTCCAATCATATTTGCATCATATAAGGGTTATATCAATGTTTTATCATGATTTTGGGAATACTTCATAGTTTTCCCATTTATTTGGAATTAACCCTGCACAGGCAGAAAACCCTAGTTTTGTAATTTAATGTTTCAGGGACCCAAACGTCAACGAAATCACCTGGAAATTTACGGGCGTCAATATTTGGAAGGAAGAAGGACTACGGAAAAAGGAAGCAAGCAAACGGAGACCCGAGGGCCAAACGGGTCTGGCCCACCCGGCCAGGTACTGTGGCCGCGTGGGACCCACCCGTTTGGGCCTCGTGGCTCCGTTGTCGTCGATCTTCGCTCCACCGCCTTCGTCTTGACCTAAAAACGCCTATAAAAAAGGTCCCCCGTCGTTCTCTGGAAGGAGCACCGCAGAAACACAGAAACACCGAAACGGAGATCAGGAGCTGCAGATTGGAGGGGGAAAACTCCGGCGGGGCGCTGCCAGCGTGGTCTCCACCTTCTCCATCGACTTCTCCACCGTCTCCATGATGAAGAGGGAGTAGTCCACCTCTGGACTATGGGTTTGTGGAAGTAACTTATGTATCTCTCCTCTCTTGAGCTTCACTAATTAGTACCGTATGAGCTGCTGAACATGATTACGGTCACCGTTGTAATACCTTTGTGGTGGATCTTTATGAGTTAATATATGTTTGAGATTGCAATGTTTGTTTCAGTTATGAGTATAGATGCATATTATGTACCTGATACGTCTCCAACGTATCCATAATTTCTGCTGTTCCATGCTTATATTATACCATTTGCTACATGTTTTATATACACTTCGTATCACTTTTATGCATTTTCTGGGACTAACCTATTAACAAGATGCCACAGTGCCAGTTCCCTGTTTTCTGCTGTTTTTGGTTTCAGAAAGTTACTTCTGGAAATATTCTCGGAATTGCACGAAACAAAATGCCAGGTCCCTATTTTTCCAGCACGTACACGGAGTCCGAAGGAGAGACGAAGAAGTGCCAGGAGGTGGCCAAACCACACCTAGGCGCGGCTGGGCCCACAGCCGCGCCACCAGGTGGTTTGGGCCCCTCGGGGGTCCGCCGACATCGCCCCTTCGCCTATTTATTCCCCGAGACGCGAAAACCCTAAAACACCGAGCCTTTCATCCAGAACATATTCGCTGCCGCCGCCGTCGTCAACCCTAACTCGGGGGGTTCCTGAAGCTCTTCCCGGCACCCTGCCGGAGAGGGGAATCATCACCGGAGGGCTCTACATCGCCATGCCCGCCTCCGGAGTGATGCGTGAGTAGTTCATCCTTGGACTATGGGTCCATAGCAGTAGCTAGATGGTTGTCTTCTCCACTTGTGCCATCATGTTTAGATCTTGTGAGCTGCCTATCATGATCAAGATCATCTTATTGTAATGCTACATGTTGTGTTTGCTGGGATCTGACTTATATTGATACCTATGTGGAGCTGAATATTATATTATCATGTCTATGTCATTTGTGATCTTGCATGCTCTTCGTTACTTGTTGAAGCTTTGGCCACGTGAATACTTGTAACTCCAAGAGGGGGTATTTATGCATGATAGTTGGGTTCAACCTCTATTTAACCTGGGATAGTGACAGCAAGTTCTAAGGTTGTAGATGTGTTGTTGCCACTAGGGGTAAAACAGCAATGCTTTATTCAAGGATGAATGTATTGTTTACATTACGCACATTACTTAATGCAATTGTCTGTTGCTTGCAACTTAATACTGGAAGGGTACGGATGTTAACCGGAAAGTGGACTATTTAGGCATAGATGCATGCTGGATAGCGGTCTATGTACTTTGTCGTAATGCCCAAATGAATCTCATAGTAGACACCACAGCTCACACATGCATGTTATATGCACTTATCAATTGTCAATTGCCCAGCTGTAATTTGTTTACCCAGCATGTTAGTTATCTTATTGGAGAGACACCACTAGTGAACTGTGGACCCCGGTCCATTCTTTTACATCTGAAATACAATCTACTGCAATCATTGTTCTCTACTGTTTTATGCAAACAAACATCATCTTCCATTCGATACGTTTAACCCTTTGTTTTCAGCAAGCCGGTGAGATTGACAACCTCACTGTTAAGTTGGGGCAAAGTAGTTTGATTGTGCTGTGCAGGTTCCACGTTGGCACCGGAATCCCTGGTGTTGCACCGCACTACACTCCTCCACCAACACCTTCGAAGCAAACCTCGTTTTCCTACTGGTCCGATTAAACCTTGGTTTCATACTGAGGGAAAACTTACTGCTGCACTCATCATACCTTCCTCTTGGGGTTCCCAACTGACGTGTGACGTACAAGCAATTGTTTCTGGCACTATTAACCTAGAGCCACCAGTACCCCGTTCTTGTCTACTTGTTTTGATCAAGCATGTTTATGAGAGCGTGTGAGGGGGAACGTGTGCATTAGTTGGAGTAACGGGGGGTGGCTAGTGCAGTGAACGTGAGAGAAAGTTCTGCGATCCACTTTGGTATCTTTACCTTACTTTGTTACCTCACTAGGGATAAACTAAAATACCATGCTACCGGGGATGTGGGTGTGACCATTGCCCCTACTCCATGACTAGATCTAGCATGTTCTTATTTTCACTTCATGTCATGATACTTATTGCTATACTCTGAGTTATCTTAATTACTGAGGTGTTATGATTTAGTTCGCATCTTGGTGGAGTATAAGAGAGGTTAATAACCAAAAGATCTCTATGTTAGGACGTGATGCCCATATATCTAAGTAACTTGTTATCAAACCCTGTGTTGCAATCTCATATGTTAACTTTGTGTGTTCCATTGTCTACCACTTTATAAAGAGAGAGTGCATTTGTGAAACCATGAACCCCAGTCCATTTTTAATCATAAGAAACACCTTTCCAACACCATATACCACTTTTATATTTTCAGCCATCATTAAATCCGAAAATACAAAAATACTTTTCATCTTGCATACATCATTTAAAAACCCAAAAATATCATTTACCATTGCATCCACCATCATTGCATATTTATTTCTGTTTGCATTGCATAACTATCCTGATATCATTCTTACACCTTGTGCTTGACAACCACAGGTGAGGTTGAGGACCAAAACATCTAACCTTGTTTTGTAGGTAACCAAAAGAAGGATAAGAAGATAAATCTACCACTTCAGATTCGCCGAGAGTTCGATATTAAACCCTCGAGTCACCCCTCGTGGGGAAAACTGTCTTCCACTATACTATACACTCTGCACTTGGAGTCTCAACCTAAATCCCGTTATTTGTGCAGGCATCAAGACTTGCTCTTCGGGATCATCAAGACGTTTTCTGGCGCCGTTGCCGGGGAATCGTAGCTGAGAGATTTATCCAAGGGTGTGCATCATCGCATTCATCTCACAACAAAGTCAACGTCACCAACTTGTGCTAACACCTAAGCTTGGGGAGGTTGCACCTACGTGAGCACCATCTTATCCATCTTTACTTACAAAGCAATTTATTTGTTTTGTTAGTGTCATTGCATATCATATCATATTTATTTCAGTTTTGCATAAAAATCTAAAAACACATAAAAACTTGCTAAAATGGGAGAAAAGCCCATTGCCACACCTGAGAGAAAAGCCAAAAATTATTGATGCTTCGACTATGGCTTTTATGAATCATGCACCGCTGCACCTTGCTTTATATGAAAGTGCTTATGCCACTACTGCTAAAGTGGTTGAAACTACTGTGTCTGAGGTACCTAAAGTGGGATATAAAATTCCCATTGGCCATGTTAAAAGAGTTATGAAAAATCCATTTACAGGGGATGGAACTAAGTCTGCATGTGAACACATAGAAACAATTGATGAAATATGTGGTTTATTTAGGCTTCCTGGTATTTCTGATGATCAAATAAAAAGGAAGCTATTATATTTGTCTTTATCTGGTAATGCTCGTGATTGGTACATGTCTTTGGATGAAGAAGTGAAAACTGATTGGAGTATTTTGATGGAGGTTTTTCTTAAATATTTTACTCCCCAAGAAAGTACTAATATTTTGCAGGAAAAAGATGATGAACACATAAGCTTGGAAGAGGAAGAATGTGAAGAAGAGGATAAAAACCTAAGCTTGGGGATGCCCATGCAATCTCAAGAAGATGCTGAAAAAGATGAACAACTGGAGAATGAAGAGTTGGATCTCCCAACTTCACCTTCAACAAATGATAGTAACACTCAAACTCAAAAATCCTTTGTTATATATGATAACCCATGCTATTATGATGAAACTAATAATGCTACTAGTAAACTCATTGATGATAATGAGGAGTGTTGCTTAAATGAGCTATATGATAATGCTTTAGATGATGGTCCTATGCTTATTGATAATCCTACATGTTTGGAAGTTGTTACTTCTCTATGTGAGGATAAAAATGATATACTTGCTGTTTGTGACAATACTCTCACCCATGAGAGTCCCACTTTGTTCTTGAATTCTCCTAATAACACCATAGAGGAGAAATTTGCTTATGTTGAGAAATACTTATGTGGTTTGCAATTATCTCTAGTTCCAAATCTTTGTTGCAACCATGATATTAAACTTGATATTGATCTCAACAACTATTTTGAAAGAGGGAAGCATGCTAATGAATTCCAAAATAAATTTAATGATCCTCATCATGTTCCCAAATTATCTAAGTTGGAAGATTCTATTGGTTATATGGTTGAATACACTTTTACTACTTGCAACTATTATGAAAGAGGAGGTGATAAGAATCCTCTTTATGCTACTAATAATAATGGGCTGCAAGTGACTATTGTTAATATGCATTGGAAAACTTCTATTCATTGTGATTCATTCATATACAAAATACCAATGCATAGGAAGAAAGTTAGACTTCGTTGTTATTACTTTTGTGTCTTGTGTTTCTCTCAAATAGGTTTCAACTTGACTATTATTTTGATCGGTTTGAGAGCACCATGGGACCCTGGTATAATGCATGGAACACTTCCCAAGGAAGAGGGGAACAACATTCAAGCTCCCTCATGAGCTTCGTCCACAATAAAACAACAAGTAAGAAGCCTAGCTATATGGCTATAAAGAAAGCGCTTTGCGGGAGGCAACCCGGTTATTTTTATGTGTGATTTTTCTTTGTGTCCTCTTGCTGTAACAAGAGACTTTGTGTCTAGTTAGGTTCTGGAGTTTTTAATAAAGTGCCAAGTTTTACCCTTTTTGGTTTGAAAAGTTGCTTATTGAGTTCGGAGATTTTATTCCTGCACGAATCAGTGCACGGTATGATTTTTAATTCTTATTCTGTAACTCCGAATGAGCTCATATTTGAACTGTAGTTGCAACTTTTCATCCTCTGTATGCATGAATTTTTTCGGAATTTTTCGAAAAGTTTGGTAGGGTAGAAAAATACGTTTTGCTGCTGCTGTTTTTCTGGACAGATTCTGTCCCATTTTGTTTGATGCATGCTTTGAGCTTTTAAGTTGAATCTTTTTGATCCAATTGAGTTTATGAGTAGGCATACAACATTATACTTTCTGGACATTCATATGAATTTTTTTTCAAGGATTATATGCAGCAAGGAACCTATTTGTTTATCACTATTAATGCACCCCACAGAAAACAGATGGGAGAAACGGTGTTTTGAAGTTTTTTCACAGGGATTGGAGGAGATGCACCAAGAGCTATCCAAGGATGGTGAAGACCATAAGCTTGGGGATGTGAAGACAACCCCACTGGACCTACACACTCTCGGTTTGCGCACGTCCAACTTCTGTTTTTCGATCGAAACACTTTATCGCATAAACTTGGAGCGTCGTTTTTGTTTTTGTTTGAGTCTTGAGAGACCACCACACTATCAATTATATATGAGAGAGCTACTGGAAATATGGGTTGAAATATGTTGGATGCTTTTATAAGATTGGGAAAAGGGATGTTTGACTTGATTTTTTATGATACATATAGTTGCATGATTCATGAGCTTGTTTATGAGTAATAGTTTGCAAATTCTTTTTGTAGAGCTATCACTTATTCATGTTTTGGTGCTGATTGTTATTTTACTTGGTTTAACATGGATTAGTTAGTTCTATGGACACTCATGCATGCATCTAGATGGTCAACTTTCTCCCTTTTGCTAGCCCAAAAACTCCAACAAGCAAAAACTTGTTTCCAACACCTTCAACCAAAGTTATTTCTTACACCTACCACATTTCCATACATGATTAAACAACTTTTAATAATTTAAATTACAAAAACTAATATAAAAATTGTAAAATTCATGACTTCTAATCCGTAATTCATAAAAATACAAGTAATATATCAAAATTTTCACAAAAATTAAATCTTTACAACTAACACATTTCCATGCACGATCAAACAACTTTAAATAATTTTAATTACAAAAACTAATATAACCTTTTTACATCAATTATGTAGTTTTCAAAAATATGTTTCTCTGTTGTTTTTTACATCCTGCCGCAGTCCGACTTAATTAAGCCTACTATCTCTATGAGAGATACTATGCATTTCCACATTTGGCTTCACTCCCTTTGTCTACTTCATTTCATTCCTGTCAGCACACACAATTGGCTTCAGAGCAATTACAATTTGTTTGGTTTTATTGATCTACTGCATTTCATCTCATTGAGCACACACAATTGGCTTCCGAATAATAACAGTTTGTTTCACTAACTATATTTACAAAAAATAAAAACAATTGCCATCTCCAGCTGGAACTAGGTACCGATGTTCTACACCTGCCTCTTCCTTCCAACATGTTGATTTCTCATTAATCAAATATATATCACTTATGTCTCACTATGTTATGATACTACCAGTTCGTACATGTACCAGCAAATTAAAAGGAACGGTTTCCCATTAGAGATGGCTTGGATGCTTGAGGTATTCGTTTCATCTTTAAATCTAGCTACCATGATTTTTTGGATGGTCCACTGACTTATTTAGATTGTATATCAAACAAGGTGCTTAACATGCAATTCCCCCTCCTTGGCAATTCCGGTACTTCAATATGAAGGCCCTTTTATTTTACATATGAGATCACGAAAATGCATAGCAGAACATACCCGTGCAATATTTTCCATTAATTATCTCTATAAAGAGCCTTTAGGATAAGAGATGAGTTCACCAAAATTTCTGTGCAATATCATGTTCACACCAAAATTTCTGAATTCGCAGCAAGCCTTAATAGTTATGCATATAAATATAATATATTTTGGACTTTGCGAAGTTACAACCTTTGTTGGTGATCTGCTATTGTTGAAGCTCAATTCAGGAGCACGATACCATGTTGTTTTTCCACTTCATTTCGTTTTTAACGAACTGGGTATATGCAAAGTCATTATCACGGATGAGAGATCAGGGAGATCATTTGAGGCAGCACACCTTTCATGGATGACCTCAAATGGTTTATGGTTTACTTCCAAGTAGTAAATATTAACCTCACATGTTTTCCGGTGCTGAGACTGCTCATACAATGATATGTGTATCAGCAGTCGCCATACTAGACCACTATCAATCTACGTCATCTATTGAATAAAAGATATTTATCAGTGTGAAATTATGATACACTTTATTTTCCAATTATGCTATTGGAAAATGTTGTTTCTTCAGTTATATCTTATGAGGCTCTCTTTTAGATCTTATAACAAAGTGTATGTTCTAATTTTTATTGGTTTGTATGAAAAACTAGAAGCTGAACACTTATAATATTTGTTTTAGGGAAGCATCACGATCAAGGCACCCATAGCACATGTCTATGGCGTTGAGTTACGAGTAAACCTATAGGTCGACGATGTGTAAATTTAGTTCTACTTCTTAGGATTTGTTGTTCTTCTCTACCTTTAACTGTAGATAATACAATAACTGCTTTTTTGAAGTCTAAAATTAGTAGTCTCTTCTCTATTGCTATGTCCCTGAAAGAGAGAATTTAATTTCTGTTGTTATACTGATATTCCATAAAAGAGAAGATGAGGATTTAGTTTCTGTTTTTTTCATGTAACCACATTTTTGGCTTACTTTCCAACGGTATACTGATACACATGTTGAATTGTCGATTCATTTACCCTCCTGCCTCCACTATGGTGCATTTGCTTTTCTTAGTGACACGACATAACGATCGAGGGGGCACATTGTTGCAATGCTGCATGACTAACCGAGGTGATCCCCAAAAAGGTTGTTCATCTCCGGCAATTAATCTATTTACATTCTTGCAGCCGCAGACATGCAGTATTCATAATTCAACATTATGACTATGATTCATAATTGCTATAATATAGGTAGCATCTAATGTTTTGTCAGCACAACCTGGCTATAATATTGATGAGGCCAGTCTGAAGATGATGCTTTCCACTACTGTTTTCTTTTTGCATGCATGTTTGCCAGCTCAACTAATTAGTATTTGTATAAATACTTATTGTGAAAGAGGATTGACCTTTATGTAATCCTCTGTAAACCTTCCTATTTGTATCTACAATCCACCGCATATATACCTAATTACTTATCTACAAACAACCTATATGCACACAAAAATACACATTCGTTTACCTGATATAAAAGACGGACTGACCTTTATGCTTACCTGATATAAAAATACAAACTGACCTTTATGTAATCCTTTGTAGACCTTCCTATGCAATTACTTCATGCACCATGTCTTTCGTTCATCACATTATCTTTCATTTCTAACAAGTCATCGGAAGCAAGTTTCTTTATATCTACAATCCACCGCATATATACCTAATTACTTAGCTACAGTCAACCTATATGCACACAAAAATACACATTGTAAAATACAATAACAACAACAAGGTACCGCCAAAAAAAAAACTAACAAAAGCGCGGCGTGACGCTGCGTGAAATTCCACTAGTAGATACAAAGATATGAGCAGGTTCGGATCACGGGAAAGATCGCAGGTAAAGCCCCTACTCTTATGGTGTGTATATGGATTTGCGTTGCATGTTCTCAAGAAGGACTAAAGAGTGAGAGCTCTCTAGGAGTCTGGAGCGCACGTGTGAGTTCTAGGAAGCGAGTCTCTACCGTGTCATTTGCCTTCTCACTGAGGAGAAGGCCTATTTATAGTCACATGGTGGGTTGCTCCGCCAGCCTCATAGACATGGCATGACGAAGCTAGAGTTTCCTCGACAGCACGGAAGTCCACTGACTCTATGCTTGTGGCACTACCTAGTAGTCTGGTGCCGCCTTGCGTCGCGTCCTTGGCGCTGGCTATGGCCTATGGCCTCCCTCTTCACTCGGCCCAGTTGGGCTTGCCCGACTGGTTCTGCGTTCTTGGTAAACCCGTCAACACTAATCATATATCAAAACTACCATCAAAGCTGGTTGAACAAAGCCCGCACTACCTCCTAGTGGCTGCACTAGAGGATAGAAACTCCTCACCTCCACACACTGAAATTAGCAGAGGCGCAGATGAGAATGTGCAACCTGATCATACAAAATGTGACCAATTTGAACTAGTTGAATAAATCTCGTGCAACCTCGGAATGGCTTCACTAGATGCCAAAGACTCCCACACTAAACTGAGTAGAAGCTTTGCATATTTCATTGATTAAAAATAATAGCGTTGTCCAGTTAATTAACAAAAGATGACGAAAACCGATATAACTGGAACCAAGTCTAGACGGACATGAGCGCCAGGGAAATATCCATACACCACTCCGTTGGGATCAAACGACCGGCAAAATGGAGACGATTGACCACTTGACGAAACTATTTCACAAACTGAATGTTCGGCGAAACTATTTCACCGAAATAACCATTTTGAGTAAAGCCTAACGATCGGGCGCTATGCTCTACATGGTAGCGCCTAACGATCGGGCGCTATGCTCTACATGGTAGCGCCCAGTGATCAGGCGCTACACATCTGGATAGGTAGCGCCTAACGATCGTTGGGCGCTACCATGTAGAGCATAGCGCCCGATCGTTCGATCGTTGGGCGCTACCATGTAGAGCATAGCGCCCGATCGTTAGGCGCTACTCAAAATGGTTATTTCGGTGAAATAGTTTCGCCGAACATTCAGTTTGTGAAATAGTTTCGTCAAGTGGTCAATCGTCTCCATTTCGCCTCAAACGACCACCCACCAATGTACATGTACGGCTTGGAGTTGCACACCACTCCGTTGGGGGCATGTGGGGCCGCACCTGTTGCACTTGCTTAGGGCCGGCCCTCCTCATCATTTTGGGCCGAATTCAATTGAGATTCCATACTCAACCTGTTTGGCTGTCATAAAATTGGACACGTCATTTCAATTGGAATTCCAGTGAATGCCTATTATATGTTAAGTCAATATTACTAACTCTGTCATTTATGTTACCAATACATCATTTCATTTCTGCCAAAATAAATAAAATGATGGGTGCCAAATGAGATGTAAATGATTGCCTTTTAGCAAGTACTAATAGCTAAAGTGTTTAAGTCATCCAATTCGGGGGGAAAAACTGTGGTGCCGGGAGTGGGGAGGCACGCCGCGTGCAGCGAGGAGGTCTCCGAGCCAGAGATGCTGGCGAGCCTCACGGCAGAAAGGGATCCAGCTACCGATAACCCTTTTCCACATAGGATCGAATGCTACCTTACAACTAGATGCGTTTTGCTCGTCGCTTAGGCTACTCACAATGAGGAGTAACTTAGACTAGTAACATGCATATGTTACTACTCCAAGTTACTACCTCCACAATGGAGAGTAACATATGTGTAGTGTCATGTACAAGTTTATTTATTAGGTTGTACACACATCTTGCATTGAAATGTGTGATATTACGGTAACATATTATGTTACTACAACCATCTCTCTCCTCATTAATTACCCGCCACATCAGATTTTTTACCTACGTGGCATTGATGTTACTGCTATGTTACTACCCATTGTGACTAGTCTTAGCTAGCTGGTTGGCCATGCCATAATGTCAAGTCAATCAGTAACAAACTTACTTCTCTCGGTGGGTGAGATTTTGAAAACCACATCACTCACCATTTTACTTCCATTTAATACTGGACGGTTGGATCGGTGATCGGACGATTAAGATTCCGCTGATGCTGGTGTCCAACTATAACTCTCGACTTGACTCAGAAGATTTGCATGTTATACTTCCATGTTATACATTAAAGAAAAACATATGAAGCTACCGATGATGTGTTATATACTTATACTAGGAAAATTTGCGCGACGACACGCCGCGCCCGTGTGGAAACTTGTCCGGGAAAAGAAAAGCAGAGAAACATGCATGAAATGTATTTGAAACTTTTCTGAATATTGTTGAATATTTTCTGGAGAAAAATATTTATTGAAAAAATCTGCAACAAATCTTGTATGAATTCTATTTTGAAACTTGTAAAAATTGTTGAACATTTTTTTTTTGGAAGAAAAAAAAATGTGGAAAACTAATCGTCTACAGTGCGCGTAACGTGGGTGCTTCGAGGGAACGCTGAGAAAAACTATTTTAAACTTGTAAAAATTGTTGAATATTTTCCAGGGAAAAAATATTTATTGAAAAAATACAAATTTCATCCTTTTGATGTATTATTAAAATTAGTGAGTAGGTAATTAGATTGTATCCAAATATTCAACAAATTGGATGTTCAAATATGTCTATTGTATCCAAATATTCACCAAATTGGAATGTTCAAATATGTTTGCATTATGCCGTAAGTAGTTAGCATATATTTTTGTGAGCACGTTGATATATTTTAGAGTATCTCCAATTTTTTTATCAAATTGAAATGTTCAAATGTGTTTCTATTTTTTTTCAGTAATATTTAATTTAAGTTCATAATGAGTGGAAACGCAAATTTATTGAATGAAATTCTATATTCAGGGAAAGTTCATCTAGATTACATCCAAATATTTATCAAATTGAAATGTTTAATTTAAGTCCATAATTAGAGGAAGTGCATTATGTGCGCATTTAATAAATTTGACTCCGCATAATTATAGGAAGTGCATTTGTTTTTTTGTCCAAATATTAACCAATTCAAAATATTTAAACATGTTTGATGCACATTTATTGAATTGAATTCTATATTTAGGGAAAGGTCATCTAGATTACATCCAAATATTGACCAAATTGAAATGTTCAATTTAAGTCTATAATAATTAGAGGAAGTGCATTATGTGAGCATTTAATAAATTTAACTCCACATAATTAGAGGAATTGTATTTGTTTTTTGTCCAAATATTCACCAATTTAAAATACCTAAACATGTCTGTTTTTTGCCATAAATAGTTAGCATTTATTTTTCTGAGTATTTTGATGTATTTTCCATATTTTTCCGATGGGTATTAATAGAAATACTTCAATTTTCTAGAAAATTTTCCCAAAAAAAAAGAGGTCGGGCCCACTGCTAAATATACAAATTTGTTTGTTTTTTTAGCATAACTAGGTACCATGTATTTTTATGATCGTTTTGATATATTATTCATATTTTCCCGATGGATATATTCAGAGATATTGATTTTTTGAACGTTTTTATTTTTCCGGAAATTGTTTAAACAAACCGGTCCCACTGGAATGTTCAAATATGTTTGTATTTTGCCATAAATAGTTAGCATTTATTTTTCTGAGCATTTTTTATATTTTTTTAAAAATATCCAAATATCTAGCAAGTTGGAATGTTCAAATATGTTTGTATTTTGCTATGAATATTTAATTGTAATTAGAGAAAATGCATTCGAATTTTCTCCAAATATTTACCAAATTGGAATATACAAATTTGTTTTTTTTTTTGCATAAGTAGTTAGCATGTATTTTTATGATCGTTTTGATTTGATATATTATTCATATTTTCCCGATGGATATATTCAGAGATATTGATTTTTGAACGTTTTTCATTTTTCTGAAAATTGTTTAAATAAACCGGTCCCACCTGTCAGGGATTTAACATTTTCTGAAAATGTTTCCGGAAAAAAAAAAATCCTGACAGGCCGGGCCCACTGTGACGTCCTGATGACGTCATTTACGGCGATGACCGCGTCGTTGCGAAAAGGTCCCTAGATTGTCCGATAATTGCAAATAAGTTTCTCTTGATCCCGGCGATGACCGCGTCGTTGCGAAAAGGTCCTTGGATTGTCCGATAATTGCAAATAAGTCCCTCTGACGGTTGGAACGGCGATGACCGCGTCGTTGCGAAAAGATCCCTGGACTCTCCAATAATTGCAAATAAGTCCCTCTGGCGTTCGGAACGGCGATGACCGCGTCGTTGCGAAAAGGTCCCTGGACTTTCCGAAAATTGTGGCCGTCAGATCCACGACCGACGGTGCGGAGACGGCCGCGCACTGTAGAAGCGCGCATCTACAGTGCGCGTCGACGTGGGCACCTTCACAGAAGGCTGAAACGCTCCTCTTTTATATATAGATAGATAGATGTCTCGGTTCGTCGTTGCTGTATTGAGTTGTGTTGGGACTATTATAGTCCGCTGCTTAAGATAGCCGCTGAAACAAAGAAAATTCAATTAACCAGATGCTAAAATAAAAAAGGCTAGTTGAATACCGAATTCCTGTAATCCATCAATGCCAAAACGCATCACATGTCGTTTTTAGTTTTCACATTTCACCTAATATCTAAGTCTACACTAGTATTCCCATTTTTCTGATTCACATTTATCTATACGTGTTTTAATGGATTCACTTCAAAACATTATATAATTAGAACGGACAGAGTACATTACACATAGGCGCTAACTAGGCAAATCTTACTCTGGAGTATGGACTCTTCAAATCAAATCATTTGGAAAGTTAGAAAACACTATTTTCTAATACAACTCTTAGGAAAAAACTAAACTGTTATAATTTTAAGCAATTCATTCATTTTTTGGGAAGGCAAAATCATACCTCTTGTTAATAAATAAGAATTTTACGGGAATTTCTCTCATTCCACTTTGCAAAATTCAAATTTTGAAATTAAAATGGCTGATTTGTTCTTTTGTTCTTACATTGTTCCGATAATTGTACTATTCGTTTTGAAAATAAACATAGAGGTGAAATGGCAGAGACGTAGGCACAGTGTTGTCTAAATGTGTTATGGAATCATATGTGCAGTGTATTATCTTCGATTTAGAGAGTACGGTTATATTTGTCTGGTTCTAAAGTTTAACCGTATAACATGCGCTGATTGGATGGATGAAACACACCTTTTACTTTTCGATTGATTCTGCTTTGTCTATTCTTACATTCAGAAATGAAAGCTCTTGAACAAATAACAATTATGCCCTGTTTGGATGCACGGAATTCAGCTTGGTATTGGAGAATCTGGAATTCGGGCTCCAATTCAGCTGTTTGGATGTGTGAGGTATTGAGTTCTGGAATCGTGACCCAATTCCGAGGTCACCCCGCGCGAGGCAAACTTATCGCTTCACCAATTCAGAGGTCTAGACCTCTGTATTCGCTCTGAATTGGCGAACCGTTCTCGCGTCCGTCGCCTCTCACCCATCTTGTCTCTTCCCCGCGACCGGCCGCCGAGGCCGCCGCCTCCATCCCTGCCGCCAGGACCTCCGCCTCCCTCCCCACCGCCTCCCTCCCCGTCGGCTCCTCCTAGCCCGCCGTTGTGCCTGCTGCACGCACACGGGGAAGGGGAAAAAGGACACCGCACGCACACAGGCTCTCACGCCGCGTCCATCCCGAGAGAAGAGAGGAGCTCCTCCCGCCGCCAGTGAACTCCGCCGCCGCCCCCTTTCCCCGCGCCTCTCCTCCTCCGTCCGCCTCCTCTGCCTCCCGTCCTCCCTTTCCGCCTAGCTACCCCCTCCCCGCCATGGGGGTTCGTTCCCCCACCGCCGCTGCCAGCTCGCTCCCTCCGCCTGCGCACGCTCCCCGGCGTCCGCCGCGCCGTCATCTTCCTCCCCTACGAAGGAATCGAGCCGGGGTGCAGTGGATCGATGGCCACGACCTCGTCTTCTCGAGCTCCGGCTGCAGCTCATGGATCGATGGCCACGACCGCCCCGTCCCTGGCCTCGACCCCAAGTCGCCGCGCCTCCCTCCCCGTCCCTGGCCTCGGGCCGCCGGCGCCGGTGAGGCCTCCGTCCTCCTGGCCCTCCTCGCCTGATGTGGATCGATGTGCTCTCTGGTTCCTCTGGTTCCTTCCAAGCAAAGAAAAAGGAAAGAGAAAAAAAGGAGAAAAGAAAAAAGAAAGAAAAAAAGGTTGTTATGTGAAAAATAGTATTCTAATATATATGTATATTTCATCCATATTACACGGTTTATATTGTTCAAACTTGAAAAAACATTCAATTCCACACAATGTGCATCCAAACAGGATTTAGAATTCCATTGCTCTTTCGATTATGCAGATGAATACCACGCGCATCCAAACAACAATTGTGGTATTCCATTGAAATCGTTGATTTGGTATTCCATTGCCAATTCAATTCAGAGATGAATTCTGTGCAACCAAACACAGCATTAGCACTTTCACCTGGAATCCTCACACAAGAAATTAGCAACTGTAGTTTACACTTGTGATTATGACACGGCATGGCATTCATTATGCACTGTTCCTTTCTCAGGATCAGGGGAGCCGAACCCGGCCGCTTGTTAGGGTGGTTCAACACTTTGAACATGGAGCTAGCTACGAGCAACATTAGCTGCTTAGCTAGTAGAGAGAGCCAGTGTCTTAACTTTTGCTTATGCGTGGATCCCGGACTGATTGATATGGCTGAACACCAGAGATTCCCCAAAAAGCAGGGGAAGAAACATCCATGCAGATGCATGCATGAATGCACACATCTATCTAAAAGTTTCGGACTCTATGGTTTATGTGGGGTTATAGTGCTCAATGGAATAGAATTATATTTCATTCACTTATTTAAATATTCTTGATTGATCATGACTCTGTGGAAAGTTCTCACGGGAATACATCTAAGCAAAAACAAACAAAAACAAAATGGCAGTGATCCACATGTGAACCCCAGGTCAATGCCGAGTTCTAAAAGTGATTGAGTATGTTGTCAGTATGTTTCTGTACGTATCTCACTGATCCATAAATCCATTGATCTGTCATGCATCAACGAGGTAGTGGTGATGGAGCTTGCTATACAGCAAATTTGTAAATACCTCACAAAAAAAGTATCTAGTGACCCTCTTTTAATACATTGGCGTTGGCAATATTAAGTTGGACGCAGAAACTCTTCTCAGTTGAAATACTACCATTTCTCGAATTGAAGGACATGTGTGTCAAGCAAAATCAACTAACTTTCTCGGTGCAGCATATTTCAACCGGCGGGGTCATTCACGCCAAATTAGGGGTTCAACTTCTTGAACTTTGGGTCAACAAATAATATTCTACTTGCTTAACTGATATTTTCATTTATGTTTACACTTTTCTAGAAGAATATGAATCTGTAATATTATTTGTCTTTGTACTCCTTTGGATATTTCTAATGATGAGAGCATAAATATCAACAAACTAGTCAAAACAACACTAATTAGGAGAAACCGACATCCGCATGAGAGTAGCTTGTCTTTCTAACCGATAAGTTTTTCTCAAACAATCCTCGAACCATGTCCACTTTTTGTTGTGCACTAAATAGGAATACTAAGATAACAAGCCGTGAGTGCAAAATAACGTAAAATTTTATTTTGCACATATAATGGCATAAAAATGTTATTTATTCCAAAATCACATAAACATAGGTGATCTGTACTTTTTTTGATATAGGTTATCTGTCACTTAATTGATACATAACATCTTTAGAGGGTAACAGTGATATATTTTTTATTTGAGAAAACCCATTCCGCGAGGAAGATACAGTTACATCG
Source organism: Poa pratensis (assembly GCA_947311845.1). Classification (NCBI taxonomy): domain Eukaryota; kingdom Viridiplantae; phylum Streptophyta; class Magnoliopsida; order Poales; family Poaceae; genus Poa; species Poa pratensis. The sequence goes on from CAMZMU010000098.1 coordinate 6,139,916, forward strand.
TTTAAAAGTCTGGGTAAAAATGGTCTTTAGTTGGTTATTTAAATACACTGATCTCTTTTACGAGAGACGAGTACTACGTCGAATGTTCGAGGGAGGAAAGATATGAGAAGAGACAAGCAAATTGTCGCCTAGGTTAGTGGTCGGTCTCGGTTGTCGCTCACGATGCAGGTGGGATGGGACCGCCACCAAGCCTGCCTCCCATCCCGACAGAAAAATCCCTGTTATCCCGTTTCTACGATCCCACTTTCCGCTGACGGAATTAGCTTTCCGATCCCGCTAATCCCGTATTTTCCCGTCAGCATACAGTTACATACTTACGTTCAGAAAAAGCTTCTGCCGAACGGATCGATGGATCGGAAGTCAGCCAGAGCCGCCGAACGCGCACTCCCGCCGGAGCCGCGCCATCCACGCCGGCCGACGGCGCGCTCGTCTATCTGCTCGCGCGCGCACCCGCCGGAGCCGCGCCGTCCTCGCCAGCCGACGGCGCGCTCGCCGTATCTGCTCGCGCGCGCTCCCGCCGGAGCCGCGCCGTCCTCGCCGGCCGACGGCGCGCTCGTCTAGCTGCTCAAGGGTGCTTGAGCACTGTTTCCTTCTTGGAGGCGTCGCTTTTGGAGAAGTTGGACTTCTGGTACTGTTTTGGTGGGGTTAGGTCTGCTGTAACAAGGAATGGATCACTGTAGCGGATTTTTTTTTTTGTAATTCTTCTTTTTATTCTAAGCTGTGTGCATCCGTGGGCCGCTAGGGCACGCGTTGTTGCAGAGGCTAGGTGTAATTAGTATCTTCTTGATATTAATATATGCTCTTTATAAAAATAAAAAAACTGCTCAAGGGTGCTCCCGCCCCATTAATCCCGTTACATGATGTCCCGATTATTCCGTTTGTCCCGATGGTGGGAAAAGGGCATCCCATGTCCATCCCACTTGCATCCTTGGTTGTCGCTAATTCAGAGCACAGCAAGTCAGCAACACAGGGGTCTCACGTCACGACTATACAGCATGGCATTCTTGAAGCATCGGGCTACAGTATACCAGCATTAGTTTATCTGTAACCGAAACATTAAGAACTCGCAGCGATATCTTTCGTTTGTCTGCCAGTGCCAGCCATTCAAGAACTGACACGATAGAGCGTTGAAACAGAGTGCGATTTGACGGTCTACCGCTGCATTGTCCATTCATCTACACTACCATATTGGTTGCTTCGAAGCTAACCATTTTATCTCTTGCCTTTGACTAGTGCATGGTTCATGGTTGTACATGGGTTGTTGTTAAATTGATGTCCTAACTGCGGCAGACAGTGAGGGTGTTGCTTATCGTCAGTATTTGAGTATAATTATAGGTCAAAATGAAGATTTCCCGGTGCGGCCGTTGGTTGAACGCATGGGGACATCTGCCATGCATAGAGAAACATGACGACATTAAAACCATAGTATCTTAGGTCATCTCCAATCGAGACCCGCAAACGGACAGGGCCAGTCCGAATCTGTCCGAACGGACAGGGGAAGGGCTCCAAAAGCCCACCGCATACGGACCGTTGTCCTCGCGGACACGAGTTTTGAACTAAAACTGACCCAAGTTTGGTCCAAGTTTGTGGCGAAACGCACAAGCTCCCGGTCCGCCCTTTGTCCTCCCTTGTCCGCGTCGGGCCCAGGCGCCAACCACACAACCCCTCCCCCATCCCTTTCGTTCCCAAACCCTCCCGCGACTGCCGCCGCCCTAGCCACCGCCCCTCGATGGAGGACGGTCTGTCCAAGTCCACGGCCGCCGCCGGCGCCGCCCTATTGAAGCCGAAGAAGGAGCGGCTGCCGGAGTCGGACAAGAGGGCAGCTCGGAGGGAGAAGACGCGGCAGAAGGCGGCCGAGGACAAGGTCGCCAAGGCTCGCCGCCATCAAAGCCCGCGCCACCGCGGACCTCATCGCCACCCAGGCCGTCGCTCGAGCCGTGCTTCTCCTCAAGGGGGAGGTACTTGACAGTGCTTTGGCGCCGGCCTCATTACCGGTGTGGTGGCCTCGGCGGCGAGCTCGGCCTCGTCCGCCAAAGGAAGAGCACCACGGTCCTCCTCGACGGCTTCGCCGCCTGTCATGTACCCCAGTGGGCGCTCCGTCGCGGCTTGGGTCCCGCGAGGCGTCGCCGGAAATTACTTTGGTCCCGACGGCCCCTTTTGTGCCCCCCCCCCCATTGAACTCAATGTCACGCCTGCATCGGGGCCGATGCGTGGCAAGACGAAGTCCCAATCGATGTCGGCCGCGGCCGCAGGTACCCGACCCGATCCCCGCGTGCTCGATTTCGACGAGATGCCGCCAACGACGCCGTCCAACCCGGCTTTTTTCAACGTTCGACAACGACGATCATGTCATGCAGGACATGATCTGCGATGGAGGAGACATGTTCACCAACATCGAAGACGCCGGGACGCAAGACCCGACTACGGCCATGGTAGATGGCGATAGTCAAGCTGACACACAAGCCGATGGTGTTGACATTGATGAAGAGCCGCTAGATTTTGACGAGGAGCACGCCAACATCGTTGCCAATCTCAAGAAGAAGAACACACGGACGGCGTCCTACACGGATAAGGAGGATCAATTTCTATGTGAGTCTTGGATGACATGTGGGCAATCCGCAATTGCCGTGCTCAACAAAAGGGCTCCGTGTTTTGGAGTAGGGTGTGGAAGCATTTCCATGAGCAAAGGAAATTGGCTCCTTACCAGATTGAGAGTGATCGCAATGAGGGCTCTCTAACAAGAGGTGGGCGCACATTCAAACCGAATGTAGCAAGTTTCAAGCCGCCTATGATCGTGTCAAGGCCCGGCCGGTGAGTGGCATTGGGGTTGAGGACCTTCTTCTCCAAGCATTGGAGTTCCACAAGAAGGTGTACAAGACCAAGTTTACTTGCCCCATTGTTGGGACATGATCAAGGGATGCCCGAAGTGGATCGAGCTCTACAACTCCTTGAAAAAAGGCGGCGATGGATCAAAGAAAAGGGCCAACGAAATTGATGATGATGTGGAGCACGGCCAAACCTCCGGTGGCCGGACGGTGCGGCCGAGGGGACATAAGTCCACCAAGCAAGATGCCAAGCGCGAGGCGGTGGCGGCCAAATTGGAGGATACCTTGAAGGGGTTGATCGCTAGCAAGAAGGAGTCCACCGCCGCAAGGTACGTGGAGGAACACAAAGACAAGGAGGAGGCCATGGCATGCTATTTGGAGATGCAAAAGAAGAAGCTAGAGCTAGAAGCGGACCGGATCAAGAATGAGGAGAACCGCGTGAAGCTTGCGGTGATGGCCGAGGAGAACCGGATCATGATGGCCGACTTGAGCATCATGAACCCGGAGCAAAGAGTTTGGATACTCAAGAAGCAAAAAATGATCCGCGACGATGCTTGATGTCCTTCTCTTTTATTTATTATCATTGCGTTTGAACTAATTTGTATTTCGAACTATGTGTCATTTTGAACTATGTGTCCTTTCGAACATCATTCGTATGTCATGCTTCGATGTCCTGTTTGTATGCCCATTTTGTATTTTGTTTGTTTCAAATTTGACCATGGTGCCCCATTTGTTTTTTCAAAATGACCATTTTTGCGTCGGACCGTTGGGGGCAATCCCACACCAAACGGACAACGGCCCAAAATCTGTCCGCGGTCCGCCCCAAACGGATAGAACCGATCCGCTTTTGGTGTCCATTTGCGGGACTCGGTTGGAGATGCCCTTACAGTAAGCAATTGGAAACTTCATGATGAGATCAGCCGCAAAACAGCTTTGCATAAGAAAACAAACAAGATGGGACCTTTCCTTTACCTGGACCCTTCTCTATATAAACAAACACAACGCTGCGCGCAAAAGTTGGGGCAGCTAGATTTAATCCGAGTACTCGAGCGGAGGAATGCTCCCTGGGCGATCTTGACTAGAAAGCGTTGCTAGACTCTTACGAAATCACGATTGGTTCCAGTAGTGTCGTTCCAGCCTAGAGAAAATAAAAATCGAACCCAGATCCTGGTCCATCTTTCTAAGTACACCTGCTTGCGCTAAAGCTGCATATTTAATTAAGCTGTGTGGTATATATTTCTTCTCTCGTAAAAGGTCCGTGGGGCAATTTCCCTCGGAACACATGAGCACTTTTGCCTGGATCCTGTTGGACGTTCGCGTGAAACGGCGGATTTTGGTGGTAATCAAGGCAGCATCTCCGGCTCCCGGTCGAGTAGCACATTACCAGGGAGGTGGTGGACGCTCTGTTTTATCCGGTGCCGTGCATGCTTGTGATGTGAGCGCCGCTTTGGCCGGGAAATTGATAAAGCTTTCCGATATCATATGCTCATGTTAGAATAAAAAAATTGAACACAAATGTAAAATATTTTAAAATTGGGTAGAACCATGTAAAATATTGAACAAAATTGGTGAATAATAACATATATAAATATTCTGTTAGATCCTAATAAAACTCCTATCGGTAGAACCATGTGTGAATCTAGTAAATGAGAGAGAACAGAGAGAGAGGGAGGGGAATCGGAGGCGATACCTTCGCTGTGGCTCGATGTACTCGAGCCGGAGGCCATGGTGGTCGACGGTGACGGCGTGTGTGCGGCGGCGGTGCTTCCCGTGAGCACTGCGCTAATCCTAATCGGAAGGGGTGTCGGTGGGGTGGCTAGCAACGCGGTGAACCTCGTACTGCGTGCCTGGACCCCCACCTCTTTATATATAGCGCAGGTCACAGGGGCCCACCGTCCATAACGGAAACGGCGCCCCCGATCAGGGCGCAATCAAGGGATCGTGGAGCCGTTGGGCTCCATCGATATGAGATCATATCTAACATTCTCCCCCTTGATCTCAACTTTTACTTTTAACTTTTTTACCTTTTACTTTACTCGTTTCATCACCGATTAGTACATAGAGCATGTTTCATCGTCACAGCTTAATTGCCGACAGAATCAGACAGCCACTATATACTTTTCTGTTTTGAAACAAATCCTGTTACTTTTGGGCCTCTGTTATCCAGGAATCATAGACTTTCCATTAAACCCATGCCGGCTATGTGTTCCTGGAACACATTGGGTGGTAAGCATTTCGTTAGCGGATCCGCAAGCATTTTCTTTGTCCTTATATGCTCGAGACTTATAGTTTGATCCTGGATTTTATATTTCACAACATAATACTTTATATCTATTGCCTTTGTAGCATTACTCGACTTGTCGTTGTGAGCATAGAATACTGCAGGCTGGTTGCCACAGTACATCTTTAGTGGTTTGTCAATACAATCTACCACTTTCAAGTCGGGTATAAATTTCTTTAACCATACCGCCTGCCCCGTGGCCTCATAACATGCTATAAACTCTGCATACATCGTGGATGATGCAACTAATGACTGTTTGGAGCTTTTCCACGAAATAGCCCCTCCTGCGAGAGTGAACACGTATCCTGACGTGGACTTTCTATCATCTTTGTCTCCCGCAAAATCTGCGTCTGAATACCCTCTTATCTCTAGGGAATCAGATCTTCTATATGTTAGCATGAGCTCTTTTGCGCCTTGCACATAACGCAATACTTTCTTTACCATATTCCAGTGCTCATGGCCTGGATTTTCTTGATATCTACCGAGTACCCCGGTGATAAAAGCTAAGTCAGGGCGAGTGCACACCTGTGCATACTGTAAGCTTCCAACAGCCGAAGCATATGGTACTGCTTTCATTCGATCGATCTCATATTGGTTCTTGGGACATTGAAATTTCCCAAAACTGTCGCTCTTAACTATAGGAGCAGGTGAGGTACTACTTTTATGCATATTATACTTCTTTAGAACCTTTTCTAAATATGCCTTTTGTGATAGTCCTAACACTCCATTCTTTCTATCCCGGTGAATTTCTATGCCCAAAACATATGAAGCTTCACCAAGATCTTTCATATCAAAATTTGAGGACAAAAACTTCTTTGTTTCTAGTAGTAGACTGACATCATTGCTCGCAAGCAGAATATCATCCACATACAGAATTAGGAAAATATATTTCCCACTTTTAAACTTTGCATAAATGCAGTTGTCCTCATCATTCTCTTTAAATCCAAAACTTTTAATTATATTATTGAACTTTAAATACCACTGTCTAGAGGCTTGCTTTAATCCATAAATGGATTTCTTTAGGCGGCATACCATATGTTCCTTCCCCTCTGATGTCTACGTGTGCTTCTATTCTTGTAGACAGTGTTGGGCCTCCAAGAGCAGAGGTTTGTAGAACAGCAACAATTTTCCCTTAAGTGAATCACCCAAGGTTTATCGAACTCAGGGAGGTAGAGGTCAAAGATATCCCTCTCAAGCAACCCTGCAATTAAGATACAAGAAGTCTCTTGTGTCCCCAACACACCTAATACACTTGTCAGATGTATAGGTGCACTAGTTCGGCGAATAGATAGTGAAATACAAGTAATATGGATGATTATAAGTAGTAACTGCAATCTGAAATAAAGATGGCAGCACGCAAACATGTAGCAGAACTTGATGTAAACGGTGTTTCAATTCTTAGAAACAAGGCCTAGGGATCATACTTTCACTAGTGGTACCTCTCAACATGTTGGCACAACTGAATGCAAGTAAATGATAATCGGATTATTCTCCTTCTTGATAACACAAGAGTACTACGTGTTGGGCTGCAAAAGCACTCCTCAAAGTCTGAGTAAACAAACACCACAGTTCCCAAGAACAAGCCATGATAGATATCTAAATTATTCATAGAGTCACACACAAGTGCCCACACTGTCACCTTGATACCGTGTTGTCACAATGACTCCGGGAACTAGATACAATCACTTGAGTAGCATAAACATTACATATGAATTCAGCGATACTAGTAATACTCATGATCACATAAAGATCACATCATGGGAGAGAGAGGTAAACCACATAGCTACCGGTAGAGCCCTCAGCCTCGGGGGAGACTACTCACACATGGTCATGGTGAGCACACTTGATGGAGAGGTTGATGAAGAGGTGCAGCCCGGAGAGGAGACGACGGACCGCTGCAGCCACGGCGCGGCGGCGGCGCTGGAGATGGCGATGGAGTCGATGGAGATGGCTCCGGGGGCACTTCCCGTCCCGACGGCGTGCCGGAACAGAGATTCTGTCCCCCGAAACTTGTCGTCGATGGCGGCGGCGCTGCGGAACTCTTCGTGGAATATCACTTGGTATTTTAGGGTTTTCGCGTCTGAGGGAATAAATAGGCGAAGGGGCAACGTCGGTGGAGGTCCTGGGCTCCCTCCTCACCTCCCGGCGCGCCTGTGGGCCCAGCCGCGCGAGCACATGAGGAGGAGGCTGTGGCCTCCTCGGGGCTTGCCCTTCTGGCTCCGTGTACGCCTCGGAAAAATAGGAGGTTGGGCTTTTGTTTCGTGCAATTCCGAGAATATTCGCAGAAGTAGTTTTCTGGAATAAAAAACAGCAGGAAACAGGGAACTGGCACTTCGGCATCTTGTTAATAGGTTAGTCCCAGAAAATGCATAAAAGTGATATGAAGTGTATATAAAACATGTAGCAATTGGTATAATATAGGCATGGAACATCAGAAATTATGGATACGTTGGAGACGTATCAAACATCCCCAAGCTTAGTTCTACTCGCCCTCGAGTAGGTAAAACGATAACAACAAATAATTTCTGAGGAGACATGCTTTCACATAATCTTGATCATAATATTGCTAAGCTCATGTCATGAATGAAGTGACTCAAAACAATGGTCTATAGTTTGCTAACAGGTAGATAAAGAGTAAACAATGAATCATATAAGTAAAAACTTTCATGAATAGTACTTTCAAGACATGCATCAAAAAGTTTTGCATAAGAGGTAACTCATAAAGCAATAGATTCAAAGTAAAAGGCATTGAAGCAACACAAAGGATGATAAAGTTTCAGCAATTGCTTTCAACTTGTAACATGTATATCTCGTGGATAGTTGTCAACACAAAGCAATATAATAATTGCAATAAGTAAACATGTAAGAATCAATGCACACAAAGTTGACACTAGTGTTTGCTTCTGAGATAGAAAGGAGTAGGTAAACTGACTCAACATAAAGTAAAAGATAGGCCCTTCGCAGAGGGAAGCAGGGATTAAATCATGTGCTAGAGCTTTTAAGTTTTCAAAAGCATATAGAGAGCACAAAATAAGTATTTGAGAGGTGTTTGTTGTTGTCAACGAATGGTAGTGGGCACTCTAACCCCTTGTCAACCTACTTTCAAAGAGCGGCTCCCATGAAGGACGTTATTTCTACCAGCAAGGTAGATCATCCTGATACGTCTCCAACATATCCATAATTTCTGCTGTTCCATGCTTATATTATACCATTTGCTACATGTTTTATATACACTTCGTATCACTTTTATGCATTTTCTGGGACTAACCTATTAACAAGATGCCACAGTGCCAGTTCCCTGTTTTCTGCTGTTTTTGGTTTCAGAAAGTTACTTCTGGAAATATTCTCGGAATTGCACGAAACAAAAGGCCAGGTCCCTATTTTTCCAGCACATCACGGAGTCCGAAGGAGAGACGAAGATGTGCCAGGAGGTGGCCAAACCACACCTAGGCGCGGCTGGGCCCACAGCCGCGCCACCAGGTGGTTTGGGCCCCTCGGGGGTCCGCCGACATCGCCCCTTCGCCTATTTATTCCCCGAGACGCGAAAACCCTAAAACACCGAGCCTTTCATCCAGAACATATTCGCTGCCGCCGCCGTCGTCAACCCTAACTCGGGGGTTCCTGAAGCTCTTCCCGGCACCCTGCCGGAGAGGGGAATCATCACCGGAGGGCTCTACATCGCCATGCCCGCCTCCGGAGTGATGCGTGAGTAGTTCATCCTTGGACTATGGGTCCATAGCAGTAGCTAGATGGTTGTCTTCTCCACTTGTGCCATCATGTTTAGATCTTGTGAGCTGCCTATCATGATCAAGATCATCTTATTGTAATGCTACATGTTGTGTTTGCTGGGATCTGACTTATATTGATACCTATGTGGAGCTGAATATTATATTATCATGTCTATGTCATTTGTGATCTTGCATGCTCTCCGTTACTTGTTGAAGCCTTGGCCACGTGAATACTTGTAACTCCAAGAGGGGGTATTTATGCATGATAGTTGGGTTCAACCTCTATTTAACCTGGGATAGTGACAGCAAGTTCTAAGGTTGTAGATGTGTTGTTGCCACTAGGGTAAAACAGCAATGCTTTATTCAAGGATGAATGTATTGTTTACATTACGCACATTACTTAATGCAATTGTCTGTTGCTTGCAACTTAATACTGGAAGGGGTACGGATGTTAACCGGAAAGTGGACTATTTAGGCATAGATGCATGCTGGATAGCGGTCTATGTACTTTGTCGTAATGCCCAAATGAATCTCATAGTAGACACCACAGCTCACACATGCATGTTATATGCACTTATCAATTGTCAATTGCCCAGCTGTAATTTGTTTACCCAGCATGTTAGTTATCTTATTGGAGAGACACCACTAGTGAACTGTGGACCCCGGTCCATTCTTTTACATCTGAAATACAATCTACTGCAATCATTGTTCTCTACTGTTTTATGCAAACAAACATCATCTTCCATTCGATACGTTTAACCCTTTGTTTTCAGCAAGCCGGTGAGATTGACAACCTCACTGTTAAGTTGGGGCAAAGTAGTTTGATTGTGTGTGCAGGTTCCACGTTGGCACCGGAATCCCTGGTGTTGCGCCGCACTACACTCCTCCACCAACACCTTCGAAGCAAACCTCGTTTTCCTACTGGTCCGATTAAACCTTGGTTTCATACTGAGGGAAAACTTACTGCTGCACTCATCATACCTTCCTCTTGGGGTTCCCAACTGACGTGTGACGTACAAGCAATTGTTTCTGGCACTATTAACCTAGAGCCACCAACAACGTTTTCTGGCGCCGTTGCCGGGGAAAACAGAATTGCTTCTGCAAGGGGAGTCTCTCACACCCAATCTCTTTACTTTGTTATTTGTCTTGCTTAGTTTATTTTTATTTAGTTTGTTTGCTCTCTTTATCAAAAACACAAAAAAATTAGTTACTTGTCTTGCTAGTTTATTTTTATTTTGTTTGTTTGCTTTCTCTATATCAAAAACACAAAAAAATTAGTTACTTGTTTATTCAGTTAATTTTGTTTTTCAAAATGAATACTCCTGAGAACACTAAGTTGTGTGACTTCACTAGCACAAACAACAATGATTTCATATGCACTCCTATTGCTCCACCTGCTTCTAAGCAGAATTTTATGAAATTAAACCTGCTCTATTAAATCTTGTTATGAAAGAGCAATTTTCTGGTGTTAGTACTGATGATGCTGCTGCCCATCTTAATAACTTTGTTGAACTTTGTGAAATGCAAAAGTATAAGGATATGGATGGGGATATTATAAAACTGAAACTTTTTCCTTTCTCCTTGAGAGGAAGAGCTAAAGAATGGTTGCTTTCTTTGCCTAGAAATAGTATTGATTCTTGGACAAAATGCAAAGATGCTTTCATAGGGAAATATTATCCTCCTGCTAAGATTATATCCTTGAGAAGTAGCATTATGAATTTTAAACAACTTGATAATGAACATGTTGCTCAAGCTTGGGAAAGAATGAAATCTTTGGTGAAGAATTGTCCCACTCATGGACTGACTACTTGGATGATCATCCAAACCTTTTATGCAGGATTAAATTTTTCCTCAAGGAACTTATTGGATTCAGCCTCTGGAGGAACCTTTATGTCCATCACTTTAGGTGCAGCAACAAAGCTACTTGATGATATGATGATCAACTATTCCGAATGGCACACCGAAAGAGCTCCTCAAGGTAAGAAGGTAAATTCTGTTGAAGAAACCTCCTCTTTGAGTGATAAGATTGATGCTATTATGTCTATGCTTGTGAATGGTAGATCTCATGTTGATCCTAATAATGTTCCTTTAGCTTCATTGGTTGCTCAAGAAGAGCATGTTGATGTAAACTTCATTAAAAACAACAACTTCAACAACAATGCTTATAGGAATAATTTTGGTAGCAACAATTATAAGCCTTATCCTTCAAATGGTTATGGTAATTCTTATGGTAATTCCTACAGCAACAATAGAAGTGTGTCCTCTGATCTTGAAGCTATGCTTAAAGAATTTATTAGCACACAAAAAGCTTTCAATAAAACTGTTGAGGAAAAGTTTGAAAAAATTGATGATCTTGTCTCTAAAGTTGATAGTCTTGCTCATGATGTTGAAATTCTAAAACTGAAAGTTATGCCTAATGAAGTTAAAGATATTAAGTCATTTGCTACAGCAAATGCCATCCAAGTTCGAATTGATAATAATATTAGGATGTTGGCTGAATTGCATGCTAGGTGGGAAAAAGAGGAAGAACTTGAAAAAGAGAATAGTATAGTTAGAGTTTGTACTATCACCACCACTAGTAATGCTAATGTTTCACATGCTAGTAAACCTCCTACTATTGATGGTAATGTTATTGGTGTTGATAATGTCTCTACTACTTCTGCAAGCGTTTGAAATTGCCTAAAACTGCTGAAACTTTTTCTGATAAAAGTGCTGAAATTTTTCAAACTATTGGAGACAATGGTTCCACCACCATTGACAATAATGATTTTGATTTTGATGATTGTAACATCTCTGAAGTTATTATGTTCTTGCAAAAATTAGCTAGAAGTCCCAATGCTAGCACTATTAATTTGGCTTTTACAAAGCATATTACAAATGCTCTTTTGCAAGCTAGGGAGGAGAAGTTGAAACTTAAAGCTTCTATTCCTAGGAAATTAGAAGATGGTTGGGAACCCATCATTAAGGTAAAGGTGAATGATTTTTATTGCAATGCCTTGTGTGATCTTGGTGCAAGTGTTTCAGTTTTGCCCAAGAAGCTTTATGATATTCTTGATTTGCCACCTTTGGAACATTGTTATTTGGATGTTTTTCTCGCTGATAATGCTATGAAGAAACCTTTGGGGCGAGTTAATGATGTTTTTATTACGGTAAAAGATAACCTTGTCCCCGTTGATTTTATTGTTATGGATATTGAATGCAATGCATCTTGTCCTATTGTTTTGGGAAGACCTTTTCTTCGAACTGTTGGTGCCATCATTGATATGAAAGAAGGTAATATAAGGTACCAATTTCCTCTCAAGAAAGGTATGGAACACTTCCCTAGGAAGAGAATGAAGTTACCTTTTGACTCTATTGTTAGAGCAAGTTATGATGTTGATGCTTCTTCTCTTGACAACACTTGATTTTCACTTTCTGCGCCTAGCTGAAAGGCGTTAAAGAAAAGCGCTTATGGGAGACAACCCATCGTTTTTATTTGCTGTTATTTTTGTTTTCTTTGAGTCAAGGATTTTGTTACTTCTGTAGCAACTCCTTTGTATCTTTATTTTATCGCAATGTTGTGCCAAGTAAAGTTCTATATTGAAAGTTGATGCAAGATTTGGATTTCTGCGCAGTGACAGATTTTTAGCTGTCACGGATTTGAGCTTATCTCCCTGTAGAAAATTCAAAAAATTCTGAGAAAAATCACGCATATTCCTGAGATATGTACGCAACTTTCATTATTTTAGGCCAGATCCATCTGAGCAACTTAAGTGCCTCGAAAAAATTCGTCATTCCAGACTGTTCTGTTTTTGACAGATTCTGCCTTTTGTTTTGCATTCGCTCTTTTACTGTGTTTGTGTGGATTTCTTTGCTCCACAAAGCATTGGTGGCTGTAGCTAATGTCCAGAAGCTTTGGGATTGATTGTATCATTACAGAATATGAGAATTTTTGATTATGCACTAACCCTCTAATGAGAACTGTCTTGAGTTTGGTGTGAAGGAAGTTTTCAAGGATCAAGCGAGAAGGGTGATATTATGTGATCAAGAAGAGTGAAAAGCCTAAGCTTGGGGATGCCCCCGTGGTTCATCCCAACCATATTCAGAGAGACTCAAGCGTCTAAGCTTGGGGATGCCCAAGGCATCCCCTTCTTCATCAACAAACTTATCAGGTCATCTCTAGTGAAACTATATTTTAATTCTTTCACATCTTATGCGCTTTACTTGGAGCGTCTGTGTGTTTTTATTTTTGTTTTTGTTTGAATAAATTCGGATCCTAGCAATCCTTGTGTGGGAGAGAGACACGCTCCGCTTTTTCATGTGAATACTCATGTTCTTCACTTATATTTGTTGAGTATTCTTAACTAGCTACTGCAGTGCTTTTAGCTCCTGTTTTTCATGCATCTCTTCGAGCTGTTAGCACTTGTTTATAAATACTCTCTTGCTGCATTATATTATCATTTGGAGAGTTTATGTTTAAATAAATTATTGGTGTTTGTTTGGAAGAAAGAAAATGCTACATGTAGTAGTTGGTATTGGAAAAGACATATGCATTCTTGTAGATCATTGTCTTGTTTTGATTTGATGCTTTGCAATTGTTTTGAGCTCTCAAGTAGATCATGTTTAAGCTCTTGCATCATGTAGTTAAAGCCTAGTAGTGGAGAACTACCGTAGAGCTTGTTGAGACTTGGGATGCATATTTGTTCTCTCTAAGGTCTAGATATTTTCTGGTAAAATGTTTGAGCAACAAGGAAGACAGTGTAGAGTCTTATAATACTTGCAATATGTTTTTATGTGATTCTTGCTGTACCGGTTTATACTTGTGTTTGCTTCAAACAACCTTGCTAGCCTAAACTCTGTACTGAGAGGGAATGCTTCTCGTGCATCCAAAACTTGAGCCAAAACCCATGCCATTTGTGTCCACCATACCTACCTACTATGTGGTATTTCCTGCCATTCCAAGTAAATATTTCATGTGCTACCTTTAAACTATTCAAAACTTTATTACTCCTTATTTGTGTCAATGTTTTATAGCTCATGAGGAAGTATGTGGTGTTTTATCTTTCAATCTTGTCATTTACTTCTGACAGACTTTCACCAATGGACTAGTGGCATATACATCCGCTTATCCAATAATTTGCAAAAAGAGCTGGCAACGGGGTGCCCAGCCCCAATTAATTACAACTTTCATTAATAATTCTCTTCACATGTTTTGCCCTGATTTATCAGTAAGCAACTTAATTTTGCAATAGACACTCCTCCATGGTATGTGAATGTTGGAAGGCACCCGAGGATTCGGTTAGCCATGGCTTGTGTAAGCAAAAGGTTGGGAGGAGTGTCATCTATAAAGAAACTAAAATACATGTGTAAACAAAAGAGAAGAGGGATGATCTACCTTGCTGGTAGAATAACGTCCTTCATGGGAGCCGCTCTTTGAAAGTCTGGTTGACAAGGGGGTTAGAGTGCCCACTACCATTCGTTGACAACAACAAACACCTCTCAAATACTTATTTTGTGCTCTCTATATGCTTTCGAAAACTTAAAAAGCTCTAGCACATGATTTAATCCCTGCTTCCCTCTGCGAAGGGCCTATCTTTTACTTTATGTTGAGTCAGTTTACCTACTCCTTTCTATCTTAGAAGCAAACACTTGTGTCAACTTTGTGTGCATTGATTCTTACATATTTACTTATTGCACTTGTTATATTGCTTTATGTTGACAACTATCCATGAGATATACATGTTACAAGTTGAAAGCAAATGCTGAAACTTAATCATCCTTTGTGTTGCTTCAATGCCTTTTACTTTGAATCTATTGCTTTATGAGTTACCTCTTATGCAAAACTTTTTGATGCTTGTCTTGAAAGTACTATTCATGAAAAGTTTTTGCTTATATGATTCATTGTTTACTCTTTATCTATTTGTTAGCAAACTATAGATCATTGCTTTGAGTCACTTCATTCATGACATGAGCCTTGCAATATATTGATCAAGATTGTGTGAAAGCATGTCTCCTCAGAAATTATTTGTTGTTATCGTTTTACCTACTCGAGGACGAGTAGAACTAAGCTTGGGGATGCTTGATACGTCTCCAACGTATCCATAATTTCTGCTGTTCCATGCTTATATTATACCATTTGCTACATGTTTTATATACACTTCGTATCACTTTTATGCATTTTCTGGGACTAACCTATTAACAAGATGCCACAGTGCCAGTTCCCTGTTTTCTGCTGTTTTTGGTTTCAGAAAGTTACTTCTGGAAATATTCTCGGAATTGCACGAAACAAAAGGCCAGTCCCTATTTTTCCAGCACCATCACGGAGTCCGAAGGAGAGACGAAGATGAACACCGAGCCTTTCATCCAGAACATATTCGCTACCGCCGCCGTCGTCAACCCTAACTCGGGGGGTTCCTGAAGCTCTTCCCGGCACCCTGCCGAAGAGGGGAATCATCACCGGAGGGCTCTACATCGCCATGCCCGCCTCCGGAGTGATGCGTGAGTAGTTCATCCTTGGACTATGGGTCCATAGCAGTAGCTAGATGGTTGTCTTCTCCACTTGTGCCATCATGTTTAGATCTTGTGAGCTGCCTATCATGATCAAGATCATCTTATTGTAATGCTACATGTTGTGTTTGCTGGGATCTGACTTATATTGATACCTATGTGGAGCTGAATATTATATTATCATGTCTATGTCATTTGTGATCTTGCATGCTCTCCGTTACTTGTTGAAGCCTTGGCCACGTGAATACTTGTAACTCCAAGAGGGGGTATTTATGCATGATAGTTGGGTTCAACCTCTATTTAACCTGGGATAGTGACAACAAGTTCTAAGGTTGTAGATGTGTTGTTGCCACTAGGGATAAAACAGCAATGCTTTATTCAAGGATGAATGTATTGTTTACATTACGCACATTACTTAATGCAATTGTCTGTTGCTTGCAACTTAATACTGGAAGGGGTACGGATGTTAACGGAAAGTGGACTATTTAGGCATAGATGCATGCTGGATAGCGGTCTATGTACTTTGTCGTAATGCCCAAATGAATCTCATAGTAGACACCACAGCTCACACATGCATGTTATATGCACTTATCAATTGTCAATTGCCCAGCTGTAATTTGTTTACCCAGCATGTTAGTTATCTTATTGGAGAGACACCACTAGTGAACTGTGGACTCTGGTCCATTCTTTTACATCTGAAATACAATCTACTGCAATCATTGTTCTCTACTGTTTTATGCAAACAAACATCATCTTCCATTCGATACGTTTAACCCTTTGTTTTCAGCAAGCCGGTGAGATTGACAACCTCACTGTTAAGTTGGGGCAAAGTAGTTTGATTGTGTTGTGCAGGTTCCACGTTGGCACCGGAATCCCTGGTGTTGCGCCGCACTACACTCCTCCACCAACACCTTCGAAGCAAACCTCGTTTTCCTACTGGTCCGATTAAACCTTGGTTTCATACTGAGGGAAAACTTACTGCTGCACTCATCATACCTTCCTCTTGGGTTCCCAACTGACGTGTGACGTACAAGCAATTGTTTCTGGCACTATTAACCTAGAGCCACCACATCCCTCTTCTCTTTTGTTTACACATGTATTTAGTTTCTTTATAGATGACACTCCTCCCAACCTTTTGCTTACACAAGCCATGGCTAACCGAATCCTCGGGTGCCTTCCAACATTCACATACCATGGAGGAGTGTCTATTTGCAAAATTAAGTTGCTTACTGATAAATCAGGGCAAAACATGTGAAGAGAATTATTAATGAAAGTTGTAATTAATTGGGGCTGGGCACCCCGTTGCCAGCTCTTTTTGCAAATTATTGGATAAGCGGATGTATATGCCACTAGTCCATTGGTGAAAGTCTGTCAGAAGTAAATGACAAGATTGAAAGATAAAACACCACATACTTCCTCATGAGCTATAAAACATTGACACAAATAAGGAGTAATAAAGTTTTGAATAGTTTAAAGGTAGCACATGAAATATTTACTTGGAATGGCAGGAAATACCACATAGTAGGTAGGTATGGTGGACACAAATGGCATGGGTTTTGGCTCAAGTTTTGGATGCACGAGAAGCATTCCCTCTCAGTACAGAGTTTAGGCTAGCAAGGTTGTTTGAAGCAAACACAAGTATAAACCGGTACAGCAAGAATCACATAAAAACATATTGCAAGTATTATAAGACTCTACACTGTCTTACTTGTTGCTCAAACATTTTACCAGAAAATATCTAGACCTTACAGAGAACAAATATGCATCCCAAGTCTCAACAAGCTCTACGGTAGTTCTCCACTACTTGGCTTTAACTACATGATGCAAGAGCTTAAACATGATCTACTTGAGAGCTCAAAACAATTGCAAAGCATCAAATCAAAACAAGACAATGATCTACAAGAATGCATATGTCTTTTCCAATACCAACTACTACATGTAGCATTTTCTTTCTTCCAAACAAACACCAATAATTTATTTAAACATAAACTCTCCAAATGATAATATAATGCAGCAAGAGAGTATTTATAAACAAGTGCTAACAGCTCGAAGAGATACACGAAAAACAGGAGCTAAAAGCACTGCAGTAGCTAGTTAAGAATACTCAACAAATATAAGTGAAGAACATGAGTATTCACATGAAAAAGCGGAGCGTGTCTCTCTCCACACAAGGATTGCTAGGATCCGAATTTATTCAAACAAAAACAAAAATAAAAGCACACAGACGCTCCAAGTAAAGCGCATAAGATGTGAAAGAATTAAAATATAGTTTCACTAGAGATGACCTGATAAGTTTGTTGATGAAGAAGGGGATGCCTTGGGCATCCCCAAGATTAGACGCTTGAGTCTCTCTGAATATGGTTGGGATGAACCACGGGGGCATCCCCAAGCTTAGGCTTTTCACTCTTCTTGATCACATAATATCACCCTTCTCGCTTGATCCTTGAAAACTTTCTTCACACCAAACTCAAGACAGTTCTCATTAGAGGGTTAGTGCATAAACAAAAATTCTCATATTCTGTAATGAAACAATCATTCCCAAAGCTTCTGGACATTAGCTACAGCCACCAATACTTTGTGGAGCAAAGAAATCCACACAAACATCGTAAAAGAGCGAATGCAAAACAAAAGGCAGAATCTGTCAAAAACAGAACAGTCTGTAAAGACGAATTTTTTCGAAGCACTTAAGTTTCTCAGATGGATCTGGCCCAAGATAATGAAAGTTGCGTACATATCTCAGGAAGATGCGTGATTTTTCGTAGAATTTTTCGAATTTTCTACAGGGAGAAAAGCTCAAATTCGTGACAGCCAAAAAATCTGTCACTGCGCAGAAATCCAAATCTTGTATCAACTTTCAATAAAGAACTTTACTTGGCACAACAATGCAATAAAATAAAGATACAAAGGAGTTGCTACAGAAGTGACAAAACTCCTTGACTCAAAGAAATAAAAATAACAGCAAATAAAAACGATGGGTTGTCTCCCATAAGCGCTTTTCTTTAAAACCTTTTAGCTAGGCATAGTGATTTTTATGATGCCCACATAAAGATGAGAGTTGAAACATAAAAGAGAGTATCAAGAAGCATATATAAAACATGTTTAAATCTAACACTCTTTCTATGCATAGGAGTCTTGTAAGAAAACAAGTCAATGAAGAACAAAGTGACTAGCATAGAAATGCAAAACAAGTGTAACCTCAAAAATTTCAACATAAAGAGGAAGACTTAATATTATTGTGATATATGAAACTGTGTCTCCCTCTCTCATAAGGACCAGTAGGTCTTAAAGTACCCAGCAAATAAAAGCAAATCAAGAGAAAGCTCAAAACCTTCATCATAAAGAGAAGAAATTTTGTAACATGAAGATTTCTATAACCATATTTCCTCTCTCAAAATAATTTTCATGGCATCATGAATAAACTCAACAATATAGCTATCACATAAAGCATTCTTATCATGATCCACATGCACAAAAGTATCATTACTCTCCACATAAGCATAATCAATTTTATTAGTAATAGTGAGAGTAAAACTATCACAACCATCATTGTATTCATCATAAATTGCAGGCATAGTATAATCATAATAAAATTTATCCTCCATAGTAGGTGGCACCAAAATACCACTATCATTATAATCATCATAAATTGGAGGTAAAGTATCATCAAAGAAAATTTTCTCCTCAAAACTTTGGGGACTAAAAATATCATATTCATCACAACCAGCTTCCCCAAGCTTAGATTTTTCCATAGCATTGGCAATAATGGTGTTCAAAGAATTTATAGTAATACCATTGCTACCATCATGCAAATAAGCCTTCATAGGTTTTTTAATTTTCTCCTCAAAAGCATCATGTCCTAATTCAATATAAAGTTCATAAAGATCTCTATTTTTTTTGTTGTTTTCCATTAAGTCTAACTAGTGAAAATAAAAACAAGAAACAAAAAGATATAATTGCAGAATCTAAAGGAAATAACTTCGATCACTCACACACTAGCAACAATACTAGAAAATAGCTTTGTAGCCAGAGGATGTGAATACCTTTTACCTTACCTCCCCGGCAACGGCGCCAGAAAATAGCTTGATGTCTACGTGTGCTTCTATTCTTGTAGACAGTGTTGGGCCTCCAAGAGCAGAGGTTTGTAGAACAGCAGCAAGTTTTCCTTAAGTGAATCACCCAAGGTTTATCGAACTCAGGGAGGTAGAGGTCAAAGATATCCCTCTCAAGCAACCCTGCAATTAAGATACAAGAAGTCTCTTGTGTCCCCAACACACCTAATACACTTGTCAGATGTATAGGTGCACTAGTTCGGCGAAGAGATAGTGAAATACAAGTAATATGGATGATTATAAGTAGTAACTGCAATCTGAAATAAAGATGGCAGCACGCAAACATGTAGCAGAACTTGATGTAAACGGTGTTTCAATCTTAGAAACAAGGCCTAGGGATCATACTTTCACTAGTGGTACCTCTCAACATGTTAGCACAACTGAATGCAAGTAAATGATACTCGGGATTATTCTCCTTCTTGATAACACAAGAGTACTACGTGTAGGGCTGCAAAAGCACTCCTCAAAGTCTGAGTAAACAAACACCACAGTTCCCAAGAACAAGCCATGATAGATATCTAAATTATTCATAGAGTCACACACAAGTGCCCACACTGTCACCTTGATACCGTGTTGTCACAATGACTCCGGGAACTAGATACAATCACTTGAGTAGCATAAACATTACATATGAATTCAGCGATACCAGTAATACTCATGATCACATAAAGATCACATCATGGGAGAGAGAGGTAAACCACATAGCTACCGGTAGAGCGCTCAGCCTCGGGGGAGACTACTCACACATGGTCATGGTGAGCACACTTGATGGAGAAGTTGATGAAGAGGTGCAGCCCGGAGAGGAGACGACGGACCGCTGCAGCCACGGCGCGGCGGCGGCGCTGGAGATGGCGATGGAGTCGATGGAGATGGCTCCGGGGGCACTTCCTCGTCCCGACGGCGTGCCGGAACAGAGATTCTGTCCCCTGAAACTTGTCGTCAATGGCGGCGGCGCTGCGGAACTCTTCGTGGAATATCACTTGGTATTTTAGGGTTTTCGCGTCTGAGGGAATAAATAGGCGAAGGGCAACGTCGGTGGAGTCCTGGGCTCCCTCCTCACCTCCCGGCGCGCCTGTGGGCCCAGCCGCGCGAGCACATGAGGAGGAGGCCGTGGGCCTCCTCGGGGCTTGCCCTTCTGGCTCCGTGTACGCCTCGGAAAAATAGGAGGTTGGGCTTTTGTTTCGTGCAATTCCGAGAATATTCGCAGAAGTAGTTTTCTGGAATAAAAAACAGCAGGAAACAGGGAACTGGCACTTCGGCATCTTGTTAATAGGTTAGTCCCAGAAAATGCATAAAAGTGATATGAAGTGTATATAAAACATGTAGCAATTGGTATAATATAGGCATGAAACATCAGAAATTATGGATACGTTGGAGACGTATCACCCTCCATGAAAAAACCCTTGGGTTGTTTCATGTAAACATTCTCTTCTAAATCTCCATTTAGAAATGCCGTCTTTACATCCATTTGATGCAACTCTAAATCAAAATGCGCAACTAGTGCCATGATGATTCTGAAGGAATCCTTATATGAGACCGGAGAAAATGTCTCAATGTAATCTACTCCTTCTCTTTGCGTAAAGCCTTTTGCCACAAGTCGCGCTTTATACTTTTCAACGTTTCCATTGGAGTCATACTTTGTGTGTCTGTCTGGACAGTAGAAACGATAACCTTTTGATCTATCAGGATAGCCAATGAAGTGGCAAGTTACTGTCTTGGGGTCTAACTTTGCAATGTGTGGATTAAAAACATTTGCCTCAGCTGGGCTCCCCCAGACTTTCAAATGGCTTAGAGAAGGAACTCTCCCTGTCCACAACTCGTACGGTGTTTTGGGCACCGACTTACTTGGTACTCTGTTGAGAATGTGAATGGCGATTTTTAACGCCTCCATCCATAATCCCAACGGTAGTGTGGAATAACTCATCATACTGCGCACCATATCCATAAGAGTACGGTTACGCCTTTCAGCTACTCCATTTTGCTGTGGATCGCCCGGCATAGAATACTGGGCGACTATTTCATTTTCCTGTAAAAACCTTGCAAAAGGTCCAGGTACTTGACCATATGGAGTGTGCCGACCGTAGTACTCCCCCCCCCCACGGTCGGACCTGACTATTTTAATTCTTTTATCATGTTGATTTTCAACTTCAGCTTTGAATATTTTAAATTTATCCAATGCTTCAGATCTTTCTTTAATTGGATAAATATAACCATATCGGGAGTAATCATCTGTGAACGTTATGAACGGGTCATAACCATCCACACTTTTCACGGGAAATGGTCCACATATATCAGTGTGAATATTTCTAGTGTCGCTGTGCTTCGGTTTGCACCCTTTTTAATTTGCTTTACATACTTTCCTTTTATGCAATCTATGCATTGTTCGATATCTGAAAACTCTAACGGAGGAAGAATATCATTTTTAACGAGGTTTTCTATTCTTCCCTCGAAATATGGCCTAATCGACAGTGCCATAACTTCGACGAGTCATGAGTTCGCTTTCTTTTCTTTTGTTCTTTGTTCGACAAGGGAATTTGTTCATTCACATTGCACACAGAATGCACTTTTTCACGCAAGGATAACAAATAAAGCTTATCATGAAGTAAAGCAATACCCACACAAGCATCTTTAAACCATATGGCACATTGCCATGACCGAAATAACATTCATAACTGTCTTTATCCAAACACGATACACTTATTAAGTTTCTGTGAATCGAAGGAACAAATAAAACATCTTTAAGCATAATATTGAAACCATCAGCTAGCTCCAAGGAGATGTCGCCAACAGCTTCAACTTCTGCTTGAACTCCATTTGCGACTTCAATGTGCCTTTCGCTTCTTTGCAAAGTCCTTGTCGAATGGAATCCCTGTAAAGAATTTGCAACATGAACAGTTGCACCTGAGTCAATCCACCAAGTAGATTTTGAAAACTGTGTATACAGGGATTCATTTACAAAAGAAACTGTGTCTATACCTCTCTTTGCCATTATCATCTTGAGCCAATCTGGGCAATCATGCTTGAAATGCCCTTTCTTCTTGCAGTGGAGGCATGTGTCTTTGTCCACTGGAAGCTGTTGCTGATATTGCTGGGGACCTTTGCCATGTGGCTTATACTGGTGGGAACCTTTGCCACATGGCTTTGAAGAGGAACCGTTGTAGTTCCTGTTCTTGTTGTCCTTCACGTAGTTCAAGGAGCCCCCATTCTGAGACTTCAGCCTTTCCTCTTCTTGCGACAACATGGCAATGGTCTTTTCAATGTCCCATTTTTCAGGTGACACATTGTAATTGACAACAAAATTGTCAAACTGTGGTGGCAGTGAAGCCATCACCAAGTGAACTATGAGTGCCGGCTTGAGCTCCAGATCAGTCTCCATGGACTTAAGCTTAGCAGCCATATTGCTCATTCTGAGAATGTGCTCCCTTATGCCATGTGCACCTCCATGATACTTTTCTGTCACCAGCTGTTTTAGCAGCTGGGTAGCATATGTCTTTGAAGAACCAGTAAACTGGCTCTTTATCTTTTGGAGATACTCTCCCACGGAGATACACTCTTCAATTGAGCCCACAATGGCGTTCTCAACTGTGTTCTTTATAAATGCCATGCACTTTTTGTTGGTGTTCACCCACTTTTGATTCTCTAGGGTGTATCCCATCTCCACTGGAGCATGGTCCCTCAACTTTTTCTGCCAAGCAGATTCATCATCAGTTGTCTCTCTTACCGGCTCTGCTGCCTGACTGGCTGTGGAGCATTCACAACCCAGTCAACCTCAGCGCAGACAAAAGCCAGTTCAACTTTCTTCCACCACTCAGCGTAGTTGTCACCCCTGAGCGTCGGAACATCCTTGAGGCAACTCATCAGGTGAAAACTTCCTGAAACCACAAGGATATGATATAACAAAAAACAATTGCATACATTTAATCCAACGTTGGTATAAATCAAAGCATACAACCGTTTGTGCAATTAAAACTATATCACCGTTGGGCAATAAAGAAATAAATGCACCTTTTAACACATAATAAACAAATCATGATCATGCTATTAACAACGTTGGTCATTTAATAACAGAATCATAATTATCTTTAATATCACTTTAATCATGCTTTTAATTCTCACTTTATTGCTTTTATGCAATTACTTTTAACTATTTGCAGCGGAAATTATGAATAAAATTCATAAACTTTTATACTTTTAACAAGTATTTCTTTTTCTTTCTTCTGTTTCCTAAACAAAATTTTTCGTTGGATAAATTTGAATAGAAAAACAGAATGAAATTTGCCCCAAAAATGGACAAAAACAGATAAAACATGCTTCTGTAAAAAAACTTAACAGAAAACGGAAAACTGTTCTTTTTCGGCCCGCTCGGCCCACGGCCTGTTGAGCGGCCGATACTCATCTGTCGCCCACGGCGACGCCGAGAACGGCCCACGGCCGCGGTCTCAGGCAACTTTCGGCCCAGCTGGGAGCTAGGGTTAGCGCGCGGCGCATCCTGGCCGTCGGATTGAATCCGACGGTCCAGCGTGAATCTCGCCGGAACAAAACCACCACGGCGCCGCCCGGGTCAAAACCCTAATTTCATTTTCCCTTTCTTTCCCCGCTTGCTTTCCCGTGCTCCTGCGGCGGCGGCACCGCGCCGCGTTAGGGTTTCCCCCGCCGCCGGCCAGCCGGCGACGGCTTCTCTCCCTGCTGCGGCGACCTCTCCTTCTCCCTTTCTTCCTCCTATGCGCACGGACGGCGGCAGGAGCCCGCACTTGGCGGCGTTGCGGCCTTGTTCGACCAAACAGCGTGCTGCGGAGAAATCCCGCGCGCTGCTCGGCCGAACGAGGCCGTGTCGTCTCCTTTGTGCCACGCCGACGGCGGTTAGGGGTTCATATACAGGGAGCTCCTCTGTTTTTCTTTCGGCAGTGGGAGGCGCTGCCTCTCCTCTGCCCGTGCTCTTCGTCCAGTCCCTCGGCTTGCCGATGCGGACATGGATCGAGAGGAGCGGCGCGGCCTCGCGGCGGCGCATCTTTCCGGCGAGCCCGAGGGCAACCCGGTGAGTTTTCTTTTCCCTTTTGCCCTTGGATTTGGGTTAGGGTTCTACGGGGTGGGGATCTTTTCCTTTTCTTTTGCTTTTCTCTTGCTACCGAAAATTAAAACTAGGATCCAATGCGCTCTGATACCATTGTTAGATCTTAATAAAACTCCTATCGGTAGAACCATGTGTGAATCTAGTAAATGAGAGAGAACAGAGAGAGAGGGAGGGGAATCGGAGGCGATACCTTCGCTGTGGCTCGATGTACTCGAGCCGGAGGCCATGGTGGTCGACGGTGACGGCGTGTGTGCGGCGGCGGTGCTTCCCGTGAGCACTGCGCTAACCCTAATCGGAAGGGGTGTCGGTGGGGTGGCTAGCAACGCGGTGAACCTCGTACTGCGTGCCTGGACCCCACCTCTTTATATATAGCGCAGGTCACAGGGGCCCACCGTCCATACGGAAACGGGCGCCCCCGATCAGGGCGCAATCAAGGGGATCGTGGAGCCGTTGGGCTCCATCGATACGAGATCATATCTAACATATTCTACATACATGCCAAATTTTGTGGCAAAATAAAATCTGTGGTGTTTTTGTGCAAATATAACAAATTTAGTGGCCAAAATGCGATTTGAAAATATCTTTTTGGAGCACTGATTTTGTTTTTTTCACACAGAGCACCCCACATATCTTTTCATCACAAAACTTGCCTCGTATGTATAACATTCATATATGTTCATCTTCAATTTGTTTCAGAATTTTTTGAAATATTTTACTACTTAGGAGCATATGACCTCAGGAGCCAAAACACCGTTGCTCCAAGTAAAAGTCAACAGTAAAAAGGAGGGCACTCCTGCGTTGATTTACACACGGTTACTTCTTGTCTCAATTCACATTCACTCTGCCACCAATGAACACCAGAAATTCAGACAACATCTAGCGAGAGAGACAGGTTCAAGTTAAGTTGGATCGTACAGTGCGTATACATCATACTAGAACCGGGACATGTGTATGGTAGCTGTAATTACAGGGCAACCTGCAATTCATTGCGCAAGCTTTTTTTTTTTTTTTTTTTTGCATTTTTCCCCACATATATTCAACACAGAACGAAATACAGAGTACGATTACAATATGAAAGGGAAACAGAGCAAGCAAGAACCGCTGCTTCGCCGGCGACGAAGACGAAGGAGGCCATCCACCACCTTGCCACTTCCAGGGAGAACTTTGCCCTATGAGAGACGCCACCCAGCCGTTCCGCCGCGTCGCGACGGAGTTGACGATGAACGCACACGGCAGACGTCCCCCCGCCCCACCAACACCGCTTTGCCCCGGCCGCCGTCGTAGCCATCGCAGGAAGAAGAAGCCGAACTCGAGCAGCTCCGGGAACCCGCCGCCAGATCCGCCGCCACCACAGATCTGACGGGGGAGAGAGGGGCTCGAGCACCACGCCGGGCCTCAAGCCCCTCCAAGCCGAGCGCGACGGCGACAGGTCCCAGGGGGCACCACCGCCGGAGAAGAAGCCGAGCTCGACACCAAAACCACCGCCGTCAGCGCCATCTCCTCCAAGACGCCGCCGGCGAGCACTCCACCCCAACCTCCCGTATGTACAGGCCGGAGGCGGGGATCCCTCACCCTCCCGCCGCCGAAGCGGCCGGCGGAGGAGAGGAATCCCCCGCCTCAGCGGCGCGGACGCGGTGGCTCGGCGAGTATCGTCCAAAAATCGCCTTCTTCTTCGCCTCTACAATGACAGGAGGGAAGGGATAAGGCAGAACGTTAATATTCATTGCGCAAGCTAACCGAGCGTTTATGCTCTGCCCAACCATTAATACCGTGGACGTACGTTGCCGCGACCACCTCGCGTGACTGAGCGCGCTCCGCCACCAAAATACAAATTCCCTTTCTTCTTCCGTCGAGTTTTTCCAAACGTAGCCGGGCCATCCATTTTCAACTTTCGAAATCTTCTTGGCTCCGGATGTGGGGATCAAACGTACGCATCTAAATAGTTGACGCCGTAGCTGTGCTGTCTGAATTGTTTTGGCTCCACCGAAACGTGCTGGTAGTTGCATGGTGTACTTGGAGTATTTAAAGTAGTGTCGACCTCATCCAGTGCAAATACGTAGGAATCAATTTCAAATTTTCTTGAGTAAAATTTACGTTTTACCTACCAGTTGTGATGATCCTATAATATGTTTATCTCATTTGACATAATCTTGTCATATTTTACTCCTTAGTTAGAATGTTGTGACCGTATTTTAATATGTTTACTATTATTATTGTTATCATCAAACTGTGTTCACCTCATTCGGTGGTACGGTTTCTCTCGCCCGGAACAAGTCCTCGGATCAACTATGATGACTATTATGTGCAGAAATCGAGTAGCTTAAGGATATCCCTCAGATGAAGGCGGGTCTTCTTCGGCCGCAAAGAAGTGAATCCTCCATTTTTCGTAGTTTGCTTGGTAGATTAGACGAGAGGCTCAAATCTCCAAAAAAAATTACGTAAAGAGTATGATTTGAATGAAATGAAATTTCCATCGGAATTTCTAATAGTGTTGTTGCCGACAAGCGTCGTTGCAATATAAAATCTTGAAATTTGATTTAACCTTTTTACTTAAATTTTTGTTGTCATCAAAAGCATCGACCAAGGCACACACAAAAGACGACGATGCATAAGTGTTGAGGCATAGTTCTATGAGCGAGTCGCTAATTTCCGAGTTAGCATAAACGGCAAGGAAATACTTTTGGCGCTTTTCATCCATGGTCGTTAAGCGCATGGAAACATTTTCCAGCCATCTAGCTTAGTGAATATAAGGGTCCTTTCAGCACGAAGGTGTTGTGCTGTTTTGGCATTGCCACGGGGTGTGTGACAATTCGTATCCAATTCCAATCCACGAATTAGAGCTTGTGGAACAATTGTCAACCACAATGGTTTTCGCCTTGATTAGTGATGGTGATTGTGGTCACATCAATAAGATCACGCGACAATGTCTTTATCGTCGGACGCGGGTTAACTCTACTCATCCGACCTTAACACTAAGTTCTCCAAATTGATGGTCTTTGTTTGAGATCATCCTCACACGTGTATCCTAATAATGTTTGGTGACATCTGACCGCAATTATAATGCCTCATTTGCTTTGGTGATGCAGAGAACGAGAAGGACCTGATTGCGTTTCCGAGTCTATATTGGAGGTCCTTCCTGTAAATGTCTAAGGACCTGTTGTAATTTTTTTTTATGTTTCGGGCCCTGTTGTAGACTGGTGTGTATCCCTTGCCAGTTACAACATATTAATGCAGTGTCTCGGTCCTTCGGGGCCCTTTTATGTTAAAAAATGGAGCTAGGTTCAGGGCGTCATCGGCTTGAGTAGGTCGGGGACGACCAAGAACTCCCCTTGAATCTATTTTGTAATTTTTTTATCAAGGGTATTCTTGTAAAGCTAGGACTTGGTATATGATTTGTTGCCATCTTGGAAAAAGAAGTTTAATCCGAAACATGAAAGCTTGCAATAGTAGCACTGATATTACATAGCACCACCAGCAACAAAATGATAAATGCGATAACGCCATGAGTTCACCAATCTTAGGAATCCGTGACTTGTATGTGGTGGCGTATATGCGTCTACGTCATACTTGGCATTTATAGAAGTAGGAAGTCGGCAACGAGGTATACGG
This sequence comes from Poa pratensis, assembly GCA_947311845.1. Lineage (NCBI taxonomy): Eukaryota > Viridiplantae > Streptophyta > Magnoliopsida > Poales > Poaceae > Poa > Poa pratensis. The sequence continues at coordinate 6,168,025 of CAMZMU010000098.1, forward strand.
AAGTCGTACATACCGAAATTCGTTAGATGGACTAAAATAGGTACCCAACCAAAAAAAAAAAAAAAACCAAATGAGAACTTGCCCGTGGCAAGATGGTTAGGAGGGTGGTTGTACCCCCAGCCCACCAGAGTTCAAACCCCAGGTTTGACGCTGGTGTTTCTCATTTAGGCGGAATATTCTTCAGTGGGAGGCGACGTTCCCGTCGATGGCGAGGCGCCCGTGGTGACTTCGTCAATCTCAAGACCCAACCGCCGGCTCAGTCTCTCGGAGGTGCTCATAGGGGTAGGGTGTGCGTGTGTGCGTTCATAGGGGTGAGTGTATGCGCGTGTTTGTGAGCGTCTGCGTTGTACTGTGTTTCGCAAAAAAAAAAAAAAAAGGTACCCAACCAAAGCAGATGTTCCTTCCTGGAGAACTGAACTGATGATGGAATGTTAGAATAGGCTGGAGGTAAACATCGTGGATTCGTGGTGTTTGTTGGGCTCAAGACGTCGTGGTTCGTGAGCAGCCGAGCACATGTCCTCTGTTGGCTCGCAGTTTAGTCAACCGTTCCACATTTTCGGCAATCCGGTTCCGGTGTTCTTCCCACACATTTAATGTAAAAAATACTCCCTCCGTACCATAATGTAAGATATTTTAGATGTTATACATGCATGTCTAGATTCATATTAAAAGAATGGACACATGTACTTAAATATGTCTAGATACATGTGTGTGCATGTACATGTGGAAATAGACTAAAACATCTTATATTGTGCAACGGAGAGAGTAACATGCTAAAAAAAATAGCGGTGACCATACACGTTATAGCATGCTATTTTTAAATAGTGTTTTGAAAAAATAACATATTTAACTTAGGAATAAGGTTTCACAACAAGAATAAAGGATATCTATACTTCTATACTACTATTAAAAGAGCAAACTTGTCTTGGTGGGATACTTTAAATCTGAGCCCTTCAATATCCGATCAAACGGCCCAGATCGTCCCAATGTTTGACAACTCAACATTGTCCGTTTTGGACCGTTTTGCCCTCCCACCAAATCACATAATACTGCTAATGCCATCGTACCTCTTCGTTTTATTTCGTTTCGTGATAATTACGAGATTTGCCACCGCTAAAAGAAATAAACACGATCGGACAAGGCGTCGTGTGCGTGTGCATGTAGAAATCGTGTCCGAGCAGGAATAGAGTTCATCATCGATTGATTCTTGCCGTGCGTCGCTTGCCGGGTATAAATATTAAATAGCCATGTACATACGCTGTAAATAAGAATAACACATCGCGACATCAACCTGATCATTGTGTGTGCGTCGTGTTGCTACTAGCGATCCATTAACCTAGCTAGCTTAGATTGTACATATATATCCGGGCTGAAGGAATCGGTCAGTTACGAGCTAGCCTCGCCATGGCGTCGGCTTTTCGTCGCCTTCATGGCCTTCGCCGGCAGTCATGCGTAGCAAGAAGCAGTGTTGCGTGGATACCTAGATGCAGGCATGCAAGCAATGGGAAGAAGAGGACCCACCAAGGCGACTCCCACCGGACACGCATCCAGGCCGGGCTGCACAGCGAGCCGCCCATGTACGCGGGCGGCCTTCACGTTGCCGTGGGACAGCGACATCGGCGGCCATGCAGAGTGGCCGGGAACTTCCGGCACGGGTAACGGTTCGCCGGCCGGAAACGGCAGGGCGGCCGTCGCTGGTCAACTGCCTCGCTTTGTTCGAGCCTTTATCGGCTCCTATTTCATCTGACAGATTGCTCCGGCTCAGTCGTCGGTGTCATGTCCGACCGCCACAGTTTTTCTTCCTTACCCACCGAAGGAGATGTGGTGGCTTCTCAGGTACGGTGGTTCCTTTGAAATCGTTCCAATCAGCTTTTCCTAATTAGGTCATGTGCTTAGATTAGATCCAATCAACAGACAATAGCATCTACATGGTGAACCTCAATGGCAGAATCATTAAAAAGAGATGGGGAGATTACGTTCTGCATGGTCTTCAATCCTACTCCTACATGCAGGGTACATAGCCTGGCCAGGGCATGCGACGGCAGCGCATGCAGCAGGTCGCCGCCATCGAACCTCGACGGGGCATGCAAGGCCATATTATATTGTGCACAAATTTTTACCATTCAAATTGAAAATAATATATATAGATCTATATGAAAGAGGAACTAAGATTGTTAGAATTTGGAGACGTGCGTTGCACGTGCATGCCAACTAGTACTATTAAAAGAGCAAACATGTTGGATACTTTTAATCTTGTTCGTTCAATTTTCAATCGACGATCTAGATTGTCCAAATGTCGAGCACCAAACACTTTAAATCTTGTCCGTTTATTTTCCAATCAACGATGCAAAGGAATCGCGAGCTCACGTTTGATCCGAATCGTATACATGGAGACTTGGAGGCTACAACACGGAGTAGGACACTATAAGAGTTAGAATCAAACACGATCACACGTTACAGGATAGCTAGCAAACCTGATCGAACCTGTAGAAGAGAAAATCAAAGCACGTCTCGAGTCTCGACACAACAAACGATGGCGCCACGACCCGATAAGCTCGCCGCCGCGGTGGCAATCTCTGTCATTAAGCTGACCCAACGGCATCGCGTTGACGCCGGCGACCCGCCATCGACCTGCTCGACCTGCTCCGTTCACTGCCGCGGACGCAACGTCCTCTCCTCGACGACCTGCTCCAAGCAACGTCCTCTAACCGACCCAACGTCCTCGCGCCGACGCCGGCGACCCGCCATCGGCCCGCTCAACCTGCACGGCAGCTCGATTTAACAAGCGTCGAGGACAGTTCATACATTACCCCAGCAGATGAATTGAGACTATATGCTACAGCATGTCAATTCGGTTCGGTGCTTCAGGTCCAGGATCAAGCTGCGCGCCGATGTCAACAGATGTGGTCCGCCTGCGCCTCCCGCTGGACTTGCGGTGATGAGCTTCGCCGGCCATGTGCGTGTGTACTGCTCACAATGCAAGCCTCATCTCCTCTTCCTTCTCCCGTTCAAGGTTGGCTTAATTGATGCCTTCTCCCGTTCAATTGTTTGTGTTAAAGTTTAGAACTGAAGACGAGGAATTACTTCACTGGGAAACTGAGAATTGAAGGCCCTTCGTGTGCCCCTGCCGATGTAGTCCAGCTGAACAAAAAAAAAAAACTGAATGCAACACATGCCGAACTAATAGTTGATTTTTCTTTGTCTTATTGGAATAACAGTGAACCAATATGCAGACTAATCCTACCAAATATATTATGATACTGCAACTTTTTTTTATTTCATGCGATATTTAATTATTAAGATTACACGTGCGTGCACGTGCCCGATTACTAGTATCAAAAAATGCCAGAACAATATATGCATAACCACATATAAAAATTGTTCTAAAGTTGTCTAGAAGCCTATAACATCAACATCCCACAGGCAACAAACATAGTATTAATTATTTATTTATAATTTCAACATTAGCGATGTCAACTTTCGGTAGCAACTTGTTCTTCTTCATAAGGTGGAAAATTCTGTCATTTGGGCCTCTAGGCTGAGGCTGGAAACAAAATAGCATGCTATAACGCTATGACCTTTTAGCGCGATATAGCGCGCTATTTTCACGAATAGCACATAGCGAGCAAATGTAGTAAAATGTAGCATGGACTCTCTGCTATAGCGTGCTACTCTCTCCATTTTTAATATAAGATGCTTTAGCTTTAGTCCACATGCACATGCACATGCACACAAATGTATGTAGACACAATTTTGTGTGCATATTCACTCATTTTTGTGTGCATATAGACAACCTGTGTACCACCTAACACATCTTATATTAAAAAACGGAGGGAGTATTAGCGTCGAAATAGCGCACTATTTTTTCCATGCTACTGATTCCTTGATTTAATTTGGTCAGCGACAGGTTCAAGAGCTTGACATATTCTTCTCTGACATAAAAGGACTTGCTCTGAGTGGATAGTTACCGTATCTCGGTTTTATTATGAGATGGAAACGGAAAACGCCACGGTGTATGGAACTCGTGAGAAGCACGGGTGGATAAGTAGCAACGTGTCACGTACGGTTGTGAATGGCAAATTGCCACGCATAGACAGGCGTCAGACCGAAGCAGGGAAAAGAGAAACAGAGAAGGCAGTTCGTAGTTGGGAAGCAGGCTTTATACTTTCGGGATTACCCATGGCCTACTCCATTCAAACTCAAGAAAAAAAAATACTCTAGTTTGTACACAGAGGAGGCTAAAGCCGCCACGGTTGTGCCTCGTACCCCGACGAGCCGAGCCGAGCACTCCCAACGCCCTCTCTCGGGGAGCAACGTGTACCGCGACGTGTGTACACCAAAAAGGAGAAAATCTATTTTAAAATTAAACTTGTACTGGATTGAACCTGAAGTCGAAATCCATTCTCTTCGCACTCTGATGTATCCCGATCTAAATTGAACCCTAGACATGTTTGGTACACTGTGATTGTGACCATCCCGACCAAGTACTCTCACTGACATGTGGATCCTACTTTGTTCCCATTCTTTCTCCTCCGGCTCTCACTCTCTATTCTCTGTCACAGGGGGTCTCAATTTCCTGGATCCCAATGCCTCCCCATCTGCACCCTAACTCGCTGGCCGCAGCTAGGATCACGTCGTCGCTGTGCTCCGTTGGGTCGTGACGGTGGTCCCTGGCCCTGACGTCCCCATCCTCGTCGTCGACGCATCCAAACCGGCCTCTCTTGCAGTGCTTGCAGCGTGGGGTACGGGTGCTGCTCTCCTGCGTGGGGCTCTTCCGCCTCTACGGCCGAAAGGTGGCCGCATACACATATTCGGCGAGCCCATGAGGTCGCTGACCGTCTCCGCCTTTGGGTTTGACTCCATCCCCGTGGAGTTCGGCTTCTTGTTCAACTCCCGGCAGTGGGATTCGCCGTCCGCGCCGGCTAGCGTCGTCGCGCACGTCAGCCCAGAGTCTGGCAAAAAGATCGTAAAGAATCTCGAGACGTTTGAGTCAGCCGTGCTCGGTGTTGACAAAGACCTAGCGTTGTACGAGATGGGTGATTGCAGATGTTGGAGAAAAGATAGCTATAACATGTGGATTGTGGGCCATTGTAGTCAGCGAGAGTAGCAATCTAGAATATTATTTTTTCTATCAAAAACAGGTCCAAGTCTCAATTTAGACTAGGATTTACAAGTTTGATAGGGATTTTGACTTCAAAATTCGATCCGTCCAACTACAAGTTCAAAGCTTAAAATGGACATTTTCAAAACGTGCACTGCTCCCATTTATCCCGGCCGGAGGTCGGAGGGGCGGGTGACGACCCGCCCGTCACATGGCACATTGCGCGGCAGCAGTCACCGAACCAACCACCCGGCCGGTGGCCCGCCTCCCCCCGAAACAGGAAAGGTTTCGCCGGACGGGGACCGTACCGACCCAAATGCGACGTGAAATCGCGCCGAAACCACGTCGAAAAGATCACCACTAACCCCGCACCTTACCGTAACGGCACCTACGTACTGCTAGTACGTTGCGTCCTCTCTTCCCCCGCCCCCTCCGCCTAAATTTCGCAGAGGGCCGAGCAAGGCAAGCCAAGCTCCCGTGCGCAACGGTTCAATCCACCATCGTCTTCCCTCCATTCCAATCCTCTCTCCTCGCTGCCGCAAACGCAGGATCGCACAGCGAGCGAAACCCCCCATCCGTTCCCGTGGAGCTGGAGCTGGAGCTGGAGCTGGAGGCGGGAGCTTCGCTTATATTCACCACCGCACACGCGTCCACCCGCGACCACCGGCCATTCTTAGCCAAGGCCGCGGTGCGCTCTTCCCTTCTTCCCTTCCTCCATGGCCTCTTCGGTGGCCGCCATGCCCCGCGAGTCCGCACCATGGAGGGACCCCTCCGCCTCCAGGCCGCGAGGCTTCTTCAACGTCCTCATCCCGCCGCAGCGCCAGCACTCCACCGCCGCCGCCACCTCCCCCGCCGAGCCCACGCCCAGGCGCCGCCGGATCATCCTCGAGCGCTGGGCGGCCGCCGCCGCCGCCGTCACCGCGTCCGCCGCGCCGCCGCCCGCCGACGCGCGCCGGCGCGCCAGGGAGGCCGAGCTGTCCGAGCTCGCCTCCGCCACGCGCCCCGTCGCCGCCCGCGCCGCCGTCTTCCGGGAGCCCTCGCCGGCCCCGTCCGACGCCTCCTCCTCCACCGCCACCGTCGGCCCGGACCTGCCGCCCTCCGGCCCGCGCGCGTCGTCTCTCATCCAGCGCTGGCGCGAGATCGAGTCCGTCGCCGTCGGGCCCGCCACGCCCCGCGCCCCCGGCGACGCCGCCTCCGAGTCCGATACCTCGCCGCGGGGGCGCGTCGGGTGCATCGTCAAGAAGCTCAGCGGGGCGGCCTCGCTGCCGGAGGAGGACCTGGACGCCGCCAATGACGAGCTCCCGCTCTCGCAGTCCGCGCCCACGTCGCCCGCCGTTCGTGTTAAGGGCACTCGCCCGCCCAAGCTCGTGGTCCGGACCGTGCGCGGCCGCCGCGCGGTGGAGGAGCTCGTCGCTAGGATGGCCCATCGCCGGAGGCGCGAGCTCGCCGCGCTCGCCGACCGCCATGTCGTCTCTCGGTTCGGCCACAAAGGCAGGATCCAGGTAAAAATCACTTTTTTTCTTCTTCTCCTTGCATAATGCATTAGATAATTTTAGTCACCGCTATCAATTCAATCATGGATCAGGAGCTCCTAGTTTTTTAGCATTGGTTCTGTTTCGCCATTCTTCCGTTTCTTGATCCTCTTGAAAACAACATTAATTATTTAAGACGAGCCAAGAAGTGTGATTTTAGACCCGCAAGGATGGGGCCGGACGACTGTTTGGTAGATCCGCTTCCCAACTGGCATTGCTGATCAATGGCATGTGCAAAGTCCATAATCATGCTTTATTTCGGCTCCTTGCTTGACATGCCAGTATGAACCAAAAGAAGACGGGGTACTTGACATTTACATGTTATAAAGTGACGATGAAATTAGCTAATCCTATTCATGACTCTGGTTAATATGTGCGAAAGCTCAACCAAAATATCCAAAAAAAACTCATGGAAACTCTAGTACCCGATAGCCGTGGGTCGCCTTTGCCGATCTGTTAGCGTGTCATTATGAATGAGAAAGGAGATGAAATTAGATGCAAAGTTCACATAGTACTTTCTAATGGCAGTAATACGCAACTAAGTTTGCTGGTGACTGTGGAGCAACGTCCAGCACAGTAGCGATGGGCATTTCATTCAAAGACTGGTGGGAGGTTGTGACTTGGCATATCTAATGGATGAGATGTCACAAGTGAATATCATCTGCCATTTGTACCATGTTTCTGATACGTCCATAATCTGAAATCTTGCATAGATTGTAAATACTTCGCAAAAAAAATAGCACGTGACTTCATAGGTTACTTGTGGCAAAAAAAGCATGTACCTGACACATAAATACGAGTAATGGCTGGGCAGTTCACTGATGCAAAGTACACCACAAATCTTAATGGCATCGCCTTTTAGGCTGTTTTGCTGTTACCATACCTTCTGTTCCTTGCAACGCTTTTGTTTTTCCTTTACTCCAACTCCATTGTCCAGCCACTATTGATGTGCTGGGTACTAGGAAAGATAATCTTTTAACTGGACAAGATATTGACAGGGTGTTTCTGAAGTATTGCCATCATTGAAAGACACTGTTCTTGTTTGCAGAAATATTTAGCATGTATTTTGCTTGCTTAGTTCCAGGCATTAGCAAATAACTTCAATAAAATTATTCCTTTTTAATCATTATTCCTTCCTCCTAGTACAAGATTATCCTTTCCTCTACTGCAAAGACTGTTAATACCACAACACCTGTCTGCAAATGTTCCAAACTGAAAACTGTATGTGTGATAGCTAGCATGACTGCATTTGTTTACTCCGGGCATGGTATTGAGTATCTGTTATTATCTGTTTTATTTCATGAGGTTCTACTGCTGTCCTTTTTATCATGTTTATGCAGTAACCACTTGTTCTCATCTTAAATGTTCTCTGGTATGCTGCAGTCCATGCTTCGTCTGAAGCTGTTGCGTCAGGGAGATACAATCAACGATGAAGTGTGGAATTTACTAAGACCGGTTAGACCACACCCACCAAGATGTGGTCCTGAGGCATCTGCTATGAGGTAATAGCACGTTTTTGTATATAGGATGGCTTGACACAGTGTTGGTGGATAAAAAGAATCTCTGAATGCATTATTACTTTTTACCACAGTAACATCTAAATGCCGGTCGTCCAAGTATTTTGTAAGATTGTAATGAAAATCATAAGAACAAGTACTTAAGTGTGTAGTATGATGGATAGTAAGAGAGCTTACAAATCTTTTCTGCAATTTCTGATGGACAGAGACGATAGCAGCAAGACAGATCTACAAGAAGCAAATGAATGCAGTCTGCAAAATAATAGGTAAATTACTGTTTTAAATATATGACGTGGAGAAATATAGTTTGACCTTTCTCATAACTATGTACAAATGGCTTGGCTTTCCCTCTACTCGCCTCTGCCTAAAGCAATACTTGTTTTCACAAAGTGCAGGGTTGATGAACAACAGAATGATGATAGTAGTCCATCCGTGGAAAAATCTACTGGGCTGTCAATTGAGAACCTTGTTAATTCTGACTGTCTAGGAAACCAACAATATGATGAGAAGATAAACACAGAAGGAAATCAATGCCAGGAAGATTGTGCAAGCTTAGTAAACTCTTGTGCTCACAGTCAGGAATATTCTAAAGCTTCAAGCTTTGCAAGGTATGATGATCATCATGCTGTCTATGACAGTCAGTATATGGATGATATCTCCCCAAGTACCACAAGCACAATTCGTGAACTCCAGGACACTCCTTCATCAAGAGGTGACAATTTGCGAGAAGAAGACAACCAAAGTCTTAATGGTTCTTGGGACGAGAGAGCATTATGGAGCAGTCTTGGTTGGCCCGCACCAGTAGATTCCATGAGTCCGGACAGCTGGCATCAAGACACGATTGGAGATATGGAGAATCATAATCAGACTGAATTTAATGATCGGCCTTGGATAGACTCCCCTAACTCATGGAGATCATTGCATATTGCCACACAAGCAGAGGGCCGAGATTTATCTGGCAATACTGACATTTGTAATCTTCTTGAGAGGTAATTTTGTTTTCATTCTGAATATATGTTTTTGCAAATTTCCATGATACCATTCAGGAGTAACGTCATGTTAATATCTTATAACAGCCACTAAAGCTTAAACATTAGTCATGGGATCATTTTATCACCTTTATAAAAAAAGATCAATGCATATACTCCCTTTGTGGGTGTCAATTAGAGTCCATAATGTCGATAAGACTCCATAATGAGCTTGCCCTTTTTTTAAGTTATGGATGGTTTTTACATAGTACATACTAACTCGATCATACTATACCCTGATATATTTGTTTCTTCTGTGCAGCAAAAAGGTCTCAAAGTCCCTTGAGAGTGATTTTAGCAACAAAATGAATCATCTCCTGCGAGCAATCCTGCAGAAGCAAAGGCAACAACACATGATTGATGATTTTGGGGGATACTATCAGGAACACTTATACTGGCAACAAAATCATGAACCCCGGAATGAAGACCAGGTGGCATCTGCACCATGTTCATTAGCACCTGTTTCCCATGTGGCATCCCACCCCCAAGAGAGTTGGCAGCACTCTTCATTTGAACATCAACATCGTGAAAATCAAAATCTGCTTGTGAGTTAGCTGCTGTTCAATGTCAATTGTGGGAAATTCATATCCTTACTATGTTTTCTGTTGTAGGAAATGGAGGTCAGAGTGAGAAGTGAAATGGCTCAAATTCATCATGAAATATATGAACTACGTAAGTTGGCGGAAAGTTGTATTGCATCCCAAGTAAAGATGCAGCACTCCATTAAAGAGGAGGTGTGCAGTGCACTTCGTGAAGCCGGTAAGTGGCAGTACAAATTTTTTAAGTCGTTATATATCTAGAACAACCAAAATTCAAATCCAGAATATGCTCGACACTGTAAGCTGGCTAACTTCCATATATATGATTTACGGAAATTGTGACACAAATTCTGATCCTGTTAGGCATAAAATTGAATGGAGTTGACGTTTTTTTTATTAAAAAATGAAAATTTCGTTGAAGGCAGTATGAGCTGTGGTGACATGTGAGCTAGTTTGGCTTAAAAGGCTAGCCAGATGAAATCTTGAAAAAGGGACCACAGCTACTTTCGGGTGGCACTATTTAGAACAGAGTCACTCTGGTTTTCTAAGCAAAACTATTTTGGGCTTCTTGGCCTGGACCAGTCTCTTTCCATGGTACCTATGTTGTTGCTTAAATCTTGGCATGTCAGGTTTCAGTAGGTTTTGTAATGCAGCCTGGTGAATAAATACCATCTGAACTTCGATCTGTTTTTCTTTGCCACTCCCTACTGTATTGACATTTTAATTGAACCCGTAATCACTGATAAGTACTTTAATACCTGAATATGTTATCCTTTTCAAATCTAATGCAATCTTTTGAACAGGGCTGATGCCAAGCCAACCTGACATAACAGCGAAAAAAGGCACGTGCTGCATCTGCCATCAGTTGCAAGTTGACTCCCTACTTTATAGGTAATAATTTGCAGGAACGAATTATGTGCTTTTACTCACTTTAACCTTGAATTCCTGTGTACATGTCTTGCTAATCGAGTTAATTACCCTCATTCATTCAGGTGTGGTCATATGTGCACATGTTTCAACTGTGCTGATCAGCTGAGATCGAGCAGCGGGAGATGCCCAATCTGTCAATCTCCTATCGACGATGTTGTTCGGGCTCACCCGAATTTTTGAGCTTTAGGATTTAGGAAGGAGAAAAAAAGCCAACACTCCCAGCTTTAGATGCGGAGTTTGTGAAGCCCAGGTTTTGAGGAGGCTTCTTATCTTTTGTTAACCACTGAAAGTATACGAGCTAGCCTTTCTCGAGAAATGTAAATATGTTTTGCGCAACTACATGTAAATTGACCGAGAGGAAACATAGATCTAATCAAAATGCTGATCTTGTTTCTGTTGTGATTTTTTTGTTTTATGTATCATTGTCATTTATGTTTTTTTTTGTATATAAGGCCGATCGATAGTTTTTCCTTTTTAACGATTCGTGTTCCATAGCTCCTTAGAGCATCTCCACCAGTGGCCTGGAGAAGTGTCGGACACCTCCCAAACATGGGCCGCTTTCGGAGCGTATTGGCACTGCAGGATCCTATTCATTTCTTTTGGCCTTCTCTGATATGTAGAGTATTTTTCTAATATAGGTTATAAACAAACAATTAATAAGACACAATTAATAGCAACAAAATTAAAGTGCCACCAAAAATCATGGTCAGCCGCCAAAATGTCACCAAGTATGGCAACATCACAATACATCATCAAAATACATTCTTCCCTAAGATGCGCGAGATGCGCTTTATACAAGTTTGATCAATCCAAGCCCGCACATCCGGTTCCACATTGCTCATGTCGGTGGTCATGATCTTCTGCTCCTCAGCCATTTGATCTGATTGCGCTTTGATCTTATTGTTTTCAATTTTTGTTGTTTGAAGCCTAACCTTCTAGTTTCGCACCTCAAGAAGGTCATCCACCTTTCATCGGTCTTTTGCTCCCTCAACTCATTGCGAGTCGGGTACGCCGAGACCTCCTTTCTGAAGTCGGTAATCATATTCTTGCAACATGGTGCCGCCTTCCTTGCAGCCTTTGCTTTCTTTGTCCTGGGTGGCCGTTCCAAGATCGTTGAGGATGTCGGCCCTTCTAAATCGACGGTCTCACGCTTGTTGTCCACTTTTGGCATTCTTAAAGTTTTGTCCAACAATGCAGCAAATTAAACTTCTCTTCTTGTTGCAACTTTGGTACACCGGTATACCATCTTACAACTAAAAAGGGCACATGAATTTGAGTATACCAAATTCAACATAGTTTGAGCATCTTACTTGTGTTGTGAGTCTCACCATTCTCATTTCGTTGGATAATTTGATCATAGCACCCATGGTATCTCTTGCATAACTCTTATATGTGGCTACACCGGTGTGACATAGCACTCTCGTTGTGATCCATTAACATTTTGTCGAATGTATGGCATCGCTTCTGTTCATCGAATTCAAATCTTATCCTTTGCCAATACGTTCATCATACTGTTGTGCGCTCATAATGATGTCTAGACTTATTGCCATCCAAGAATCACATAACACCAAGTATTCATCTTTCTTCCACAACGGTGGCTCTCGTCGTCTTGTTTTTCTTTCCGGTCTCTACATCGATGAGATCTTGTTCCTCTTCTTTCGCCTTGTTCATGTTGGCGGCCTTGGAACGAGCAGCACCATGGATAATGGAGATCATGGCGTCAACGGAATCACTCTATGTACACATACACAATTTTCCTAATAAAGCCTAGGATTGTTTCTCCAAATTATGAAAAAGCTTCAAAAAAAAAATGAGGCATTCTCATGATTGTATTTACGACGGCAAAAATGTCGCCATTGTCGGTACCATCATGAGGCATTCCGTTGAACACGTTGCACACGTCCTCAATGTCGGCACCACCATCACTAAACAGTTGGCGACCACCACGATAGAGCCATCCGTGAACGCGAGGGGCATCCGACATAGCACTAGCAAGTCGATTTAGGTGGCCTCATTGAGGTCGAGGCCTTGGCCACTCTGCCGTGGGTTGACGATGCCAACCAGGGACAGGCCGAGCTCGTGGGAGGAGAAACGTGTCTGGGAAGCTGCGGCGGGTTATCGTGGAAGTAGGCCCGGAAGATGGTGAGGAGATCCTTGAACAACAGTTTGGTGGTTCTCCCTTGGCTGAAGGGAGAGGCCCTTCTTCCTTTCCTACTAGTGTTTGCGTCGGCCTTCTCGGCTGGCAATTTCCTATGCCTTTCGGGCCGTCTCCTTCGCCGCCACTACTGCATTGTTGCCGTCGTACAAATAATCATATAATATGGAAAGTAACGAGCTATAAAATAACAAGCTGATCAAAGTGACCCAATTACAATATTTAGGTGCACTTCGCCAAAACGCCCCAACCAAAGTGCCCCCAAATCTCTATTGTAGCATGGTGACTTATATCAATTCCTTTTTAAAGTTTTAATTTTTTTGTTTCTTATTCTTATTTTTACTCGGTCATTTTGTAGTCTAATGCCCAACCCAGCCCAATTTTTTTTTTTTTTTTGTAGGAAAGAGAAGGCATGTAAGATATCAGCCCTCTAGTGGCTCATGTACATAGAACTACAAGAATTTTTCTTTGTGGGGTTAAAAGAAAATTAACAACGATAGGATATGAATCTTTTTTGCAAAAACGAATGAATCTAAAGGCTAGAGGAAAAGTGGTTTAATTTTATAAAACACATGCAATTTTGAAATAGACAATCCCATGGGATTAGTATATGTTTTGGTTTATCCGTGATGAGTATGTCTGGAGTATATCAGTATATGCAGACGCTGGACTCAGTATATGCAGACGCTGGACTCGCCGCATGTGCACTTTTTGTGATTAAAACTCTGACCATGGATTGAAGGGCAAAATCTATCGACTGGAGTAATTCAAAACACTGAATATAGTAAATATATCAATATAACAGATTAACATGACAATTAAGGGCCCAGTTGAGAACCAGAACTTAACAAGAAACTGGTACTACACATTTCTACTACAATCGTAAAAATCAATTCAAGCGTTAGCCGCCTCTGAAAGCGGTGGTTGATCGGCGTCGATGGCGAAGACAGCCTATGGATCTGCCGGTGCCGACACCGACGTCACTGAGAACCTCACGTGGTGGCGGGCCGGGGTCGTGTCTGTGCCGGAAGCGTCATCCGACACTTTGGCTGACGCCGCCGCTCGCTGCACGCCATTCTTCAGCACACTCTTCCGTATGCCGTCGCTGTCGAACATGAAGGCCGCGTGCATCGGCAGCCCGTTCTCGCCGTCGCCATAGTTGTCGTCGTCGCAGCCCAGGATGAGCTCCAGCGGAAGGTCGAAGTAAGACGACGAGGGGGCGGCCTCGTCCTCGTCGTCGTCGAGGCCCAGCAGCCCCGAGGACCTCGACGAGAAGCGGCACTCAAACCGCTCGAGCGACACGGCCAGCGACATGGTGCTGTGCCGCGCCGTGCTCGGCCTCGGGTCGTCGGGCTCGGAATCGGGCTCGGGCTCGGGCTCGGGCTCGACAAAAGCGGCTTTTGGGCCAAAGCCAAACATCGCTGAAGCCGAACCCGACGACGAATGCGACGTCCGTGCCGTGCCCGTTGTCGTCGTCGTTTGCGGCGGCGGCGGCCTATTCCTCCTGGTGAGACCCGGGAGGTAGAGGCAGCAGCTGAACGGCGCGGCCGCTACGGTGCCGTGCTTCCCCCTGCGCCGGCGCGCGTCCGCGATGAGCGGCACGTCGCTTCCCCACCTCTGCGGCGCGCTCACCCTCCGCTCCGGGGAAGAGAGGATGACATTGAACTCATCGTGAGCCGGCCCCGTCTCCCCGTCGGCGAAGGACTTGCTTCTCGAAACCGCCTTGGACAGAGACGTAGTCTCCGCCACCGACGACGTCGCCGGGCGCACCAACGCGAGGTGCGCGTCCCACCTCGTGGGTGCGGCCTCCGCGGATGACAGGCGCGGCGAGGACGGCACGCTGGAGCTGGCGCTGGCGGACCGCGCCGGAGCGTACGCAGGCAGGTTGTGGTTGTCGACGGAGACGGAGGGGATGGGCAGTGGCCTGTCGATGTCCACGCGGGAGAGCTGCCGAAGCGAGAAGGGGTCGACGCCGATCTGCCTCTCCTCCGGCTCGTCTGGGTGGCCCTGCTGCCATTGGAAGCGGTCCACCTCCCGGTGGTGGGGCACTTGGAACATGGGGTTGCTCGCCATGCTAGCTTGCGTCTTTGCAAGGGCGTGAACAAGGAGAAGAGGCTAGCAGCGCTCGCTACTTCGATTGCTTCTGGTAGGAGGGGCGCCATGGCTCCATGAGATTAGTTTTTGTCCCGACGGAGTGTTGGAAGGTCGTAGATCGGCATGGTATGCACGACAGCATGTACCGTGATCGTGCCCGGCCACCACTAGTACGTGGCTGCCTTTGCTATCAGAGGTTGACCTGTTTCAAAGACTCTGCGTGACGGAACCATTGGCATCACAGTGCCACCCTCTTCTTGGGCTCGGATAGGGGAGAACGAGACGCCCATATTACCCGCTTCTGCAGGAACTAATGGCGCACCGCAGGCCTGCGTATGCAGTACAGTACTTACAATGTTTGATGCTAAAAAAAAAATACTTACAATGTTTAGGGCCAATTGCTCTACCCTACCCATTTCCATCCTTACTTGTACACAAGGGTTCGCCAACGGTGGCGTCGGGGCTGGCCTAGTCGTCGTCCTCGATCTAAATGACGACGTGTGGTCACACCGGGAAGGTGACCACGGAGCTCGCATGTGGTGACCACGCAGGCGCCCGTGCCCACGTATGCGCCTCCAAGCGCTCACTACACGGCAACCGGGACGGCCGGTGGAGTGGCAGGGGAGGCCGGGGTATTGGTCGCCGCAGACGACTCGTGGAGCGCACGGGCCATATCGGGCCACATCGCGTGCTTGGACTCATCGAGGCTCAGCGTGCATCTCCTCCTTCTTGGGTGCGAGCACATGCATAGGCGCCACCACGCCCCGGTAGGCTGACCAATCCGTCAGATCCTCCTCCTGGGTTTCCTCCGGGTTCGGATTGACGAAGGCGGCGTACAACTCCTCCTCGTCCTAGGGTCCTCTGACCGCGGTGGCTCGGCCACGAAATAGGAGCGGCCACGCTTGTCGTGCTTCACCTCGAACTAGCGGTCCTAGAGGTCGGAGGTGTAGGCAGGGTCCTCCCGTAGATCCAGCGGGAGGAAGGCTTGGCATTGTGTTTGGATGTAATAATTGGGGCTTGAAATTTCCCTTTTGGCATTTCCACTCCCAAATTTCATTGTTTGGATGCATGTGGTATTTGGCCTGGAAACCGAACTAATTGTGAGCCCTGCCCCACGCGCCTCTTGACGCGTCCAAAATATACGCATATTTATCTATTTTTAAATAGTATATTTGTCATGAAAATGACAATTAATCACTATGTACCTGTCACTAACCGCTACTGTAAAAATTACTTTGCAAATCACCTTGTGATTTATTTTCTTGCAGTTAAGTAAGCTATTCTGGTGCAAATCAAGCATTTATGAAGATATAATCCGGTTGGGGAGTTGCCAAAAATCCAGAAAATCCAAAATCTGGCGAAACAAGATATAACAAGTCACGAAACAGTCGGAGCCGACCGTACTCATGTCGGTCGGATCGGCGCCATCAAACGGAGCAACTTCCGTGAAGGGCACAAAGACGACTTCACAATAGAAAGTCTTCGAAACCCTAATCTTCCAGACTGCTATAAGAAGGAGAGGAAACCCACTCAAGAAGAGCCGCCATTTTTCACCGCCTCCACGAAGTGCTGCCTCCGTCTCCATTTCATAGCCATCTCCATCCTGCGAAAACCAATAGGATTTGTTGGGCCATCGAACACTAGTTTCTGGTTTCTCAGGACCTTGAGGCAAGGGCAGTTACGCAACATTTTCTCAATATTGAATGCTAGTCATCATCCATAGCCGTATACTACTTGTAATTTAGATCTCATCGTGATTGAAAATATTGTAAGAACTATTTCAATCATTCATCTTCAAGTTCTATTTTCTACAATGTTTACTATTGCTGATATGATCGTGATGTGTGAGTAGTCCACTCAGGTTAGGGGCTGAGGCCTAACCTAACAGCTATGTGCAATCTAACCATTGGGATATTAGTGTAAAAAGTCCTATATGATGCATATATTTTTGGCTATGTGCATCCTTTATGATCTTGACATTGTCTTATCCAAATTCCAGGTGTAATTGATATCTTCTTTTATTATAATATATGTGTCCTTTACAAATTAAAAAATCGTGACATATGATCCCTTTAATTCTCTATGTTCTACACATTTAGTGATTGTGCAGGGAAGTCATTTTGTGTTAGGCAAGGTACAAAAAATTATCCGGTTTCAAAAGACACTTAACCAAAATTTTACGAAAAAGATTGAAGGACTAACATTGTTCGTTTTGTGAACAGTTGAGGTGATATAGCATCTACCTTCCTCTTTAATATCGAAGATGATAAATTTGTTTTACACAAACGGGGCAAATAGCCTAACCAACTCCGTAGGAGTTCCCGCATAAACGATGAAGTAACTAGCAAATATGCCCGTGCATGGATTTTTATTATAGGTTATGCCCTCAATTATTGACCCGCGGTGGGCATCCTTTCGTGAATTTCCTTTTATATATTTTTGGTTGTGGGCATCCTTTTATAATCTTGACATTGCATTATCTAAATTGCAGGTGTAATTGATATCTTCTTTTATTAATATATGTGTCCTTTATCACACAAAAAAGACTCACATATGATCCCTTTAATTCTCTAAGATGATGAATATGTTCTACACATTTAGTGATCGTGTAGGGAAGTCATTTTGTGTTAGGCGAGGTACAAAAAATTAAGTATCTGGTTTCGAAAGACAATTAACCAAGACTTTACGAAAAAGATTGAAGGACAAACCGTGTTCATTTTGTGAACAGTTGAGGTGATATAGCATCTTCCTTCCTCTTTAAAATCGAAGATGATAAATTTGTTTTACACATTCCGTGATCGTCTAACTGAAAACGCCAGAAGAATATCATCAGAAATAAAATACTTCAACCATCAATCATCAAGTAAGCTAGTAGGGTCAACGAGAGGCCAGGTATATAAAAAAGCCGCACGAGCTGCTCAAGGCCGCGAAAGAAACAAGAGGGTTGCTGTCCAATCGGCAGATGTGTAAGCATCTCTGTACTCAATGCAAATAATCGACGGCCGAACTGATCGAACTTGCTGCCTTCGGGGAGTGGTTGCGGGTTCAGCATACGCGATCTGTAAGTCTAGTCAAACTAATCGATCTTGCTCGGAGAGCGGTTGTGAGGTCAGAATCTGCGATCTGTAACTCTAAAACACCTAAGTAAAGAGTGCGAGTGAGTGAGTAACACATGGCAGCGCACGGGAGGCAATTCAGTGGAACGTGTTGTGACAATTAGGAGAAGATTATCGTCGAGATCAGCCATGATCCATGCAGAAAATGACAGTCTATCTCCAGTTTGAATTACTCCCTCCGTCACAGACTCACAGTTTACAGGTATGTACGTAGTTTAAGAAAACACTTTAATTATTAATTAGGCAACAAAATTTAAATTTTATATCACAGAAATTATATCATTAAAATTTTCTTTTCAATATAAATCCAATGGTATAATTTTTATGACATATAATTTATATTTTGTTAAATATATTTAATGATCAAACTTTTTCTTAAAGTATGTGCATGCCTTGTAAGCTGTGACAGAGGGAGTTTTTTAATTTTTTTTATAAAGAGAATATCTTAATATCGCGAAGATACCAATTACACACAGTCTCTGCAACAACGAAATGTCCTTAAGACATTAGAGATGCACATAGCTCTAAAAAAAATCCTGCTACCGTGATCATTTCGTTATAGCTGCAACCCAAACCACCACCAAGACAACACATGGAGTCCAAATTCTTCAAAAGCGACGCCTACAAGAAGGAAACAGTACAAGCGCCGTCGCCGCACGATCATAAATCTTAGGTTTTCACCCTGGAGGAAGTCCGCGCTCTGAAAACAATGCCTTCAACAAGACCATTGTCAGGCATAACCAATTAAGATCAGAACTTGGATTTTCATACTGAAAGATAAGACTCTGTACTCCTCCTGTGCTGCCGCCCTCGCTTGCCTATGCCACTGCTACAAGTGACAAATCACAAAGCAAAGTCCTCCTTGCCTCGAATACTGGGTCCGAAATTACTAGACCTCAGATCTCAGCCACCATCACTGTCGTCACCAAAGAAATCGAAATACCTACATGTCTCATGGTGACAAGAGACAACGAAGCTTCGCGTCACTCCATCCTGAAGCCTCACGGCCAGAAATATGGGTGCACACGACCAAATCCCATCCGATCCAGCAATCGACAGCATCAAGCACCCAAAGGAGAACTCCGGCGGAGCCTTCCGCAACTTGTCACCGGCCAGATCAACGAGGCCAAGCATCAAGCAGAACACCGTATTGACGCGAGAAGAAACCTAGGATCAACACCTTTATTAGGCAGGCCCCCACGCCGCCGCCCGCCAGCTTCCAACAGCAGGCCGAAGATCTCAGCAAGGTAGCGGTCAGCAAACAGGCAGTCAGTGGTCATGTCGATGATCCTTTGAAGAACTGCAGCCGGAGTGCAGGAACGCTGATTGAAGATCCGGCCATTTCTCTCCTTCCCGATGAACCAACAACGAGCGAGGTCGACGCATACCATCGGCGTCTGGCCATATGGTCCAAGCCAACATGGTTTGAGCACCACCAATCAAGAAGATTATAAGACATGCCAGGCACAACTCTGGGCGTCAGACCGGCCTTCAGGCTGTGGAAGTAACTTATAGTTAGGCTACCCACAGCGAGAGTAACCAAGTTGGTAATATAGATGTCACCTAGGTAAAAAATATGACGTGACAATTAATCATTTAAAGAGGAGAGATAACATTGGAGTAACATAGCTAGTTACCATCACATAGCGCTTCCCAATGCAATCTAAGTGTACAAATTAATAAACACACTCTGTCGCAGCAGTGGAACACGGGGTTCCCCTAGTGCTGCCAAAGTGGGTCCACCCCATGTGGGCCCAAGATGAAGATGGACAAGACCAAGACTCAAGTCAAGCTGGCGGGTTCACCATCAGGCCAAGCAAGGCCTACGTCGACAAAGGGCTCCGGTCCTGGGGGCCTGCCGGGTCCCGAACCAAGCAAGAAGGCAAGGAAGGACCCGAGAGCCCGAGTTCCCGGCAGGAGGCCGGGCTCCCTCTCGGGTACTTCCCCACATCACTGTGGATAAGCTCTCCACCTCACGCTAGATGACCTCAGAAGACTTGGGAAGCAAGGCGAAGGTAGCGCGGGCAGGAAGCACATCCCGTGGTGGTGTCAGCCCCTGTCCACCCCAAGGCGGACGCTCCCACCTAACCCAAAGGAGACGCTAGGCTGAGAAGAGGCCACGTCTCCCCCTAAACTAGATAAGGAGGGTCCTTCACGCCGAAGGTCCCTCGTGCCCCTCACGTGACCCTGTGGCAACCCCTTAGCCTATAAAAGGAGGACCAAGGCACGGAGGAGGAGGAGGCGAACCAAGGAACAAGTCGAACCAGAGCAAGACTAGACTAGGGCTGCGAAGGTAGAGGGAAGGTGATCTCCTCCGGGTCAGGATCTGTCCTTCTCTACCTCCAGCCAAAACCCTTCCGGGTACCCCATCCGGGAGGCTCCATTGTAAGCCACACTATGAAGAACCCATCAATCCAGACATGCAGGAGTAGGGCTTTTAGCCTCCGGGCGGCCTGAACCTGGGTAGCTCCTTGTGTCCCTTTGGTTGCATGCTTTGATCGTGGAGAGGAGAGCTTGATCTAGACTCCGCCCGAGAAGACGATTCTCAGCCTCCTTCGCGCCCCGTGCCGAACCTAAAAGGGGGTATCCTATACTCCCGGTGTCCGTGCATCGAGACACGACATCTGGCGCGCCAGGTAGGGGGCGCAAGCGCTGGATTCGTCTTCTTCTTCATCGACCTCAAGTTCAGCGCCAAGTTCATCGTCAAGTTCTGCGTCGAGCTTCTCGTCCGTGACAAGATCTGCTCCAAGACCCCCGGCGCCTTCGGAGCAGCATTAGTTTCGGCTCTCACAAGTGAGGTGCCGAATCCGACGGCCAAGATGACAAAGAAGAGAAAGGGAAAGGCAGCCTTGGAGTTCCTGCGGTACCCTGGTCTCGGCTTCGTTCTTGACGAGTCCTCGCCAGCACCTGCAGCTGAAGATCGCGCCTTTGGAGTCCATTTCGTTCCTCCC
Organism: Poa pratensis; assembly: GCA_947311845.1. Classification (NCBI taxonomy): domain Eukaryota; kingdom Viridiplantae; phylum Streptophyta; class Magnoliopsida; order Poales; family Poaceae; genus Poa; species Poa pratensis. Next base: position 6,188,988 of record CAMZMU010000098.1, read on the forward strand.
GCCGCTTATGTCAGCTCTCTGGTCAGCGAGGGAAGACCTGAGGAAGGTGCCACGAACATTGATGTCCCTCTTTCCCCATGGACGCATGGAGTGAAGGAGGAACTCTGTTCCGACGCGCCAACCACAGTGCCGCTTCCGGAGGAAGAAAACCTCGACCAAGACACGAAAGGCGAGCCTCGGCAAGAAGATCCTCTCATCTACGTGCCCCAAGAGCTCAAGATTCCTCTGCGCAAAGATGGCCAGCCCGGAGTGTGGTGCATGTACCACAGATCTGACAGCATAGTCTGGAAGATTGCCGACAGTTCAACGACATCCAGATACGCCAGAAGAACGGTGATTGCTATACATGTGGAGAACCAGGACATATCAGCCGAGATTGCCCTCTCAATAAGAAGCCCAAGAAAGCCAAGGGGAGCGCCACAGCTGGGGTTCCTCAAAAGGGAAGATCTTTCCGGACTTTCGCCAATGCGTCCACTCAGACTGAAGAGCCCCCGGAACCTTGCCCACTACCGGGCCCCCACAGACACAAGCAGTCAAGGGCAAACTGCAGCTAGGGATCAAACCTTCATCTGCGGAGATTTGGCCAGGGAGAATGGGATCTCCCGGGTCACATCGTCACAATACAGCCAGGACCAAGTGGACCCCTCAGAAGTATCGGATTGCTAAGTGGCTGGCATCAGGATCCCGCGGGTAAAGCAGCTTCAGGGTCTCCGGACCGGCACGAGCCAGCAAGATTGACGGGTCATCAAGCAAGGAACATCCGGGTCCAGAAAGCTAAGACAACCGTAGGGTCTCCGGACCGGCGTCTCTGATACGCCAGCAAGTCGCCGGATCACCAGTTGGGTGGTCTCCGGGTAACTCGAGCAAGTAACACAATGGTCTCCGGACCGGCGCAAGCCAGCCAGTCATGCCCCTAGTCGGCATTGGAGGCTATCTCGGTTGGAAACCTTGTCCCCGCCAAGAATTGCTGGGCAAGGCAGAATTATGTCTGAAATACGGCATAGAAGACCCGCCTTGGCGGCAGCGCGACTAAACGATTACCGAGGTAGCCTGAAGGAATCAAAACGCGAGCTAAGTATAAACGTGCTTGCACGGGCTTGTTCCCGGGTACATCTGTTTTATGTGCTTTGGCTAAGGCGAAAGCGGGCGTTCTCCTGGGGCAGCGCCTTCGCGATGACACTGTCAGTTTCCCTCGGGCAGTGGAGTCGTGGGCTGAGGTCCGTGCGGTCAGGAAACGGTGGGTCCTTTGGGGGGTTGCGCCCTGTGTCAGCATTTCGGACCAGTCTGAATGCCCACGGCTGGTTAGCGCTCACACCTTTGGATCCTTCCCGAGAGCGTTAAGCCCCCACGAGTAATAAAACTTATATACTTTGGGAAGAAGTTATTTACATTCAAAAGCATGAGTTCATAAGCCAGTTGGCAATATCAGTACAAAAGCATGGTTCACGGCCCTTGGTATTGTCCTTTTCAGGACTTCACAGGTTCACGGGTCGTCTTCGCGGGAAAGGCGCTCCAAGATTTCCTCCACCTGGCGGGACACGTCTGGAGGAAGCGGCGTCTCGGGTTCAGGCGCCTCTAGCTCGGACAGCAAAGAAAGCTGCGGATGCCGCTGACGAAGTGCTGTGACAAACCGGGTCGTCACCTGCCTCACTGCCTGTTCCCCAGCAAGGCGAGTGGCTCTGCTAGCCTGCTCCTTGATACCCTTGATGAGCGAGGCCACGTACTTCAAGAACCCGGGATAGCGGACGAAGGAAGTGGAATGGTCGGCCATGAGAACAGGCGGAGAAGGCACTCCCAAGTTCGTGAACTCCCTCACGATATCCAAGGACCCGTGGTTCATCTGGAGCAAGATGTTGTTATCATCGCGGCGGTGGAGTGTGAATCGTCGCTGTTCTTTCTCAAGTGCGTCTCTTGCTTCCGCCAGCTCGACCTGCACTACTTTCAGCTGGTTGGACACCTGCTCGTGTTGATGCCACGCAATCTGAGCTTGAGATTTGGACGCTTCCATCGCCGTTCGCCCGTCAGCCAGCTCCTTTGCCTCCTTCTTGCGAAGGACGGTCATGCGCGCATCTTTATCCTTCCAGAAATCGTTCGCCTCGCCCAGTTCCCGGATCCTTCTTTCCATGGCGATGCGGCCAGCCGTGGCCTCTTGCTTGAACTTCTCAGCTGCATTGAGAGCCTGCTTCTGCGCCTCGATCGTGGCAGCCATCGACTCGACCCGGGCGGACAAGCTGTCTCTTTCGCCCCTAGCTCTCTGGAAATCCTTGGCGGCCTGTTCTCGCCTCTCCCTCTCGCTCTTGAGCTCGCTCTGGAGTTTGGAGACCTGCTTGCCTAGTGACGAGACGGCTCTGCTTTTGGCTCGAAGGTCATGTTCGACCTCGCTGCGAGCCCAGCTAGCCACGTTCTCCAGGCCCTGCTCAAAGCGGTCCTCGTCCCGCTCCATTCTGATCTGGAGCTCCTCAATGGTGCCGAGGTAGCGGCGCTCTTCGTCTTCCAGCTCGGTCTTTCGTCGCTCCAGCTCCTTCTCGCGGCTGGCCACTCTCGTTCCCAAGCGTAGAGCAGCTCTTCGTCCGCCGCCAGCTTCAGCTCTCTGGCGCCAAGAGCCTCCTCCCCCGAGGAAAGCCGCAGTTCGCGAGCTTGCGAGTGCTCCCCGCCGCCGGAGGTCGGGGGCACCAACCGCGCCAGTTCGGCGCGGGCAAAGGACAAGAACTCCGAGACGCTGGAGAATGTCTTGGAGAACCCGGGGCCTTCCTCAACTCTCCCGGGTTCAAGGCAGGGGTCAGCGTTCCCAGGGCCGAGCCCCTGGGGATGAACCCGCCTGCTTCAAGTCTGCGCGGTCCAGAGGTCGCCTGGGGATCCACGTCGCGCCTTCCCCGGGCCTTCCGCGCAACAGCTTCGGCCTCGCCTGCAACGACTGGAGCCACCTCCCTGATCCTTGGGGCGGACCGGGGGCTCGGAGTCGCCTCCGTCGGAGGTGTCGGTGGAGCTCGTCGCTTCGGCATCTTCGCCTCCCGGGGCCGTTTGCTTGGCCACTCCGGTGTCGGGCTCCTGTGCAAGAGACCAGAACAAGAAGTCAGGACGATGGCAAAAGGGAAGCAACTTCACGTTCAAGGCCAGTTGCCAGCGAAGCTTACCGGCGGGCTCTCTTCGAACCGGAGAAGCTCCATTTCTTCTTTACCAAGTCGTCAAAGAGGTCAGGCAAGGACAGGCTCTCCTCCCCAACCTCCACGTCTGCAAGGGGAGGAGGGATAGCCTCCGACGCCTGGTCAGACTCCTGCATCGACGGCGAGCCTGGCGGCGCTGGCTGCTCCAGAGGTCCGTCTCCCGGCGGGTTTGTCGCCGCCGGAAGGAGCACCGGGGCCTCCGCGCCCGCAAGGCACTCCCGGAGGAGCCGCCTCGTCGCCTTCGTCATCCGAAGACCCGGGTTCTGCCCCTTGGCCTCTCTCCTTGAAGGCTGCGTGCTTTGGGTGCCGGCGGGGGCTCAATCTTGGTAGTACCCGCCACCCCGTACTCATTACACGCTGGCATTGAAGATCGGATGCCGTCAGCGGCTGGATCCTCGAACAGCGGCAAGACCTCATCCTGGAATTCAAAGGGTACCCATGGCAACACATAGCCCATGGTCAGAGCCCAGGTAGTCTCTGTCAAGTGGAATCTGGACCGTGGAAGGCTGATGCCCACCTGAATGAGTTCCCAGAGCGGGCGGCTCCGGAACTGCAAAGGAGCAATCCCTCTGCGAAGAAAGTCTGCCAGGATCATGGCGCCCGTCACTCCCCTTGCACGGAGCGCAGTCAGCTGTTAATGGCCGAAGCCAGGGCTTCCCCTTGAGAGCTTCTTTCCTTGGAATGTGCCAATCGCTCCGCTGGATAAAATGGAGTCATCAGATGGGGGTTGGTCCCATCAGCTTCGACGAAGTACCAGTTGTGCCTCCATTCTCCAACAGAGGCCTTGGTGAATGTTTCCGGGTACTGGTGCGCCGCATCACTCCGGAGGCAGAAAGAGACACCGCCAGCGATCCACTTGGACTTCCCCAGGCGTGGAACGAAGAAATGGCGGAATAAGGCCACCGAGGGCATGACGCCACGAATGCCTCGCAGGCATAGGCAAAGGTAGCAAGCATCATCACGGCATTGGGATGCAAGTGCAGCATGTGCAATCCATAAGCCTCCAAGATTGCTGCAAAGAACTCGGAGAACGGAGGAAGAAGGCCGACGACGGAGAAGTCATGGAAAGTAATCACCTCTCTTTCTCGTTGATCCGCTCCCAGGGCGCACCACCACTCCCTCAGCACCGCGGAAGCTCGCGGCCAGGGATTGGCGGATGCGTTGAATGGCTTCCTCTGACGCATACTCGCTGGGAGAAAAGAGGGCTTGAGTCACCCTCCTTGAAGGCGGCGCCTCGGCCAGAGAAGCTTCCATCGCCATCTTCTCAGCGGCAGATTGTGACATCTTCCTCACTCCTATCCTATCCGCTTAGGCGGCATGGGCTGGGGGCAAGAACAAGGAGCGGCGGCGGATTGCGGCGCCGGGGGGGGCGGCGCTCGGCGAAGTCAGGGAGAAGGAGTCTCCTGCGCGGCGATTTGGGGATTTCGGCGAATCTGGAGAGGTAACGGCTACAGTGGAAGCCAGTCGTGGCTTATAAGGCATCCCACACGTCGCGTCGCGGCCTCATTACTCCGACGGCGTGGGGATCAAGGGGGCGTGCCGATTTCTGCGCGTTTCGCCCGTTGGATTCCAAGATAAGCACGGAGTCCGCACGAATCGCAACGTTCGCCGCGATTCAGTCAAAAGGACCCGGGGGCTCGTCTCTACCTCGCCTCGGCGGGTCCCCAACGGAGCAGAGCAAGGAAGACCAGGTGCCCGGGGACCCACTTTGACCTATCTTTAGGCCATAGCCCCGGCAGCTGGAGCAAGAGCCGCCGGGACCATGCCCGGGGGCTACTGTCGCAGCAGTGGAACGGGGTTCCCCTAGTGCTGCCAAAGTGGGTCCACCCCATGTGGGCCCAAGATGAAGATGGACAAGACCAAGACTCAAGTCAAGCTGGCGGGTTCACCGTCAGCCAAGCAAGGCCTACGTCGACAAAGGGCTCCGGTCCTGGGGGCCTGCCGGGTCCCCGAACCAAGCAAGAAGGCAAGGAAGGACCCGAGAGCCCGAGTTCCCGGCAGGAGGCCGGGCTCCCTCTCGGGTACTTCCCCACATCACTGTGGATAAGCTCTCCACCTCACGCTAGATGACCTCAGAAGACTTGGGAAGCAAGGCGAAGGTAGCGCGGGCAGGAAGCACAACCCGTGGTGGTGTCAGCCCCTGTCCACCCCAAGGCGGACGCTCCCACCTAACCCAAAGGAGACGCTAGGCTGAGAAGAGGCCACGTCTCCCCCTAAACTAGATAAGGAGGGTCCTTCACGCCGAAGGTCCCTCGTGCCCCTCACGTGACCCTGTGGCAACCCCTTAGCCTATAAAAGGAGGACCAAGGCACGGAGGAGGAGGAGGGCGAACCAAGGAACAAGTCGAACCAGAGCAAGACTAGACTAGGGCTGCGAAGGTAGAGGAGAAGGTGATCTCCTCCGGGTCAGGATCTGTCCTTCTCCTACCTCCAGCCAAAACCCTTCCGGGTACCCCATCCGGGAGGCTCCATTGTAAGCCACACTATGAAGAACCCATCAATCCAGACATGCAGGAGTAGGGCTTTTAGCCTCCGGGCGGCCTGAACCTGGGTAGCTCCTTGTGTCCCTTTGGTTGCATGCTTTGATCGTGGAGAGGAGAGCTTGATCTAGACTCCGCCCGAGAAGACGATTCTCAGCCTCCTTCGCGCCCCGTGCCGAACCTAAAAGGGGGTATCCTCTACTCCCAGTGTCCGTGCATCGAGACACAACACACTCTTCAATATGTTATCACAATATGTTATTTCCCACTAGGAAGTTAGTAACATAAACTAGTAACATCTGCATATTACTACTCTAAGTTACTCCCACTGTGAGCAGTCTTAGTAACATCACACATCTCAATATAAATTTGCTTACGTGCAGTGGCACGTAGTTAATGAGTATAGAGATGTTTGGTGTAACATAATATGTTACTATAACTTCACACATAATGAGGCAAAATAAGTCTACAAACTAATAAATTAACTTTTGCATAACATCACACATAAGTTACTTCCCACTACAGAGATAGTAACATAACCTAGTAACATATATGTATGTTACTAGTGTAAGTTACTTTCCATTGGGGTCAACCTCAAAGCGACAGCAATCCAAACTTGCTACACAAACGGGCAGGTTAGCAAGATGTGCAACCTCGTATCAGCCTAGGGCATCATTCAGCCAACACTGTTTTGCAAATTATCACTTGTCAAGCACGGGTCAAGAACATCAAACCAAGAGAAGAATTGGCACTTTTAAGAGACATCCGAGTCCCACACAGTGGCAACCGAAGGACATCCGAGTCCCACACAGTGGGACATGAACATCCCATCATTTGGGAAAATGCAATTCCATACATAGTTGGATGTCCCCTGCTTAGTCCCCCGCTTATATGGGACATCCAACACCTATACTATCAGTGCACAAATTATTAGTGATTTTTCAAATATCAATGCATTATTAATAATTTTTGGATTTATGTAATTTATTTTTTGGATTCACTTACTAACAAATTTTCAGACATGCATTGACAAAAAAGTTGAAATCACGCATTAATATGATTTTTTAATCAATACAACAATTAGTAAACATCATATTGTTCGTTGGATGCAAATTTGACGGTCATGATAATTAGTGGATATCCAACTAGGTGCGATATCGCCATGCATCATTTGTCCACTTCTATACCAGAAGCTAGTTAGAGCACCATCTCCAATATGAGTCGGCATTGTCCAGCTTCGAGAGCGAAAGATTGGAGTTGATCTCAAAGGGATGCGAATTGATATCACGCTCCCGGCGAGAGGTTGCTCTTAAGGCGTCTAATCCATCTGTTATCAAGAGCTTCTTTGATGGTGAGGTTAAACATAGTGCAACTATAAAAAAGCTTGGGCATGTCATCTTTGAAAGGTCGATCTAGGCATATATAGCAGAAACTAGTTAGAGCACCATCTCCAATATGAAAACTAACATAACCATATTAGATTTGTTTCGCCAGCGAATCAACTGGAACATGCAACCCAAAACATGGTTTAGTATCATCCATCCACCATTGCCAAAGCCAACGAATACGTAGGGCGTTGCCATGACAATGCGGCCAACAACGACGAGGTTGGCCCTCTCACGTCGGTGCATCGGCCAACGACGGCGAGACGAGGTTGATCTTAGCGTGCCCTCTTCCAATGCCTAGATCAGGGTTAATTTAGTTTAGTTTAAATTTCTATTTAATATGTCTAAATTTAAATGAATTTTGGGTCATTTGGTTTTATTTGCGAGTGTTCATTTTTTTCCAGAAAAGATTACCGGGGCAACACTGGGCAACCCCCATTATACCGAACATGTGTCCGGAACCCTGTAGCAAATATGTTATCGGGGTTGCTAGACAAAATCTCGAGGCTGCCAATGGAGATAGTACTCAAAACAAGTCTTATGAAAGGAGACTACAATGCACACTTTCTAAATTTCGGAAAGAGAAAAGGCCTATGGTAGGATGGTTAGGAAGGTGGTTATACCCTCAGCCCACCAGAGTTCAAACCCCAGGTTTGATGTTGGTGTTTCTCATTTAGGCGGAATATTGTTCAGTGGGAGACGACGTTCCCGTCGACATCGAGACGCTAGTGGTGACTTCGTCAATCTCAAGACCTGATCGGTGCTCATAGGAAGAAAAAAAGAGAAAATAAAACAGAGCGTGAAATGGGCTTTCGAGTCATTCTCTGCACTCTACAGTTGTGTAGGTATCCGTCGTTGCCAGTTGCCACCGTGCCGCGTGACCCACGAGGAGACCGCGATGGAGCGATGGACGCCGGCTCAAACAATTTCCCGATAAACTTAATTACGCCCAAATTGTCCACGAGCTGGCTATAAAACCTGGTGCCAGCCGCCAGCTGTTGGCCGCATCCACCCTGCCACCAGCTCCTTAATTCCCTCCCCTTCTCCCTGCTCCAAGCCAGGAATTCGTCTGAAAATAACCAGCACCGTCTGCGCCATGGCGTCGGAGCACGTGATCGGGAAGCTCAGCGTCCGCGTGGTGCGGGGACACAACCTCGCCATCGCCGACCCGCTCACCCACACCAGCGACCCCTACGTCGTCCTCTCCTACGGCTCCCAGGTCGGCCACCAGTCCTTCCCAGCATTTCTTTCCTTTTTATTCGCATTGCTCGGATCGATCCTCCGCAATATTTGACGGAGGAGCCGTCTGTTGCCGCGCGCCGGTGAGCACGGCGTGGGAAAGCCTGAACTCCTTTTGTGCTCACGATATATTCGATAGAATAACACGCTTAGGAGTTAGGACCCGTGGATCGGCAAGCCATCTGTAGGTTCTCTGCCATAGTTTCTTTCAGATGATAGTTATACTGGACTGCTGGAGCGATGCCGATTCATTTATACCCTTATTGACAGGTTTTGAAGTGATTAATTTGAATCAGGCTGTAGTCCCGAGGTTGTTCATGAGATTGCAGGACTGAGGCATTAGGAGGCATTTAGGCCGTGCCTAGGCCATCTTATATTCTGCTCCATGTTAAACTGAACTGAGCAGCTGTACCAAATCCAGCGATAAGTTCACCTTGATATAAGGAACTGTTTTTGCTAACCAAAGAGGAACTGCGATGAGATGCCTGGTTGATGAACTGAAGAGCAGATTACAAATCCTAAAAAGTTTCACCCGTAAAGAACAAAACTGCGAATGTTATATATATCCTATTAATTAAGACTGCTCTACAGCAAATATGCAAAAGTTGCCTAAACCAACAAATATCATAACTTGCCCAATCAAACAATCGTGTAAAAAGTCAACGTGAATGGGTACAGAGTGGCACTTTGATGATTCATACACTAATATGTTAAGCATGGTATTTCTGTGGGTAACTCATAATATATATATATATATTTGGCTAACATGGCTTTGTTAAAATTGATCATGGACTGTAGTTTTTTTTTAGTTTCTTTGAGCTGGTCTTGCGTGTTATAAAGGACTTAGCCGCATGATTACCTGGACAAATCCTAACATAATGACTCAATAGTTTTGTAGGATGAGGTATCATGCTATTTTATTCTCTCGTGGAAATGCTTGTCTTTATTTTGTAGAGCGGTTGAATATTCTGAATTCTGAGCAGGGACTGCACACAAGTCTTGATGATGACAGATTTCAGTTCATTATTATGCACTCTTACAAATACAACCTGTAGTTTCTGGAGTTGACTTCATGCTTTCTGACATGGATACATGTTCAATTTTTCACCATTTCTATCAATTTTATTCTATATATGTGTCATTAAAGTTTTATTCTTCCTCATGGTGTAGAAGGAGAAGACTAGTGTTCAGAAGAAGAATGCCAATCCTCTATGGAATGAAGTACTGCTGCTCCCTGTAACAAATCCTACAAAGCCAGTGAAACTTGTAAGTTTCCTGTTTGAAATGTTTTATCAAGTGAGACCTACAGTATATGTGCATATGGAGCAAAGAAAAACTATTTGTGCATATATAAATATATATGTGTGTAATTTCTTCTTCATTAATGCATTAATATATACGACACCATTTACACCATGGGACCAAAGATGGTTGGTGAGGAAATGAACTGAGCACTTATGTTTCCAACTGGCAAAAAACATCATGCAGGAGGTTTTCGACGAGGACAAATTCACAGCCGATGACAGCATGGGAGTGGCTGAGTTCAACGTAACTGACATATATGATGCCGCAAAGCTGGATCTGAAGCATGCCCCTGACGGAACAAGGATCAAAACGATCTACCCAGTTGGCACAAACTACCTTGGTGGTGAGAGCCATGTCTCATGGAAGAATGGCAAGGTCGTCCAAGACTTGATTCTGAAGCTGAAGAACGTTGACAGTGGCTCTGTCGTGCTGCAGCTGGAGTGGGTTCACGTCCCTGGTGTTACCCTTTAAGCTGTTTCTGACAGAATGATGCTGCAACCTGGTTTTATGAAGCTACAGCTATATTGGTGCATGTTCCTGATGTCAAATTTGTAAACAGTGTTTGGATGTTGTCGTTTGCAGTGTATGAGGTGTGTGTGCGCTGTTGATTTCAGTGTGATGTGCTTACTCTATTTGTAGTACTTCCTGGTGTGGTTGTGAATTTGTGTTTGAAGTCAAACAAATAAGAAAGAACACCCTTTGTCGTCAACTGTTGCGAGGAGTAAATTAACAATCCATATCTTAGTTGGGGATTTGGGGTGGTCACTGGTATACATGTGGTTGTCAGAAGGGTTCTTAAGACCAGGATGACGATGGAGTAAGTGGGCAGCAGGTATCTGCAAGAGTTGATTGACAGATATCTGGTCAGCCTCGACGATAAAATTCCAGCTGAGGAAGTCGTCAATTGCAAAGTCAGTGCTCTTCTTCAACTTGAAGCACAGGAAGCAAGTTTCAAGGAATCCATAGCAGTGATGACGCCCCAAACTTGGTGAGCTCTCGGCGTCTGTCTCTATGGAACTACCGTGGAAGATATACTGCTCTACTCAATCCTATGCCCAAACTACGATCAATCTTTTGCAGTTTCGAGGAAGATGACACGGATACTGAATCTGAATGCAGTCAACAATGTCTCCCAACTTTCCCTTGTTGCAAGCTGCCATGCACTCCACCAAGCAAGGAGGAGATAATCAAAAAGCACATAAAACAGCTGCTACGAAAATTCCTCCGTGTCATCAACCTGGAAGGTCTCGAGACTGGCGAGAAGCTGCCATTGTTCGTGCAGTACCTTGGTATAGCATCATCTTGGTCCTTGCAGTACATCCCGCGATCAATTGGGCAGATCCGTAATCTAGAGACATTGGATCTACGGTCCACTGCAGTTAGCGAGCTCGCCAATGAGTTCTGGAAGATGAGTACACTACGGTATGTGATGGTTATGGTCTCTGTCTTACCGAAAAGGTCGGCAATTTGGAACTCCTAAAGACACTTGCAATTTTTGCAAGCATCATCCATCTTCAGACCCAGATGAGAAGAATGAATGGGTTAAACCTTGCAAGCATCATCCATCTTCAGACCTTGCAAATTTTGAAGCTACCCAGTGATATCTCTAGTCAAACCAAAATGATGAAAAGGCTTCCGCAGAAGAACCCCTGCTGTTCTCCGGTCACATCCCCATGATGAAATTGTTTAAAAGAACAAACAACATCAAAGCCTTTTTCCCAAGCAAGTTAGGATAGGCTAGATATGAAAACGAACGGAAACGTAAGGAAACCAAAACGAAAAGGAGAGAAAAGTAAACAAAAACGAGTGAACTAAGATTCTGGCACATGAATTGCTGATTTCCATGCAGTCCTATCAAGAGCCAAATCTCTAGGAAAATTTAAATCCCTCTAAGTCCCTCTTTACCGCCTCCGTCCATGTCAACTTTGGTCGCCCTCTGCCCCTCATAATATCCATGCACAAGCCATCATCTGTTGATCACTGGAACCTCTTCAGTGATTGGATCAAAGTTTGGAAGAGCAATTCTCCAACGGTTTTTTTAATATCTGCAATCTCATAATGTCTACTTAAGCAAAATAAAGTTCCAGGAAAACAAGGATCTTGAGCATTGCAACTTCTGAAGAAGAAAAAAAGATATCACTGTCCTACTGTAAAAAAACAAACTACTCGCCATGAACACCCACATAGGAAGAAAGTATGGAAGAGAGGCAGGCAGGCAATGTAAATCCAAGCTATTTACATGGCATGCAGAAAATCAGCCAACTCAGAAGGTGATTTGTTTTGCCCATGAAGGATAAACAAGGCTAATAAGCTATAAGACATTGGAAGAGCCATACTACTCTTCCATATATATATAGGTACATATAGCATAGAGAAATATGTGTTAGTGCTGTTGAGTAAAGATCTTGCCTAAGTAAAGTTGTGAAAACCAGTTTAGATATTATGATTACCCTTATGCACACACGGATGACACCAGAAAATCACCATACTTACAAGAGCCAACAGCAGCATGAGAAACCAAGCACACCTAAAACGCCCATGTTGCCTCCTAGTGACCATCTTTCTTGGTGACTGGGGTGGCATCCTGCTCTTCAGACTCAACCTAATAAGAAATGCTCCAGTAATGTGGAATAATAAGATAGAAATATATATATATCCTGCTTTAAAGAAACAAATAAACCACATAGAAATAAAATATGAAAAAGAGACGGGCAGGTCATGTAATCCAAGCTATTAACATGACCTGCACAAAATAAGTAACTCAGAAGGCAATCCCTTTTGCACATGAAGGATGAACAAAGTTAATTAGCTATAAGTCATTTGGAACAGAGTCATACCTCTTCCATATATCTCTACTATATAATATCGTTAGAGGTGGTGATGATGGTAGGTCATGGTAGAATCACCCCTAGAGTTGATACAAATTACGCACTATGCCACCTATAAGAAATAACAAGCGAAACGGTACGTATTTCAAGTGCCAATCGGAGCAAAGTTTCCTAACGTAGGAGTTGGTGTCCGTAACTCCCTCAATTCCCCGTTCACCAAATCAGGATATTTCCGTCGAGACCCCCTCCTTATCCATTCGCTCTCAAACAGTAACCCTTGAGGGTCGACCTCCGCCTCCCGTTGCCGCCCCTCTCCTTCCTTCCCTCCGGCGGGTTCTCTGGCCGGCGTGGAGATGGAGTAGGAGGTCGTGCTTACCCTGTACATAGTAGATCTAGTGTACATAGTTTGCTTGAGCTTTATGCTCGTACTTGGCTTTATGCCGTAGGCGATGAGGGTAGGACGGCGGATCGAGGCGGCCAGATCCGCCGCGTCGTCATCTTCTTCCTCTTAGCTGCATCTCTCTGGTGGCAGGAGGCGGTGCATGTGAAGCTGATGAAGGTGCGCATCCCTCTGAATAAGGTACGCAGAGGAAGTTCTGATCTGGGGCTTTCCAGCCAGCCCTGGTCTCGGCTTTTTCTTTATCTTCTGGTTGATTTGCTTCGGAGGTCGAAGCTCACGAAGAAGAGAGGAACTGGCGGCTTCCATAAGGCTGAATCCTTTGCTTTCTACTCCATCCACTTCGATCTGCCTCCTCTGCTTGGTGGCACAAGTACAGAGTTGATTGGCGGATTTTTGCATATCACGTGGTGGTGGGAAGCAAAGCTTTGTGGAGTTTTTGGTGAAGAAGAATTTGCACTGCTATGTCGCAGTGGGTGCGAGAAGAGGTGCAGGTTCTGCGGATCTGAAGCTCTACGGGGTTTGTATTGACTGCAGCAAGTGAAGATCATCAATCGCGGCGGATTTGCGTCGAGATTATCCTTGACCTAAGGGGTCGCTTTATTCTGCGGTATTGTGATTACCGCAGTGTTTTCAACCTCCAGGCCAGAGTGCCGATGCGGAGGCCCTCTCCCAGTTCCATGGTGGCGTGCATCGTCGTGCTGAAGCCAAGTGGTTTTGTCCCCGGCGGCGGCAATGGCGGTCACCGTGTAGAGCTGCTCGATGCGCACGGTGGAGAAGGACCAAATTGCGTTCCTATTTTTTCCTTTGAGGTCCTTTTTGAAAAAGCCAAGGGCTCGATTGTAATTTATTTTCTTGCTGAGGTCCTTGATGTAAATTGTAAACCCACCGCATAATGCAGTCGGGATCCTTCTGGATCCCACCCCTTGTTCAAAAAAAAAAAAAGGATATTTCCGTCAGTTTTTCTTCGAGTTGGTCTCAAGATCGATCGGTCGCATGGATCGAGCGCCTGCGTTCAGCGCGAAGGTGTGTAGCTATGCTTGGCCTATGGGCCTGTGGCTATAATTAGGCCCAACCGGCAAGTGGCAGTTCGATTTTTAATTTGACAAATACGGAGTACTAACCAGCCACATCATTACAAAGCTTATATATAGCGCACAATGGGCAGTGGGCAAAGCGCGAGCTACGATTACCATGAGGGACCATTTGGTTCTGTTGCTTTCCTTCCCTACCATAACAACACAAATCTAGCTAGCTATAAAAAAAACACATCTAGCTAGACTTATTTGTACCCGTTGCAACGCACGGGCATTTTTCTAGTATAGGTACAGAAAGTATGGAGAAGTGTGTGTTATTACCTTTGAGTAAAAGAACTTCTCTAAGTAAGGGAAATCTGTAAACCACTCTGGAAACTATGCTAAACCAAAATAATTGCGGTGATCACTATAACTTGCTGCCTCATGAACAAACATGTGAAGATCTTCCATCTCAGTACATGACGTTGCAGTCTACTATTATGTCCACTGTTGGCCAAAAACATGCAACATATCACGGACAATTACCTAACAGTTTTGTGCAGCTTCTGAAGCAAATAAAAGCTCTATGCAGTCATGCAGATCATCTCCAGTCAGACAGTCAGTTCCCTGAACTTGTGAGTCAAGATTTCATTAACATTGCTTGCAAACAAAAGCTGCGGTAATATCAGCACTTGACATGTACACTAATTAAATTCAAAAGATTAATTCATATCAGCAAGCCAGCAAGCGAAAACCATCACCATCGCTTGGGCAACAAAAACCACTAGCTCTGGACATGCCCTCATCATCTATACCTCTTGTGTGAGATGAATGTAGAGATTGGATCAAAACTGAGAGAGCAAACAATATAGAACTTTTAAAATGGAAAGACTAAACTACAATCTGCAATGCACTTTCAATCAACCTAAATAAAGGAGCACATGGCTGCAAGAAACTGGAGGTTCATTACAAGATAATTCATTCACCCACTTACACATGGCAACAACATAGGGAAGTTATTAAGATTACTTACAAAAGCCAACAACAGTACGAGAAAACAAGCACCATGTCACCAAACCAGCTACTACATAGTGGCATAATTCATCATAAGATCCCCGCCGCCTCCAAGTTGATGAAAGTGACTTCTTGCCCATAAGCAAATTGAACCATGCGTTGTCACTGCACCACATCACATGGGGTCGCCCTCTCTGCAAACATAGATTTTTCAGTGCGATCCCAGAAGGAGATGACAGGATACCATATAAATTGCCAATTAAGTCGGCATAATCATACTTAAGTGTGACATTTGAGTGTAGATAGCACTCAAATTTTGCTCAAGCACATACATTATGTAAATTGAAACATTAAATACTACTCTAGTTAAACATTCAATATTTCGTTTGTTCCATTGACCGTTATACTATTAGTAAGAGTTGTTCCCAAATCACTAAAGGAAGTAGATATATATACCTCATGGATCACAGAAACTCATGTACGGAAGCAAAGCACGGAAATTTTCTCTTTCCCATATCTTCTTCCACTCTAGTGACTTGAGACTAATCTCGTAGATGCCGTCCATGTTCACGAAAATGATATCACTGCCCTCCACAGATCCAATCAGTCCAGGTATGTGCTTGAGATCTTCAATGGGGAGAAGTTCTTTGAGATTGACGACTCTACGCTGAGTCCATGCCATGGTTCCATCGGAACCCATCTTCCTTGACCACAGATTGAGGGTTAAGCTGTCTAGGTGTGCAAACCCCAAACTGCCATCCTCCATCCCCATGAGGATAGCGTTATGGGCAATGTCTGCCTCCACGAGCGGCGCATCAATCAGTGATAAGCATTTAGAACGCAAGTCGTATTTTAGAATTCCAACACGACTATCATCATCGTCATCCACAAGCATGAAGTACAGTGAATTTTGGGTTAGGACAGGGGGCATTTGCTGGACGATTGCATCAAACCCAAGATGAAGACCAGGGCACGGCTGGCTCCACTGAGAGCGAGGCTTGCTCCACTCATCCGTCGGCAAGGACACATGCACATATGCTACAGAATCACCTTTGTTAATGTTCATGCCAACGACGACCATCCGGAAGGGCCCCTCATGACATGTGCGATGGTGGCAGCCCGGCACGGCGCAGAGCACCGCGGCGCCATGGCTGTGGTAGTCTTTGGGCATGCCCACCTCCCACCACTGGCCCGTCACAGGATCCAAAACGACGAGCTCCCTGGACGACACATCACTATTCTCGAGGCCGAGGACAGCGCGGCCATGGCGGCAGTCCCACGCATCGTATCCAGAGTACCTCCAGCCTTCACCTTCTTCTTTTTTGCGATTTGAGTACCCCAAGTAGTACGCATCTTCGTCTACGTCTTCGTCCTCGTCCTCGTCTTCGTCTTCGCAGGGAATGCACGCGACGAAATTCGTAGTGGAGACGAAGAGTGGGTCGAGTTCTTCGTCCACCCAGCCGGAGTACAGGGGGCCAGAATAAAAGAAGCCGAGCATGGAGGGAGCTCCGTGGAAGTCGCGATACCGATTGCGGAAGGCCGGGCCGGTGAGGAGGCCGAGCCAGTGCTTGCTGGCGAGGGAGACGCGCATGAGCCACGCGGGTTCGTCCGGCGGGAGGCGCATGAAGATATCCTCGAGGAGCTCGTTGGGCAGGGCCGGTGGCGGCGGCATAATGTCGGTGAAGTCGCGGCGGCGAGGGTTTCTGGGTGGGGAAAAGTTTGTGCGGGGATGAAGGAGTCAGGAGTGGCCAGTGTCATGTGTACTCCAGTCGTCCAGTGGCCGACAGGTCAGGCCCAGTGGAGAGGCGGTGTGGACTGGGCTGAATCAACTGAATGCCTGCAATCTGAATCCAATCAATTTCAACTGAAGATTTCCACACGAGCCAATCTCTTTGTTTTATTCTTAACTGCACAGTTTTCCAATATGAAATTTATCACTCACCTGCTCCAATCGGCTTCTTTGCTGGCAATGCTGCCAAGTATAAGAAGCACAATTTTATGTCATACGGAAGATCATCTAAGCATAGGGACAATTTCGTCCAAGAATACCAATAATCATTTGCGATAATTTCCACTAGACTGCCATGATTAACTTGTTTAGTTATAGTATTTCATTATATGTGACCAGGAGGTCGAGAGGGAGTGTTTAGGGCTGGTTACGTTTGTAACTTGGTCTATCAGTACCAATCAATATATGTACGAAAGTCAAAACAGACAAAATCCTGATGAAACTAGCCATTGAACACCAATGCAATCCTACATTGACATAATAAAGTCTTATGTTTCAAAGCATGAACTAATAAATATGTCATGCTATAGTTGTTTTGTATCTTCGTCTTGATCATCTCTGCTCTTAGATCTCCAACCGCATAAAACACTTGCTTGAAACACCGGGATATTTGTCTCGGTGGATCTCCTTAATGTGTTGTGAATCATTCTAAATCTCTGATTATGGCCTACGAGCATTGCTACTTGCTCGCTCTATCCATAAAAATCTGCACGAGATTGGCAAAAGGGGATCTACCCATTTCAAACATGTTCATATATAGCCTCAACAGCGTTGGAGTTGTAGATTAGTTCAAGTTTGCCATCCTCTAATATTGGTTTCGGACCAACGTTGGATCAAATTTGATTACACTCCTTATAATTAAAACAAATTGCTTTGCAATGGAACAACAGGAGCCAGGTCTGCATCACAGTTATGAGTAATGTTGCCTGAATGATAAGCGTCACTTGTCCGTCCAAGTGAAATCAAGGGGTATACGTAAATAAGATGAAATCTAGCTATGAGACATACTCTACACCTTACATAATGACCTAACAGTAGAGAAGGTATGGGTGATTTCAATTGTGCTTACCACCATGGGAGAAGACGACCACGACATACTCGTGCCGTAGACGAGGCGGCCGATAGGTAGCTCTTGGTCCAGCCATCGGAGATCTTGGTCCGTGTTGCTACCAGTGCCGTCGGCACTGCCACAGATTGTGTGTCGCGATCTAATCCCCACCGCCGTCTCCTTCGATGCCGAAAAATGGGATTTGCTCCTCCTGATCGAAGTGACTAAAGAGAGTGGGGAGACTAGATATCGGGCTATACCACTCCACCAATATTTCGTATCTCACCCTCTCCATCGCTGCATCCTCTCATACTCCCCCCGCGCGTTCTCCCTTGACCTAGCTCTGGAGAAACGGCTAAATCGAGCGTTTTCCTTGGGCTAACTTTTTAGGTGCGTTAAGTTACGTATGAGTTCAAACTAATCCGCGTGCGACCAACCAAACAAACCATTTTTACATCCATTAGGCATGTTTAGAGGCCTCGCGACCAACAAAACACGTGAGTCTTCCTCGCTCCCCACACCATGCCCGTGCAACGTGCTCTAGCGATGTGTGTGTGATCGTGTCATCAAGCAATTTGCATAACCACATTGTCCGAGGAGGGGTCTATGTGGTGTTGTCTAGGTGAAATCGCTGACGAGGTGTCCAAACGAGAAACGAGGCCCGTCAAAGCCCCGTCGCGAGCTGGGCGGCCAGTCCCCATTTCCAAAACGCACATGCCACTTGCCTTTAGGCCCATACGAGGATCCACGTCCTGCCGAGCGTCCAGGACTGCAATTCCAGATTGTGAGACAAAAACTGTCCAACCCGATAGCGATCTACTCCGTACATTTGTTCGCCCAAATGGAAATCGGCGTTCCAAATTTGCTGGTTCCAAGTTGATCGACGGAGCTAGCTTCCTGAAGATTATGCGACGCATGCCCAATATTATTTGCAAAAGAAATTCAGTATATAAGCTGTTTTTTTGTAGATGGAACACTAGATTCCATTAAACATCACGCCCAGCAAACTTGTTGGCCACCAAGACTCGTACATCGTCAGGCAGAGACTCAAACCAGTGTAGTCTGGAGTCAGGCCCGGTCCTGAGGGGGGGGGGGGGGGGCAGGAGGGGTGGCCGCCCCGGGCCCCCGAAATCAAGGGGCACCCAATTCCCAACTAGCTTAGGCAAATGCAGTGGCAGAACACAGTTGGGGCGCCATTGCTATAGATCGGGAGCTTTTCGCGTACTCCCTCCGATCCATATTAGTGGGCATAGCTTTGTCTAAATTCATATGTATCTAGTTAAGTATTTAGACTAGATACATGTGTATCTAGATAAAGTTGTGCCCACTAAGGCCTCCTTTGATTCATACGATTTTTGTAGGAAAAATGTAGGATTCCGGTTCCTATAGGAATTTGCACTGTTGATGCGTTTGATTCATAGGAAACCAAGCAAAGGAAATTTGAAGGAAATTTTCCTTTGCCACCAGATTCCTATGGAATACAAAGGAAATAAACAATCTGGTTAGACCTCATTTTTTCATTCCTTTGGAAGGAAAGAATCCTGTAGGTTTGCATTGGCAATCCTATCCTATTCCTATTCCTATTCCTTTTCCTACATTTTGGAATCATATGAATCAAAGAAGGCCTAATATGGATCGGAGGGAGTACTAGGATTCAGAGAGAGCACGACGAAGCGTTATGCTGTGGGGCTGGAACTTGGGCCTTTGCTCCTTCGTTTAGTCTGGGCTGTTTTATTTCGTTGGCTTGGGCTTTATCCCTTTCGTTAGCTAGATTGGTCTGGTTGATCTAAAAAGAAATGGGGTGAGCCCGGTGGTCTATACAAGGGCCAAATGACAGATCCAGTAAAGCAGTGCACTGTTCTTTTTTAACGCAGTGCACTAAAAGAAAGAACGCAGTGACTCAATATTCTTTTTTTTTTCATCACCCTTTGATTTTTTTTATCGCTGGCAAACACGGAACTGTGAGGACGTGGCAAAGGTACTGGTATAGTTTTTCATATGTTGTGTGTCATACTATGCGTTCGACTGGTCGATCCTCATACGGCAACGCTGAGAAGCGAGAAACCGAGTCACCGAGAGGAGATCCTACTGAGCCCAGAACAATCCCAACGAGAATGTTCGTCGCATATTCGTTGTGACACCCGGTAAAATTGACATTATCATAACATTATCGTTGACTTTGCATCTACTAATGTTAGAAGGAAATTTTAGTTAATTATATACAGATATCAACATTGCTTTGTAGGGGTTTACTGATAACACTTGACATCGCATATAAATTTTATTTTAATGATTAGGGCCCTGGTTCTGGTTTCGCCCCGGGCCCCGAATTGTCAGGACCGGCCCTGTCTGGAGTCCTGTCGTCTGGCCCCATATGCACCTAGGCAATGGGCTAAATTATTACATAGACTAGTTGAATGTCCATGCGTTGCCACGGGCTATGTAATTTTATGTTCTATCTAGACCTCCACATTATGCTTATATCTAACTTTATGTGGACTATATCATGAAATAAGAAAACAATTCAATTCCAAGAATAGGATGACATAGTAGCTCCGTACGGACATGGCATTGCGATGGATTCAGCGCAAGGGTGTTCCGTCTTGCCGCGAGTCTTGCATTGCGCTGAGCTAGAAGTGTCTGCTTTTTCTCAGGTGATATGTTGTGCCAATTTTCTCATCGACGAGCGTTCATCTCGTGTCTCTTCTTTGGTGATACGTTCCGCCTTGCCTGCCTTTTGCGAGCATTTCTCTCATCTATTGTTTTCTTTTGCCTGGCTACTCTTCTTTGGGTATTCATGTCCTCCCTTTTTTCGTCTGTTAAGTTATTTCGTCGTGCTCTGTCATGTTCCCGTCTTGCTTGATTTCTGCATTTTCTCATGTTTGCAATTGCGTCGTCTTCATGATCAATCGAGGTTGTCAAAATGAGTTGACATTTGTTTGGTGTGCCCTCACGCAGTGGAAGTGAGCAAGCAAGTTCAAGTTTTTCACCTTTGAAAAAAATTGTATTATTATAACACTAATACATGTTATAAAAGTTCATGAATCTATCTGGTCAATAATTAATGTAACTATATTCAGATGCGTGCGATGTTTAGAATGCACTGTTGTAGGAGGGTACCGTTGACAGTTTCACCAGGATTTGTTAGATGAGATGACGCGAGGGTACTATTTACTGAAATAGTTGAGTATGCGTGAGCTGGTACGTCATTGTAGTTATCTGCATATTGTTTTGCCTCGGACATCTGCATGAAAATGGTTACTCGGGGTGAAATAGAAAATTAAGCCCTATACCAATTTAAAATACCATGGGAAGGACGTACCTTCATTTAATAATTGTATAAATCACCACTTCAATATGCGTTTTTTTAGTACCAATTTATTAGAAGAGAGATATACCTGGCCTCTTTATATGTTGGTATCAGTTGACACAAACCACCGAGCAAGCTGGACTGATTCCGCTAGCTACGGTATGTCTCTGACCAAGCAGGTCTATCGATTCCCTCTGGTCCAACGTACTAAGCAAACTGAATTTAATTCTTGGCTAGCTGATCTACTGCGGCACCGGCGGACGTAATGCCAGCGATGTCAATCAGCAGAACAGCGGCACGCCGACCGAGTCTCGGTGATACGGTGGGATTCTGGCAAGGTCGACGCAAGGACGAGATTATGACGGGCGGCGTTTCTTGAGTTTGGCAGAACATCAAGCTGGCGGCAGAACGTCAATGCTTGGCGAGGTCGCAGAACACGACGGTGGAGTCGGCGCTGGTTCACATTATATAGCGAAGCATAATCAAGAGTTTTTGTAGGAGTAGGATTAGAGGCAAGGGCCCCAAGGCACGCTGTAGGAGTTCTTGTAGGAGTAGGATTGGCAGGGTGGGAGTATGGCCTATCTTGCATTAGGCAGAAAGGAGGGAGCACGGGCAGGCTGCACGATCAGGCTGTAGGTGGGCACGCTCACGGCTGCCCACCAACTTGCCGCCTGTGCCCATATAATTTAATGGGGCTTCCGTGATGTGTCCAGTTCTAATCGACATACCAAGTGGGCTACCATATGTCCCATTTGAACCCACCAAATTCTCTGTACACGGGAAAAGGTAAAGGACCTGGCGTTGAACTGATCGATCATGGCTCGCGTTCTACTTCAAGAGCAGCGGCACGAGTGCACGACGAGCACCAGGAGCCTTCGTATCTGAATCCGACGGCCGCGAGGCAGGTCCAGGAGGCAGGAGTCCATCGTCTCCAAGCCCGCGGAGGGCGAGAAGCAGGCCGCGGATGGCTCGTCGGACACCCTTGCCGTCGCGCGCCCCGTCGGCCGGGCTGCGCCGCCATCAGCGTTCAGCGTCGGCCTGCTGGAAGTAGGAAAGCGTGAATGGGTCGGCGGCCAAGGACGAGCACGATAAGGTGAAAAGCACGGCGAACACGCGCTTGGGCATGGGCCTCCGTTGCAGCTAGTGCAGGACTCTCACCAGCTCGTTCGTTTTTCGAGACAAATACACAAATGGCTAGTGCAGGAATCCAGGCAACGCGTGGCACGACCCACGAACGCAGTACGCGCTGCCGCAGTACGCCGCCGTCCTCCACCGGCCGGCCGGGACGATGAGCGTCCGCGTGATGGCGGTGGCCAAGTCCGTCCTCGCCGAGCTCTGCCGGCTCGCACGGGACAGAGTGTCCGACAGCAACGACGTCGGCCCCGGTTGGTACCTCATGGTCTTCTCCGGCCCGTTTGGGAAAACAATTATGGAAACAGTTGTAACTTAAAACGGATGCGTACGAGAGTATGATTTGTCGTTTTTTTTTTCCTTTCCTTGCGTAAGCTGAACTGGATATTGGAGTGCGGAGGACGTACCACCCGACGTACCGCCCGTACGTACCATCACGGCAGCTACAAATATTATAGTATAGATAGATAGATAGATAGATAGATCAATATATAAAAGGGGGAAAGATTCACCCCCCAAAACGACCTTCCACGTCGCCTCTTAACCACAGCCGTTCGATCCTGCCGATCCGACGGTCAAAAAACAACCACATCCACTCCCTAGCGCGCGCTACAGTGCCAGATGAATTTCTACCAATCGGATGGCGCCACGTCACCCGGCGCGCAACCGGTCACCTGGTTCCCAGCCGGTCGCCCACCGTCACCGTCCATTTTTCCAATAACGCCCCTCGCAAAGACAAAAAATGCTCCGCAGCCCCCAACTCCCAACGTAGACGGACCTAACTGCAAATTTTAGAAACTCCAGATACCTAACTGAAAAACCACCGCTCCACTCTCCCTCTCTCTTTCTCTCTCCCGTGCGATCCTGGGGTGGCCGCCGCCGCCGACGCGCCGCGACGGCGTTCCGCTGCTCCCCGGTCGAATCCAACACCACCACCGGAACCGCGTCGTCATTCTTTTTCTCCTCGCATAGTATTGCGTGCTGGGAAGCCGTCAATCCAGCGGATCGACTGCTTCTTCCCGAGTTCCGGCCGCCGCCTTCTGAGCTCGCTCCGGTCAATCTCGACCTCCTCCGGCCTGCCTGACCATGCCGTTACGCTCCTCGTGAGCTCGTGCTTCTCCTCGACCTCTTCCTCCTCTCACTCTCGCTCTAATTCCAGCTCCCTATGCAGACGGTCGCCGCCCGCCGCTAAACTCACCGCCGGCTCCTCTCCGGCGACCACAAAGGAGCGGCGCCGCCTGTACGAGGTCACGCGCATCGCCCCGCGTCCAGCGCGCCCGCGCGTGAGCGCGCGCGTGCCCCCTCTTCGCTCCAAATCGACGGGATCGTGCTGCACAGGAGAAGAATCTCCATTGACGATGTCAGCAAATGATGTCATCATGGGTCCACACGTCAGATTTTTTTTAATAACCATTTCCAATATTTGTTAAATCTCTGATAGTGAATCTGGTTATCAAAATTTAAATCTTTTCTAAAAATTCAGAATTCGAATTGAACTTCGAAAATTCATAACTAAATAAACCTTTCTAACACATGAAAATATGTTTAATACATAAAAAAAATAAAAAAATGCCTACTTGCATCAAATTCATACATGTTCAACAAATTTCTACCATGTTTAATTAGGAGAACAAGATAATCTTTTCATACGAACATATTTTAACATCACGGGATGGATGCATGGCAGTTTAGCTGAATTTTCTTTATTAATTTACGAAGTCCACAATCAGCATGTCACACATACATGCTATCGATTTCTCACAGATCATAAGAGTTACATTCAAAAATATTACCCAGACAATATTGGAATTCTCAATTTGATTTATGCTTCATGACAAAGTGATAACCCACTAGCATAATCAAAAAGAGAGATGAAGTCACTACCATAATCAAAAAGAGAGATGAAGTGTATTATGTACATATATATGGTGGTTCGTAAATCGGTCATTACGGAGAACTACAATATTAATATATAAGTACGGTACCAATGTAACAGGTTATTATGGGAAGAATCCATTAAAAATGATTTATTTTTCCTTTATAAACCTCAAAGGACAACTTTATTTGGGTCTAAGATTATAAATATATATGTCCTTATGACTGGTGAGTTCATATGTAGTTTTGATAATTTTACCAAATACATATTAGTGCTGGCTATTGTGTTCCAACATTCAAATATTTATGTTTCGTGTCATTGCAATCAAAAAATTTATTATTCTGTTTTTTTATCATTTATATCTAAAAACCACTCTAAGGTACTGGGTATTATGATGAGGCTGCCAAAAAGTAAATTTCAATAACCGGGTGCGATATGGGTGCTGCAATGGAATTTTAAGTATTACCGGTGTGATGACATGCAACACATTAATGATTTTTTGTTGAAACTATGTGTCACCCAAGTCTTTTTTTTAACTAGGTGCCATCCAAATCGGTGTAGTCATCGTTACATCACACAAAAAACTATGTGTTAGTGAGAGATTAGAACACATAGACTAAAGTGTGGGTATAGCAGGAAGGGAGTATCAAATAGCATCAATTAAATTTCAAAAAGACAACATTATAGAATATGTGATATGTTATCTTTTAAAATTTCATAACTCACCACAAATCAAAATGATTCAAGATAAATTTCAATTTTTATCTAACAATATATTTACTATGTTTGTTGAATCCAAGATTTAGATTTTGATGTTTAAAAATCTTTGAAACAATAAAGTTATTTTGGAAACACAACAATCTGAAGAATTTTCAGCCGCAAGCTTTCTTTGCATTTTACTAATTTTGCAGCCTGCACAATTTTAAAATGTGAAATTTCCAACTTTCAATTTTACCACGCGTACACGGCACATACATTTGAATATTTTAAAATTTTAAATGCCTTTCAAATCTAACCATTTTATAAACGTGAAAAGAATTCAAATCTGAATAACTTCTCAAACTGAATAATTTCCGAAATCTGAACAATTTTTAAACGTAAACTTTCTTCGCATTCCAGCAATTTTCAAATCTTCACAACTTTTAAATGTCGACATTTTCAAATTTAAATTTCACTAAACACGCGCGGTATTTGCCGCGCTAAGTTCCCTAGTACGTGTGTATATATGGTAGGGTCGATTTCTATGCGTTATTAGAATTCAGACTCCAAAAAAATCGTTAAAACGCGAACTCCAGAGCCTCCCGCGTTCAGCCTTTCGAATATGGGCCGAACTACCAGATTGGGCTCCCACCGGGCCACATAGCAACCCCGAACCGTCCTCCTCCTCGTCCCCACCGCAGCGGCGGCGCACGTGCGCCCGTGCCGACGCCTGCCCCCTGCCGGCCCTCCGCGCCTCTGCCACTCTACCGACGCGAGAACGCAGTACCTATGCCCCGGCCAGCTTCCTGGACGTCTGCTTCCCCCTCCTCCCCCACCCCGCAACAGAGCCACCCGACCGGTGCAGTGCACGGCCGCCGGCCGAGCTCCATCCGTCCTTCGAGTTCGACAATTCGGGAAAAACGGAAACGGCGCCGTTCTGTCACCGTCGCACAGGAGCATAAGCAGTGAAACACCACCGTGAGTGCTTCAATTTTGATCTCTGTTTTTGTTTTCCCCAACTAAGATTGTGTCGTGTCCCCGTCTGCTACTCTAACAGAGGTGACCGACACGGTGGATCCAGGCTGAGGTAATCGTGGACTAGGTCAGTTGGGTGAGTTGGCGTGAGTTGTACCGGCCCCACCTGTCGGTGGGTGACCATGCTGTGTGCGTGTGTGCTGGGGTATATAACCAGCTGTATCCGTGGAACTGATTATGATTGAAATAGAATTACTCTGAACCTCTCATCCTGTCTCTGCTTCTCATCCCCTTTCTCTGGTTCGAGTTCTCTGATTCCCCAGCTTTTCGATCGACGATTGTGAGGTTCCTCTCGGGTCTTCACAATTTGGTATCAAGAGCCTGGCCGCTGTCGCACTCGATTCCTCGAATTCGATCTGTAACATCCACTGCAAAAGGTGTTGTTCGACCTCGGTTGAGCGGCGCAAAATCCTGCGCAGGGTTAGATCGGATTAGAGAGAGCTGCAACGGCGCCGTCCAAACCTTCGGCCGCTACCCGTCAAATCCTCGGTGCGATGGGCGAGAACACCGAGCAGATCCAGACCCGTCTCACAGAGTTGCTCACTCGTTTCGAGTCCATGGCGGCGGACGTCGCAAACATCGGGAAGCAGTTAGTGACGACGCAGGAGAGCGTGGACGAGGTCCGCTTGAAGCAGGTGGAACTCACGCGTTCGGAGAAGCAGCGGGCCTCGATACCACCTGAACCGGATGGGGAGCAGCACGGAGGGGGCTCCTCCATCACCGAACCGGCTCGTCTGACGAACAACGGCGCGCCACTCATGAATACTCCAGTGGTGGGTGCGCCGAATCGTGGGGTGGAGCACTTGGATCGGGCGCATCTCGGCGAGAATCGACGGGAGTTTCACACGGCTCCGTCGTCACCGAGGGAATTTTTCAACAAACCTCCGAAGCATGATTTTCCCAGGTTCGATGGCTCAAACCCACACATGTGGTTCGATCTCTGCCATACTTACTTCGAGATGTATTCAGTTCATTCCTCCCAGTGGTTATCTGTGGCGTCACTATACTTGACTGGGCATGCTGCGCTCTGGTGGCAAGCATACAAGCGCACACATGTGGTAACGAATTGGGCACAGTTATGCACCGCAATAGCTTCAGAGTTTGGGCAGGATGAATATGACATGCAGATGTCCAAATTATTGCAGTTGAAGCAGAATGGAACTGTTGCTGAGTATAGGGTGCTTTTTGAGGCCACAATGTATCAGTTGTTATCTCTGGATCCAACACTGAACACCAAATTTTTTGTATCCCAGTTCGTGTTGGGTCTCAAGGATGAATTGCGTACGGCAGTTCGATTGCAATCACCCAGTAGTGTGACTAGAGCAGTGTCCTTAGCAAGAATTCAGGAAGAGGAATTGGAGTTGCATCGACCTAAACAGAGAACATTTGGCTCTGTGAGACCTGTCACTAGTACTGCTGGGGGCAATGGGGTAGTGGCTGCAACAGTCACGGCTAACAAAAGGACTGGCACTGATGATTATGCACGGGAACGTCAACTTCGCGATTTCCGTCGAGCAAACGTCTTGTGTTTCCGTTGCGGGGATAAATTCAGCAAGGAACATCAGTGTAAGAAACCATTGCAACTGCTCACTATTCAATTAGGTGAATGTGGGGAAATTTTCACAGAGGATACAGTTCAAGCACTCGAGTTGCTAGCTGAACCTCCACCAGGCCCTGCGGATGTGCAGTGTTGTCATTTATCCTTGCAAGCCGTCTCGGGAGGAGAAGCACCTGAAACTATTCGTATTCAGGCTAAGGTGGGAAACCAGAACATGGTGATGTTGATTGATTCTGGTAGTAGCCATAGTTTCATTAACAAGGAGTTTGCAAGGCTGACTAAATGTACTGTCATACCTGCTCCAGCAGCTCAAGTGAAACTAGCTGATGGTAGCATGATGATTTGTGATACACAAGTGTCTCAGCTGGAATGGCTGTCACAAGGCTATACGTTTGTGTCAGATATGCGAGTACTGGAGTTGGGTGGCTATGACGCAGTGTTGGGCATGGATTGGTTACAGCAACACAGTCCAATGACGGTTGATTGGATTAACAAAACAATGAGCATACCTCATAAGGGAGCTGCAGCATTATTGAAGGGAATTCAGTCTGGTCCGGCAACTACTGCTGTTTTGCAGGCTATCAGTGTTGAGCAGCTTCGCAAAGCTTATGCTGGAAATGATATTTGGGCCCTAGCTGTCCTGGATTTCTCTGTTGTTGATACAAAAACTGGTTCCGATACAGTGTTGCCAGGGGAGTTAACTGACTTGTTGACTGAATTCCAAGATGTATTCGCTGTACCAAGCACACTGCCTCCCCATCGTGTGTATGATCATGCAATTACACTGGAGAAAGATGCTCCACCAATTAACTGTAGGCCATACCGCTATTCACCTTTTCAGAAGGATGAAATCGAGCGTCAAGTTGCTGAAATGATCAAGTCAGGTGTGGTAACTCCTAGCATGAGTCCTTATGCCTCACCAGTACTGTTGGTCAAGAAGAAAGATGGCGAATGGCGGTTTTGTGTTGATTACCGCCGTCTCAACACCAACACAATCAAAAACAAATTTCCCCTGCCTGTGGTGGATGAGTTACTGGATGAACTAGCTGGCGCTAAATTTTTCTCCAAACTTGATCTGCGAGCCGGGTATCATCAGATACGCATGCGTGAAGAGGATGAGGAAAAAACGGCGTTCAAAACACACTTTGGTCATTTTCAGTTTCGTGTGATGCCTTTTGGCTTGACCAACGCCCCGGCTACCTTTCAGTGTCTAATGAACTCTATCTTCACTGAACAGATTCGCAAATTCGTGATTGTGTTCCTCGATGACATTTTGATCTATAGCAAGAATTGGGAAGATCATCTGAAGCATCTACGTCTAGTGTTGCATACACTACGACAGCATCAGTTATTTGCTAAAATGTCCAAGTGTTCTTTTGCTCAGGAAAGTATATCATATTTGGGCCACATCATTTCTAGTAACGGAGTGGCCACAGATGAGGAAAAAATTCAAGCTATGGTGAAATGGCCTACACCAACTAATGTCACTGAGTTGCGTGGCATCCTGGGGTACACGGGGTACTATCGGAAATTTGTGGCCAACTATGGGTTGATAGCCAAACCACTCACATCCTTGCTTACCAAGAAAGGATTCTGTTGGACTAAGGAGGCTGATGATGCTTTGGCCAAACTCAAACAGGCTATGATATCAACCCCAGTTTTGGCTCTGCCCGATTACACCAAGCCCTTCACGGTGGAAACAGATGCCTCTGACACGGGTGTGGGAGCTGTTCTATCTCAGAATGGACACCCTATTGCATTCCTGAGCAAAGCACTGGGTGTGAATAACAAGAGGTTATCGACATACGAAAAGGAATTCATTGCTGTCATGATGGCCGTGGATAAATGGCGTCAGTACTTGCAACGAGGACCTTTCACTATTCTGACAGATCACAAGAGTCTAGTGAATCTGCAGGAACAATATTTGACCACTGATTTGCAGCGTAAAGCAATGGCTAAAATGGTGGGACTCCAGTTCCAGATCAAATACAAAAAGGGATCTGAAAATGGTGCTGCGGATGCTCTGTCTCGAGTAGCTCATCTCATGACAGTCTCGTTGTCTTCTTGTCAACCGGCTTGGGTTCAGGAAGTACAAAATTCTTACACCACTGATGCTCATGCTCAAACCTTACTGGCTCAGTTAGCTATTGCAAGTCCTGATGAGAAAGGTTATTCCCTGGAGCATGGTTTGATAAAATACAAGGGACGTTTGTGGATAGGTAACAACTCTGCCCTACAAACCAAGTTGATTAGTGCAATGCATTCTAGTGCGGTGGGTGGTCACTCGGGCATTCGCGCTACATACCAGCGTGTGAAACAACAGTACTCCTGGTCTGGTATGAAACAACAAGTGGATGAATGGGTGAAACAATGTTTAGTGTGCCAACAGGCTAAACATGAAAATACTTCTCCAGCTGGTCTTCTTCAACCATTACCCATTCCTACTCGTCCTTGGTCAGATGTTACCATGGATTTCATTGATGGTCTCCCAAAATCTGAGGGTTATGAGGTCATCTTGGTAGTGGTGGATCGCCTGACTAAATACAGTCACTTTATTCCTCTTCGTCATCCTTATACAGCTCTTCAGGTTGCCAATGCTTTTCTGGATAATGTGGTGAAGTTGCATGGTGTACCTGCAACCATTGTTTCGGATCGTGATCGAGTGTTCACCAGTAAATTCTGGCGACAGTTGTTCAAAGCAATTGGTACTAAATTATGTTACTCCACTGCTTACCACCCTCAGACTGATGGGCAATCGGAGCGAGTGAACCAGTGTTTGGAGCAGTACTTGAGATGCTCGACTCATGACAGTCCCAAGCTTTGGCGTAAGTGGTTATCCATGGCAGAATTCTGGTATAACTCCTCCTTTCATACATCCTTGGGTTGTTCTCCCTTCAAGGCTTTATATGGAGTGGAACCAAATTTTGGGGCACTACCGAATGTGGGTGAAGCTGAGGGCATGGATGTCGCAGCTATGGCTGAGGAAAGGCAGGCTCATTTAGACCTTCTCCGTGATCATTTGCTAAGAGCTCAAACCCGTATGAAAAATCAAGCAGACAAGCATCGGGTGGATCGTCAGTTTCAAGTGGGAGATCAGGTTCTTCTCAAACTGCAACCACATGTTCAGTCATCTGTTGTGCAACGACCATCGGCAAAAATGGCGCTGAAATTCTATGGACCTTATGAAGTATTGACTCGAGTTGGCATTGCTGCATATCGGTTGAAGCTACCACCAGAGAGTAAAATCCATAATGTTTTTCACATTTCTCAACTTAAGCCTTTTACTGCTAGTTATGCTCCAGTTTTCTCTGATCTTCCAGTTACTATTGATTTGTCCTCGGGGGAATTTGTTCCTGAAGAAATTCTGGAGCGCCGTATGGTAAAGAAAGGGAATTCTGCTATACCTCAGATCAGGGTTCGTTGGTCATCGCTGGGTCCTGAGTGTGCAACATGGGAAGACTACTATGTGCTGCGACAACGTTTCCCTGGGGCTGCAATTTGGGGTGAAGCTCAGTCTCGTGGGGGGGAAAGTGTCGTGTCCCCGTCTGCTACTCTAACAGAGGTGACCGACACGGTGGATCCAGGCTGAGGTAATCGTGGACTAGGTCAGTTGGGTGAGTTGGCGTGAGTTGTACCGGCCCCACCTGTCGGTGGGTGACCATGCTGTGTGCGTGTGTGCTGGGGTATATAACCAGCTGTATCCGTGGAACTGATTATGATTGAAATAGAATTACTCTGAACCTCTCATCCTGTCTCTGCTTCTCATCCCCTTTCTCTGGTTCGAGTTCTCTGATTCCCCAGCTTTTCGATCGACGATTGTGAGGTTCCTCTCGGGTCTTCACAGATTGCTGGATAGTTTAACTAGCCAGTTTTGTCATTTGTAGGTCTGAATAATGAAGAACATGTAGAAATAAGAAAAGGTTAGTTCTTGATAGAGCTTCAAGTAAATCGAAAATAACTTCAACCTCAACGCCAACGCGAACGCCGACATCTATTCAGGTTGAACTTGCATGTGTTATATTTGTTTGCCTAATGTTTTTTTTTCCGTGACTTCGCATACCCAATACGAAATTCCTGGCTCCGCCACTAGCTGCTAGCCTGCTACTGCTTCGTTTTGCCATCAGCTTCCAATCCAATTCCAAATTAATTCTGGCCACCCCGACTCGGACGCCGATCAAGGTTTGCAAAAAAAATTCTACTAGCTTTGTCTTGACATGTTTAAAGTTCAATTCATGTACTATTTGAATTCTTTCATATTACTTACGTTTTGGTTTATAAAACATAAAAATCATGTCTTCTGGAGACTTTGACTAGTAGCAGCGGCTGAATCTTACATTAAATTGTTGCTATGTGATGTGAATTTTTTAAATTTTAGGGCCCCATTTCACGTTTTGCATAGGGACCCGGATTTCTGGAGACGGCCGAGAAACGGTGCATTAAAGAAGAGTGAGTCCAATGCCGGGCACATACACGACCTGTTTGATTTGAGACAACTAATACAAACGGTTGGATCCGTTGCCGATGTATCTCCCGTATCAGCGAGAGAAAGTAGCCGGGAACCAACTTTCAGTGAAAATTACGAAAAAACCATGTTTAAAATTTCTAAAAAATTCTCAAAAAAATGCATTACGTTGGGAAGGTAGAGTTTTCACTGAAAGATACTTTTAAACAAAGTCAGCAAGTCTACCTTTCCAACGTAATGCATTTTTGTTGAGAATTTTTTAAAACTTTTAAACATGATTTTTTCGCCGTTTTCGCTGAAAGTTAGTTTCCACCTTATATTCTCTCAATCAGTGACATGATGATAGCGACGGGCGCTAGGTCCGTTTCAGATATGGGTTTCCACCCGTGTCCAAGTTGACATTCTCTACCAGTGGAAGCTCTTCCTTTACCTCATAGTCTGATACCCCTCAAATCGTTCAGGACAACAATTGATGATAAGATCGGTGGTTCATCAATCACCAGTAATTTGTGGTAGAAAATCATTCAACAACGAGGTGCGGATGCACACTAGTACATGACATACACCAATTGTATAGCTATTTATTTATAATACATATTGTTAGCACGCATACAAGCAATAAATATCATTCGGTGTAGTGATCATTATTCATCGTCTTCTGCCCATATAGTTGGTTTGATCCTATTATAATGGTTTCATCATCTTAACCTTTGAGCTGCTCCATAATTTCAGGCTTACCTATGATCTCACTTTAGTTTCTTCGGAAGCGATAATCATATTCAAATCTAGGAGGACGGGTATCTTCGATTCACTTCAACTTTCCTCGGTTCTACCGAGTAAACTGTTAGACTTCTAAGTATATGACATCCACAAGGAGAGAAGACAAGACAAGTTATTCACTGTCTTCCAGCTGCCCGATCAATCCTTGGAGTTCGTTTGATCTTCTTATAAACTTTTTCATCCTCACCTCTAAGCTTCTCTATAATTTCAGGCTTACCGACGATCTCGATTTCCAGCTCCTCAGAGTAGATCATGATATCCAAATCTTCCAGCTTTGGAAGCGCCAATTCACATATTTCCACTCTCTTCAGCTCTACCAAGTCAACTGTTAGTCTCCTCAGACTATGAAATCCATTGGGAGAAAAAATAAGTTCTTCATCCTTGTATGAGTAAACATCCAAAGTGAGATTGGCAAGGAAGGGAAGCTCAGCCAACTTATTGATGAAGTCCTGCGACACCATTGTTTTCTCCAGTGACAGAAGAAGCAGATTAGGGAGGCATGATTTGATTTCCAGTGGTACAGATGACATGTCAAGCTTCCCATCGAGTTCCAAAATCTCAAGTCGACGAAGGGAGGAGCTTGCGAACACAATTGACGGAACAACATCCCCATGTATTGTCAATGTCACGAGGTACTTGAGTTTTCTTAAAGCACGAGACAGAGCCTTTAGATGATCCTCGGAAAGTTTCCAGATGAACAAAGAATGGAGATATATCATCTTTGCAAGTGTGTTGCTATCCCAACCAAACTCATCAGGTTTGATTGTATCAAGGGTCTGTAGGTGCCTCAGATCCCCAACCTTTTTAGGCAAGATAAGGTCATGACCAAACACATGCCTTAGTGTTTTAATCTTCCAAAATGATTCTGGTAGCTTCTCAACGGAGGTGTCCCGGACATCAAGCGTCTGGAGACTAGTTAGCCTCCCGATTGTTGACGGTATCTCTCTCAAAGAACATGACGTAACTCCGAGGTACTGCAGGTGCACGGCATCACCAATTTCATCTGGCAACTTGTCACCAATCTCCAAGCCTTGTAAGTTAATAACACGGAGGAACTCAGATACCTGAAGGAGCTGTCGTATATAAGAACTCGTGTGCTCCTTAGACTTGACTTGGTGCCTCGAGCAATGTGCACATGTTGAAAGTTGCTGAGCATCGGTATCCTCTTCTTCACTGCTTTCATCTCCCTGGTTGATTTCTTCTTTTTCAAAGTTAGACAATATGGACCGTAGCTTAGGCATAGGATTGGCTAGTGCAGCATATTTATCCATGCGATTTTGTAGAGATAAGCGACGTGCAGTTGTCAAAGCAGGGATGTCGTCGCCACTATGGATCTCAACAAAATTTGCCTCTTGTGCTTCAAGCTGCAAGAACGCATGAACTTTACTTTGGATGGTCACAAGCTCCTCTCCAGGACTATTCTCATCCATAGGCTCAAGGTTAATCAAATTCCTGGCAATCAACTCTTTCAAGTAACGGTACCCAACCTTTTCCATTGTCATCCCCTCCTTTGGTCTTAGGAAGCCCTCTGCCATCCACATGCACACCACATCCTGTGCCTCAATCAACATGTTCGTTGGCAATGCAGCAAAGTACAAAAAGCAGGACTTTAGGTCATATGGAAGATCATCAAAGCACATGGACAGTATGCTATCAAGCCGTTTTGATTGCTTGGACTTAAGATGCTCAAATACAACTTTCCACTCAACTGGGAACTCCTTTGTTTGCACAAGACCTGACAAAAGAACAATGGCTAGTGGCAATCCCTCTGTGATGCCAAAAATATCTTGCTGGTAATCCTTTTCAATACCATCATGCACATCTATGTTGTACTTTGGGCTACTTTCTTCTCTCAGTACTCTCCTTTGGAATAGTTTGTGGTAGCATTTTTATCAAAACGATCAAGAGTAAGAACAGTATGAGAATAACTTCCGGGTGGTGCTTCTGGCCTTTCTTTTGACATCCTCACTACTCTGCTACCTGCTCTGTCAACAGGGAGGGCAGCTAGAATATGTTTCCATTCAGTAGTATTCACCTCACCATCTATCACCACCAAGTATGTCTTATCTTTTAGATTCTCTTGGAGATTCTTAATGACTTCCCTTTCAGGACATGTAAAGTCCTCTTCAGTAAGATCCCTTAGGATTAGTTGCAGGATATTGGATGCACTTGAATAAGGTGGGAAAGTAGCCAAAGCCTTGGCAGCGAAGTGGTTCTTTATAGCCAGACTTTCATAGACATCTCTTACAAAAGTTGACTTCCCAACGCCACTTTGCCCAATCACAGATATCACAACTGGACGAGCTGTGTCATTGCGAAGTGCATCGTCAAAATCTTTGCGCTTCTCCTCACGCCGCACAAGAGGTGGCTGCAGCAAATTATCTCTGCATGCAATTTTTTCAGGAGTTATTAGATAGAAAATGCAGAAGTTTTTTCATGCCATGCAGTGTTAAAGCTTCAATCTTTTCCAATGCATATATAAAGGACAAAAGCAGTGTGAATTAGCCTAGAAGCATGAAAGCAACAAGATGTTCTGATTTTCTTTGTAGTCGACACGTACGCTTCTGCATTTTACACTATATCGTGTCCAGAGTTCTCATTCTTCCAAATATAGTTTCCAGAGTGATCTAGTGAACCCATGAATCCAGGTCCAATTTCTCATATAAAAAACACCTTTTACTTCAGTTTGCTAGAATTTGAAATTCCGCCCATTAATTATTCTTAAAATACAAAAACACTTTCTTATTTTTTTTTGTAGTTGTCTAATCTATACTTATTATAAAGAAAAACCCTCACTAAGGGGTCATTTAAGTTGTCTATCTTGACATGCAAGCTATCCACATCACCTACTTATTCAGCCAATCAATTGTCCATGTCATCCCCACTATCATTTAATAATGATTGTATATATTTAGATGTAACATATCCACATCATCAAAGTTTTAAGCCATGCAATTGTCCATGTCACCAATTTTTGTGAACATAGCATACCTCTTATTCATTCATAATCAAAATTACATCATCAACCAAAAGAGGTACTATGTTTGGCGTGGATTGCTGTCAAATACACAACCATTTCACGTCAATTAAATTTAGCCTCTCAACTACAATTGAATCTCTCATACTTTTGTCGACAACTTCTTTTTTTAAACGGGATTTTGTTGTCAACTTCATATTTCATGTGTCTCATAACTTTATTTACATATTAAAGTTACTAAAGAGATTCACGCCGCAACGCGTGGGTATTATACTAGTTACTATTCTTTCACTGCCATTGTAACTGACACCTGGTTTGGTGGAGTGGAGGCAGCATAACGCCTTTTTTATCCTTTACAGGTTGTTTGAAGGAGCATACCGCTACATATCATTTCTTGTGGTCACCTTGTGGGGAAATAAAGGCCAGTTACTACAACACTATGTATGCACTTGGAGTCCCAAAGAGTTGGTAATTGCCATTGTTGTGCCATCGTGCACCTTTTTTGTGGCCCGGTTGCCGGGGAAGGTATTGCTAGTATCTACTCTCTCAGATTTTTGCTGTTGTTTTAGTTGTCTTACTTTTGGTAGATATCTTCCATAAACAAAAAATGATAAAAAGAAGTATTCTACTTCTAGTGATGTTGCTTTGTGTGTGGAGGTTGGGATCCTGACTTTTAAATAATTTAGTGGAGAAACATTGAAATATGCTTGGCTTAGGATTAATGGCATGCTGATCTCTTGTTAAGTATACCAAGGTTACCTCGCTAAGAAATTTATTTGTATGAATAGCTGGTTTAGAAGTATGCTATATGTATGTCTCGGTTCGTGGTAGCTTATTAGCGTTTGTCCTAATAATGCTTCCAATATTCTGAAAATAGTTTCGGAACTTCTCAAAGGGTAAGAAAGAGAACGAGATGAAACATCTTAAAATAATTTTACAAAGTTGTGGAGATAAAAATGATGTTGTCCTGCATGATCTTCCAAGAAAAAAGAGCATAGATGTTGTCAGTTCTTCCTTGTAAACTTATTTCTTTGGAAACCCTTATTAAGAGGAAGGGAAAATCTATTCACGATGCTCATGCTTTAATGGAGTTGGTAATATTTGAGTATTGTAGGTGGTATTTTGAGTGCTACAAAAGGAAAGTGGGTTCATAAGGGAACTCCGGTGCAAACTTTGGCCTCCATTAGTGAAGTACCACATGGAACCCTTAAGATGCTTGTCGATATGCCTTCACCTCCTATTATAGATTTTGATGATTGTACCTTACTTGATATAATTACTACTTTATAAAGTCTTGCAAATTACCCTTATGTTAATACTAGAAAATCTGGTTTTGGAAGATATCTTGGTAAACAGTTTTTGGATGAGCAAATAGAGATACAAGAAATACCCCTTGATCCCACCTAAGCTTGGGGATGCATGCGAGCCCACCATAAAAAAATATTGGTCATTTTGCATGCAATGATTTATGTGGTCGTGATGCTCTTTCAGATATTCTAAAATCTTTATATGAATGTTCGATATTGGTCCTGTGTCACCATGTCCTTTATATTACATCTTACCGATTCCACACAAGCTTTAGGTACAATAGATCATGATATGATAGAACTGTGTATAACATATGTGCTTGTGGATTTTATTATTATTGTTATGGAATGCTATAATTCATGCCCTAATATCTTGGGAAGACCCTTTTTGAGAAATTTAGACGTAATGATTAATATGCAAATTTGTCCCGGTAGCAATGATATTAGGTGGGAAGACGTCACACCCATATGCTAGTCCACTCTCTCCTCCTCGGCGACGAATCACTCCCCCTCGGAGGTGGTTTGCTAGGTAGCTCTTTCGGTCATGCGCATGTTTGGTGCATGATTGCGAGGAGTTTTAAATGAGGTGTGCGGCCTTCTCCAGTGGACACCATGGTGCTTCAGCAAAGAGTTGTAGTGGGCATTGCTATGGGAAGATGCATTTGCAAGATGGTATTTGGAAAACGGCTTCGTGTTTGGGGTGAAGACTCCTGTTCTGGCCCTTATTGCTTTGACTCGGTGGGATGAACTCATGTCATTACCTCATTGAAGGCATTGTGTCCATATTGTTATAGCATTGGTTGGTTGGTCTCAACATACAATATAAAAAAAACGAGACCAATCAGGACTAGCCCTTGGTGGTTTTCTTTTTATTGAAGAAGTGCTCCTTAGTGAGAATTCCAGAAATTCGCCCCCCCACGGGGATCGAACTCTGGTTGCCAGGTTTAGGCACCGCTATCTTTGCCACTGGGCCTCTGCCCCGTTCTCCTCAACATACAATATGAAAATACGCGCCCTGGTCAACTCTGGCTGAACGATACGATGATGGTGTGAGTGTGTGTATCTCTTCTTGATGGCGTTGTTGTGGAAGAGGTCGACTTAGTGATAGGTGTTACTTTATATCTTATCATGATTTTGTCATAGTTAACCTTGTCATGTACTCTGAGATTTTAGCTTCGTGCCTATCATCAATTTTAATAAAGATGGGATATGTGCATTTTATTGATGCAGAGCCCGGGGGGCGGGGTTCGACCTCCTTTTCAGAAAAAAGGATGTTCGAGTTGGCTAAGGGTTTATGTCATG
Organism: Poa pratensis; assembly: GCA_947311845.1. Taxonomy (NCBI): domain Eukaryota; kingdom Viridiplantae; phylum Streptophyta; class Magnoliopsida; order Poales; family Poaceae; genus Poa; species Poa pratensis. The sequence goes on from CAMZMU010000098.1 coordinate 6,227,089, forward strand.
GTTTTGATGACAACTTATGTGGTTTAAACATTTCATCATGTAGCATGTCGCTTGGTTTGGTGTCATATAGTGCAACTAATGTATTACTCCCTCCGTATCAAAATATAAGATGTTCTAGATATTTCAGTACTGACCACATACAGATTGAAATGAGTGGATCCACACACTAATACGTGTCTAGATACATCCGTATTAAAAAAATGTTCAATATCTAAAACATCGTATATTTTGATACGGAGGAAGTAATTCAGTATGACTTAATAACCACCACCAGCGACGGGAGGGAAGTAAATTTGCTCTTTATTGTTGAAATTTTGCATCAATATTACAAAAACGACAACCCGGAAGAGTGTAGAGGGGTAGTGCTTACAATTTGGTTGGGGCAACAGAAATGGTCGTGGAAGCTCTCCATGCCACAAGTGACGTGTTGGTGCCATCCTCGGTCTTATACTTGTCCTTGTTTGTAATGATGTCCTCAAGCCTTGAGTTGATAGCTTCGATCTTGCTAGAGAGGTTGCGCCTCACGCGTATTTGAGTTGTGAATCCGGCAAAGAACCTTATAGTGGCACGCGTCCAGCTTGGGTACCTTCGGAGCCAAAGAAAAAGGTGTAACCAGCATCTATTGACTCATCCAGATAAAGTACTATTATAGCAACGACTAAATTAAGAAAAAGGAGTAACAATATACTCCCTCCCTCTCAAAATAAGTGTCTCAAGTTTTTCAAAAAGTGGATGTATCTATACGTGAAACATGTCTAGATACATCCACTTTTGGGCAAACTTGAGACACTTATTTTTGGACGGAGGGAGTAGGTAGATATAACATTTTGAAGCATCGGGCGTAGCAAGCTCTATATAAATGCGGCGACACGACGTGATTTTCAGGATGCCGTGTACCTGGATAGGTCGACCTGGAGGAAGTACTGGTCGACGGCATCCTCGGCGTCGAAGGCGGCGTCGCGGGTCTGGTGCAGCCACACCCTGGTGACCTCGTCGGCGACGACGCGGCGCCGCGGGTCGGCATCGCGCAGGAAAGCCTGCATCCACATGAGCTTGTCACGGAGGCTCCGGATGTCGTCGTTCACCGCCACCAGCGCCTGAGCCTCGCTCACCACGAGCTCTTGCAGCTTCCCCACCAGCGGCCCGATGATCGCCTCCGCCATCCTTGGCTAGCTACCTCCCTGATCGATGCTCTTTCTAGTTGCGCGCCACCGCCACGCGAGGGACCTTTGTTGCCTGGGGAGGAATAGATTCATCCAGCTCGCAAAGGAAAGTTGACAGAGATGGAAACGACCTGCTGCAAGCAAGCATATGTTCTTACCTTGGTGAAGCTCGCCATATGCGCTCTTAGAAGTTAGAAGCAAAAGCAAACGGAGCTTGGCTCTGATGGTTGGGTTCCCTGTGGTGGAACCAGCCCACCCAGGTTCAAGTCCTAGACTTGGCATGGGCGTTTGCATTTACCTGGATTTATTCCAGGATTATCCGGCGCTATTCTTTCAGTGGTAGGTGACGTGCCCGTCAACAGCGAGGCGCCTGTGGTGACTTCGTCAACCTCAAGATCTGCCGGCTCAGTCCTTCAGAGGTGCTCATAGGGGTAGGGTGTGCGTGCGTGCGTTCATAGGGGTGAGTGTATGTGCGTATTTGTGAGCGTCTGTGTTGTACTGTGTTCTCAAAAAAAAAAAAAAGAAGTTAGAAGCAAAAGTTTTGGCTGAGCTCGCACTCACCTGCACCCAATGTCCTCGTTCACCACTTTCCATAATCCACGTATGTGCAAAATCCATGTCATTTCTATGTTTCTTTCCAAAAGGTATAGGCTGGTCGATTGATGCATACACCCATTATTTATTAGGGCATCTCCAACCCAGCCCCGCATACGGACACAAAAAACGGACCGATTCTGTCCATTTGGGGCGGACATTGGACCGATTTTGGGCCGTTGTCTGTTTGGGGAGGGGGTGCCCCAACGGCCCGGCGCAAAACGAAAATGAAAAAGAATGTAATAAAGTTAATATTAGACATATTTAGGGTTCAAGGCCCCACACGCCTAGCCGCATCGGAGGCGGCTGGTTGAAAAACCCCGCGAGCTTGAGGCCTCGTGGTTGTTCCGGCCGCCCTTCCACCACGACGGCTTCTTCATCGTCGCCGGCGAGCTCGGTGGACTAGGGTGTGGACTAGAGTTCCGAGTGGGGTGGAGCGAGTGGACTGGATTTGGATGGGGACGGCGCCGGCCACCGGTCCCCATTTAATAGGACCAGCCGAAGCGGCCGCTCTAGCTGGCAGGTGGGCCAGGGGCAGACAACGGCGGACACGCGCCGTGTCCGCGGCTTCCCCAAACCTGGACCAAACTTGGGCCGAGTTTGGTCCAAAACACGTGTCCGCGCGGACAGTTGTCCAGATGCGGAGGCCCGTTGGAGGCCCTCCCTTGTCCGTTCGGACAAAATCGGCACGCCCTGTCCGTATGCGGGGCTGGGTTGGAGATGCCCTTAAGAGCATCTCCGACGGCGCTCGGTAGTGTATCCGGCGCACTAAAAAGTATCCCCTATTGGGGGCGACGGACAAATGCTTGTCGTTATTTGGTACGATTGCTCCGAGTGGCACCCCAAAACCACCCCAAAACGGCTAGCTTTTTCAATCTTTTTGCCAAAAAAGTTCAATACGTTCATATTCCTATCTAAATATAGGAAAAAATATAGGAACTTGATTGCATAGACCATCAATACATTAAAACTTTCAAAATTAGTTATTACAGTAACTAAAATTAAAATTAACATTCACATCTAATAAAGAACAGACAGTCAAACTACTCGTTTCCTCTGAGAGACTACAAATGCCAGACTAGATCATCTTGATGTCGGTCATGAATTGTTTCGTCATGAAATTTCCTGATGCATGGCGAGAAATTCAGAAAACTCGACCGAGAGGCCCTGATGTGGGTCAGCAAGAGGGATCTGGTACTCAAATTGGTGATAAACAACATACCAGCACATCACTCACTCCTCACAATCATGTTGTGCATAATAACACAAACCTGCATGATCTTCCACATGTGATCCAGCGACCATGATAAGGAAGGGTACCAGACAATAGGAAAATGGGTTCGGAGCACACCAAATGCCCGCTCCACATGTATCCGGAAACTCTCTTGTCTTGAGGCCAAGCAAGATGTTGTCAGACCAACAGGGGTTGCAGTTGTCCACCACTGAGGATAAATAATGTCATTAGCAAGTCTCGAAAGATCAGAGAGCGTTGCAACACGTTGATGTCATTGTGTGAACCGGCCATGCAAAAAAAAAGCCAAAAACCCATATGTCATAATCTAGTATAGCTTCAAATATAACACTGCACACTCCAATATGTACTCCTCTTTTTCATCCTTTGCCAAGAGAATGGACAATTCGCCATCTCCGATGCATCAAATAGATGCTACCAAGCATTCCAGAAAATCGTCTCTACTCTTTGTGCCATGAGTCGAGCTGTGTCTGATATATTTGGTGCTCTCACATTGATCGATCCAAACACCTGACCACCCCATGGAAAAAAATTGCACATGAATTCTGTGGGTGTGGATTCAGTCATACTGAGATAGTCGTCCACAAAGTCTGATGCAAGATAGTGTATAGCCGCAGTGCATTTATGAATGGATGAGAATCCAAAAACTCTGGTGCGATCTTTTTTCAGAACGAAGTAGTCATTATACTCTCGAACACCATGCACAATACGCATGAGCACATCTTTTTCATCCTAAAGCGCCAGCGAAATAGAATGAGATTGTTTGCTGGGCTGCTAGAAAAATAGTTTTTGAATAGTAGCACATGACCCATTGCTCTTCGATGATTCTTGTTGGCTAGCCATCCGTGCCTCTATCCTTCGCCTTTGGGAGTGGGTTCCAGCTCCCGTTGTGTAGCTAAAAGAACAGTGAGAATCGTCTGATTCTTTTCATCATCGGTTGTGAGGTTGGTGTGTCCTCTTCCGTCATTTGGAAAAAAATATGATCTCATCGTCGTTATCCATAACCTATTGGGCAACAGTAAATCAACAATGAAGCAATGAAACTATGCAAATAATTTCAACCAAATTAACTATTTGGCAAACGACGGAACATATTGCGCGCGGAACAGGAGGGAGGTAGTCTCGGCCGCCAGCACAATGAGTTGTGGCGGACAAAACGAGGACGGACAGCGGCGACGAGTCGGCCTGCGTGGTCGTTGCGGACTCCTGACGGAGAGTTGGCAATGAAAAGGGGCAGCGACACGATTTGGTGGCGGAGAGAGGGAAACAGGGACGGGATAGAGGATGGGGGCAAGGGCAAATGGCTACTGGCCTTTGCCTCTCTGTGCCGATGACACAACGGGACCTGTGTGAGAGGGCGCGCTCGGACGTAGTCCGGTCACCAGAGCAGACCGACAAGGCGCCGCTAGGGCCAAAATTTATGTCCAAACTCCATTAAGCTATTCGTGGGGGAGGGGGCGGTGGCGATGTTGTTACCCAGTTATTTATTCAAAGTCTAACCTTGTGAAAAGAATGGATACAAAGCTCAATCTTAGCCAAAGAAGTACATGATACACTTGAGAACTTGCCTGTGGCAAGATGGTTAGGAGGGTAGTTGTACCCCCAGTCCATTAGAGTTCAAACCCTAGATTTGACACTGGTGTTTCTCATTTAGGCGGAGAGGCGACGTTCCCGTCGATAGCGAGACGCCTGTGGTGACTTCGTCAATCTCAAGACCTGACCGCTGGCTCAGTCTTTCGGATGTGCTCATAGGGGTAGGGTGTGCGTGCGTGCGTTCATAGGGGCGAGTGTGTGCACGTGTATGTGACCGTGTGCGTTGTACTGTGTTTTACAAAAAAAAAATACATGATACACTTATGCAGCACAAATTACATTGCTCTACCGTTCAAAGACGGTCGTGCCTCGGCAAGCTAGAGGAAGGGCCGTGACTAGCCTTGGACGGGAGAGGATGCTCAGGGATGGTTACGTTTGTAACTTGGTCTATCAGTGCCCCAATCAATCAGTAAGAAAGTCAAAACAGAGAAAATCCTGAAACTAGCCATTGAACTTTGACTTTATTACGTACAGAGTAAAGTAAGCATAGTCATGGTAAACGAACTCGTCTGAACGACAAAGTCAAATAAGCAAGTCTCTGTCCTGTTCATTTTCATGCTTGTGTATGCTGTGTGGCATGCAACACCATTGTCTCCACGGTGAGCCCCGGCCCGAAGGTCATCATCACACCCCACTCAGGCACCCCGACCCCTCGCTGCTCCTTATGCCGCCGCCTCAGCTCGTCCAAGACGAAGATGATCGTGACGCCGAACATGTTCCCGTACTCGCTCAGCACCCGGCGGCTCGCGGCCAGCTTCTCGGGCTTGAGCTTCAGCACCGCGTCGATGTGGTCCAAGATGGCAGACGATCCGGGGTGCACCGCCCAGAACAGGTCGTTCCATTTGGCGCCGATACCGAGCGGTCCAAACGAGTCCTGGAGGCACTGCTCGATGTTGTCCCCGATGAACACCGGGACCTCCCTCGTGGAGATGTTACCGCCGTAGCCGCCCTTGGTGAGGTGCATGTTGATGGCGTGGTCGGAGTCCGGAACCACCGTCTGCGCGGCGGACACCATCTCGAACAGCGGGTGCTCAACGGGGCTCACCGGCTCGGCGCCGACGATGACTGCCCCCGCGCCGTCCCCGAAGAGCCCCTGGTTGATGAGCGTCTGGAAGCAGCCCTCCTTGGGGCCGCTAAAGAGGATGACGGTGAGCTCGGCGCATACCACGAGGACGCGCGCGTCGCGGTTGTTCTCAGCGAGGTCCTTGGCCAGGCGCAGCGCGGCGGAGCCGGCAAAACAGCCATTGAGGTAGAGCATGGTGCGGCGAACGGAGGGGCGGAGCCCGAGGAGCGGGATGAGGCGGAAGTCGACGCCCGGGATATGGGCGCCGGAGTTGGTGGTGACAACGAGGTGAGTGATGTCGGTGGCTGGCCTGCCCCACTCGGCGATGGCCTTCTTAGAGGCTTGTGCGGCCAGCTCCGGCACGGCAGTGGCGACGATGTCTAGCCGCGCGTCCAAGGACGGCGAGTCGTGGTCGAGGAACTCTGGGTGGGCGCGGAGCAACTCCTCCGTGTGGTGCAGGTAGCGTTTCTGAACGCCTAGCTTCTGGCCTGTAAATGTCACCATGTCAGTCTAACGATGGGCTACATATAAAGGAACAAGAAACAACCAGTAAAATGAACTGTATGAAAGATGAGTAAAGAAGCTGGCTGAAGCTTGCGTTGTGTGCTTACACACTCTCTTGAACTTTTCCTTGAGGGCAGTGAGGTGGTCACTGTTGGTGGCACGGAAGTAGAAGTCCGGGAACTCGTCCTGGGGCACACAGTTCGCCGGGTTCGCGGTGCCGATGGCGAGCACGGCCGCAGGTCCGTCTGCACGCCGTGTGCGCCATATCTCGCGGACGGTGGGGGTGGCTGCTGGAACACTTCCCATGGTTGGCCGAAAATCAAGTTCTCTCGCGCTCTGTATGTTTTCACGATGGAGCCAGCGTCCTGTATATATAGTGGTTGCCTTTGGAATTCGCCAAGACTGCGTCGGTGTCGACAGTAATTATCCATAGCAGCCGCCGAGATGATTGAAGCGATCGAGTATACTTTGGCGGCTCCGGCACGCAGGAAATCGGTGTGTTGCAACGTGGAAGCGTACTGTGGGAAGAAGTTCCCACAGTTGACCAATGGCTTTCGTCAGGTTACAGCAATGGCCGCTTCTGTTTCAGTTGACACGGCTCCGTCATTCTTGGTATCGACTTTCCTCCATGAGATGGATCGGTTCGTCCGGAAACTCAATTGGTTATTGTGTTCTTCGGTTAGTGCATATGCCCGGCTGCTCGATCTGGTCTGGAGGTTATCTTCTCAGCACGGCAACGAGATATTTATGATTGGAAGGAATATCTTCTGCTGAAAGACATTTGGCCCATATGCTATGTTCAACATTCAAATGTGATCGGGCGAAGTCCGTGTGCCAAGCCATTAGTTTGGCATGTCAATGAAGCAGCGGTGCAAGTTGATAGGGCCGGAATTCCCAATCTGGATGAGTCACCAGTGACTTTAATCAGCATGTTCAGAGTTCTTCCTAGCTGGCAGTTCGCTAAACTTCCTTCACAGGTCAGGAAAAATGGAAGAGTATACCTCCTCTAAGGCTAACTCCAACAGCCAACTCCAAATCGGACACTAAATGTGTTCGTTTTGATTCGTTTGGGGCGGTCCGCAGACCGATTTCCGCACCGTGTCCGTTTGGGGTGGGGGCAAACCCAACGGTCCACCCCAAAATTAAAATTAAAAAGTAAAAAAAATTAAAAAAGAAAAGACAAACAATTTTAAAAATAATTTACATATATTTTGAGGCCACCATATTGTTCACAAAAAAACAAAAACAAAAAGAAGAAAATATAGCCCTATTGCTACTAGGCTCTAGGGGAGGTGTTGCCGCCGTCGCTACCGCCGTTCGCCGTGTGCCTAGTCATCGTCGTCCTCGATATTGATGACGACGTACGGCTATGCAGGCGCGGGTGGCGCCGGAGGAGGCGTCTCAGGGGCCAGAGACCAAGTTGGCCCCCCTGGCCATGTCGGAGCCGGCGCCCAGTGCAACGCTGCCTCGAGCTCCGGCCACGGCGACCATGTCTCTGGAGGTGGCGGTGGAGGAGCGCGAGCCTCCTTTGCCGAGAAGTGGAGGGTGGTGGCCAGATCTGGGCATATTCCGTGCTCCACGAGCTCGGAGGCTTCTATGGCCGCACGGAGGGCGGTCTCGTTGACGTATCCACCTCGGCCGCAGGGGGAGCGAGCGGAGACGCCACGGGCACGGGCGGCACGGCGGCGGCGGCGACGGCGGTGTCATCGAAAAGGGCGTCAATGTCCTCCTCGTCGGACTCCTCTGGCTCCGGGTCATCGGCGCGCGGCGGCTCGGCCGCGAAGTACGAGCGGCGGCGCTCGTTGTGCTCCGCCTCGAACCAGCGATCCCAAAGGTCGCTGTCGTAGGCGCAGGCTGGGTCCTCCCGCAGATCGGGCGGCAGGAGGGCACGGCGGCGCGCTGGCCCGACCGCAGGCACGGCGGGCACCGGCACACAACACTGGTTGAGATGCCATGCATCCGTGGGGGAGGTGGACATCCGCCCACGGCAAGGGCTCCGCCTCGCGCAGAACATGCGGGAGACTTCGACAGAGACATTCACCAGCTCCCGACGACGGCGGCGGCAGGTGGAGGAAGACGACGCCTCGTCGTCGTGGCGGCCACCGTGCCTGAACCGCGCCGGAGTCCTCATGGCCCCGGCGAGCTAGGGTTTTTGCGCGCGAAGCTAGGGTTTGCTTTGATTTGGTGTGGACTGGAGTGGAGTGAGAAATCGGGACGCGGCGGCGGTCCCATTAAAAAAGGACCCCGTGGGGAACTGAAGCGGCGCCGTGTCACTGTCACTGCCAGGTGGGGCCATGGTGGACACATGGTCAGTCCGCGGACGGTCCGCGTGCGCGCATAGCAGGCTCAGATTTGGGCCCAATTTGCGCCGACGCGGACAGAAAAACATGTCCGCGCCGATTTGTGTGCCCCGTTGGATCGTGCCCCTTAGAGCATCTCCACCGGGGGCCTCCAAGTGACCCCCCCAAAGGCCCAATGGGGGTCCAGACGGCAAAATCGCCCACCAACGGCACCCCCCAAAGGGTCGCCCCGAGCAAATTCGTGTCCGGCACCCCCGAAAGGGCCTCCAAGTTTGAAGGCCCTCTCGGGGGTGCCGGACATGGGGCGGACATGGGCTCTGACAGGGGTGGCCCGCCCGTCATAGAGACAGCGCGTTCAGGCGTCATTTAACGCGCCGTGCAGGAGGCCGGTCTGGCCGCGTTAATGGCGCAGTCGTCGGCGGTTTCCAACGCGACGGGACTAGACGCCGATGCGCCTGCACACACGCATGACATTAACAGCGGCCAGTCGACGCGACGGCTCCCCAGGCCACGCGGCCGGCGTTGCGGATTCCCCACGCGTCGCATTTACGCCGGCCGCACCGCCCATCGCCACAATTTAAGTCGGCGCCCCGCCGTGCTTATCCACCCCGTTCTCTCTCTCGCCTCCACTCTCTCTCGCCCTCAATCCCCTCGCCCTCAATCTCCTAGCCATGGCGTACTGCGGGCGCACGGTCCTGAGCGACGACGCCTGGGAGCTGCACCGGTATGGGCTCCTTGCCCCTCCGGACTGCCGCTTGCCCAAGCAGTGGGCCATCTCGGCCGGTGGCCTTCCCGTGCCACCGCTGCCCGATACGGCCGAGCTGATGGCGCGATACATCGCTCGCCGGCGGAGCTAGATGACGCCGGCCGAGCGGCACCTCCCCGAGAACGACGACGGACAGCCAACTGGGGCCGTTGGATGGAGCGCTTCGAGCGCGAGCGAGAGGCGGTCATCGCCACCAACGACGGCCCCAGATCGCGCGAGACGCGATACAAAACCGGCGGCCGCAAAGACTGGTGGGGGGCAACCGGCCACACGGTTGCATCCGCGATCGAAGCCGTGCGCCGACACGCTGCCACGGGCAGCGCTATCCCCTTCCGCCTCCTGCCTCCGGTGCCGCGCGTCCCTCCACGGCGCCGCTCACCGCCGCGTGGTGGAGGCGGCATCACCTTCCGCGAACGCAGCCAGCCAGCACGTTCGCCACCACGCCCGCGCGGGCGCCTCTTCCTCCGTCGCCCCAGGGCGGAGGCAATGCCGGTGGAGGTCATCCCGGCGGGCTACGACGTGCCGTCCGAGATGCGGAACGAGCACGACGGCGACGGCCCGGGCTTGCTGGCGGCGCTCTCCGAGTCGGTGGTCGACATCGAGCACGACTCGCCGGGCCTCATGGCGACCCTGGCGATGTCAGCCTCCTCCTCCTCCGGCGGCCCCTCCACCAGCCGTGCGCCGGGCGACGGCGCCTCCTCCAGCTGCGCGCCGCGCCACGACGGAGCCTCCACCAGCCGTGCTGCCTCCTCCGCCACGGTGGTGAAGATCGAGGACGACAACGACGACGACTCGTGGTGGGACAGAGAGTAGGCTAGGCGGCGATTAGGGTTTAGGTTTTTAAAATTTCGTTCAAATATTTTGTAATTTGCACCAAATATGAATGAAATTTAAAATTCCTTTAAATTCGTTTGAATTCAATATTTATTTATTTTTGGCTTTGGGGTGCGCTGCTGTGGGCTGCGCCCCCAATTGACCGGACACATGTCCGGCACCCCCAATTGGGCCTCAATTGGGGGTGCCGGACACGAATTTGGAGACCCCCGGTGGAGATGCTCTTATCCGCTCAGACACAATCGGACGGTCCGCGCCGATTTGGGGTGCCCTGTTGGATTTGCCCTAATTCATGACGATCACGGGATTCGAGAAATGTGCACAAACAGGGGAGGACAGTCGATGCTCTCACGAAACAATCTCTCATGGATAATGGACACCGCTGCAATCCACTGGCGCTTGGCGCGCGCAACTGCTCGCCACCGGGAATCACCACGTGGTCAAAGAAGTGAACGAAATGGTTGATTAACCCTCAGAAATAGCACTCGTGAGCTCGGCACCGCTAATCCTTTCGCGCCAGAAATAGCATCAAGCTCTTCAATACCAATACTAACACACGTACGCTCCGGCGCCGATCAACCAGAAAAACAAAAGAAAGGGCAGATTCTGCGTGCAAGCCCAGTTAATCAGCCATGCACGCGCAGCAGCAGCAGCGAGTTGTATCCCCGGTGATCGCCACGGTGCTGTGGCTGCTATTCACCGGCATCCTTGCATCCGCGTCAAAACACGGAGGTTACGGCCCCGAGGCCCCGGCGACGAAGCAAACCAGCCCCAGCCGACGACGAGCGGCGGCGTCAGCCCGGAGGACGTCACCGTCATCCTCAATGAGCACAACGTTTTCCGCGCCAGGGAGGGCGTGCCCCCGCTCAAGTAAGCTAGTCACCATGATCAAACAGCTAGTGCATGCCGTCTTCGTTTCATGGCGATGGCACCGAGATGATGGCGGCGTTTTAACGCAGGTGGAACGCAACGCTGGCGCGGGCGGCGCAGGACTACGCGGATTCCAGGAAGGGGGACTGCGCGCAGGTGCACTCGACGACTCCGTACGGGGAGAACCTGATGCAGATTTCCGGGACGGGGACGTGGAAAGAGACGGTGGACATCTGGGGCGACGAGAAGAAGTACTACCACTACAACTCCAACAGCTGCGACGGCGGACAGATGTGCGGCCACTACGAGGCCGTCGTGTGGAAGGACACCACCGACGTCGGCTGCGGCCGCGTCACATGCAACTCCGGCGACAGCATGTTGGTCTGCGAATACTGGCCGCCCGGGTTCGTCGATGGGCAGAAGCCCTTCTAAGTGTATTCCAAATTTCCAATCCATCCATCCATGTTGATTCAATATCCATTATTATCAAGATTAATAGAGGGGCGAAAAGTGAAATTGGGTAATTAGTATTGATTTGGTGCGGAATTTGAAATTTCAGCTGATAGTTGAAATTTATTTGCCATTTTAGTGAACTGGCCGGTTTATCTACGAACTGGGGAGACCAAGTGCAATTGTATCCCCACCGGTGAGAATTGTTTAATTTCGACAATGTCGATCAGACTGACAGACTACTTTCTTTTGAAAGATCCAGCCATTTGGTACTGGCTTTTCGTATTGAGCAGGCGGAAGAAGGGCTCATTTGACTAGAAGGAATTCCATAGAAATGTTAGAGGATTTATATCCTTAGGAATTTTCCGTACATGCGTCGTTTGATTAGATTGGAATTATTACTCCATCCGTTCACTAATATAAGATCTTTTAGCTTTTTATTGATTCGTACGTATCTAGACGTGTTTTAATACGTATATTCACTGATTTAGTATGAATGTAATCAATATTGAAATAGCCAAAAGGTTTTACATCAGTGAACGCGGGGGGAGGGGGGGGGGGGGGTAGGATTTTCTTTATAAGAATTAAGTTTTGGAAGAAATCCATCCACTCAAATCTCATGTCACAGTTTCTTTGTTTTTCTTTGATGTCAAACACTCTTTGACGCGAAATTTTATATGTTCCAAATCATATAGGATTCGGTTGGACATGACTCTCTAATCCACTCTATCACATGTTTTCCCTACGAACCAAAGAGGCCTGAAGATTACAACCCACCAAAAATAGTAGGAAACAAAAAAGATAAACAGAAAAGGGGTGTGAAAGAGAACCATCTTGTATGAACGAAAAAGATAAACAGAAAAGACAATCCCTCGCACAGGATCCCGGAGGGGGTAGCTAGGTATATGGCTCCCAATACTATGTTGTAAACTATTTCCCGATACTAAAAGATGCAATCATGTAACACCCTGGATTTTTGGCTTTTTAATTTTTTTCCAAAATGCATTATTTCTATTTATTTAAGCGCAGTTGGATTTAAACCTCAGGAAAATTATTTCAAGTCTTAAACCTTTTCAATCTGATAAATCAAGATGGTATCTTGTGCTTTCCATTTCCTTCCCACTTGGTACTTGAATCTGTGATTTTGCCTTGGACAAATATTAGTTTGAGAAATTCCTTTTCTCTTTTAAAATTTAGCCTTTTATTTGGCCTTCCAAAGGAACCCCTATTTTTATATCCCCAAAAATTCTGCAAAAATTAGGGAACCTCCCCTAGTTGAAGTGGACCTCATTTATAAAAAAATATAGTGCCATGACTTAAGAAAATTTCCCTCCACATTTCTTTTTACATTCTGCCTGTTTTCTCAAAACATTTTTAAGTCTATCAAAAATAATTCTCCTGGATGAATCCAAGGCATGGATAGGCTCCCCTTCATCACTCCTACCTCAGGACAAAAGGGCATTTCCATCTAACTCCATCTACCACTCCAAACCATTAAATCCCTTTTTGACTAGTACTGTTTTTCACAAATTCTAGTCGGACCAACTTTCGAATTTGCAGAAACCTTAGTCAGCAAAGTTGTAGGAATTTGAATTTGGCGCACAGTGGTTCAAACCTCATCTCATTTGGAGCACGGAGATGAGAGAAACGTGCTGATGCCGCTTCTGGCATGAACAGCACCGTGGTCACCGCCGACGTGGCCGTGCCAGGCGGCGCCGCCCGTTCTGGGTCGACGCCGTTCTGCCCAGACCGTGCCCAACGGACCCCCTCTCCCCCTCTCCACCGTCCAGCAGCCACGCATCGCCGGAGAAGGCCGTCCCCCCCTCGCCACCGACGAGTCCCGACGGGCCGTCCAAACCCTGTGCTCGCCGGGACCCCTCTATCAGCCACTCCACCGCCGCCGTGCCTATCCATCACTCTCCCCTGTGCCGCGTGCGTTCCTGTGACACCGGTCTCGCGACGCACCGCCCATCGCAGCCTCCACGCCATGATCGACACCTCGCCGCGCCATTACTACGGCCACCTCTCGGGAAGTGTATAAGAAGCCACCCCGGGCACCGCTGAGCACCGCACCACCACTCACACTCTCCCTAGCATCCTCCCCCTTAGCCTCGAGTCCAGTAGAACACCATCTCGCCGGAACCGAGCCCTCCATTGCCGCACTGACCCTGCTCGATTTCCTCACCTAGAGCCTCTCCCCCGTCGATTCCTGCCACCCAGAGACTCCTATGATCACCACGATGCCGATGCCGTGCTCTCCGGGGTGAACGGTGGTCGGAATTGTCAAGTTCTTCATCGACCCGACGCCACCGCCGCCGGAGAAGAAGCTCTGGTGCCGCCCGAGCTCGCCGTCAAGCTCGAGTGCGCAGACGAGCTGCGCCACGCCTCCCTGAGCCTCCCTGCATCCTCTCCACCCCTCTCCTCGCCCCAGCCGCCGCAAATCGTCGCCGGTGAGTCGCCGGAGACAGCCGCCGTGTTTCCTCTGTTTTTTTTCTTTCCCGCGACGTAACGGTTTGATTGAACCGGGGTCACTGACATGTGGGACCCGCGCGTCAGCATTTTCAACATTATCCGAACCGTTCTGTTTTCTTTTTCTTTTTTGAAAAAGGGCAGAAAATAAACCAAACTTTGAAATGCAATATCTCTCTCAAAAATGATCAGAAAAATATGAGACCAATTTTGTTGGCTTTGTTTTAAAATTGTCTTTCCAATGGAATCAGGATGGATTTATTTGGAATTTATTTTTGGGCATTTATTTAAATGACCTAGGAGGAGTATTTGATGCATATTTTCGTTCCTTTAATAGACTCAAACCTCTCCGACGGAATAGAAGTTGTCCCCGAACCCTACCCCACTGCTGAAGGCAAGCCGTTAACCCGATCTCAAGCTCGGTCGAACTTTAGAAAGTTTCTTGATGATTTAAGTTGATTGCTGTTGCATCTCACCTGCCATGTTGCATTTAAATATTGTCGCATCTATCTATATATCTGTGGATCTTCGCAACACCCTTCCTTTTGTCGAACGAGAAGGCGTTGGTAGGAGGTAGCTCCGCCGCAGTCATCCGGTTGACGTTTCTTTTCTTTTGTCGAACGAGAAGGCGCTGGTCGGAGGTAGCTCCGCCGCAGTCATCCGGTTGACGTTTCTTTTCTTTTGTCGAACGAGAAGGCGCTGGTCGGAGGTAGCTCCGCCGCAGTCATCCGGTTGACGTTTCTTTTCTTTTGTCGAACGAGAAGGCGCTGGTCGGAGGTAGCTCCGCCACAGTCATCCGGTTGACGTTTCTTTTCTTTTGTCGAACGAGAAGGCGCTGGTCGGAGGTAGCTCCGCCACAGTCATCCGGTTGATGTTTCTTTTCTTTTGTCGAACGAGAAGGCGCTGGTCGGAGGTAGCTCCACCACAGTCATCCGGTTGACGCCACTTTTTATTTTGTTGCTAAGTTTGAATATTGATACGTGGAGGTTGATATGATTTAATTGCTGCTGAAATTATTATGTGAATATCATGTGTTGTTTGGATCATGTTGGAAACTGAAATTAAAATTTGACTAAGAAGATAATCACCTCCCTCGACTAGATTGTGTCACATAGTGCCACTCACCAAGCACCACCAGCACAACCATGCGTCGTTCATATGGGCGGACCATGGCCGAGTATTCTATCTAGCCTCCTTTGACGCCACCCATTTGGCAAGTCTAGTGGGTTACCTTTGTGGTCGGTGCTAGTCTTGCGAAGGTTCCGGAGCTAGGCGTCGCTCATCTGTTGGGGGCGTGCCGGATTCACTTCGTCATAAGACTTGGTCCCTTGGACGTGTCAGTGGCTACACAGGGAGTGTCCGGGTAGGATAAACGGTTGTGGAAGTGTGGGTTTGTGCTGTCGCCATGATCGGTTCTAGTACTTCGGTACCGGTGGTACAAGCCTAGACTTCAGCGTGTGGATAAAAGTTGCAACCTCTCGAGAGTGTAAATCTAGAATCTAGCCTTGTCCCTAGGTTATGGGACGATATTTGGGTCAAGTCACGCTATGAGTCAGTCCAGTCGAATATGGAGAAATAATTAATGGGAACCCAACGATCACGGGAAATTTGAGAGTCTAGCCAGAGTTGGCTGAGGACTTGAGAATTGGAAATAAGCCAGAGTTGGCTAGAGGCTTGGAAGCCTAGTTGTGGTTACAAGTTGTTGGGTGAGAAACGTGATCTCACCTGATAACATGAAACATCCCTACTAAGGTAAGTAGGTAAGTTAAGTCCAACCGTTAAGCTTGGACTCGCATTTAAATACACGAACTCATGCCATGCTACTTCCTGAACTTATGCCATGCCATATAGATAGGCCTTGTTTGATTTTGGGCTAATGTCTTGCGAGTACATTCAATGTACTCACCTGGCTTTTCATGTGGCCAGACCCTGCTGCACCCGTCGCCGAGTACCCGCTGTACGAGAACTAGGAACCCGTATCCCAGGCAGGACCCCGTGGAATAAGGCCCGCTGTCGCCACGCTACTCCCTACGTTTCCGCTACGATCTCCGCTAGAGGCTCGATGTTGGATAAATAATGTACATACTGTTGTGTGCGCATGTTGCGCAAGCGCTGGAGCCTCACCCGTGTTGTAATCTTGTATCCATCCGAACTCAGAGCCATAAATATATATTTGGTTATGTCTTTGTTATCAAGTTGTCATATATCCAGTGTTTCTGGGACTGGTATATGGGGTAGCTCGATCATCTGGATCGGGGTGCCACAAATCACAATGATTTGTTAACTATTTTCCAATACTATGTTGTATGTAGATTTGCATGAGTATAAAAATAGGCTATCAATATTCAATTACAGCTGAAAGTATACATGAAATAAGTCTAAAACCAAAATTTATCGGGAAAAAGTCTAAAAAATGTCACCACATATAATCATTTTCTAATCCATTTATTTCAGGGTGAGCTTAATAATATGGCATAGAACTGTCAGCATAATTACAAAATAATGATTAGATTTATTTAGTTTAAAAGTTAACTGGTTGAATTTCTTAATTCAGTGCATCCGAATGCACACCTATGAAAAAAACTCATCTTTCCACAGCAATCCGAGAAGCAAACATATGAGTTCATATAATCGTGTCTCATCTTTAGTAATTTTACGCATGCAACGCGTGTCATTGCTGGTATCAATTTAATAAAAAACACATTATGAGCTTGCTAACAACAGATTCAAGAAAGCATAATACATTTGTCAAGGTTGTTCCCTTGGCAGCTCAAGTTATCACAGAACAATCTCGAATAGACTTTGTAAGCTCCGATAGGAACATATTTTCCTGAGCCCAATTAATCCAGGTTATAAACAGGGCATGGAAGACTAAGCATTACTTTTGGTAACATATGTTCATGTGTTCCCCATTGCACAATGTTATTATACACATCGAGGTCGAGAAAAAAAGTGTTGACCATGATATAAGTCAGAATACATTGTGAAAACACTCAATGGTCTAACTTGGATATGAATGTAAGTATGTGAGAGAGGCGAGATGTCACACCATGAGCTTGTATTCATTTTACCAAAGAATTTGGAATTTTGTCAAGTGAAACATACCAAAAGTTAAGAATGAAACTAGAACCTCCTAATTCTCGGTAGTTGGTGGATGTACATTATGATAAGCACCCCTACAATCCCAACGAGAAATGTACAACATCAAATGGAACTATATACTGCAATCAAATAGAAGTAAATCCCAAGATTTGGTTGATGCCTTCAAGTGAATCACTTAGTTGACCAAAACACTTCTCATTGTGTGAAGGCTCAAGGAGATCATCTAGTGAGCCAGTCTGACTATTGGTGTGCATCGCCTACAAATGGAGACTAACACCCACGAAGGTGTGAACTTTGGGATAAATCTTTGTGTCCATTGTGTGGTTATCTCTCAACATCATTGCTTACTTGCTACGAGCTTATAATCTTGTTTATCTTGTGTGGCTAGTTGTATATTTGAAAGAGCATTTCCCTACCTAACTGATTTTGGTGTTAATGATAACATAATTAATGGACTAACCATGTGCTTGAGCATAATATGCTTATTAAGATGGCACAAGATAGCTGGATATCCTCAAAGCTGAAAGAGAAAGAGACGGTGCCCGATGACTTTCATTTACTTAAGTCGTTGTAAATCAGCACTATCCAGAGGGGTTTCGCATCAAAGGTGTGGATGGAATCAATCATGTACAAATATCCTCTATATTCATCCTATAACTTCGGAAATAATCGATGTATCTAGTTGGAGATGGAGATAAATAGATAGTTGTTACTCTTGCCGATGTGGATATAAATGTGTCTTGCCGCATTTAGATTTTGCATAGAGGTTTCTACTCCATGAATGGTGATAGCAACACTGCTTGATGCCATTTGTCTTGGACAAAGTAGATGCTAGTTTGATAACTATCTGTACGTCAGGTCTACTTAATGTAAGTGGCTATTTTCTGCTTGTCTCTCTTTGACATGTTGTTTTGTCTTTGAATGTGCAGGCTGTTTGCATCATTTGTTGATAAGGACTTGTGACGGTGATCTTTTTTTTTTTGTTGTTGGGACCTGTGAGATAAGTCATGTGTTTTCAACCTATGAGATAAAGGTTTTTTTTTATATTGTGAGATAAAGTTTTGTCTATTTTTATGTGTTGTGGACCTGCGATATAAGTTGTTGATATGTGATGTCGTGTCTATTGATATGTAAGATGAAGTTATGTACTTGGAACCTATGAGATAAAGTTTTGTATATTGTTATTATATTAATGTGATGTGAAAAAAGAAGTGCGGTAATTATTACTCATTTGAATATTGGTTGTAAATACATTGAGCGCACCAACCAACCAATATTGGAATTGTTTAAGATTTATTTTTTGGAAAATATAAATAAATACCGTAAAAGGCCATGGTTGAAAAAAAGAAATAGACTGTAAAAAGGCCAAGGCTCATAAAAGAAATGGACTGTTAAAAGGCCAAGGCATAGAAAAAGAAAAAGACAGAAATGTTGAATTTAGCCCGTTAAATCGACTGAATTACAGGAAGAAAAATATAAATGGGCTGAATTGTTTGGTTCGATCCATATAGATGAGTTGCATGGACTGGACTGATTTAGATCTATGACCTTTTCGTTTGGTCATTTTTGCCACGTCAGTTTTTCCACGTAGGATCTGGCGAGGTCAGGTCAAGTGACCAAACAATTTATTCACAAATTTATAACCCTCTAATTTGGTCATTAACGATTGTGATCATCTCACTTAAAAGGTCGTTACTGATAGTTTAAGACGCCCCTTTTTTACTATCAGTTTTGGCCACAAATGTGTCATATAAATTGAAAATAATGACCATCTACTGACCAAAATGGAGGTTAAAGATAAACATATTTCTTGTAGTGGTTTATTCATGAACTCCGAGTAGGCAAATAATCACTTGTTGAAAAGCTATAGTGCTTTCCTAGTGGATATGCGCCTAGCCACGGTTCCGGCTTGTACGGGATTTGGTGACCGACAGAATTTCGTGGTTGTATGTGTGAATTCCATATGGAGTCCTGTAAAGTTAAAAGAAGTTAGAGATGGGTTGGATTTCGACCAGAAACCAAGGGTGGGTGTCTTTAGGTCTTGTACTCGTGGCTTTGAGCCGTTTCTTCATTCAAACAGTTTTTTGTGTGAGGACAGATGAGAGAGTATGATGTGATCATTTTTATTCTGCAATTCAATTTAAGACATCGATTCTCTATGACTTTTTGGGCTAACATCTGAATTATATAACCAACAGAAATTACAAAGCACACATCAAAACTAAGATAGAACTATAGAAAACTTAAAAATACATCCAAAACCTCCGCATCTGAATGTGTCACCGCTTGTTTGGTTGTCATCGTATCACCAAGGAGAGAACAAAGGAGTAGTACTTGAGTGGTTCACACATACCAAAGAGATATTCCTCATAAAAGTCGACGTATTAGTCCCGCTGTGTACGGTGGAATATGTGGAAGAAGCCGAATCAGCTGGGGACGCAACCTGATCCGTGTTGATGGTCTTGTGGTTTTATGATGATCATGTACCGGTGTGCCTTGAGTGTTTTTACAATAATTGAGGATTTGTTCATTAGCATGGCTAGCAAGGCCAAGAAAATATTGATCGACAATGAATATACTCGCTCTCTCTTTTTCGTGATCCTGATATTTAAGCTATATATATCACTTGGTATGTATTTTCGTGTCGAAAATCATTGGCAATGATTCTTCAACCAAGGATGACAGTCGGGGCGATGCAGAGAGTTGGGCATCCTTAACTAAACTAGGGAATTTAGCGCGGCGATGCCGCGCGTGTGTGGGTAAAATTCAAATTTGGAAATGTGGGCATTTAATTTTTTTAAATATTTGGAAATTAATGAAATTAAAAGAAAGTTTATGTTTAAAAGATTGTTTAGATTTTGAAAATTGTTCAAAATGGGAAGTTATTTAGATTTGAATTATTTTCACGTTTATATAATGGCTAGGTTTGAAAGGCATTTTAATTTTTAAAATATTCAAATTTGTGCGTCGCGGATGTGTGGTAAAATTCAAATTTGAAAATGTATGCATTCAAAAATCGGTTAGGTTTGAAAATTATTGAAATGCAAAAAAAGGTTACGTTTTAAAATTGTTCATATTTGGAAGATTGTTCAGATTAGGAAGTTTTTTAGATTTGGATTATTTTTACTTTATAAAATGGTGAGATTTGAATCAAAAGAAAGTTTACGTTTAAAAGATTGTTTAGATTTTGAAAATTGTTCAAATTGGGAAGTTATTTAGATTCAAATTATTTTCACGTTTATATAATGGGTAGGTTTGAAAGGCATTTAAAATTTTAAAATATTCAAATTTGTACGTCGCGGATGTGTGGTAAAATTCAAATTTGGAAATGTACACATTCAAAAATCGTTTAGGTTTGAAAATTATTGAAATACAAAGAAGGTTACGTTTTAAAATTGTTTATATTTGGAAGATTGTTCAGATTAGGAAGTTTTTTTAGATTTGGATTATTTTTACTCTATAAAATGGTGAGATTTGAAAGTCGTTCAAAATTTCAAAATATTTAAATTTGAAATTCGATCATAGATCAATATATATATATATGCCATAAGTAGTGAGCATTTTTTTTGTGATATTTTTGATATATTTTTTCATTTTTTCCCGGTGGATAGATTTAAAGTTATTAAATTTGTAACATTATTATTCTCTGAAATTTGTATAAATTAGTAGGGCCCACATGTAAGCAATTTATCATTTTCTGGAAAAAAAATTGAAAAGGGAAAAAATCTGACAGTCAGGACCCACGCTGACGTCGCGATGACGTCAGCAATGGCCAGGGCTGACACTGCCGCGGCGGCGACGACCACGGCGAGGCCGCGCCACCGCGAGATGGGACGCGTGGGTGGGCGTGCTGGACGCGCGCGGGTGCGGGGTAGCCGGAAGCGGCAGAGCCGCTAGCTTTAGGTCGCCGGAGCGGCGGCTGCGGCGTGCGGACGCGGCGGAGTGAGCAGTGCCACGGCGGCGTCAATTGCGGCGACGGCGCGGCGTTTCGGCACGCGAAACTCGGCGAGGAGGGAGAGGCGGCGACGGCGGAGCTCGGCGTGTCCGTCGATCTGAACGGGGAGGGCCGGAGCGGCGAGGGAGCGCTGCGGCGGCGCCGGCGACGTCGTGGACGCGCAGGAGAGAGAAGAGAGAGAGGGGAGGTCTGTGAACGTTTTTTGCGCGTAGGCCCCTGGCTTTTCCGGAGTTTGCAAAGGAGACCTTTGTGGGGGGTTTCTGCAAATTTCGGCGCCAAAATTCGTGCGGAAGGGGTGACCGGCTGGTCACCGACGCGACCGGCCGGTGGCCGGGCGACGTGGCGGCTTGTAATTGGTACAAATTCGCTGGTACTGTAGATGGCTACAGTAGCGCGCGCGGGGGGGCGATGTGGAGGGCTCCTGGCCGTCGGATGGCGCAGATCGAACAGCCAGGAAATGAGGGCGACGTGGAAGGTGGAATGCTGGGGTGAATCTAGCTAGCCTTTATATATTGACTAGGCAAAATGGCGCGGCGACACGCCGCGCCTGTGTGTACATGAGCGTATTTTGTGTTTTTAATAGTGTTAAGTAGTTGGTCTTTTTGTTCAAAGAGTAAAATGGATCTACTGAAGCGAACGTATTTGTAGTTAGAAGTGTTAGTTCAATTTGTATTGGCAGGTGCCGTGGGTTTATTCCTTGTTCGAGAGGTACATGTATGTATTTAAATGTGGTTGGTAAGTTATACACAAAAAGAAAGGCCAAAAATTACTATTGAAAAGTTCACAAAAAGGTTTTAAAAAGGGTAAAAAGGTTGAAGAAAAATACCATCAAAAAATTTTGAACTCATTTAGGTCGAAAAGTTTAAAGTTGGTCGAGAGGTATATACATGTATGTAAATGTGGGTGGTAATTTTCCAAAAAAAAGAAAAGGAAGAATGAAGGCAAAAAAAAATCTGTCGAGAAGTCCGAAAAAGGTTTAAAATGAAAACAGAACAAAAGAAAAGGTTTAAAAACTGAAAAAGCGAAAAAAAAATACCGTCAGAAAGTCTAAACTCATGTAGGTCGGAAAATCTAAACTTATTCGAGAGGTATATATGTGTAAACTCGGTTTGTATTTTTTAGACAAAAAAAACCAAAAATTACAATCGGAATGTCCGAAAAAGGTTAAAAAAATGTAAAAATGCTAAAGAAAAATATCGGCATAGAGTCTAAACTCGTCTAGAAGGTAGATTGATGTAAATACGTTTGGAAAAAATTTAGACACAAAATATACGCTGAAAACTACTGTCAAAAAGAAAAATTTATGTTTAAAAAGAAACAAAAAAGATAAAGCTTAAAAAAGTTGACCGGCTGTTCACCGGATGATACACCGGTCATTGCACAGCTATTTACCGGTGTAACCGGCTTGTTTACCGGGCGGAGCACTATTCATCTGGAATAGCTAAGTTTTCCTTTCAGTGTAGGGGTTAGTAAACATGGATAAGCCGATGGATTTAGATGACTCTTTGAGTTGAATTTGAAGATTTGAGAGAAATACGTATATGTCCGTCAGAATATATTATATAAAAATGTTAAAACATGAAAAGTTTTTTGGAAGGATGATATCCATCTAGTCGTAAAAGGAAAATTTAAACGGATGACTGAGTGCGACGAATTTGACAAAATTCATTAAATGTTTTTGCGAATCTGGTTATAAAATTAAGGAGTTAAATTCGACCAAACTCGAAACCGATCACGGGAATGGAACCTACTCGTCGGCGCGCATATATTTCATGTACATATTATCGCGGAATGGGAAAAAAATACAGTTGTTCGGAAGGAACGGATGACTGAGTGCGACGAAGTTGACAAAATTCAAAACAAAAAAGGTTAAAACATGAAAGTTGTTAGGAAGGATGATATTCATCTACTCGTGAAAGGAAAATTTAAACGGATGACTGAGTGCGATGAATTTGACAAAATTCGTCAAATGTTTTTGCGAGTTTGGATCCAAAATTAAGGAGTTAGGGTCGACCGAACTCGAAACCGATCACGGGAATGAAACCTATTATCGTGGAAAGGGCAAAAAAAATCCAGAGCGTATATTTCATATACATATTATCTACAGTACGCGCCCGGTACTGCACATGCGGTCGACCGGACTGTTCAAGCGGGGGTACTGTTCACGGGGTATAACGTTTACGACCAGCACTGTTTATGCGGTGGACCGGTACTGTTCATGCGTGGGGGACTGTTCATGCGCGGGGTAACCCGATTGTGTATCGTGGTACTGTTCATCGATCAGAACACTGTTGGCTGGATGTGGGAGGATCGTGGGCCGTCGATTCACGATCGGACGGCCAAGAATCACGTGCATGAACAGTCGCAGGCGCGCTGAGAGCCCGGGAATCGTTCCGTCTTTATATACAGTATCTTTCTATTGATCTGTATTGCTTTGCAGTCGAGATCGCCGAGAAGGAGATGTGTGCCATGTCCATGACGGCACGGTGATGAAGAGCTGAGAAGGAAAACTACTCTTCTTCGTACTTCGTCGCTACGTGTACTTGCTTGCGCGTACGTGCCTCTATCTGTGTAGTCCATAAATACTACGGCCAAGAAATTGCAGACGGTCGCAGTCACGGACGACCAAGCAAGTGATAAGTCGATCCGTACGTCAGCTGAAGGAAACCCACACACTCTGACTCCGTTACACGGATGCAGACTGGAGAAGGATCGATTGCCATGAGCAGTTCAGAAATAGGGCGTGTCCCCGCCCTTGTCGTCCAGCCGCTTGCCTTCCTAAGGCTGGATGTGCATGCGTGCCTATAGTCCGTCTCGCCTTCCTCCCGCCACTCGTGCTTCCGTCCACGACGATCGGTCTTCTTCTTCTCCCCCTCGATCCCCTGGCCGGATCGATCTTCTTTCGCAGCTCGCCGATCCATCCATGGAGCGCCTGCTTGGGCTGCTCAAGCTGAAGGTGGTGCGCGGGCTCAACTTGGCCATCTGCGACCCCCTCTCCCACAGCAGCGACCCCTACGTCGTCATCCACCTCGGCCAGCAGGTACTAGCTTATATCATTCTTGTTGGTGGCTACTTACAAATCATGCAAGAACATCGAGTGGAAGTGGCAAATCTAAAATTTAGATGTGAATCTCCTTGCTTCTGAGCAATTTTGGTGATGGCGAATGGAATTGACCCGTTTATATTTACAAGTGCACTTATATTTACGACCCTCGTTTAAGTAAAGGTAGTTTAAAGCATGGAAACCAAGTAAATGTGTGCCTTTGCTTTCTTCTCTCATACTAGTTGATTTGCACGTGCAACGCACGACTCATAAATAACCTTGCTACATGTGAAACTTGGGTCAAATTGAATCTAGGAAAGCTGGAAAAAACTGACCATGTTTTTAATATCTGACTATAACAATTTGTGAGTGTTTGACGTGTATATAAAGCTGGCATTTTCTACTGAATAAGTCCTTTGGTCGAATGTGTACCTGTATTTTTTGGCATCAGATTTTCCATTGCAACCGGAACTGAGGTCTGAACGACTGTCTGAATGTTGTGAGATTTATTAATTCAAAACCAGCGTCATACAATTTGCAGTGATTAGGGAAAGTCTGGTAGAAACCTAGCCGCTCATAATTTATAGCTCTCTCACGCGGATAATTCGCATACCCATGAGCAACAATGTTTGTTGGAAAGGACATAGAATGAAATAAGTACGCCGATCTCATGAAAGATAGGAGGGATCTCGGTTCTACAATTATACAAACTGTTATGTGAATTAATATTTGACTTGCTTGGAGATTTGTATCTTCAATTACTGAAGCAGTTTGTTTCCAAACTATATAGCTTGTATGTACCTGTAAATAGATCGCTATACCCTCTTCTTGTCAAGCAACTCATGTAGCTGGACAACCTGCAAGCGAAAACATGTTTGATTTACCTTGCGTGAGTGCGTGACCATGAAGGCATGCAGCTATGTGCAAAATCAGTAATTGGGAGATGAACCAAGCTAAAGATCCCTTACCATTGGTCGAAGCATTTGGAATGTGGTGATGCGAGACAGTCA
This sequence comes from Poa pratensis, assembly GCA_947311845.1. NCBI lineage: Eukaryota > Viridiplantae > Streptophyta > Magnoliopsida > Poales > Poaceae > Poa > Poa pratensis. The sequence continues at coordinate 6,252,057 of CAMZMU010000098.1, forward strand.
GCACATTGAGCAGATTTCAATCAGATTAAAAATATAGAACTTGTTGCCTAGCTGCGATCTGATGGAGGCTCGCTGGCTTGGAGGATGAAAGCAGTCCATGGCGTGCGCGGCGGCGAGGACGTCCTGAACGTCGTGTGCGTCAGTGCCCTCCACGCATGTACGGCGAGAATGAAATTGTGTAGTTGCGTGTGTCCGGCTGGTACAGGGGACATGCAGTGCAGCACGGCGTTTGTCAGCGTTCCAACGTTCATGCCAGCCTCCCGGCGTGGAGCGCAGCCACGTTTGGCCGTCCGGCAAGAAGGACGGTGCGGCCCTCCCGTGCAGGCCGTCGCTGGACTCGCAGCCATGTTTGGCCGGCCGGCGAGCAGGGTGGCGTGGCCCTCCCGTCATCCCGTGCAGCCCATCGCTGGACTCGCAACCACGTTTGGCCGGCCGGCAAGAAGGACGACATAGCCTCCCGTGCAGGCCGTCGCTGAGGCGGCGTAGTGTGCTCTGCCGGGACGCGCGCGTGCGTGCTACGGGAGACGGGGGAGTGTAAGGCGGCGTCGCGGCGGGACGCGCTGTAGCGGCGAGGCGACGTGGGACGCGTTTTCTTTTCTTTTTATCGGTGGCAATCTTTTGTAATTAACGGCAAAACGGAAAGGTGGTGGCAATTTGGTCGTATTATGTGATTTGGTGGGAGGGCAAAACGGTCCAAAACGGACAATGTTGAGTTGTCAAACATTAGGACGATCTGAGCCGTTTGATCGGATATTGAAGGGCTCAGATTTAAAGTTTCCCAACAAGACAAGTTTGCTCTTTTAATAGTAGTATAGATTAATCTTGTTTCTTCAATCTCGCCGGATAGCACCTTGTAGTCTCGTTCTAATCTTGTTCGGCTTTATGAGGAATGAACGGGATTGGCATGGATTGAGAGGGATTAACTGAACATGCACATCGATCCAGAATAACAAAGCCTATCTATTTTACCTCGCATTTCGTTTCTTGTGATGTGCAGAAAGTAAAGTCCAGTATCAAATATAAGACCATCAACCCAGAATGGAACGATGAACTCACCCTCTCTATCACAAACTGGACGCTCCCGGTTAAGATTGTAAGTCGATCAACATCTCCACTGGTCATTGGACCTTCAGACATGTGCTGCCTTCTTCCCACAGGATTTTTCAGAAACTCGCTCTTGTTCCTGAAACTAAACTCTCCTTTGGGATTTTCATTACAGGATGTCTTTGACCATGATACTTTCACCAAGGATGACAGCATGGGCGACGCAGAGTTCAGCATCCTCGACTTTGTCGAAATCGCCATGAAGGACAACCTGAACGGCCTCCCCGATGGCACGGTGATGAAGACGATCCACCCTGACAAGGACAACTGCTTGGCAGCCGAGAGCCACATCAAATGGAAGGATGGCAAGGTCTCCCAGGACATCTTCCTCAAGCTGAGGAACACCGAGACCGGCGAGATAGTCATGCACCTGGAGTGGGTTAGCATCCCAGGTCTCGGGCATTGATTCACAGCTGCAAAATGCCCGGTGCTGAAGGTTATCAGCTGCTCTTTATGATTGTAATGTTGCTCCCTTTATGAGCTAGCAAAATAAGCAACATCCTGGTAAGATCTTGAGATCAGTAGGTTGGTTGTTATGCAACGCATGCAACAGGTTTATGCTACTAGGGAGTAATGCTTGTTTTCAGTTTTGGTTCTGCATACCTTATATGGCTTTTTAATCCAAAGAAGGTACATTTTGTCCTGAGATTCCTGTATAGCAGCTCCATATTTATTTACAACATTGATCATATTGTCAACAGACGTTTGAAACTATAGTTGTTTTAACATTAGAGTACTACGTACAGAGCATGTGAAATTTCTGCTTTAGCTCACAACAGCTCTCCTGAATTTGCATTTCGCTAGCTTAATAAATATCTGTCAGCTAGTTTGCATACACTGGCGAAGATAATGTAGTTAGTATAGAATTGTTCTATCAGCAACAAAAAGGATGATCTGGACCATTTCGCATTTGACAATACTCCCTGACTAAACATTTGGAGGAAAAAGGGGAGTATATACACCATCCTGACCTAGTATGTACAATTGTCTTACAACTCGAGCTGACAACAGCATTAACTGAGCATACAGGAGAGAATGCACAATGGAAGCAGTATATCGGCAGCAAGTAACTAGGAAAGCAAATGTGGTGTGCTTTCATGGCTGGCGCTTCGAGAACTTTCATGTGGGCGGTGATGCTTGCCCATTTGCACATCTCGTGTAAAGTGGGTCCTCGATTTAGCATAAGGAGCTTCCCTTGCTGCAAAAAGGAAAAGAACACCCAGTCCAATATATCAAAACAAATTTAGTCAAAAAAAAATTGTACACTCTGCAATGAGATTTCCATGATTTATATAGCTTCTTACCTGCAGCTAATTTCTGACCACGGATAATGTTCTGCCTCCTTTTCCACCAACATGCCGCAAATACAACTAGGAACAGAAAAGCTACAAGTACCCCAAAAGCCATGCCAATCTTTGCAGCCACGGATAAGTGAGGGCCACACTCGCGTAAACCAGGGATCCCACACAACCCAGCATTGTCTGTAAAGCTGTCATTTCAGCAGTCTGTAAGCTTCCCTACCATTCAAGTAGTATTGAAAGAATAGACACTCAAATGTGTATCTAAATTGGGATTTGTGCCGCTTTGTATGTGGAGGATGCAGCAACTAGAATAGAAACTATCTGTAGAAACTAGTGAAGTGGGTTCTTACTTGAATCTAACTCTGTGTAGAGGTCTTCCACCCAGATTGGCTGGAACCCTTCCTGAAAGATCATTGCCATTTAGATTCCTGCGTTAAGATAATTTCTAGTTAAGGGGGAGGAAGCACGATAAATCCCAACCAGAAGAACATGCACAATTAGTGCCCTCACAGTGTCTGTAACGATGTCAGCTCACCAAGGCTCTCCGGAATAGAACCATTGAGTTCGTTGTATGACAGATCTCTACAAATAGGATTATGAAATAAGGATTAAAGGAAACATTGGAACTTCCCAAATACTTCAATTTGATTTTTAGAGAGGACAATGTTTATACTTATATCAGATTTGAAAAAACAGCATTGGTCTCCAATGACATGAACCGAATGCTAAGGTTACAATCATGGTTTTTTAGTCGAGCGACTAGTCGCGACTAGTCGATGAGTCGCAAAATAAAGTCGACTCAGCATCTCGACTCGACTAATTGGTTTGAGTCGAACGACTCAATCGACTAGTCTTGACTAGTCTCGATTAGTCCAGGTTTTTGAGTCGAAGAACGACTTAAAGTTGGCCCCGCCCGTCATATTTTTTCCAATATTGCTTGCCCAACCCCCCGTGAAACCTAAATCGCCCCAATTTTTTTCAATGTTGAACTTATTTACTTGCATTTGGATATGGTTGCATGTAACTTAACGTTTGAACTGACCTGTTGTCTCTTAATTTCATTGTTGAACTTCTTTATTTGCTACCATATAATATGGAGATGCCCAGGTTTGTATTATAGACTATTAATAAGTATATAGTTATATACAATTATACATATAATATGGTAATTTTATAGTACCTATTGCTACACTACTCATGTCGACTAGTTGACCATGAGTCTTGACTAGTCACGACTAGTCAAGAGTCGCTACCCCTAAACGACTCGTCGACTCAAAAACCTTGGTTACAATAACAGTTATATTTAGTAGGGTGTCAAAAAGATATGAACATTTCTAAATGATGAGTTGCAGATCAGCACATACCAGGAAATAAGCGTCCTGAAATTTTACAATAAAATAAAAGGACCGAGATATTAACAATCTTAAGCACATGATGCAATCTTAACTCTGAAATCACTATTCTGATATTCTGTATCTTTAACATAAACAGTTAAGCTATCCAATATCAATTGACATGACACATTAAGATGCTGAAACATAATGAAGATTATGCTTGTTACGGCAAAGATATAGATAAATGTCACTTAGTTTTGAAGAGAACTTACAGCACTCGTAGCCCTGGGATGGTACCCAAAGACAACGGAATATTGCCCTTTATGCTATTACCGCTGAAGTTTCTGTTTGACCAAATGGGAATTTGACTTTGTCAGGCTAAAATGAAAATGCCAGTGCTTCTAAAGACGGTATGAAATGCAAGTAATTACATCTAGTTTTCGTCAAATGACATCCTTAAATTTAGAATTATCAACAAATATTGATATGTTCCCTAGTCCACACAACTCAAACATGTCCACAATCCATTTAATTTTATCGAGTAACGAAAATTGGCCTGTTTTCAACAGGAGAACGGTGTGAAACCACCACCATTGCCATATACAACCAATAATTGTCAGACCTAGAGTCTATGACAATTAAGAAATTGTTTCTAGATACTTCAGCCCATTCCAAGCGGTCCTTCATGTTTTATGGGTTTATGACAATAGAATTGTAGCTAATGTTGCTACAGGTTTAAGTACTTCAAGATATATTAAATCATAGCAATGATCATGGTATTTAATTTAGATTAAGAAACTGAAATGATCATGCATTCATATTGGTGTTGTGAAACAAACTTACATGCTTTGAAGATGCGGCAGCTTAGATACGTCACTAGGTATAACTCCTTTCAAACCTTGGTTGTCAAGACCTCTGCATATCCAAGTGGTAGTTTAAATACTGCTAATAACGATAATGGACATAGAGGAAAATTAATGATAGTTAATATAAGAAAGCAAAGGTGTGGGTAAGGCCAAATGCAACAAATCGTTGAAGAGAAAATGTACATTATATAATGTACTGCCAATAACTGAGAAGTGTTTTATTTATGTACATAATATATAATATGAAAATTATATTTTCATCTTAAATAACATCTTAATTCTAAATGCTTATAAAAAACAATAGGGCTGCAGCCAGGTCAAACATTTGGACTCGGGCCAGGCCTGATGTCAAACTGGCCAAGCTGCACATGGACAAGTCTAGTTTTAAGTAACTGAAACCCACCTAACATACATATTTTTTAACCTCAGATAACTAAGAAGATAGTCACCGTATCATGGTTTTTAAGGCGTCCGTAAGGCGACGCTAAGGCGACACCTAGGCGTCAAGGCGACCCCCCCCCCCCCCCCCCCCCCCCCCCCCCCCCCCCCCCCCCCCCCCCCCCCCCCCCCCCCCCCCCCCCCCCCCCCCCTCCGCCTTAGAAAAACGACCGCCTTAGGCGCTAAGGCACCCCCCCCCCCGGCCTCCGCCTTAGGACGCCTTACCGCCTTAAAAACCATGCACCGTATAGCCTCCTTGGTTATTTTCAAACAAAATTGACAACTGAATCCAATACAGGACGTTGAGCATGCTGATTATAACTACAAATTCTTGATATATAAAGCAGTATGAGGTAGGGAACATACAGGCCATCAATGACCCAATTCATTTTGGTGTCATCAAACTGACAATCAACTCCACTCCACGGATGCTGCTGAGGAACACAGGGGTCGCCATTCCAGCCAAATCGAAGAGGAAGACCAAGTGAACCCTTCAAAGTCCGCAGACTAGTCACTACAGAGAATGGCAAATGAGAGAATCAATACAGAAACCTAGCAGCTAAACTCTGACCTCTGCTAATAATCATTGGATTTAGCTGTCATTTAAAGACTGAGAAAAGTTGTCCTCGTTGTTTACATTCAATTAAAGCAATTTCATTAAATCATAGATCTTTGTCAACCATCAATTCATTATGGTGGAACATGTCCTGCTTGACTTTTTAAAATAAAGAAAAAGAACGTCATCTAAAAGACTGCATCAAGTGGCAGTTTCATACAGCTCACCGATAAGAAGGTATCCAAACATAATTACCAACATAAACTTGTTATCGGTTAAAATAAAGGAAGGTTAATTTGGTATCAATCACCGACCTTCTTCAGTTAAGGTCTTCATTTCAGCTGGAATGATCTCAAACACCTCAATCGCACTAACGATGGCACGTGTTCCTTCAACAGGCTGCAAGGTGATTTTTTAGTGTTGTCCCACTGACAGCAACAGTTTTATTCAGAACAAGTGCAGTAAAACGCTCTCCTGTCATCTGGACTATATCGATATCCTTGAAAGAAGTGTCACCATTGATTAGTACATCAAATACCCTTTGCTCTTCTGCAGTTATTCCATTCTCAATCTCTGCAAAGTGCAGCCACACAGAATAGTTCTTGTTTGGGGTAACATCCATTTCGAAGGATAAGCTCGGTTGCCTATCAGTACCCACGATAGCTGATTGGTACATTCTTTGAGGATAAAAATTTGGTGCAAGCAATGTCTCTGCTATAACATTTTCAGTCGATATAGTTTGATCGTCAGAGCTGGATGACAAAGTTTTCAACCCTAACCAGAACCTGTCACCACCCCAGTGGATACCGTTTAGATCTTCGTCAAAGGCTGGCTTTCCAGAACCACATGTCAATCTTTTAGCAGTTCTAAGCACTGTCCCTTTCCCCAAAGCGGACCAAACTTATAGGCATTATCATCTATTTGGAGAACTTCAATAGAAAGAATGGATGGATCCCCATGACCTGTGCTGTGGAAGCAAACCGACAAGCTTGAGTCCTGGACAAAAACCAGCGCTTCCGCAAATGTCTTCTCATCGTCGCTGCTCCAGCCGGAAAGCAAAGAACTGAACAGAGTGCTCTCGACAGAGACATCAAATATTGGCTCACTATCAAGATTAGGATCAGACACAAGGGCAAAGAACAGCCTAACTTGGTAGTGCCCATTGGGAACATTGTTGATGTAGTAACAATTTTCAGGGCCATCAGACAGAGGGAAATATCGAAGAGTTTTCAGCGGGGTACAATAAAGCTCGGGCGAGTGGCATTTGCAAACCTTCCACCAGTATAGCCAAAATCTCGGTACCACAATGTGTTGGTAGGCGCTGTGTGGACATCGTCGAAGCTCCCGCAGCTTATACGAATGGTAAATGGTTCTGAAAATGAACAAGCATTTAGAACTACATTGAATAGCTAAGAAGCGCCAAGTAAGCAATTACTGTAAAACCATGTACCGTTTGAGTTGTACAGATGGTGCAAGGGGTTCATTGAATCATGAAAGTACAATAATTGAGAAATGAATTAAAGCTTCGGCGCCTACTTTCTTTTCCTCCTACTTAAGTTTCACATGGCTCCTTCCTGAGCTTGAGCAAATTTATTTTAAATGGCATATTTAGCCCACCAAATTGCACATGTGAGCAAGAAGGGGCAATGACTGGACTAATTCCAAGGGATAAAGAAGCATTCCGTATGAACTAATTGATCGAAAGGGTGGGAGTTCCAAAAGCTCTCAAAATGCGACGCAATGAAATCCTTCACTTCCTCAAACATAACAAGCATTAACAGCCCCGTGCGAAAGAAAGTGGAAGTTCTGCCCACGCAAATCTAAAAATACAATGGTCTTCCGAGAAAATCGCGACCCTGGAACCAAACGGCGCCTGATTTTCGCCAAAGCTAAAAAGTCAGAGCAATTAATCTGTGCATTTGGGGGAAGATCCACCTCTTCTACTACTGTAGCACATAACAAGGAAAGCAAAGCGCCGAAGCAGGCAGAAACAACCCAATCAGGAAGGGTTCTTGATTTGGGCAAGAACGCAAACACCGGTCGCACAAATGCAAAAACTTGGCGAGTCCCACCTCACACTAGGCTAGGTACATTTAGCAAGATTTCAGCAGGAACAGCAAACATTTAAGCTAAAGCAGAAAAAACCGAAGCAAGAAAGCTCACCTTTGGTAAGGTCAGCGGCAAGAACACCGAGAATAGCTGACGATGCGGCCGAGAGCGCGAGCAGCAGCAGCAGCACGCGAGGAAATCTCTGCCGCATCGCGCCTCCCCCTCCCCTCCCTCCCTCTCAAAGAAGAAAGACCGAGCTTTTTTCCTTTCGCTTTTTGGTGCGCTAGGCCAGTCCGGTCCGAGATTTCTCTTTTGCCTTTTCTCCTCTCGGGCAATGCCGGAGCAATCGGATTGAGCTGTCTAAAGCTGAGACTGATGAGAATGGATTACAGAATACCGGCGATCTGGTTCGTGTGCTTGTGCGATGATAATGGTGATTGGGGCCGTTGATGCGGTCACTGTGTCCCTCTCCCCCACTATCATAATGGAGGCATGGGAGCTGCTCACGCTCTCGGCCACACGATAGTACCAACTCACGAAGTCACGAGCGACCGGTAGCCTGCTAGGATTCTGGATGGACGTGAGAATTTATGCCGCGTAACACGGACGGCTAAAGTGCAAGAATGTCGCCCTGGTACCGTCAGGTTTAGTTTGAAAAATTAGTGTTTGATCCCGTTTGGTACATTGATCTGGCCATGCTTTGTTTAGTTTAGTTGAAAAAAGCAGTACTAGTACAACATGCCTTGTCTAGTTTGCCTGATACAGGGGCTGGTTTTTCACGTGCGAACAGAGGACGAGCGAGCGGCAGGTGTGGGGTGGTAGTGGCGTCGTGGTGCGGCAGTCACGCAGGACGCAGCTGTACAGCTCATCATAGTAGTCAGCCAATCTCGTACCCGGAAACTGCGATGATAAATGCGCGAGGGGAGAACGGCTGATGGATGATGGATCGTCAGTCGTCAACCGATTGTTGCGGCGAGTTAAGCGCGCTGGGACATACAGTGCGCCCCATCCCCACCGAAGCTCCTCCTACGTGCGTACCAACTGCTGCGAGACACGGCAATGCTGACACAGTTTGATGCCAGAGGACGAGCGCAGTGCAATGGAAAAAATAATTCACAATAGAATGCAAAAAATATTGTGTATCATTCTTTATAAATCTAGTCACATCAAGGAACGTTGTATTCGAACAAAACATATACCCTCGCTCACTAGTAAACAGTCCACACGCCACTAACATAACCGAAATATGAGACCAAAAGAACAGTTTATATCGTGTCTTATGGGTTTTACATATACTATTTTATTATATTGAATATGATGCGGAAAAAAATGAAACTCTGTATGCTTGTTAAGAACGACCATTATATCAAATAAAAAATATTGCATGCATGATTGTTTTAATCCGACATAGAGTTTCTTGTTAACTGTAAGAAAAAAAACATACTCCCTCCGTTTCACAATGTAAGGCGTATAGTTTTTTGAGAAAAATTCCAAAATATAGGGTGTATTGCGATTTATTGATAATTTTACACATCAAAAAATGAGTTTCAATCCATAACGGAGAGATTTAAAGGATTGTTTTTAATTTGTGATTTTTAGGGACTCCTCTCTCCAAAAAAATTCCAGAGTAAAATGATTCCACCGTAGGTAAATTCACACGTCTTAATATTTGTGCAAAACACTATACGCCTTACATTTAGGAATGGAGGGAGTATGAGATTTCGGATAACAAGGACATCTCGAGACCAAAGTCATGATTTTTGTTAAATAAATACAGATCACATAAAGCATAGAAAGCAAACAACATATGATTGGAGAAAAAGTATATTATTGACCACAGCCATTGAATGGATAACCATAATCTAATACTCCCTCCGACCCGAATTAATGGGCGCGGTGGCGTTTTTGCAAACAAATCCCTGCAGTTTTTCACCTGAAAGTCAAAGGTCCTCCCACCACCGTACCGCGCCGCCTCCCGGCCGTCTGCTCCGCCCCTCCCGGCCCCGACCACCACCACCAGCCGCTCCGCCGAATAGTCTGCACCGCCCCAACCACCGCCCCCCAGATCCGGGACCTTCCTTCTCAAATCGGAGAGGCCGGCCACGTGCGGCCTCAAATTCCCCCTCCCCCTCCCGCCGGCAGCCACGATGCAGGCTCGGGTGGCGTGAGCAGCGGCGCCGCGGACGACATCGCGCGCGTTGTATCCCGTCGAGGTGAACCCGCGTGAGCAGCAGCCTTGCTCGGCGTCGCTAGACCCCGCGTAGGTCGACGGGAGGAGGGGCCACCGTGGGAGGGAGCGGAAGAATCGTCCTCGCCGCCGACGAGTGTCTCCGCCTCCGCGGCGGGCGACGAAGGGGTGGAGCAGCGGGGACTGGGTGTCGATTTGGCTCTGGCGCACGGAGGAGGCAGCGGCATGGACGGGGTGGAAGTGCGCGGTGGCGGCGGCTGCGGGCTCGATGTCGTAGGCGAGCTCGCGGACCTGGCCGATCCAGCTCTTCGTCTGGACGTCGGGGTCGTCGACGGCCTCGCAGCGGATGACCGCGGCGTGCCCAGCTCGGCCTGAAAGAACTTGACGTCCTCGCGGACGCCGGAGAGCAGCGCGTACAGCGATCTGCAGCAGCTCCGCAAGCTTTCCTGGCAGCGCGTCCACCATGCCTGAGAGCGCGCCCACAGCGATCTGCATCTCGCCGGTCGAGGACGGCCTTCTCTTGATCTGGATTTGTGGGTGTCGCCGGCGGCGAGGATGGGCGTGGACTGGCAGCTAAGTCTTCGTCGCTGGGTGGTGCTCTGCTCTGCTCTGTTGCGTGGCTGCGGGATGGAATTGGAAACTGACGGGGGGGTTTTTGTAAAAAAAATTAAAACGGTGGTGCGCCCATTAATTCGGGTCGGAGGGAGTACAAAATAATCAGATAGACAAAAAAAAAGTATCACATCTATAAACATGTTTCTTGCGTGTATATGCAAATGCAGATATACATGCATGCATTCTAGAACAAATATTTGCACCGAATGCAGTGATGTCAAACAAAAATCTGCATGCCGCACACGTGTACCGAAGCCACTATTGTTAGCTACAAACTGGTAACTGTACTCCCTCGATTGGAAGTTGCAACAAAACAACTACTCGTGTAATCGACACAATCTGTGCAATTGTAAATACACCTTCTGGTGCAATCGACACAATCTAGCGATTTGCAAATCAAATAAAATAACAAGTATTTCGAACAAAATGACACAACCAAGCCACAAGATTTAATATCGAGATCAACAGGCTGCAGATGTTATCTTTTCATTACTAGGAGTATTATATTTTGGCATGTGGGTCAAATTCGTACTTCGAATTATGAAACACAGTAGGATAGAAGCATCTCATGTTAGTGATGTCTGTGTTTTTTATTTATTTTACTCTTTGTCCGATGGGCGATGCACCACTCACCAAGGCTCAGATTGTACTGTATTTGCTCCCTTTTTAAGGAAAACCTTCCAGACGACCGATGGAACTAGACTACTAGTGCTGAAGAAAAATGTAATAAGACATGGTGATGTGAGATGCAGGCATGGCCAAGGAAGATTCCTCCCCTCGATACTCATACAATATTTTGTACAACACATAACCTGAAACTGAAAGCACAAATTTCAACAGTTATCTTTGAGAAATCAACCATGGTTGCAGCCTTGCCTTATTGCACCTCAATTCCCACCTAAATAAATAAGAAAGCACGTAACGGTGAATTTATGGGATACAAACCTGCTTTTGTGTATTTTGTGGATACGGGAAGCAAGCATTGTAAAGGTTGCAATACCTTGTATAGGCTGGGCTACCTACTTGTTAACTATATATTGTACAAAGGATCCCTCCTCTAGGTTGGCGGTAGAGAGCGCCTACAAGTTGGGCACTCCATCTTGATGTCCATCCAGCGTTGTAAACATCCCGAGTGGAATATATGCTCGCAAGGTGCCACCTACAATAGGAGAAACAGTGAGCGCTTGAAGCTTCCATGTCTATCACATCACACAGCAAGGATTTCACAATTACCATGTATTCACTTGTTCTTTGGGTAAGATCAATTGTAGTCATGCAAATAACACAATCGATGGGCTGATTTGTGTTTTCCTCAACCTTCCTGTGGTAGCAGTATTTCTCAGGGAGGATCTGGAGATCACAGCCAAAAGAGATAAATAGTGTTAAAAACAATATCTAACAGCTCTTTCATAACTGAATTAACTGGAGCTCAATATACATCTAACAGTGGCAACTAAAATACATTCAGAGAAACTGAATCAGCTAAATGAATGGCAACTAAAGTACACTCCGAAAAGAACAGAACAGAGTGTGAGTGCTAAGGTGCTATTATCATGGTAGTAATTACCTGGCGAGGAATGAAGCAGCGAGAACCAAGATAATGCTGGAGCAGGAGCACCGCTGCTTGGATACCCATGAATATTGTCACAGCTATGCACCATTTCTTATCGGGCTCAATGCGCATGAAGTTGCTAGGGCAACCAAATATATATAGTGGGATGGCAACCCGGGTAGCAGTCATGCCTAAAATATACTGAGGGTGCAGGGGTTTTCTTGTATCCCGGATGACGTTTGTGACAATTTGAGGAATCCAAAAGGAGTACATCAGGAATAGAAGTGGCCGTAAGAAATTGTGCAACTCATACATGAGAAGAATTCCTCCCAGAAGAATGCCATCTGGGGAAACAAAAAAAAGTGAGGAAGTTGGTATTGTTAAAATATAAGTGGATAGCCCACCTTCTCTCCATCAGTTTAGAATTTTGGTTCTACTGATTGGTGCATGAAACTTAATAGGTATAAGAACCTAAACGCTGGTGTGAACATGTGGAAAATGTCAGCTAATTTGGCATTTTAAAAACTTAACAGACATTAGCATCTTAATTACGTACTAATATGGAAACATAGGTTTTTCATGTCAGCAAAAGATATTCAACCTAATGGCTCCATTAGATTAGTACCGATTCCATAAATAGCACACACCAGGCACTGTTCTTACCAACTTGCACACGAGGCACTGTGTTACAGTAGGGTGTCAGAACAGAAACCCTGTGAGCTCAAACCCCCATAAAATCTTCTAAACAAAGACAGATATGGATGCAGTATAAATGTAAGTATCAATGATTTGCAAATAAAAAGGGATCAGGTTGCGTTTTCACACCACTTATTATAGACACAGGAGAAGGTAAATGGCAAATAGATATATGGCATAGGAAAGAATCAGCTTTGGACAATGGTCAGACTGGTGCTAGCCTGCTAGGTACTTGATGTCAAACTTCTGAAGATCCGGATTTTATCAGAGTTATAAGTACACACCAATTAGTGTGCTTTCTTTTATACGTTAACGACTGGATGTCTATATTGGTTGCAAATGGTTGACCTACTAGTGTGATTCATAAGAAAACATGAAGAAACCAAATGATATTTAGTACTTACAAAAGCGGCTGTAAAGAACAGACAGTTCTCGTCTCATTACTTCCCAACCTTCTCCACTGTTCAACGGTCTACTTGCTTTCCATATAGCAAGGAGATACCTCATCTCAAAAATAGAAAAAACAACGAATTTGAAGAAGGCAGCTGTTGCGAAGGCATTGAAGAGAGACTCTGTACAAAGTTAAAATATGTATTAAATAAGTTGAAGAGATAACACGAAATATCATAAAACAAAATTTAAACAGGGTTTCAGAGAAAATAACTGTCACACAACTCAATTTCATAATCAGAATGCAAAAGTTTTAAGAACATTCAATAGTTCAATTTGTTCATATTAGCATTGCAGGTGTATTTTTTAGAGAACTCTGAAGCACAGGCCAATCTTTCATAGTGTTGACAATACTTCACTGATGACTGCTAACAATTACCAGACCTGTCCTGTCAGGCAACAGGTATAGCTTTGGGACAGCTATGAGTGAAATCTATTTACGCAATATTTACTTGCTAAGTAACATATAATCATAACATGCGCATTATTTGCCTTTGGCTCGGCTTTCCATCATATTCAGTCAAAATAAAATCAATGGCATAATCAGTTGTATAAGAAATTATTGCGGCCACACCTTTTGGGTAATATAACTCAGCAAGAATATCGTGGAGATTGGAAATATAACATCAGTATTGGTGCCACATTGAGTATCTTTCAGTTCATACATGTAATTTCCTTTTTACCGGCGAAGAGTTTGCAGCATTAGCAGTCGTAAAAAGGGATAACCAAAAGAAGCAAACAACTTCGACATGACATTCCTTTTTACCGGCGAAGAGTTTGCAGCATTAGCAGTCGTAAAAAGGGATAACCAAAAGAAGCAAACAACTTCGACATGACATAAGACTCACCAACCAATATCCCAGCAGTCAGATGCAGTAGACAAAGATATGCATCCATGATAGCTTGTTGCCCAATCATAAGAATAGAAACCTTAGCAGCTCCCTGTAATTAATACAGATGTAACTCAAAAGACTTGAAGCTTGGAAGTCATGTAGAGCAAGACGACTTTAACTTGAAGCTTGGAAGTCATGTAGAGCAAGACGACTTTAACTTGAAGCTTGGAAGTCATGTAGAGCAAAAGGACTTTAGTGTTGCTAAAGAAATGAACCCAACAAGGAAACTTACAGATTGAGTGTTGCTATGTTCCATTTGTCTAATAAGCAGCAAAACTTGGAGAAACGAGATCTAGAGTTCCCCAGTTAAGAATTCACACAGAGGAGAGACCGAGATAGGATTTTAATGAAATATGAAAGTAAGTCAAACAGTCAATAAGGATACAAAAGTGACCATCAGCGTATAGTTCACTGCTTTGTTGTAGTAAGCTTCAACATTCAATGATGTTGCATTTAGTAAGATAGATGAGAAGCACTCTCCATCATCATCCACTGCGGGACTTTCCATCAAGCCCTCCAATCGGTACTTCTCATGCTCTCCTTCTAGTTAAAAAAGTAGGTACAGTTATTAAAGCACTTGATAGATGTTACTGGAAGATGACATTATTAACAGAAAGCTTAACACATGCACAACTAGAATTTGCTGACAGAAAATACATTACCAGTAGCAATTGAATCTAAAAAGTCCATAAGCAAATTAAGTACCATTTTGGTTAGACGACACCTGGACCACCTTAGCAGCAATTTCTATGTTACAATGTTTCTCCATGTCATATGTGAGAGCTGATAAGGAAGAAGTGGTAAACATTAAAGTCGTATTCGCATCTGGTGAAAAGGAATATTCAGTGTAGAAACTGAATCTTACAATTCTTCCTTCGGTTCTTCTCTTCAGAAGAATCTTGGAACACTTGAGAGGAGAAAATCCTCAGCTGATAAATAAATAGGAGATTCAAGCATATTAGATGTAGCATTTCCATTAATTTTAAGAAGAGCATATTATTATTGATAGCAGGCAACAGTATACTTCATAATAATGTTTATAACTTTTAAGAGGTGTCTACAACTACTTTTATGAAAGTAAATGTCATGGGACTGCATGCACATCTAAAGCTAGTAAAGGATTGACAGCAGGCAACAGTATATTTCATAATAATGTTTATAACTTCTAAGAGGTGTCTAAAACTACTTTTATGAAAGTACATGTCATGGGACTATATGCACACCTAAAGCTAGTAAAAGAACGCAGGATTGTGGAGTGCTATAAAACTCAAGTAATATATAGAGAGTATTATGTAAAATATGTAACAAAAATAGTACTCCCTCCGTTCTAAAAAGGATGACTTCCATTTGTGTGCATGTGGATGTATCTATACATGTAACATGTCTAGATACACCCACATGTAGACAAATAGAAGTCGTCCTTTTTGGAACGGAGGGAGTATCCATAGACTAAACATTGACAGAACAAGCAAATTCTGCTGCTTACCAAATGGTATGGATTTGACAAGAAGTAATCCTCTTCTTGAAGTGGTTCACCATCTGCGCCACTGAAACAACCAATTCAGTTGAGTTAGATCATGTGTAAAAAAGATGATCCACAAACTACTTGTATTCAAATGAGAATGTTCACATATGCCACTACATGATACTTCAATGATAAAATGCAAGGAACAATGTAACACCGGCACATCGCACTCCATCATTATAACTGAAGAGGTTGAAAACTGCAGTACTACCTTACGAAGATTGAGTCATGCAATATGAAAACACATAAAAAGGATATGAAGGATATAATCATGAGATCATTAACTGACAGTCGTCAAAGGTAACATGGAGTAAGAGATTAGTTGATGTGTTTCCAATTACTAGAGTTGTTGTTTAAGGAGGATGTAATTAATAGCACATAATATAATGTTAAACCATGAGAACCAAATGTCAAATAAAGCCTCTTTATGAAGGAAAATAATACAAGAAAGCTGAACCTTTACCTGTTTGCCACCATGCGCAGTTGTCTAAAAGGCCAAATATACACGCCTTCTAACCTTATTTGAGCAGGCCCACGATCATGAGCATTGTCAATAACATCATGGAATGTGATCGTTCCCTGTCATATATGGTTATGGCAACATGGTAAGCAAAATGATCAGTACAGCATGTACAGGAAATTGATCAGGATCACAATGATACCCATGATTACAATGAAATGGGATTCATCATGTAAAATTTCAATGGCAGAACAAAAACAAAAAATTGGTGCACTGGAGGAGGGGGAGGTGATTATAGAGTAACATATTATTTTCACGTGGTAACAGAAGTCATTAGAAAGGAGCTTCCTTTACCTGAACATAGTGTACCCCACTTATCTTTGTTGGTGTACTCAATAACTCCAAAACCGAGTCGCCCTTAGATGTCACGAACTCAAGAAATCTAGAAGAACCATTTGTGGCACCAACAAAGCTCCAAGTTCCTGAACCATAGAACGTTGATGTTATTACACAAACCACGCTGACAGTTAAGTAAGCAGTAGCATTCTATACATAGCAAAACAAGATTAGGGTAATGACCAATGCAAAAAAAATGTCTCATGGGCATTTTATTAAGGTCAATGCAACTACAATAGAAACGAATTATGCATGTGGCAAGCATCAAGGATAAGACAAGCTAACACTATCTCATTTATATGTTTCAATACAAACTAATGAGGACAAGTCAGCATGTCACAATTCAAATACGCTGTAAACAAAGCACCTGCAATGAGGATATGACACCACCAAGTTGTATAATGTGGCTAAAAAAAACAAGCTTATTAATAATTTCAAGGACAAAATTGGTAACAGTGACAGAGTCATTCCATTGCGTAAAATTTGGCACAACGTACTGGAGTTGAGAAATTAAGGGCAATCACCCCATGCTTCGTTCATTCGTTTTCCCACAGCCCACAGCGTACATAACATACTTTAATACCTCAAGAACTTAAGGCAGCTACACATCCTAATGTAACGTGTGCAACCGAAAGACAAGCTAACACTCTGACAAAATAATTGGTCAAATTATCAGGTGTATAGCTATCGCCTTGAAAGAAAAGAGGAATATATATGAGTTACCTTTATATGTTCCTGTAATATTCCATGAATAGGGGCTCATGTCATTATCATCCCTCTTGAAGAACGTGTGCTGCATAAACAAGCGGTTATGAGCATTGTGTTCAAATTGCACACTTCCACAAAATAAAGCTCAACTGCATACATATAAAGTTCATGCTAAATGGATATGCGCGTAAACTCGTCAGTTAACAGCCGCAACATCATAACATGAAACAGAACCCGATTCAAGTCGTCATTCTTTTGTTTGCCGGATCAGTAACTGCGATAGCTCAGCGAATCAAAGCATTAAGACGTAGCACTATGTAACCATGCATTATTAACTTCTACTCCCACCAATGCTTGGGTCAATGGGTACAGTGTCAATAGAACGTGGAGGGCATCCAATTCAAATGGCTACCCGGAGTAGAAAGCCTAGTTGTGGACTCCTAACCTAAGAAGCCTGCCTTACTGTTGAACCATCATTAACACGAACGAGCACGAGTATAACGGGCAACCTAAAAATTACTCCTACGGAGACCAAATTAAAGCCCAAACAGACATGTTTTCCGCCTTGCAGTTTCCAATTGCTCTACCTGGAGGGCCGAATTCGCCTAAACCCCTAGAGGAAATTGGGAAAAACTTGCAATCCAAGAGCGCGTTGCTCACCTCATCGGCCCACGATCCGGAGGAGGCGGCGGCTCCCGCGGACGCGACGCGCTCCCTGAGCGGCCGCAGCGCCGCGGCCGGGGCGGGAGGGCGAGGGCGAGCACCAGCAGGACCGCCGCAGCGACCCTCAGCGCGGCGTGCCTCATCTTCTGATCGTGGAGCGCGGGCTGTCAGGATGCGGCGGCCACCATGGACGGATGGGACGGGGGCGGGAGGAAGCAACCGCGGTTCCCGGAGTGGATGGGACGGCCGCTGGTCGGTTGGTGCGGTGGGGTTCCGGGATGGGGCGCTAAACCTAGGAGAGGAAGGGGATGGGAGGGGAGGGGGAGCGAACGGGAGGGTCAAACGGCGGGCGGGGTGTAGGAGATGACGGCGAAGAGGCGAGGAGAGGCGACGGCGACTTTTGTTTCGGCGGACACCAAGCAATGCAACGCTTTCCTTTTGCTGGTGGGGGTGGGGAATTGCTGCCGTGTGGGGGTGGTTGGCGCTGGGGCGCGACTGGTTGGAGTGGAAGCAGCGCAGGCGTAGAGTTGGGCGGTGCGGAGTTGGAATGGACCCAGCTGTCATGGACGCCTCTAGCCTCAGGGCGAATACCATGCCCTGCTACGGTTGTTGGTACCGTACCGTTGATTTTCGATCCAAGACTGCACCACGTCGTTTTTTAAGGCGAAATGGACAGATTTGACTTTTTTTTTCTGAAACTTGAGCACAAAATGAATCAAAGGTATAAATATTTCACAACTTGAGCTTTTTTATATGACGCACTGGTAGGGTGCATGCTAAATTGTACGACTCTCTGGACTAGGGCATCATGACTGTATAACGCAACCATACCTCAAGCCGTCATGTAATGTATCATCGCGCCCTACCACGGGGCGCCATGCAACTTAACATGACGCCCATAGGAGACGTCATGGAAAAGGGTCAGATTGTTAAAAAAAATCAAATACGGTTTATTTTATGTCAAAGTTTCATAAAGGGGTTTGGTTTGTCAATTTTCACTCTTTCTAATATAGTGTGCACTTGAATAGAGTAAATTTATGCCTAGTGGGATCCATCGATCATCGTACTCGACGTCACATAGTAGAGATCTGATTTGCGAGCATGATCGACATCATCCGAGATGCGGGTTGTGGCAGACACCCTCACAAATAGACATCATGTTCAACACCGTCCACCACGATCGTGGCACTGGTCCCAACCTTTTCCTGTGGCGTGATCTTCAACTGCCTTGTTCCCCGAGATAGGATCTAGGACTGGTGTCTCCTCCCTCAAAAAAAATGCTAAACTTATCACTATAGCTCCATAAAATTCAGTTGGAGTGAAGCTCCAAAAGTAATCAACATTTGATTTAAAACTATGAAACTAGCTTTCCAGCTCTGATTTGTATGCTTGCTTCCAACTCTTTGTTGTGCCAATGGTCATGCATACGTTGGATATTAAAAAAAATGGCGCGCGGGGAGTGGTGGCGAAAAGGCCGAATCACGCGAGAGGAGTCCGTTGAGGAAGGAGCAGAAGGATGGAGATTATTGTGATCAAGTTTTGGGTGTGTTTTCACAAAAACGAGTAATAGCCGTTTTTATCTAAACATATTGTCTTGGCTTGTGGAAATACAATTTTCCTTGATCTTCTTATACCATGTCCAATCAAAGATTACGGTGCTACACGATTTTCTAAATTTATAGTAAACAAGATCCACTAAAACTCCGTATCGAAACAGGGCCTAGGGCATCCGCCAGATATTGATGATAACGTAGTGAACCGGATATCTTATGGATATACCTGTTGGAGATATACCCTAGAGGCGATTAATAAAGTGATTTTATTTGTCATATCTCAATTGTTCATAATATGTTTTTGTACCATGCTATAACTGTATTAAGCGGAAACATTAATACATGTGTGGTATGTAAACAACCAGGTCCCTAGTAGCCTCTATTTCACTAGTCTGTTGGGTAACATATGATCAAGGTTTCCTGATCATGGACAATTACGTCAGTTGACAACGGAGTCATGTCATTGGGTGAATGGCGTGGTGGACATACCCAAAAGATATAGAAACGTAGTGCTCATACCTTCGACTGTGAGATCATATCAAATTGCTCCTTCTGGAACGTGCTTTGATCGCATCAAACGGCATGTATTATATAGCGTGACAATAAAGGTGACACTTTCGGGTATCCGAAGGAAGCAGTGGAGGCGAGTGATCAAGAGCGGGATTTGTCAATCCACATAGCAGGATAGATACTCTGGGCCCACTCGGTGAGATTACATTAATGAGCTTGCAAGCATGTGACTAGGTCACGGGGATGTAATATCATAGACGAGTTAAAGATAGATTTGTCAATAACGATATCATGCTCGGTAATCGTGATACCGGAGAACGATGCTCGGACAATCTAAGCATCGCCAGGCAAAAGGTTGAGACTGGACGTCTAAAGGTTCAAACGATAAAAAGTCATTTGTGGACGCACAGGGGCTATCATGGATATCCAGATCCCGCTGTTAGTCATTGATCGGAGAACGTGTCTCGTTCATGTCTGTGTGATCCCGAACCATAGGGTAACACACTTAAGAGTAGGTGACGATTAGATTGGATATAAGAGAGAAAGAAACCGGAGACTCCGGAAGCGTTCCGGGACATGTCCGATGTTGATCGGAGGCAACAAAATATGTTTCGGAGCTCGAATGAATTAAATAATATGTATTTAATATTAATAAGTGTTATTAATGATTAAATATATTTTTTATTTAACTAATTTCGAATTTTTAAAGGCATTAAACCTAAATGGGCCTCTAAGAAAAACCCCATTTCGGAGGGGAGGGCCTAGCCGGCCTAGGGTGGGCCAAATGGGGCCCACCTAAGGGGCCGGCGCACCCCATGGCCGGCGCACCCCATGTGGGACTAAACCAAGGGGTGTGGCCTCCCTCCTCCACCTATATAAGGAAGTGCCCCCATGCCTTGAAATCATCCCATCTCCTTCTTCTTCTCTCCTACCTTGAGTGTGGTTCCGTTTCTGGAGCTGCGTACGAGGAGGGAAGTGTCTCCACTATACGCACACTGTCGTGCTACTAGATCCAATCTTCCGCTTCCGCTGCTGTGCTGGATCTGGAGCCCGGAGGTCGTCATCTACACCGTACGTGTGTGGAACTACGAGGCGCTACACGGGTGGCACTGGGAGTACGTCTACTTCCTCTACACGACCTTGAGGTCGGCTTCGTCGGCTTCATCGACAACGTTTGTGCGGGAACGTAATCCCGCTTTCGGTCTACAAGGGTATGTACTCCGTTCTCCTCCGTATAGTATATCTGCATAGTTATAGATCTTGGCTAGTTTCTGGTTATCGTCGGTAGGAAATTTTTTGTTTTCTGTCTACGATCCTTCAGTGGTATCAGAGCCGATCTATGCGTAGATATATCTGTACGGTTTTTAGAACACATGTTGAATGTGGGCATCGATTCTATATTTGTTACCCTCTAGCGTGTACTTGTTTATATCGCGGCATTGTTGATGAAGCGGCCCGGACCGACTTTACGCGTACTCTTACGCGAGACTGGTTCCACACTTGACATACGGCTTGTACCGTATATGTGGCTGGCGGGTGTCTGTATCTCTTACAATAGTTGATATTGCATTTACAATGGAGGGCCCGAAAGGGGTGTAATAGAGACAATTGTTTATCGCTGTTGTGGTTGTTCGTAGGTAAGAAACGGTTCTTTTACGAAAGCCCTAGCAGCCACGTAAAATATGCAAAAGATAAAGTAGAAAGCGTCTAACTTTATTTTGCAGGGGCAATGTGATATGGTCAAGGTAAGTTTAGTAAATTGTTTATAAACTGTGGGCGCGAAGGAGACCATCGGCGCAAGACCATATCATGTCGCATTACATTTCATTTTGATGTTATGTTATTGTGTGCATCTTATATTGTGTATATATATATGTTTATATATTAGTTACACGGCGGTAGTAATATAAGATGATCCCTCCTAAAATACCAAATAGTGTTCTCCCTTTAGCGTGCACCACCGAAAGTTCTCCGATACGAGGCAGGCCGTGACGATCGGGTGTCAGACGTATCTGCGTTCGCATAACGTGGGTGTAAGCCACGTTGCACAAGCAATACGCTATAGGTTAATTTTGGCGAGCCTAGCATGTACAGACATGGCCTCGGAACACAGTGACCGAAAGGTTAAGCACGAGTCACATAGTTGTTGTGATCGACATAGCGATGTCCACTTTTGAAGTTATGCTATCGGCCGTGACGATCGGGGGTAGTATAATGGATTAGGATCGTGTAATCACTAAAACGATGCGGGGATGTTCGTTTTGAGTGGGAGTTCTGTAGTTTTATTTTACTAAAACTTGAACCCATATTTTATTATGAACAAAGTCTTATGTTTTGCAAATTCCATTGTAGATGTCTCGCCCCACCTTTAACCTAGGCCTGTTCCTTGAGAAAGAAAAGCTTAAGACCAATGGGTCGAACTTCATGTCCTGGTTCCGCAACCTGAGGATCCTCCTCACTCCCCACAAGGTGGCCTACGTCATTGAGGCCGCCATAGGTGACAAGCCCGCAGACGATGCTTCTGAGGATGACAAGAAAGTCTATGCGTCCAAGATGGACGATTCCTCCTTTGTCCAGAGTGGCATGCTCTACGCCATGGAAGCCGACCTGCAGAAGCGCTTTGAGAAGATGAGTGCTTTTGAGATAATTACTGATCTCAAAGCTGTCTTTGCGCCGCAGGCCAAGGCTGAGAGGTATGAAGCTTCTGAGCTCTTCTTCTCAGCCAAGATGGAAGAGCATAGCAGTGTGAGCGAGCACGTGGTCAAAATGTCTGGCTACGTTCAACGCCTGAACGCTCTGGAATGCAAGATTCCTGATGAGCTGGCGATTGATAGGGTGCTGCAATCGTTGCCTCCTAGCTTCAAAGGCTTCGTCATGAACTATAACATGCAGGGCATGGCTAAGTCCCTGTCTGAGGTGTTCGTGATGCTCAAGACTGCTGAGGTGGAAATCAAGAAGGAGCACACGCTGTTGATGGTCAACAAGACCGTCGATTTTAAGAAATCTGGCGGCAAGGGAAGGAAGAACTGGAAGCCCAAGAAGGATGGCAAACACGTTGCCAAATCCAAGGCTAACAAACCTGGTCCCAAACCTGGCGTGGAATGCTTCTACTGCAAGGGAGATGGTCACTGGAAGCGCAACTGCCCCAAGTACCTAGAAGACAAGAAGGCCGGCAAGATTGTCGGAGAGAAAGGTATATTTGATATACATGTTATAGATGTTTACCTTACTAGCGCTCGGAGTAATGCATGGGTATTTGATACCGGTTCTGTTGCTCATATTTGTAACTCTCAGGTGGAGTTGCGGAATAAACGGCGCCTGGCGAAGGACGAGGTGACGATGCGCGTCGGCAATGGATCAAAAGTTGACGTGGTGGCCGTCGGCACGCTCCCTCTACATCTACCATCGGGATTAGTTTTGGTTTTAAATAAATGTTATTTTGTACCGGCTTTGAGTGTAAACATTATCAGTGGATCTTGCTTGTTGCAAGATGGATATTCGTTCAATTCAGTATCAAATGGTTGTGCTATTTCGATGAATGATATCTTTTATGTTAATGCTCCTGAGAGTAATGGTTTATTCTTGTTGAATCTCGATAGTAGTACTCACATCCATAACGTAGATGCCAAGAGGATTAGACTTAGTAATGATACCGCCATGTATATGTGGCATTGCCGTCTCGGTCATATTGGTATAAAGCGCATGAAGAAACTCCATTCTGATGGACTTTTGGAGTCACTAGATTTTGGATCTCTTGACACTTGCGAACCATGTCTTATGGGCAAAATGACCAAGACACCGTTCAACGGATTTATGGAACGGGCGTCGGACTTATTGGGAGTTATACATACAGATGTGTGCGGTCCAATGAGCGTGTCGACACGCAATGGTTATCGTTATTTTGTAACCTTCACTGATGATTTGAGTAGATACGGGTATATCTACTTAATGAAACACAAGTCTGAAACGTTTGAAAAGTTCAAAGAATTTCAGAGTGAGGTTGAAAATCAACTCAACAAGAAAATCAAGCACCTTCGATCGATCGTGGTGGCGAATATTTGAGTTTTGAGTTTGGCACACATCTGAAGGCCTGTGGAATTGTACCACAGCTTACGCCTGCCGGACACCGCAACGCAACGGTGTGTCCGAGCGACGTAATCGTACTTTATTAGATAGCGTGCGGTCTATGATGTCTCTTACCGACTTGCCCGTATCGTTTTGGGGATATGCGTTAGAAACAGCCGCATTCATTTTAAATAGGGCTCCATCCAAATCCGTAGCAACGACACCGTATGAGATATGGCATGGCAAGAAACCTAAGTTGTCGTTCCTGAAGGTTTGGGGTTGTGAGGCGTACGTTAAGAAACTACAGCCCGACAAACTCGAACCGAAATCGAGAAGGTCGTCTTTGTAGGATATCCGGGGAAACCATAGGATATACCTTCTACAATCAAGCCGAGGGCAAAACGTTTGTCGCGAAGAACGGCACCTTTCTCGAGAAAGAGTTTCTCGCTAAAGGAGTAAGTGGGAGGAAAATAGACCTCGACGAGATAGTTGATCCTGAACTCGAAATTCCGAGTGGCGCAACGGAAACTGTTCCTGAACCGTCCTCCATAACAGATGGAGTGGAGAAAATGTCGAGGAGGCTATTTACCTCGTAGGTCTGGAAGAACCCGTACCTCCTGAGTGGTACGGCAATCTTGTTTGCACCGTCATGTTAATTGAACAAGACGAACCTACGAGTTACAAAGAGGCGATGGAAGGACCCGAGTCCGAGAAATGGCTTGAAGCCATGAAATCCGAAATAGGATCCATGTATGACAACAAAGTATGGACTTTGATGGAGATTCCCGAAGGGCGTAAGGCCGTCGAGAATAAATGGATCTTTAAGAAAAAGACTGACGCTGACGGTAACGTGACCGTCTAAAGCTCGACTTGTCGCAAAAGGTTTCCGACAAATTCATGGAATTGACTACGATGAAACGTTTTCACCGGTAGCGATGCTAAGTCTATTCGGGTTTTGCTAGCAGTAGCTGCATATCATGATTATGAGATATGGCAGATGGATGTCAAAACAGCGTTCCTAAATGGAACATTGAGAAGAGTTGTATATGGTACAACCTGAAGGTTTTGTCATCCAGAGAATGCTGGCAAGGTATGCAAGCTTCAACGTTCCATTTATGGACTGAAGCAAGCATCTCGGAGCTGGAATCTTCGCTTTGATGAGGTGATCAAAGGTTTTGGATTTGTCCAAAATGCGGAAGAGACCTGCATTTATAAGAAAATGAGTGGGAGCTCAGTTGCATTCCTAGTTCTATATGTGGATGATATATTACTAATTGGGGATATGTGGAACTTCTGAAAAGCGTGAAGGAATATTTAAACAGTAAATTTTCGATGAAGGACTTAGGAGAAGCTGCATACGTATAGGCATTAAAATCTATCGTGATAGATCAAGGCGCCTATTAGCGTTAAGTCAAAGTACTTACCTTGACAAGATATTGAAGAAGTTCAATATGCATTTGGCAAAGAAAGGTTTTCTGCCGGTTGTCAAGGGTAAGATGTTGAGCACAGCTCAATGTCCAGTGACGGCTCTTGAAAAAGCCGATGTGGATGGCAATCGATATGCTTCGGCTATAGGATCGATCATGTATGCCATGTTAAGTACTCGACCCGATGTAGCATTGGCTCTCAGTTTGACGAGTCGATTCCAAAGTAATCCTGGCAAGGATCATTGGATAGCTGTTAAGAACATACTGAAGTATCTTAAGTATACCAAGGACATGTTTCTTGTTTATGGAGGCTGTGAAGAGGAACTTGGCGTAACAGGTTACGTTGATGCAAGTTTCTGCACAGATCCAGATGACTCGAAATCGCAAACAGGTTATGTGTTTAAGGTGAACGGAGGCGCTGTGAGCTGGAGAAGTGGGAAGCAACCCATAGTAGCCCAATCTACAATGGAATCGGAGTATATTGCGCTGCGGATGCTGCAAATGAAGCTGTTTGGCTGAGGAAGTTCGTCATCGAGCTCGGAGTGTTCCCAAGCGCGCAAGACCCTGTGAACCTCTACTGCGACAACACAGGTGTTATTGCCAACGTGAAGGAACCAAGGTCTCACTCAACCGCCAAACACATTCTCCGACGCTTCCATGTGATACGACAGTACGTCAAGGAAGGCGATGTAAAGATTTGCAAAATACATACGGACCTGAATGTTGCAGATCCGCTGACGAAACCTCTTCCACGAGACAAGCATGAGAAACACCAAGCTGCTATAGGTGTTAGGCTTTTACCAAGTTGTAAACTAGATTAAATTGTACTCTAGTGCAAGTGGGAGACTGTTGGAGATATGCCCTAGAGGCAATTAATAAAGTGATTTTATTTGTCATATCTCAATTGTTCATAATATGTTTTTGTACCATGCTATAACTGTATTAAGCGGAAACATTAATACACGTGTGGTATGTAAACAACCAGGTCCCTAGTAGCCTCTATTTAACTAGTCGTTGGGTAACAGATGATCAAGGTTTCCTGATCATGGACAATTACGTCAGTTGACAACGGAGTCATGTCATTGGTGAATGACGTGGTGGACATACCCAAAAGATATAGAAACGTAGTGCTCATACCTTCGACTGTGAGACATATCAAATCGCTGCTTCTGGAAGGTGCTTTGATCGCATCAAACGGCATGTCTTATATAGCGTGACAATAAAGGTGACACTTTCGGGTATCCGAAGGAAGCAGTGGAGGCGAGTGATCAAGAGCGGGATTTGCCAATCCACATAGCAGGATAGATACTCTGGGCCCACTCGGTGAGATTACATCAATGAGCTTGCAAGCATGTGACTAGGTCACGGGGATGTAATATCACAGACGAGTAAAGATAGATTTGTCAATAACGAGATCATGCTCGGTAATCGTGATACCGGAGAACGATGCTCGGACAATCTAAGTATCGCCATGCAAAAGGTTGAGACTGGACGTCTAAAGGTCACATGGGCTATCATGGATATCCAGATCCCGCTGTTAGTCATTGATCGGAGAACGTGTCTCGTTCATGTCTGTGTGATCCCGAACCGTAGGGTAACACACTTAAGGGTAGGTGACGATTAGATTGGATATAAGAGAGAAAGAAACCGGAGACTCCGGAAGCGTTCCGGGACATGTCCGATGTTGATCGGAGGCAATGAAATATGTTTCGGAGCTCGAATGAATTAAATAATATGTATTTAATATTAATAAGTGTTATTAATGATTAAATATATTTTTATTTAATTAATTTCGAATTTTTAAAGGCATTAAACCTAAATGGGCCTTAGAGGCCCATTAGGGGAAAAACCCCATATGGGAAATGTGGGGGAGGGCCTAGCCGGCCTAGGGTGGGCCAAATGGGGCCCACCTAAGGGGCCGGCGCACCCCCTTGACCGGCGCACCCCATGTGGGGTTTAGTCCCACATGGGTGAGCCAAGGGGTGTGGCCTCCCTCCTCCACCTATATAAGGAGGTGCCCCCATGCCTTGAAATCATCCCATCTCCTTCTTCTTCTCTCCTACCTTGAGCGTGGTTCCGTTTCTGGAGCTGCGTACGAGGAGGGAAGTCTCTCCACTATACGCACACCGTCGTGCTACTAGATCCAATCTTCCGCTTCCGCTGCTCTGCTAGATCTGGAGCCCGGAGGTCGTCATCTACACCGTACGTGTGTGGAACTACGAGGCGCTACACGGGTGGCGCTGGGAGTACGTCTACTTCCTCTACATGACCTTGAGGCCGGCTTCGTCGGCTTCATCGACAAAGTTTGTGCGGGAACGTAATCCCGCTTTCGGTCTACAAGGGTATGTACTCCGTTCTCCTCCGTATAGTATATCTGTATAGTTATAGATCTTGGCTAGTTTCAGATTATCGTCGGTAGGAATTTTTTGTTTTTCTGTCTACGATTTCCTTCAATACCATAGGGGATATTAAATTTCTGGTATCCGGTGGGTATGGATTATCTGGGTTTCTTCGAATTATCTCAGGTCTTGGAACAGGATTATCGATTATTAGTCCAACTTCAAAATGAAAACATCGTAGTTAATTTCATCGTCCATTTGTGCAGGTTCCTTCCCTCATTGTGAAATCCTATTATCAGTATTGAACTTTTACAATAATATTGCTTCTTTGCTTATTGCTATTGTATCTCGTTTGCATTTGGATGCTTATGATGTGGTGCTAGCACGCTACATAGTTATTGTGTTGTGTGAAAAAGTGTGCAATTTTTTTCCAAAGTAAAGCATTTCATGCTTCGATATTTTCTTATCATGTTTGTGGAAAAAAATCATTTTTTGCGAGCATAATTATTTAGTATTTTTTACGCTTCTGATCCGAGTCCGCTATCGTCATCTGAACCACACTGTCTACTCTGCTTCGAATCCAGTAAAATAATATGATAAAGGATATGAAAAGAGATATGGTCTGATTCGTTTACATCCCTAGGATATTGCCATGTCACGGACGGCATCCACTACTTTTGTTCCTATTTTTGCTGGCGGATGGTACCAAAGGGAAAAAAAATGAAAATGTGTCCATCAAGAGAAGGAGGCTATCAAAAACTTTAACTACAAACATTCATGGCTCATGAATGATACATCAAATTAATCTATTTTCAGTTATGAGTCTTACTATTTAATGGGAGTTGATGTTGGTCGTTTATCCCACCCCATTCTCATCTCATCCTCAGACGGCTCACGGTGGGGAGTAACTTAGAGTAGTAACTGGCCGATGTTACTAGTCTATGTTACTACCTTCATAGCGGGAAGTAATATTTGTGTAATAACATAGAAGTGTGTATTTATTACTTTGTACACTCATATTGTATTGGGAAGTGCTATGTGATGGTGTTACTCCAATGCTCTCTCTCCTCTTTAAATGATTGTCACGTCATCTTTTTGCCTAAGTGGCATCTATGTTATCACCTTAATTACTTCCACTGTGGGTAGCCTCACAAGAAGGAAATCGACCGATACTGAAAAAATATATTCCTGACTACAAGGGGAAAATGGTGTGATTCGTTTTTTAGAAGGAAAGAAGTAATTAACAAAGTTTTTAAACATGGATAAAAAGGAAGATTTTTCGTAGCAATGCACGAGTATTTAGCTATATGTATAGAATACAAGTAGGATCTTATCTATATCACACATACTAGAAGTGAGATGTATGTGGGATCTCATTTGACGCCCTAATTTGTAGGTTTATGGACATTTTCACGCACTTCGGGAATTTTTATCAGCTACAATCATACATACAAATGCAATTTCCTGATCATTTGGTTACCTATATGATAGTTGAGCTAGTCTTGGCAGTCCATGTGAATAATTTGGTTTCAGGTTGTGGAGGTGTAGTAAACATGAAAATTGTGAGAAGTCAGGATGTCATGTTCGTCGAAGAGACAACAAACATATATTGAGAAACTAGAGAAGTCAAAGACTACCATAACTCAGGTTGACATAGAGCTAGTTCCTTCTCTCTTGCATTATTATGGGGAGATGGCGATGCCAAAGACAGTGAAGATGCAATTGACCAAGGATGTACAAGTCAAGGTGACAAGGAACCAAAATTATAGAATAACATATCAACATCTACAATACCAATTTAGTTTTAATCGATTTATCATATAATATATTTATATTCTATATGGATTTGACGATGTACAAATCAACACACTTCTACTTTAATCTGGTCACTCTTAGAAAAGTTTGACTTACAATAAACCCAAAACGTCAATTATTTTAGAACCGAGGGAGTACCTCGCATAGGGTGGCTTTTCTTTGTTATATGTTTGCTATGCGCTATCTCAACTAAGTTTAATCATTATTTTGATTTTTTTTGTTCCACCCTTCATTTTTATCTTGGATTCGGGACTAAATAGAAGTGGTGCTGCAGTTATATATTTTTGCTGTAGTTTTTCGATTATAATAGGTGTATACTAATTCCTCAACAAGAATCAACGTGCCCGCAGACC
The DNA here is from genome assembly GCA_947311845.1 of Poa pratensis. Lineage (NCBI taxonomy): Eukaryota > Viridiplantae > Streptophyta > Magnoliopsida > Poales > Poaceae > Poa > Poa pratensis. The sequence continues at coordinate 6,281,913 of CAMZMU010000098.1, forward strand.
GATATAGCGAGAAAAAAAATAGAAAGAACCGATATGGTCGCAAGACTGAAACGAGCTCAGAGTACACCATCAAACTTGCGGCTACAATGCTCACCATCGAGTTCAATCAACGCACTCTCCGGCTATCTCACAAAAATCCATGTACGCTGCTACCGCAGATGCACAACCACAGTCTGATCGTGATTTACATCATGAACTAACACCTAGAACCATCGTTTAAGCGATGTAGTTTGCCTTCTCTTGTTGCATCGCGTCCACCATCTTGGACCATTTCGTGCGGATTGTGATCACCACCAGCGTGCCGGTCTGGCACGACAGTCCGCAAATCAGACCCGACCATAAACCCTGCAAATTAACAAGTTTTTTACATCAAGTCCAGTGCCGTAGCTATATGCTTTGCCGCATTGACAAGGACGAGAGCTTCATCAATCAAGTACCTTTGTGTCGAAGTTGAGTTTGAAGGCGAAGAAGATGGCCAGCGGCATGCCGACGAAGTAGAAAGCCACTAGGTTCGTCATCGCCGCCAGGTGCTGCCATCCGCAGCCCCTTGCCACCCCTGCCACACGCACGCGAATTCATTCATCAGCTTTCTCAATTTCTTAGCGGCTAGCAGTGCATTATAGTCTCTGATTTCGTGTCCGTGATATGAAATCGTCTGTGGAGGATCTCGGCGACTGGTTTAGCTATCTGACGGATCTTTCTCACCTGACAGCACGCCCTGGGCGGAGTCAACCACGATGGAGATCATCATGAACGGGTGATGGCCGCGAACTCTGCCGCAATCACCGCGCTCCCGCTGAAGAGGCTCGCCCAGAGGCCGTGGCCGAAGCCCAGCAGCAGGATGAAGGAGAGACCCAGGAACACTGACATCTTCAACGTCACAGCCACCGCGTTCTTTGCCCCGTCCACGTTCCCGGCCCCAATCTCATTCGACACCCGGGTGCTGCAAACAAAAGGCAAAAGCAACGAAACATAGATAAACCACCATAATTTTACACACAAGGAAACTCTTGCTGACAGCGACAGAGGAAGTAATTGAGGTCGGCCTGGACTCTGGAACCGCACAGTACAGTACCTACCTCACAGCGGCACTGAACCCGTAGGTGATCATGTAGGCAATTGCTTCCGTGCTCACGCTGCATTTAGAAATCAAATTTGGATGAAGTCGATTCATACCTCGAATCATGGATCCTGGACTACGTATATGGCATCGTTGAATAATGTTTCTGAAGCTCTATCAGTCAGACTGTAACGTACCACATGGCGATCAACGACGTGCTCACTGTGGAATTCGGCAGCAAACCGGCGATCAGCACCAGGAGCTCGAACGCCCAGTACTCCAAGCTGCACTCAGTACGAAAATGCGAGGTTATATATACTAGTATCAAGTCCAATCAGGGGAGACGACGTACAAGTGCGTCTGAGCATAATACAAGCGTGTGAGTGTAGCAGTGAACAGACCAGACCATGATGGCGGAGGGCGTTGCGAGCTTGATCGTCGGCATCACGTAGTTGAACGCGTCGACGGAGAAGCCCTTCCACGTCTCCTCGAACTCCTTGGACCATATCACATACCCGAGCAGCATCAGGCAGGAAAGCCAGAAGGTGGCGGAGATGGCCGCGGACGCACCGGGAGGCCCCAGCCGAGCACGTTCACCAGCAGGTAGTTCAGCGCCACATGGAGTGCGAACGGCACCGCGGAGCAGACGACGAGCGGCAGGACGACGGACTGCGTCTGCAGGTACCGCAGCACGCACTGCATGAAGGAGAAGGCGAACAGGCCCGGGATCTGGTATCGGATGAACACCGCGGCGGCGCGGGACACCTCCGGCTCCTGATGAAGGCACAGGAGCAGCGGCTCCGTGAACCACCACAGGACGGAGATGAGCACAGACACCACTGCGGACATGATGAGCGAGGACTGAAGGTACAGCCCCAGCATGCGGTACAGCCGGGCGCCGTAGGCTTGCCCGCACAGCGTCTCTAGGGCGCCACTCATGCCGGTCTGAAACGTTGTCCATTTTTGCAAATGAGTTAATAATTTATACATCAGTGGATCACATTGTATTGCACGTTGATCAGGTAAATACTTGCAAATAGATGTGTTCATTTGCAAAACAAGCTATGAAGTCATGTCTCTGTTTTTTGTCAGATTGTATAGTGAAGTAAGCCCATCATGATGATTTTTAACGAGAGCACATCGTATTCATGATAACCTGATCCTGACTGATAAACTGTTTGCCATAAATCAGATTGTTCTAGATCATGATCATCACGGAAATGGACGCCAGAAGGATTTTTGCCATCTTTGTGCTTGCTTTTGATCCAATGGATGAGCATAGTGATGGAATGCACATTGCTCACAGACCGGTCAAGAACTCAAGATACGACGAACGCCGTGCTCACATATGCTGACGAAGAGTTGAAGACTGAATCAGAACCCTCTGGAGACTTTGCTAATTTACTTTAAAAGAAACAAAATCGATAGTTTCATGTAGGAGTAATTGACAGTGCATGATGTACTCCAACAGGAATTGATAGGCTATCTTATTGTCTCATTATTGGGATCTGAAAATGATACGATATGCTCCTTTTGGGCAATTTGAATATGAGATAGGCTATGCAACTGGACCTGATATGTTTCGTCGTCGCTAAGTGGTTCGTCCCGGGAGACTTCGACCTGGACGACAGCAGCGGTTTTCGCCGGAGGGGAGTTTTCGAGCATTCCTCTTGGATCTCGTTGTGTCTAGCACCTTGAGGTCGCCGGCGACTGGTGGTGGTGAAGCCCAAGCACCTGATTGCTTTTCGAATGGAGGCCTTATCTTCAAATAGTAGGTTTTTTAGGTCGAGTGTTGTAAGGGGCCACTATGCAAAATTGTACCCACCACGTGGAATGATATAATCTCATAATCAGTGCTCAAAAAACATAGATTTGAAATCCCATTTTGACCACTGATTTGTCTTTTTGTACAAAATAGTCCAAATTTTATTTCACCACAAAAATTGGTACATATGTAGAACATTTGTATATGTTTGTCTCCAATTTTTATCAAATTTTTTGAAAATGTTTTACTATTTTGTTAAAAAAATATTCGACCAGAGCATCTGAGTTCGGAAACCAATTTGAATTTCCAAGAACTTCCGCTCTTTAATGGAATTTGTGGGCCACGCGACCCCTTTAATAATAATATAAAAAAATTACTCTCCCAGTACGTTATCGAAATAGATAAAGCACTCCAGTAATACTCCCTCCGTATCTAAATAAGATGTTTAGGTATTGTCCATATTGACTAAGATGCGGATTGTAATGAGTAACATACGCACTAAAACATGTCTACATAAATGTAGATACATCTGAATTTAAAAAAAATGATAAAATATCTTATATTTAGAAACGGAGGGAGTAAAGCAAGGGTGGGTGAGTCTTGACTGATTCAAACGCAAAATGATTCGAGGCTTTAGAACATCGTTTCCTTTCTTTCAAATAAAATCGCCTCCCCTACTTGACTTACGATGTATGGTGTTTTCGCACCGCCGATCACGACCACCCGGACAAGCTAGCGGCGACAAAGTGATTTTCACGCATAGGTGACTTCTTGTTTTTTCCAATCAACTCCGTGTGGCAGGTGGATGAACTTCTGACATGGCAGATTAAGACATAGTGCCACCATAGAACACGTCTCTCAACGTACGGAAGGGAAGTGATGTGAAGATACGTGCATTAAATGGATGGTATGTCTGCAGTAACTCCCTCGTAGGTACAAACAGTGACATTCCTCCACTGCTAGAGATAGCATTGTAGTCTCGTATCTACTAGTACAAGCTTTGCCCGGCTGGAGGGGCGAGGAGAGCGGCGCGTCTTCGACTCACTCCGGTGTTTGTGGTCGTCGTTAGGTGGTTTAAGGACCTATGTGTAATATTGATTACTTTTTGAATCTTCTGTACTGCCATGGATACTGTTGTGGATGATTATTAATAGATCGGTGGACTTTCTCGCAAAAAAATAATAATATGCAGGTCTAAGGAAATAACGTCATATGGAAAACATACATATAAAGCAGAATAGCAACAAAATTGTGCTACCACTAGCGACTAGCTAGGCCTTGTCTAGAAAATGCAACTACAAAAATGCAAGTCATTTTTGGCTACCGAGCTCCACTGATCCCATGATTTCATTTAAAAAAAAATATATATTTAAAATTTTCATAAAATTCTGAAAATAATCCTGCATGTTGCCAATGATGTATACTTTAAGCGTGCAAAATCACAATGCGAAATGTTTTGTATTATTGTTTACACAAAAATGTAAAAGTTGGATATTTAAAACTATATATTGGTTCACTATACTTACATCTGTACATTTGTCATTTTTGTGTCGCTCAAACCATAAAAGTATTTTGCATCTATATTTTACACGCTTGTAGGATATATCATTAAAAACATGCATGATTTTGTACAGAATTTTGAAAACTTTTAAGTATAATTTTTGATTTTTTTTTAAAACAGTGAGGTCACTAGAACTCAGGAGCACGAAATCTCCACTCCACTCCGCTTCCCTCTCCCTTTTTTTCTCTGTAATAACTGAATGGACTACACTCGACCAGACTTGTGCTTCTCCCCGGTGGATTAGGGTGCTTCGTGCACTTTTTCAGGGTCCTTTTGTTTTTCGGTTTCCTTTCTGGACCTGGTTGTAAAAGTGTGGAGCCTCCTTTTATATATATCAGATCCTTCCTCAAAAAAAAAAAAACTCCAGTACTACCATCAACGGAAACGGCGTATATAATTCGGGCTTCTGTTTCCTGTTGGAGGGTAAACGTCATGCGATTTCGTGGCAGGAACATGCATGCGCTCCGTTTCCGTTGAAACCACGAACCTAAGCCCAACGTCTCACGATCCCGAGACACGGACCGAGCTTTGCGGTCGCACGTGGAAGTGTACGTATTCTGCTTTTCTACTGCGCGTACACCAAAAGGAAGAGCGACTGCTTTTGTCGTTGGTGGTTTCTCTTGCGTGATTACCAAGATCGAACGAGAATTGAAGCAGAAGCAAGACGTAGACGCCATCACTAGCAAGCGGCCGCTAGCGAATGCCGCGCCGCGTAAAGCGACGGAAAGAAAAGGAAGAACCATCGGTGTGTTTTGTGGTTTTGTGCTGTACGCGTGGTTGGAGGCTTAGTTGGACTACTGGCCGATCAATTACTAATCGGCACCTTATGTGTTTTTGCTATCGCTTGCTGCTTCCGATTCCTATCCACCGTCTGCCGTCGCCGTGAGAGGCTACGTACAGGAAAATGGAGCTGATATCCAAACAGGAAACAGTACCCAGACATAGTTTTATGCAAACCTGTTCTTAACTGAAAAGTTTGAAAACTATTTTTCCTGAAAATCGGTTTGAAACCCGTCTGGCAGTAGCTAATAGTATTCCATATCCAAACAAACATTAGAAATCAACGTCAACGGAACGCGAGAGTGGCGTTAAAGTCCACGAGATCTAATCACAGTAAAGAAATAGAGTAGCAGGTATGGACCAGACCGATTCGCATCAATCAATTGAAAACTGATGTAACTTGCAATATTGTACTCCGTATATATTTTTTTTTTTTGAACCAGGAGAGGCCCAGAAGGGCCTAGACACTGCTATTCATTTAAGCGGTGCAAGTACATTTTACACACAGGTCCTCGTCAAAGTAGTCAATTGCAATCGAGTCCTTTAGCACCGACGCGGGGAAGAGGACTGCGCCAGCGACCTTCAACTCCGGCACCGGGGACTATGCCACTTGGTCCAGAGCAGAAGAGGAGCGTCGCCTCGCGTCCTTCGCAGGGCCTCCTGATGGAGGTTGAACAGACGCTAGCCATCTTTGCTGGCGACACGGAGCCGCTCGCCGGCCATCTGGGTCGGTGGTCATTCAAGGACCACCGAGATTGTTCCTCAGCTTGATGCAGTATCACGCACCCCCAGCGCCATCCAAAGCCGCCTGCAGCAGCAGCTCGTCTTCTCCCCCCGCCGCCACCATGCCGGCCAAAGGAAGAAGAGAGAACCCTGCCTCCAGATCGACTCCGGGAGGCCACACGAACCGCGAGCTTTTTGCGTGGGTAGACCACGGGACCTCCACCACCCATCTCTGGCCCCGACCTCCAGGGCACCATGGACATGAAGATCACCGCCGCCGGCTGCCGGGAGCAGCTCGATTGCTCCAGCAGCATCATCCCCATCGGCATAACGCCATACTCCACATGGGAACAAGCAGCCATAGCTAGTCTACTATTACTACTATATACACGGAGGAGAGGCCGGCCTCCTCCCCCCCCACCCTCTCCGGCCGGCAGAGCCACCGGAGGCGAGGGAGAGAGGAGCCGGTGCGGCACGGGAGACTCTCAAGGAGGGTATGAAGAGAGAGAAAGAAAGGGGAAGAATGAGAGCCCCTGGTACTCCGTATGAGAATATTATTAATCGCCATTGCTAGGTATACCGTCGTGTTCAATCTACTCCTACTGAGAATCTGAGATGCGTAGTAGGACCAAGGCACGTGGGAGTTGGATGCGTCGTCGATCATGCCTATTGCCTACTGACGGCTGAAATATATGCACGGTCGAACCAAATCAGGCAAAGTGTACTTACGACGAAGGCGTAGCCGGTGACGGTGGCCCAGGAGTTGCCGAGCGTGGCGCCGGCGAGGTGGACGTCGCCGAGGTGGCCGGAGAACATGACGGACACCAGCGGGATGCCGTAGTAGGACATGTTGGTCACCACCATCGGCACCGCGAACTGCAGCTGCGCCCACGCCTCATCCGTGTCAATCACTCGCCGCAGCCACGCGGCCGACCGCGGCTTCGACTCGCCGCCGCCCTTGCCGGCGTCGACGTCGACGGGCTCGCTGGCTACGAGCAACGGAGCCGACGACATGTCGTCGATGTCGGCAGGCCGGACAAGAGCGGAGGATCTCACTGGGTTTTCGTGGTGTATATGGCGCCGCTGGTTGCCGGGGAAAAGGGAACGGGAGAAGAATAGAAGATCGGGTCGCAGAGAGGAGCTGGTGGAAGTAGCCGATCCGATGGATCCGTTCAGCGCACGCAAAAGAGCTCTCCTGATGGATCGGCCTCGTGTGGAACCGTTTCGGCTCGTTCCCCTCCAGCCGAACGGCCTCCGGATGGATCGGGCTGCCAGCCCATTACGTGCAAACGGAACCCGTTCAGGCCGAACAAGCAAATCCAGCTCCTGGTTGGACCTCTAGGCTGATGGGTTTGAGCGCAGCTATGGTAAGTAAAGCTTCTGTGGGCTGAATATCGGGGTGGGGGCAACAGTTATTTTTCCATGTCCGATTTTGGTCAGAGAGCTAAATAGAGACCATACGGAGGATATTTGTCCACATTTCAGGCTGCATTTTTTTTCTGGATTCACGAATATTCAACCGTATCCGAACCGCACAAATTTTACCCATTTTGTTAAAAAGGAATGGTTTTAATGGATTTATTTACTCTTTAAACAGCAGGATACACTCCATTGATAGCTCCTTTAAATATATTTTATATAAAGGAGGGGATAATGTTATTTATTTTCTATAAAATAAGATTTCGTAGTTAATTTCTTTCCTTTCTACCGCGTAGAATCATAATGAACAACGAAGCGTACCATGTATGGCACCACCACATTTTTTCCTATTATGGCATTTTAATAACATAATTCAACCGAGCAAGATTATTCATACAATCATACTCGGTAGTTGGTACTAAAAGAAGCCATAACATGATATTGGTTGAGATGGACAAATCCAAAAAGGAGTGTAGTGGTGATGCACTAATTAAAGGATATGCCTTGGAACAAGGCATATCAGAGTTCATAGAAGAAAGGACAAGCGGCCAAAGCTACATTGCGGGCTTGGCACAGATGCCCAACGCGCACCCATGCTGCGAGGCAGCTACAACTCAACGCTTACTACTCGTGGCAGCTCCACCGCTTCGCCTCTAGCAGGCAACCTCTAAATAACCGAGCCGCTCTCCACGTATCGGCTTCCTCCTCGATCCTCTGAAGAACCGCCACCGGAGCAAGAGACGGGTTGTTGAAGACGATATCGTTCCTGTGGATACCCACTCCACTAGTGTGCCCTCAAGCTCAGGGATCCAGGCCTCCAATCCCCAGCTGCGGAGGCAGGCTACCCAAACCTCGCGAGCCAGCACGCACCCAACCAGGTGGTCTTTGGTCTCCTCCACTTGGTCACAAAGGGCAAGCCTCGGGGCGTGGGAGATCACGTCGAGCCAGCCGGTCCGCAGTCCACCAACGATCTCCAAGGACAAGCCACATGAACACCTTGAGGTTGGACGGGGCCCTAGCTCCCGAGATCTGGGTGCTCCACTAATTAGTCGATTAAAAGACCTCTAATTTTTCGAAGGCAGCGTTGAACAACTTGAGAATATGTTCTTGAAACAACTTTTTTTATTTGAGTTCTTGAAACAACTTGAGAATATGAGAAACAATGAGTCACACGACGCTCCTAGGACATCTGTTAAGTTGCAAACAAATTGTATGCACACCCACCCTCCGACTTTCCCCGTCCACCTCACTACCCTAGTCTCTGTAACTTGTCTTCGGGAATAGATCTTCGGGAAGCCGTCCATCCTCACGTGGGCCGGCCGCCGCCGGAAGAACGCGCGCGCTGTCGGAACACGAGTGGTGGCCGCGTATGGCAGTGATGAAGTGTCCGCCGGCGTACGTGTGCGTGTGTGGCGCGGGGATGGATCATGGATCGAGTGGATCTGTGGATGGCATGGCGTACGTCGTCTCTGCTGGGAGCCCTGGAGAGTAGATGACGATGCTAGCTAGCACACAGATACGCCATGTGCAAACATAGGTGAAGATGGTTTTGATCAGTAATACTTTATTAGTGTGAAATATATATGAACGGATGCTAGCACACAGATACTCCAATGTGCTAACGGATGCTTGGCGAGTCACGACGGAGCTCCGGCGCGGTGGTCCGGCGAGGCGTGACGGTCCGGCGAATCACGACGGAGCTTCGGTGCGGTGGTCCGGCGAGGTGTGATGGTCTGGGGAACTCAACGAGATTCCAGCGAGTCACGACGGAGCTCCGGCGCAGTGTCCGGCGAGGTGTGACGGTCCGACGAACTCAACGACATTCCGACGAACTCCGGCTATGTTGTTGCCTTGGTGGGGCTACGTGAACTGTGGCTACGTCAACGGCGTTTTCAGGGTCTCAGGTTCACACAAAATCCACATTTTCGGTGTTGTTTCAGCCAAACAAACCTCCCGTATTTTTGGTGCCAGGAATTTCTCTACCATTTTCGACCCAAATCGTGGGGTATAAGTGTATAACCGAACGAGATACATGGAAGGGATTAGGGAGGTTGAAGGGATTTTTGTGATGAGGTGGGGATCACCCAAACCCCGGGTCGTTCCGTTCCCTGCGTGGATTAATTCCCAATGAACCGAACGAGGCCTACAGGTGCACGCCACGGACGCTGCTAACGCAGATGCACAACCACAGTCTGATCGTGATTTACATCATGAACTAACACGTAGAACCATCGTTCAAGCGATGTAGTTTGCCTTCTCTTGTTGCATCGCGTCCACGATCTTGGACCATTTCGTGCGGATTGTGATCACCACCAGCGTGCCGGTCTGGCACGACAGTCCGCAGATCAGACCCGACCATAAACCCTGCAAAGCAAAAATTAACAAGATTTTTACATCAGTCCAGTGCTGTAGCTCCTTATTTTTCAGGTAAGAATTCGAGCTATATGCTTTGCCGCATTGACAAGGACGAGACCTTCATCAATCAAGTACCTTTGTGTAGAAGTTGAGCTTGAAGGCGAAGAAGATGGCCAGTGGCATGCCGACGAAGTAGAAAGCCCTAGGTTCGTCATCGCCGCCAGGTGCTGCCATCCGCAGCCCCTTGCCACCCCTGCCACACGCGAATTCATTCATCAGTTTGCTCAATTGCTTAGTACAAGCGGTGCATTCTCTCTAGTCTCTGATATCGTGTCCGTGATATGAAATCATTCGTGCAGGATAGTGATTCTCGGCAACTGGTTAAGCTATCTGACGGATCTTTCTTACCTGACAGCACGCCTTGGGCGGAGTCGACCATAATGGAGATCATCATTAACGGGGTGATTGCGGCGAACTCCGCCGCAATCACCGCGCTCCCGCTGAAGAGGCTCGCCCAGAGGCCGTGGCCGAAGCCCAGTAGCAGGATGAAGGAGAGACCCAGGAACACTGACATCTTCAATGTCACAGCCACCGCGTTCTTTGCCCCGTCCACGTTCCCGGCCCCAATCTCATTGGACACCCGGGTGCTGCAAACAAAAGGCAAAAGCAACGAAACATAGATAAACCGCCATAATTTTACACACAAGGAATCTCTTGCTGACAGCGACAGAGGATGTAATTGAGGTCGGCCTGGACTCTGGAACCGCACAGTACAGTACGTACCTCACAGCGGCACTGAACCCGTAGGTGATCATGTAGGCAATTGATTCCGTGCTCACGCTGCATTTAGAAGTCAAATATGGATGAAGTCGATTCATACCACGAATCATGGATCCTGGACTACGTATATAGCATGGTTGAACAATGTTTCTGAAGCTCTATCAGTCAGACTGCAACGTACCACATGGCGATCAACGACGTGCTCACAGTGGAATTCGGCAGCAAGCCGGCGATCAGCACCAGGAGCTCGAACGCCCAGTACTCCAAGCTGCACTCAGTACAAAAACTCCAAGTTATATAATAGCCAGATTGATCAGGGGAGACGACGTACAAGTGTATTTGAGCATAATATGCGTGTAAGTGTAGCAGTGAACAGACCAGACCATGATGGCGGAGGGCGTTGCGAGCTTGATCGTCGGCATCACGTAGTTGAATGCGTCGACGGAGAAGCCCTTCCACGTCTCCTCGAACTCCTTGGACCACATCACGTACCCGAGCAGCATCAGGCAGGAGAGCCAGAAGGTGGCGGAGATGGCCGCAGACGCGCCAACGAGGCCCCAGCCGAGCACGTTCACCAGCAGCTGGTTCAGCGCGACATGGAGCGCGAACGGCACCGCGGAGCAGACGACGAGCGGCAGGACGACGGACTGCGTCTGCAGGTACCGCAGCACGCACTGCATGAAGGAGAAGGCGAACAGGCCTGGGATCTGGTACCGGATGAACACCGCGGCCGCGCGGGACACCTCCGGTTCCTGATGAAGGCATAGGAGCAGCGGCTCCGTGAACCACCACAGGACGGAGATGAGCACGGACACCACCGCCGACATGATGAGGGAGGACTGAAGGTACAGCCCCAGCATGCGGTACAGCCGGGCGCCGTAGGCCTGCCCGCAGAGCGTCTCCAGGGCGCCACTCATGCCGGTCTGAAACGTTGTCCATTTTTACAAATGCGTTAATAATTTAAACATCAGTGCATCACATTGAGTATTGCACGTTGATCTGGAAATACTTCGGATGCAATTGAATGTGTTCATCTGCAAAACAAGCTATGAAGCTATGTCTTTGTTCTTTGTCAGAATGTAGAGTGAAATAAGCCCATCATGATGATTTTTAACGAGAGCACATCATATTCATGATAAACCCATGCTTCTAAAGACCCTTTCCGTCATGATCTAGAACAATTGTTTGCCATAAATCAAACAGTCCGACGACCAGCCACTCCCTGCCAAAAACCCGATATGATCGTGCTCACTTGTATCCGCCACTGAACCCTACATGCTTTGAAGATCTGACATGACAATGACATTGCAGGCTGAGAAGGGACAGTTTGGAAAGGCGCTCGCCTCTCTGCTCATGCTTGTTAGCCAAAGAAATGCTCGCGTCTTCCGCGTCACGCTTCCGCCTTCCCCTTCCATAGAGGATCAAAGGAGAAGCAGAGCTTTGGCCTCTCACAGGAGCTAAACGTCTAGCCATCTAGCGGAACTTCTATTCCGAAAAAGTAAGTTTTTGTTTTTTATGGGTTTTTTTTGTGTCTGGTGATGCAACTAAGACTTTCTCTTAAAAAAAGAACCCATCTTTTGTCCAATGAAGATTTCTGGGTCCTGAGTTACAATGATTCGTTTATTTTCTAAAAATTCAAAAATCATATTTGTAATTTTTTTGGAATCTGAAAAAAATCACGCATGTTATCAATGATAATCTCAAATTAAAGTACTCTCTCCGTTCATAAAAGGATGTCTCAATCATTCTCAAATTTGCATGTATGTAGACATGATTTAGTGTGTAGATACATACATATTTGAGATAGGTTGAGACATCCTTTTGTGAACGGAGGGAGTACTTTATATTCTGATATACATAAAAATACAAATGTATGCATCTGAGTATAAGATTTATCATTTTTGTGTAGCCCATAATAAAAAGAATTTTGCATTGTGATTTTGCATGTTTATAGGATGCATCATAGACTACACAGAGATTTTATTTTTTGTTGTAAATTTAACTTTCAAATTGTTAAAAATAAAAGGAGCACTGAAACAGTCAAACGACTTTTCGGTCTTTCGTCTCTGTTTCGGAAAAAAAAAGCAAACGTATATGGCTTACCTACTGTCACTTGTATTTCGGGAAAACAAACTACAGTCACTTGAGTTCATTGATGACAACTGGGTCAGCACGCAAATAACTAATCAAGCGCCATAATTAAGTTTCATGTCAGCATTGACCAAGTCAGTGCTTTAACTACATGATCATTCCAAGCCCCAAAAGTTTCGAAGAGTTTCGACTTCCGCGTGAGAAGAACTTGCCTGTTCCTGGCGTCGAACTTCAAACTTGCTACGACTTCCTTTTTTTTTTGAAACACAGTACAACGTATGCGCTCATATACACGCGCACATACTCACCTCTATGAACGCATGCACACACACTCTACCCCTATGAGCATCTCCGATAGACTGAATCGGCGGGTCGAGTCTTGAGATTGACGAAGTCATCATAGGCGCCTCGCTGTCGACGGGAACGTCGCCTCCCACTGAACAATATTCTGCCTTAACTGAGAAACACCAGTGTCAAACCTGGGGTTTGAACTCTGCTGGGTTGGAGATACAACCACCCACCTAACCATCTTACCACAGACAAGTTCTCAACTTGCTACGACATCCTACAAAGTACTTTCCTGCATATCCTGACTTTTCATGTGCGGCCGCCCACGCTACGGTCGCACCGTTCAGAAGGACTCTTGCCAATTTTGTGCAGATTTTTTCCTTCCGTTTCAACGAGGTGTTCTATAACGACCATATGTTACTCGACGGCTCACACAAACACCAATTACTATTGCGGACATATATACATGTACAAAAAAGAACACGTGCACAGAGCGGTCATGATACGACAAACTTGTGCTCACATATGCTGATGAAGACTGAATCAAAAACTAATTATATATAAAAAAGGAAAATATCGATAGTTTCTTGTAATTGAAAGTGGATGCACATACTCAAACATGAGTTGGTAGGTTTCTTTTTGTCTTATTGGGATCTAAAAAATGATACGATATACTTCTTTTCGGTGATGAGATAGGTTGTACAACTGGAATTTTGGACCACCTGTCAAACGAATTGTTAAAAAAGACCACCTACACGGTGGCGGCAGGCCCGGCAGGCGACACGTGTCCCCTGCCGCCATAGCCGGAGGCGGCAGGCCCTGCCGCCGGGCCTGCCGCGGGACACGGCGGAGCGTGCATGCATGCAAAGCATCTGCATCCGGCGCATGAACAGTCCACGTGGCCCGTTTTGATTTTTTTTTAAACATTTAAAAAATTCGAAAAAATACCTATATGTAGCTAACTCAATGCACTATAATCGTTCAAAAATTCACTGCAAAATACCTTATAATTTGGGCACAGCAAAAAAGACAAATTTTTAAAAAAATCTTAGCTAACTCTATGCACTACGAAACGTGTACTGTTCATTGATCAGGCTCATGCACGGATAGGAACATGCAGCCTTGGCCGGTGGCGGCAGGTCCCTGCTGCCTCAGCCAGTGGCGGCAGGTGACACGTGTCACCTGGGGGGCCTGCCGTCACGGTGTAGGTGGTCCTTTTTGACTATTTATTCAGGAGATGGTCCTTTTTGACAATTCACTTTTGAAAGTAGTCCTTTTTGTCAAAAAATCGTACAACCGGGGAAACTCCTTGTAGCTCCTGAGCACGCTTGAGCTCCTTTTAAAAAAACTGAAAATGATATTTCTAGGTCTAAAAAAAGTTTGAAATACATACACAAATGTAGTATGTATGACACAAGTTACTTTTAAGAAGACATTTTATTTTGGTCCACATGGAGAAATTTCGAGAAAAAAGGAAGTTACTTTTCCTTTGTACAACCACAAATTTGTCATTTTTCCCAAAATTGTACTACTTCTTTTTACCATTCTTCACATAAACATAGAGAATATATGTCCATATCCACGTATTTTTTTTTGAAAATTGTGAAATCCCATTTCCATTTTATTAGAAACCAAGTTGTCGGTTTGACAAATCCGGATTCGTCCAACTAGCTTGATTAGTCGTCTCAGTAGAACTTCCGCTCTTCTATGGAATTTGTGTGGCCCCTTTAATAATAATATAAAAAATAATTTCTACTACTTTCTCAAAATAAATTTAGCACTCCAGTAGTAAAGCATACGAACATCTCGAATAAGGGTGGGTGAGTCGTGATTCAAACCCAAAATGATTCGAGGCTTGAGAACACCGCCTATCACGACCAGTCGGACAAGCTAGCGGCGACAAAATGAATTTCACGTATATACGCCTTCTTCTTGGAAAATCCATATCGGCTCATAGGTTTAGATGCACCCAGTGCTAAGAAAACATTTTTCAAAATGTCAAAAAATCAAATATTTTTTTTTAGATATACTAGATGACATTTTACGTTAGCACAAAAAAGTTTTCCAAAGAAAAGACATTTTTTGTGTGCTGTGCAAAAAAGACAAATCCGGGGTTCAAAACGACTTTGTACGTGATTTTTTTTGTCTTTTTTATACTGGTCACAAAAAAATCTTTTCTTCACGAAACTTTTTATACTAACATAAAATGTCATGATGTATATCTAAAATTTTATTTGAATTTTTTTGACATTTTTTAGAAAAACTAAAAAATAGTTTATATAACAGGCGCATATGCACCCGTGACCAAAACGCCGTGTCCTTTCTTCTTCTTCTCTCCCATTAACTCCGCGTGGTAGGTGGATGAACTTCTGACATGGCAGATTAGGACATAGTGCCACCATAGAACACGTCTCTCAAAATACAGAAGGGAAGTGATGTGAACATAGTGCGTGCATTAAATAGATGCTATATGTCTGCCATAACTCCCTCGTGGGTACTACTCACTCCATTTTTTAATATAAGATGTTTTAGATTTTGTCTACATGTAAATACACATAAATGTATGTAGACATATTTTTGTGTGCATGTTCACTCATTTTAGTGTGCATATAGACAACATGTGTACCACCTAAAACATCTTATACTCCCTAAAATGCACATGATGTTTATGTGGTGCTAGAGACGCATGTCTAGGAAATAAAGTCATAAAAAAACATGTCTACAGATAAAGCATGCCACAGCAAAACTGTGCTACGACACGGTGAGACACGGAGTTGTTAGCATAAAACCGCGACTTTGAAGGTGAAATTCCGGAAACCCGCGACAATGGCGTGGGATCACAGAAAATCGCAACTTTGGTGGTAATCCGTCGCAATTTCCAAACTTTTTTCCCTAAACGTGAATTGACACCGAATCTGACGTGTGGGTCCCACCTAAAGCTGACGTGGCATGGAAAACTCGAATTGTGAGGACCAATTTGCAAAATTTTGACAGGGTCCAGCAGGTCAGCCCCATGTGAGCCAATTAAAAAAAAGTGTCTAAAAAAAGAAAAGAAAAAACTTCCTCTCCGGCATCTTGACGACGGCGCCTGCAGATGCGGGCCGGCCTGCCGGAGGGCATGGAGGCCGTCGACCAGCTTACAGGGCTCGAGACGGGCATGTACCTCAAGTTCATCCAGGCCATCTGGAGCTTAGCCGAGCCCCTGGAGGAGTACGTCCGGGCGCTGCCGCGCCTGCCGGTCTGCCTCGTCGCCGACGCGTGCAACCCGTGGACGGCCGCGGTTTGCGAGCGCCTCGGCATCCCGAGGCTGGTGATGCACTGCCCGTCGGCCTACTTCCAGCTCGCCGTGCACTGCCTGACCACGCACGGCGTGTACGACCGCGTCGGCGACGACGACCTGGCGCCGTTCGAGGTGTCGGGCTTCCCGGTGCACGCCGTCGGGAGCAAGGCCACGTTCCGGGGATTCTTCCAGTACCCCGGCGTGGAGAAGGAGCACCAAGACATGCTCGACGCCGAG
Organism: Poa pratensis; assembly: GCA_947311845.1. NCBI lineage: Eukaryota > Viridiplantae > Streptophyta > Magnoliopsida > Poales > Poaceae > Poa > Poa pratensis. The sequence goes on from CAMZMU010000098.1 coordinate 6,298,252, forward strand.
GCCACCGCCGACGGCCTGCTCTTCAACACGTTCCGCGGCATCGAGGCCGCCTTCATCGACGCCTACGCGGCGGCACTCGGCAAGAGGACGTGGGCCGTCGGGCCGACCTGCGCCTCAAGCAGCATGGCCTACGACGCCGACGCCAAGGCTGGTCGCGGTAGACCCGCAGACGTCGACGCTGGGCATATCGTCTCGTGGCTCGATGCTCGGCCAAGCTCGCACGCGGCCTCGAGGCCTCCGGGTGGCCGTTCGTGTGGGCCATCAAGGAGGCCAAGGCGGACGCCGCCGTGAGGGCGCTGCTCGACGAGGAGGGGTTCGAGGCACGCGTCCACGACAGGGCGCTCCTGGTGCGCGGGTGGGCGCCGCAGGTGACCATCCTCTCGCACCCGGCGGTGGGCGGCTTCCTCACGCACCCGACCGATGTGGACAGCGTCGCCGATGTGGAGCGGGAGGGCGGCGGCCGGTGGCCGGCACGCGAGCGGGAAGGCGGCGGCCAGCCCAGCACCACGGCTCCATGCGGCGGCCGGAGACGCGGGAGCTCATTTTTCTTTTTTTAGACATTTTCTTTTTTTAATTGCCTCCTATGGGGCTGACAAGTGGGACCCAGTGAAAAATATGCAAATTGGTCCTGACAAGTGGGGCCTCCACGCCACGTCAGCTGTTAGGTGGGTCCCACATGTCAGATTCGGTGTCAATTCACGTTTAGGGAAAAAAGTTTGGAAATTGCGACGGATTACCACCAAGGTTGCGGTTTTCTGTGATCTCATGTCGTTGTCGCGGTTTTCTGGAATTTCACCTTCAAAGTTGCGGTTTTATGCTAACAACTCTGAGACACGAGAGGTGTAGCTAGGCACGGAGCCAGAGCTGCGTTTGTAGCTAGACACGAGAGGTCTAGAGAATGCAACTGCCTTCTCTCTCCCTCTTTTCTTTGTACTAGTAGTTGAATGGACCCGTCATTCATCACGGAAACCCCTCTTCCTCACGCATACAACTCCAGATTACCGGCAACGGAAACGGCGTATATATATAATTCGCGCGTCTGTTTCTTGTCGTGGGGTGGCAGGAATATGCGCTAACTGATCGTGTTTCCGTTGAAATCGCAGCCACAAGTCTAGACAGTCTAGTCCAAGGAAACGACCGAGCTTCCCGCTCCAGAAGTACGTATTCTACTTTTCTACTGCACCTAACAACGTGGTGTTAAAAGTCCACCAGATCTAACCCGACAGTAAAGAAATACTATGGATGCGTCGTCGTCGATCATGCCTATTCTGGTGAAAAAAATGAACGGTCGAACCAAATCTGGCAAAGAGTACTTACGACGAAGGCGTAGCCGGTGACGGTGGCCCAGGAGTTGCCGAGCGTGGCGCCGGCGAGGTGGACGTCGCCGAGGTGGCCGGAGAACATGACGGACACGAGCGGGATGCCGTAGTAGGACATGTTGGTCACCACCATCGGCACCGCGAACTGCAGCTGCGCCCACGCCTCCTCCGTGTCGATCACGCGCCGCAGCCACGCGGCCGACCGCGGCTTCGCCTCGCCGCCGCCCTTGCCACCGGCGACGTCGACGACGGGCTCGGAGGAGCCGAGCAGCGGAGCCGAAGACATGTCGTCGATGTCGGCAGGCCGGACAAGAGCGGAGGTTTTCGTGGTGTGTATGGCGCCGCTGGTTGCGGGGGAAAGGGAACGGGAGAAGAATAGAAGAAGATCGGGTCGCAGAGAGGAGCTGGTGGAAGTAGCCGATCCAACGCAAAAGAGCTCTCCGGATGGATCGGCCTCGTGTGGAACCGTTTTCCTAAAGGAGCGCCCACCGTTTCGGCTCGCTCCGCTTCAGCCGTACCTCCTGATGGATCGGTCTGCCAGCCCATTACGTGCAAACGGACCCCGTTCAGGCCGAACAAGCAAATCCAGCTCCTGGTTGGACCTCTAGGCTGATGGGTTTGAGCCCAGTTGTGGTAAGTAAGCTTCTGTGGGCTGAATATTGGGGTAGGGGCAACAGTTACTTTTCCATGTCCCCTTAACTGATCTTTTTTTAGCAAAACGGGCAATATTGCCTCATTTTATTAAAAAAGTAGGAGGGGAATTGACCGGTTCATTAACGGGGAACTGGCCGAAAACCGTTACAAGTGCACCAATGTAGTCATGAAAACACCACATTGTGCAGACCCGACCAACCTGGCTACCCACACGAGACAGACACGCCGCCGAGGAGAAAAGCACCATCGAGGTCATCACCGAGCGTCATCGTCGTCACTCCTCTCAGAGCAAGCGATTCCGACTTCACCTTGGACGACCACCGACGAAGCCCCGCCGCAGCCGACGCCGTAAACCATGTCGGCCTATGCCAAACAGTCAACCCAAAGCGTCGAGGAGGAAGCAGCTCCGACTTCGATGGAGACCTTCACCAGAGAAAGTTGCACACCTTGCATCGACGGAATCCGCGAGGCCACTGTAGAAAAGGTGTCATCGTTGCCAGCCTGTCCGCCCCGAGACACGCAGCTCCGACTTCACAGCTTCACAGCGGGACACAGCACGGACTGTCGGTGACGAAGGGCATGCCGCGACCCGGCTCCGCTCACCACCGTCATCGTTCCCACGCAGCTCGCAACGCCACCATAGCACCCAAGACATCGTCAGCCGCTGCCAACCACGATGTTGTGTGAGTCCAGCCCACGAGCGCGCACACAGGAACCTTCATCTTCAAGACGACGCCCTCAAGAGGGGAGACAACGAAGATCGACGCCATCGTCCGACCCTGTAGAAACAGGGTCTAGGTCTTCACCCGAAGAGGAGGTCCAAGACTGAGGAGAATCGAAGAGCTCCAAGACGACCCCCCAAGAGGGAGAATGGCGTCCACGGACGTCGCGTCGTCAGGCTTTCGCCCGGAGCACTCGAGACTCTCCAGTCCCACGCAGCCGGGCCAAGGCGGGGAGACCTGCGGCACCGCCGGCCTGCACACCCACTGATCCAAACACCTTGTGTACGACAGCGGCACAACCGTCGCACAAAGCCTTCCAAACTATCCCCGGCCTCTCCCAAACATCGCCGTCTCCGCCGCAACAGCCTCACCGAGCAGCCCCACAGGCCACAGCCCTGCCGGCCACCGCACCACCCTGCCCTCCGCCCGGAGCCAGCGCACCGCCATCACGGGCCCGTCAGGCCCATATCGGGCCCGACGGGCCTCAGAACCTGCACGCCAGCTCCCTGCCGCCACGAGCCTCGCCGACGGCGCCCTCCGCGCGGCACCACCGCCGGAGGCCAAGAGCGCACCGCGCCTCCACCGGAACCGCCGACCCGGCACACCCGCGCACCTCCTGCGCGAAGGTCGCCGACGTTGCCCACCGCCGACCCGGGGCCGCTGCCCCGGCGTCCATCCTCAGCCACCTGCTCTACAGCCCAGCTCGAGGGTCCCCGCCACCCATAGGGAGGAAGGGCCCGCCGCCACCGCGGTCGAAGCCGGCTCCACGGCGGCGCGGCTCCCTGTCGTCGATCTCCACGAACGCTTGTCGGCTCTCCCCCGGGCCGCCCTGGCGCGGACGACACGGGGGTCGGGGGTGAGAGGGAGGGAGGAGAGGGAGGAGGGGGAACGCCGGCGGGGAGGGGCTTGGCGGCGGCGGCGCTGGGTGGGAACCCTAGAGGGAGGGAGGAGCAACACGACACGGGGATCAAGCTCGATTAACTGAAGTTCTTATTTCGCTTTATAAAAGCGGGGCTCTTTCGAGCCTCTTCTCTCATCTCATTTTTGGTCAGAGAGCTAAATAGAGACCATACGGAGGATATTTGTCCACATTTGAGGCTGCAATTTTTGTTGTTTCACTAATATTCAACCGTATCCTTTCCGCACAAGTTTTACCCATTTTTTTTTCAAGGGAATGGTTTTAATGGATTTATTTACTCTTTAAACAGCAGGATACACTTTATTGATAGCTCCTTTATATAAGGAGATAAATATTATCTATTTTATATAAAAGAAGATTTCACACTTAATTGCTTTCCTTTCTACCGCGTAGAATTATAATGAAGTGTGCCATGTATGGCACTACCATCTTTTCCTTATTATGGCATTTTAATCGTACTATGGCATGTCGTCTATTATGGCTCACGAAACAACGCCAATTCAACAGAAAAACTATCATTGCATTTTACATCCAATTGGTTTTCCCTTAACATGTCTTCTATTATGGCATACAAAATTATCAGTAAATCCAACTATTTGGTTCTATACACCATACAGAAACTGCTCACCAAACAACAGCAATTCAACTAATTAAGCAAAGATTATTCATACAATCATGCATACTCGGTACCAAAAGAAGTCATAACATGATATTGGTTGAGACAGGACGTACAGTTCAAAATGGAGTAATGATGCTACACTTGATTAAACGACCTCTAAGTTTTCGAAGGCACCAATCTCTTAGTTGAAACCCGTGGACGGATCACACGATGCTCCTAGCACATATGAAAATTGCAACCAAATTGTATGCACACCAGCTGGTAGAGATGGCAATAGCTAGTGTCATTTTCTCTCCAGTTTTAGATGAGCATCTCTTTCTAGTTATCATGTAATTTCCTTTCTAGTTTCTGGTCATGTACTGTAACTTGTAACTTCTGGTTTCGTTCAAGTAATGGAACCGGGGCGGTTTGCCCTGTGAATCTAAAAAAAAAAAATTTGTATGCAGACCTCACCAATCGATGAAACCCGTGGACTCGACGGATCACGAGATGTCTTAGTTTTGTACGGCGTTGCACCTTGGCCCCCCTCGAATTGCATGTCGCAGCTTGTGCAACGCGGCGTACGACGAGGCGCCGTCCTCCACAGCCTTCATGCACACCGCATTCATCTTCGTGGCCTTCTCCCTCGCGTTCCTACCCTCCTCCGACGCGCCCATCAGGCATCTTACCGCCCGCTCAAGCTCCGCCGCCTGCACAAAGTTGTTCCGCTTCCTGTCCACTTCCATCGCCACGGCCACGCCCACGGCGGAGACGAGCTCGAACGCGTTCAGGTGCTGCTCCGCGTACAGAGGCCACGGGACGAGTGGCACGCCATGCCACAGGCTCTCCAGCGTCGAGTTCCACCCGCAGTGGGTTACAAAGCAGCCAACGGCGCGGTGGGCGAGTATCTCCTTCTGCGGGGCTCGCGTCGGCCTCACGAGGCCCCTCTCCTTGGTCCTCTCCAAGAACCCTCCCGGGAGAAGCTCATCTAGGTCTGCGTCCGTCGGGTGCCGCGAGCCGGCGGCCGGAGGACCGCGCAGCGTCCACAGGAAGCGATCCCCGCTGTGCTCCAGTCCCGTGGCGACCTCGTGCGCCTTGGCCACGTCGAACCAGCCTAAGCTCCCGAAGCAAAGGAACACCACCGACGCCTGTGGCTGCGCGTCTAGCCACCGGACACAGTCCTCGCTCGACTCTTTGATGCCAAGGTCGATCACTGGGCCAATTGGGTAGAGCGGCGGTGCCTTTCGTCCTAGGACGCACTGGCCTTGGGCTATCGACGCGAGAAGCCCAGGCTCGAGGTCCTCCACCGTGTTAATGATGATGCCGTCGGCGTCCATGAAGCGACGGCCGTGGTAGACGAACCACGTGTAGTTGGGGCTCTTCTTGTCGCCCAGGAACCCCGGAATAGATCCCGCGGGAACCGGCGGCATGCCCGGGACGTCTACCGTGCTGTCGAACACCTCGACTTCCTCGTCCAGCGCCGGCAGGCGCAGAGTGAGCGCGAGCAGCGCGGCCGTGGACGTGAAGTACACTTACGTGGGCACGGCGAGCTCCCGGGCCGCGTCGATCACGGCGGTGGCGAAGAAGTCGATGATGAGCGCGGCGGCGTTGAGATCCGCCACGGCGGCCTTGACGTGGGGCGCCTGCAGCTGCATGTAGCGAGACTTGAACTCCTGCAGGTTGCCGACGCAGTCCGTGGGCGGATCGATGGCGGGGAGGTGGTGGAACCGGATGCCGGACCCGGAGGCCGCGACGCGGCTGACGTGCGAGTCGACCTCGGCAGCCGACTCGGCCGTCGTTGGCCGGACAATCAGCACGGTGACAGTGAGCGCGTCCGATCCGCCGTGACCGAGCAGCCGCTTGCCGGCTTCGATCAGGGACATGAGGTGGCCGGAGCCGGGCTCAGGGAGGAGGATGACGTTCGCGCTCGTCATTGTATCGGCCAGACTAGCAGAGAGATGTGAAGCCGCCATTGTAATTTCCGAAGTAGAAGGGGCATGTCGCGCAATATATAGTACTCCCTCCATTCAAAAATAAGTGTCTCAAGTTTCCCAAAAAATAGATGTATCTATACATGAAGCATGTCTAGATACATCCACTTTTGGACAAACTTGAGACACTTATTTTGGGACGGAGGGAGTAATAGGTTTAGGGTTTGTGCGGTGTCATATTTGCCAGCAGCATTGCGTTGGAAATGACAAGAAGATTCAAAACCCGGCTGGCACGCAGGCAAGCCTAACCTCTGAAGGATAAACTAACGACTATACGAGACGACGACAGTGCACACGTTCTTCACAACAGAATGGCTCCTAGCACGTGACAGTGCACACGTTCTTCACAACAGAATGGCTCCTAGCACGGCACGCCGACACGGACCACACGCACTCTGGCTCAGTGCATCTGAACATTCCAGACTAAGTCACGACCCTAGGTCTGGACCTCTCATCGTCAAGGTGTCTCTGTCCGTGCTAGTGTGCTACACTGCACCGTCGTTTTCTCTTCTTTTCAAGAGAGAATTTTCTAGGGGAAGTCCCGTCTCCACCAATGGGATTTTCATGGTCCCGTCCGTGAAACTTGCATGGAAATATGGAAGAATGCAGCTGGCTCAAAACGGTTTTTTTACAAGGGCATATGGCACCAGGGGTAAATCTGGGCCGTCCGTTTCGACCATCCGACGGCCCAGATTCGTCGTGGACCAGTCCGTTTTTGTCCGCGGTCAACGACGAATCTGGGCCATCGGATGGCCGAAACGGACGGCCCAGATTTACCCCTGTTGCCATATGCCCTTGTAAATGCTTTTACATGCGTGCGTGTAATAGATTAGTGTACTACCTCCAATACATAATAATGTAACATCCCTACCTGGTGGCATATTGGGCTTACCAGACTTGGGCCGTGGGCGTCGCGTCTTCGGCTACAAAGAAGAGAGCAGCAGGAACCATTCAAGCATCGAACAGAACTAGAGATTGAAACTCTCTGCTTCTCTCCCGTCTGTCTTCCTCCTCCAGTCTAGATCTTCCTCTTCAGGTCCGGTTGCTACCACAAGCATCCAAGGTCTGGTGCTACCACAAGCCACCAGTATCATCTTTGTATCGATCTCACGCCCCGATCCTCACCGGCGGCAACAGGGTGTGACAAATAAGTGTCGCAGTTTTGGTCCATAATCGTTTATTTGGATCCGAAGGACTAGTTTGTATTAGAGTTTGCTGGGAAACGATATCTTCTACCCGGCTCAGTTACCTATTAATATAGCGATGGGATAGCCCTATATCCATGGCGTTTACAGGAGGGTTCCGTGCAAGGTAGAGTACCACTCTATACCCGACCTTAGACTCTGCTGCTGTGACAGTTACACAAGTTCTGCAGGTAAAAGCCCGAGCGAGATGGAGCAAGATCACGATCCTCCTCGAGCTGAGGAGGTTTAGGTCACTTTGCCTTGTAAGATCGTTTTCATCTTCAACATAGGCGGCGACTCGAGGAGAGTCATGGATGATGTCACCCGGCTTGACCACCAAAGTTTTGTACACGACGAATAAATGTGTGTGGTCGTTCGTCTTGTTTGGAGTCGTCCTTATCTCTAAATGTTAGAAGTTAGCTCTTCGAGCCAACAACCTGGAGTTTTGCTTTAGGGAAACTTCGAGTCGGGGGATACGCTATAGTATGAGCCTGTTGGTGGAGGCATACATCATCCCAGTATGCCACTTCATTGACGGAGACACGAGGGGCCTTGGCGCAGGTCGTGCTATGGTATCCGACCAGTGTGGCTGCGGGGTGGTCGGCCATAGAGACAAGCCACGATGGATTGGGGTCTCACCGCCCTTATCTGGCCGGCGGAAGTCTTCGTTCCCCTCGCCGTTAATGTTGGAATCTACTCTTCACCCTATGGTGCAGATCTTCAGGGTGGGAGGTTATAGGGTTGAGGTGAAACCCCCATTTCGGTGATGTCGACAACAGCGGCTCCCTTTGGAGGCGTTGTCCTCTCTGGAAACAAGGGGAACTCTTGTTATGGCTTTTCACGCTGGGTAGTGTCGGCGTCGTGATGTCTTTCCCTCCTTGGCTTTCCCTCCTTGGAAGTATCAAGATTGCCCGTGGGTTTCGGAAACTGCTTAGAGTTATGACCGGTGCCCAGTGTGGGCTTCCGTGGCGCAATGTGTGTCATCATCGCGCTAGCTAGAAGATGTATTCCTTAAGTACGATTGGGCCTTACCGTCTACTTTTCGAGTTCCCCCTATCGCGCATGGGAAGAGGGTACGTTGGTCTAGACTGTCTTGGAGACTTGGAGTTTTTTTTTCGGGAAAGAAAAGAAGATATTACAACAAGGTCCTTACAGATAGATCCAGAGCAAAGAGTAAAAATACAAACAAGTCCAGCTGGATCCCGAAGTCAACGGCAAAGAACAGCCGTGCCGCCGGCGCGCCGCCGCTGCTCCTCCACTGCAACCTTGGACTGGAAGGAGACCCTCTGCGGACGGGAAGTCGATGAACCTCAGCTCCGGAGAGCCTTCACCCTGCACCGCCATCGCCAACGCCTTGCGTAGCATTACCAGATTTTCAATAGCTTCCAACGCCCGGATCTGCCGCTCCTCGGACTCCGGTGAGGGAAGGGCACGCACGGCAGCTCCTACGAGCTGCGAGCGTGGGCAAGACGGCAGATCTGCGGCGGAGCTCCGAAAAGCACCACCACCAAAGAGGACGACCGCCGCCACCAAACACCACACCGACCGCGCCGCCATCTCCTCAACGCCGCCAGCAGGGAACCTACTCGAGCCTACACTATGTACACGACGAGATCCGGGGTTCCCCCACCCTCCCGCCGCCGGAGCAGCCGCCGGAGAGAGGGGGAACCAGCGAATCGCCGCCGGCGAGTTGGTTCGAGCGGGTGGTTTCAGAAATCGCCTCTCCGGCACTGTAGCGGGGGAGAGAGACGGGTCCAAGCTCCGTTGTTATCTTGGAGACTTGGAGTTAGGGTCCCTCTATATGTAGGTGTCCGACCTTTGTTGCGACGCCCGACTTAGATGTTGTTTCCTCTTCCTCGCAGTAGTCGTTAGATGTTGGACAAAGTCGATTTTCCCCTTTTGTCGTCGTCTAGTGGCTATGGGTGTTCATCCAAGAATTTAGCGTTGCTTGGCCTTGATTTTGTGCAATATGATATACCTTTTCTTGGAGTGCTGTATTTCAGAGGGAAAAAAGTAAGGAATCTCATTTTATTTTTTATTGGTTTTCCCATACCTACTTTTGGATATATTTTTATTATGTATTTTTGGAAATCGGTTATTTGAAACGTTCTTGTAGTGTGTTCACAAATTTTTTTAAGACAGTGTATTCAACTGTTCATCACTTCTAAGGCCCTGTTTGTTTGGGCTTCTGCTTCTGCTTTTTGGATCCAAAAGCAGAAGCCCAAACAAACGGCATCAAATAGGAAAGCGCTTCCAACAAGCGCTGCGAGCAAATGCACTGCACAGGAGCGAACGAGCGGAAGCAGCCCTCCCGCAGCTTCCTACTCAAACAGCGAATCGTTTTTCCTTACTGCCCACTCCGTTGCTAGAAATTACAAGCGCGCTGCCATCCTGAGCCGAACCGGTCCCTTTCCTTTCCCTTTACTTCGGCTTCGCACGCTCTCGACCTGTACGATACCTACTTTCTAGTGCATGCCTTCTGTACGGGTAAGACATACTCTCCATCTGACATAAATATAATAAATATAAGTTAATTCGAAATAATTTGTACACGAAATTTATACGCGTCAACGAGTAGGTTTCATTCCCGTGATCGGATTCGAGTTTCGTGGAGTGTAACATCTTAATTTTTGACAAAAGTTCACATCATTTTTGGACGAATTTTGTCGAATTCACCGCAGTCGGTCGACCGTCTGATATTTCCTTTCACGATCGATCTCACCATATTCCACAACTTTCATGTTGTAACATTTTTGTTTTGGCGGACATATATGAATATGCAACGAGATCTCTAAACTTTCCGCCATCGGCGCACCACCTACCGCGACCTAAACATCGTAATAATGAATTAAATAAGTCAAAAACAATTGTTTCGCTTCAAATCGGCACTTATCTTCAGCACTCAGGGGCATTCCAGACATTTCACTCAGAAAACCAACAGCAACAGCTGCCAACAGCACTCCTGCCAAACATCAAATCTCTGCTTTCAGCAGCTGCTTCTCACAGCTGTTTTTCCATAGCTCAACAGCTACAGCTGCTTCTCAAAAGCTGCAGCCCAAACAAACAGACCCTACATCCTCCACCGCCCACTTGGAAAAGGTTCAGCGGCTTTTCACTGTGCCATGGATAGACTCATAGACCACAGGTTCATCCACTCATTTAGTCTTCAATGATTAAACCATTTCAAGAAGCAAAAGCTTAACTCGCCATTATCTGCTTTTATGAATATTCTCTTCCAGCTGAAGAACGAAGTCTCTGCATTAGACTGTGAGTGCATTAGACTGTGAGTGATTGAAGCCTTCAAAGCCTCCCCCTGGTGACACCTACCGCCAAAGGAGATAAGTCCACAAAATATCATCAAGAAACTCAGTGCCCCACCTCCAATAATTCCAGCTCTAATTCCAGCTCTCACCTATAAATACACACACAAACCTCTATCCGATCCAGTTAACTTGAAGGGGTAGCCTGTATCTTTCCACCACCTCTAGTCAACATACATGGCCTCTATAGGGTTCAGCTGCGCGCAGATACATGTGCGACAAGAGATGGTGCGGAGGAAGATCAGCCAAGGCGCCGCGAAGATGATCACGAACGACTCGATGGCTGGAAAAGACAATAGCAAGGACAAAGTGATTGTCGGTGAAATAGACAGGAAGATCAAGAAGAAAAATGGCGACTCATGGTCTGCAGGGACGGTGCATCCGTGCGCATCTTCCACGGCGGCCGTGGCGGGATCAGTGCCAAAGGGTGGCCATAGGTGACGGTTAGGTTCTCAATGGGTTCCCTTAGGTCAAAACTCATAAGAGGGTTGACTTGACATGTTAGTTTGTGTTTGTCAGTAGTTTGTTTTAACTTTTAAGTGAATTTCACTTGTTACCCCTATTTGTGTACTTGTGACACCAATTACCCCATGTAGTGAAAATTTGTCCAGGCTATAATATTTAAGAAATTTTGGACCCTTTTTTTATGCAATTCCAATGTGTAGGACGATGATAGAAGTTTGAGGATATCACGAGGACGGCGAGCAATGGAACATATGGAGAAGAAAAGACATGACATGATCGTCGATGACGCCCCCTGAGTTTTACACGTTTACCATGTCACATCGACCTAATACACCACCCTATCTAACACAATGTGCATAATGCTAAAATGGGGTAAAGTCGTGTTCAAAGTTTCTTTGATGGGGTATTTCGATAGATTTTCATTAAATCGGGCAATATGTGTACTCGGTGAGGCTCACGACCACCCGTCCTTCTTTTTATCCATGTATTTTTCTTCCTCCCTTCCATCTCTCTCAAGTCTTGACCACGATCACTCAACGCCATGGCTAGTTGGACCAATGAGTCTCTCTTGGAAATGGCTTCGTGATTGTAGCGCAAACATACCTTCCGTGCAGATGGCTTGGTGATGGCTTCCGCGTCAGACTCGTACGCATCAAAACATCGCATCGCGGCACTAGGTCATCCTTTTAGAACGTGAAGAAACCCTAGCCACCAAAATCAACCTACTCCCCCTTCCACCTCCGGCCATCGCTCTCGTGCCGTGAGGCGGAGGGGAGGGGATCCACTTCTCTCATACTTTGTGTAGTATGTTTTTTGGTCAAATGGCGGGGCTCCGACGGTGATTGCGGTGTCATCTCGAGTCCTCTGGCTCCATTGCTATCTCAAGAGCGGTTGGTGTACCGTTGCTTAGGAGGCCCAGAGTGTTTGTCCCCGTTGTTCTTCATGGACAGCAGGTTGATTATATGTGTTATTCGTCGGCGCGGTGTCATGTGCCTCATTAGCTCAACATCGTCTTTTCCGACAACCTCTTCCTGTCAGATTTTGCAACGACTGCATGGCTAGAACGGCCCGTCGATATGCATGACGCCAATCTTCATCGTGTGCGGTGGTCTACTATTGTGGCAATTCAACGAGATATGTTCTTCTAAAGGTCTTTGCAGGTACTTTAGTGGTTGAATTTCTCTATGTTGCCCACCACGATGGTGCAACAATGACAAGTTCAGCCGTACATCGCAAGAATTTTGAGGCATAGGGTCGTAGTTAGTCTTCATTTGTTTAGGTTCGATTTTCATGTCTGTGGGTTCAGTACCCTATCTTATTGTATCAAATGTATCCAATGTTTTATGGATTTAAATATAAATCAGATATAATTTTCTAAGTCTCTCCTTGAAATCTAATGTACCGTTTATCAATGCATCTTTGTGGCATCCTTTTTACTACTTCGTGTTAATCTAATACTCCTCCATTACTGATATAGTTTTAACATAAGAATTTTGCATATCCCTGAAAAAATTGGGATAGAGATACGGTGGACTCATTTTACCCTGGAAAAATTGGGAGAGAGGAGTCCCTAATAGTCGCAAATTGAAAATAGTCCTTTAAATCTCTCTGTTATTGATTGAAACTCATTTGTGGATGCGTAGAATTGTCCATAAATCGCAATACACCCTATATTTCGGAATATTCCTCAAAAAACTTTGAGAGACGGAAGGTGTACAACGGAGAAGCTTCTTGCAAAAAAGAAAAAAGAATGGCAACGTAAAAAGAACATCACTTGAACTGCCCACCACGTACAGCATTTTGGACCCTTTTTATTAATGAGTACCAATGTTCTGTTCGAGGAACTCAATCTTTCTGGATGCGATGGAACACATTGTACAGCTCAAGATAAGTTCCTAAAGAAAAGCACAAAAGAAATTCAACGACACACGGAAGTTTACTCAAGGCCCAGTCTAACAAGATTCAGTAATTTTGCCATAACAGATTGTGCCTCTAATACAGGGACGGTCCTCAAAGTGGCCAGGTTTTCAAGCACTTCAAATCCGAGTTGAATCGGTAAACTTGACCTGGAGAGACACTGATCATGGCAGTGTGGCTGCCATAGTGGACCCGCGCAAGTGAATTCTGGCTGCTGCCAGACCACAGCAGAGCTTCATGGAGGCTACCTTCCTTCCAGGAAATGTTAACCGTCACCCCGCCTCGAGCCCTCAGACCTTTAACACAGCCTTGAGGCCACTTGTCGCGGGGTAGAGCCGGGAGCAGGTAGAGGTCACTCCCGGTGCTCTGCACCAGCATTTCTGATAACGCAGCTGGGAATCTGTAAAATAAGACCATTAGGACACGTTGAATCGATCCCAACAAATAAGTAAGTACGATGTTCACTATTATTAGATCCCTTTTAAGGGCCTGCTTGGATTGGGAGTATTTTCATGTGCTTCCAGGTATTTGGCTCAACCTACTGGGGAGCACACAAAAACTACACTCAATACAAACGTGGCCCAAGTGGTTAACAGTTTTCAGCTTCACAAGCGTGTTGGCGCGTACTTGAGAAGGAAAACATTTTTCAGCTTAGATAAGGCCTACTGCTAGCCCTCTCCAAGTTGGTGAACTGGGTGGTTTCTCAAACAGAGCTGTAACTTTCGATGAAATCATAGTATGAAAAACAGGGGTCAAAATGATTGATATGGGCATATGGCAGAAGATGGTCTGGTTTACCCAAAATTTCCATCGATTTGGAATGGTGGATGCGCCACAAACAAATTGCTGTATAGACCTCCTTCCTTTGAAACCTCATGCTTCGGATCAATCAAAGTGATTAGCTGCAGAATCATTTTGTATGCATGCTCACTGTTGTGCAGATGGGCCCACAGAGCCATCTTCCATGAAGTGGACCACCCAGGGCCTTCATCACCTAAAACAATAGAATAAGAATTCAGCGCCAGGCAGCAAAGACAGAGAAAGTGATGGGATCTTAAGACCGCGGCTATACCATGCTCTAACCCTAAACGCGACAAATATGACATTCATAACAGTGTCATGTAAGTGCTGACAATAATATGTACGCAATACTTTTTAGATCAGCCTGAAAAAATATAACAGCTCGTCATATAAGCAAACTGCATAAGAAAATTTCAACTTAATTATACCTTCAGATTATGAAATAAAATTCCGATGGGAAAATATGTGCAGCAACCTTTGCAAGCAGTTCACAAAAGTAATGGCCACAAGGAAATAATTTCAATATTTAGAGTGAAATGTGTCGTCATCCTGAAACATGGTTTCCTGCTTATTTAAATTTACTATGAAGTTGATCAGCACTCGAGCTGATGCTGGTGCAGGTAAGTGGATAACTGATATCTTTCCAATATGCCCATTCCTCTTATCTTCCACAGTTATCCCTCAAAATCTCAAAAAAGGCTGAGGTGGCAAAAAGGAGCGTATGCAATACGAGTACACAATGTGTGGAGGGAGTCACGAGAGGTCATCATCTAACTATTAGCTTTGGAAGCTGATATTTTCCTTTTGATAGTTTCATTTGAAAGGTACCCAAACTGAAGACAACGTCAAAAAGGATTAAAAAACTAATACTGCACTTTTAAATAGCTAAGATGTACCTCTTTTATAGAGAGTATTGGCAACAGCTTTGCAGAGGTCAGGTGTTTGCTCCAGTGTCATGGTATGTCCAGGGTAAAGACCAAACAGATGGGATACATGTCTGTGATGAACCTCAGGATCCTTAAAATCTTGCGCCTACGCATAAACACAAGTATTATGAAATTAAACAGATCAATGTAATCACCTGAGATAAACAAATTAAAAAAACTGACCCACTCCATGATAGTACCATCTCTCGCAATTTGTACTGGTCGGAGCCTTGGTAGTGCCTTTTTTATCCTCTGAACCACATCAGTGCTGGATTTTCCTAATATCTGATAAATCGCATATGAATACACCAAGGATTCAAGCGCATAAACATTCAAATAAATACATGCCAAATGGACTTCATTATAAGTACATTATACTGTTGTAAAGCTATATGTGTCATCCTATCATGAAGTATCTGCATATTCCTTGTTAAAAAAAAGTATCTGCATATTCCTGGAACCCGTCTTCTTTAACAACAACAAAATGAAAGACTTACATCAGCAGATAAGAGAACAGCTGAGAAAACTTCTCTAATAACTGAAATGTCCATAGTTGTTGAGTAGCTGACACACGCTTTCTTGCCATCCGGTGCAATAAAATAATGCTCAGGGAAGTAGAAGGATTGGTGTCAAGGTACCCTCCTTGCCCCTCAATCAACCAGGACAGCAGAAAGGAGGCAGATCCTTCCAATAGGGGATAAGCAGTTTTCTCCAAAAATTGCTGCAAAGAAAGAACAGAATCACACCTGCTATTTCTCCAATCTCTAGAAGGTGAGATTACAGTTTGCGAGAAAGCTATCAATGTGTAATTCACCATACATTTACAACATCTCTAATTCAATATCCATCAACCAGAACACATGAAAAGGGCCAACTAGAGGAACGAATCATCTATTTAACAGAATATTTTAATGCTATCGACCAGTTGTAGCTGCTAAACACCATTACCTTTTGGTACAAGTTAACTAATTGATGTAATCAAAGTTTGTTAGTGCTTGCCTTATCTCTCTGATTTGGTTAAGATTTCCTTTCTTACCAACACTTAACAAATAGAGGACTAGCGCAATCGCAACAGAAAGGGAGATTAGGCTCCAACCTAAGCAAGTGATAACTATAAATTCTCATATCTGCCTATGAAGTATGATCCAAATATGTGTTTAAAGGTGATACAAGAAAGTAATGCACACAAGTCAATGGCATGTATGAAATGCATTGTGTCCATGTCATCACTCACTTTGTCCATTGTAAAAGTATAGTGCTCCCACAGGTGTGTAGCCAGCCATGGCCCACCCATTGGCCATAGAGCCCAAGAAGGATCACCCCCATCCGGCGATGTTTTTGCCCACAAGTCTGTGACTTGATGACTAACCCAACCATCAGTTCCGTAATTCACCTGTCAAGCAAATATACCATTACCTCAAAAGGTTCCCCTGAAATAGGTACTTCCAAACCATGCTACAAACCGATCTGGAACACATAAACTTAACAAATATGATCTAGTAATAAGTTCAAACACCAAGTACATTCTTCAAGAATCTAATACACACAAAACATTTAATAGAGTTTTTGGGATGATTCATCAAGAAGATGTACAACGTTAACACTTTCACGCTTAAGTACTAGCTTAGATGCTTCAAATCCCACGACAGAGAATACATTTCGCACGGGTCCAGGCCCCAACTCAACGAGAGCCCACGTACGGTGGTGGCTGGCAGAACTGACATCACGCGCTGCTGGACCCCGACTGGACCGTGTGTGGATTGGGCACCCGCACGTGGTGTGCGTCGACGGGCCTGTGATTGCGATATGTGTCTGGGGCTGGGGTACGGGAGTTGCATCAGACGACCAGGGCAGAGCACGACTGCGCAGATATCTTGCATGTGTATCTAGTTGCATAAGACTTATATTGTCTGATTTGTATTGCAGCAAATATGTTTGTTTGTGAGACTCCGCAGGCCATGTGTATAAAGGTTGCTTTCTTGTTTGTCATGAAGCAGACTTTGAGGCGTGGTCAATTAGAAAGTGATTTGCATATCTCTACAACCAGAGAAATCACTAAGCCCCTTTAGTGATCCGATCTAAAAATACATGGCCATGCTAAGGTACGTAACATAGAAGGTCATAGTGGGGACATCTATAAGGAGAGGGACGGGCGTTTTAGGTTTAGCCAATTCGAGTTCCCGACTATGAAACACGAACACTTAACAGAGCAACCGAATCCATCCTTGTTCTAGGCGTATGTCCAGCCAGCCCAAATATCGCTCCCTCCCTGATACCCACTGTCTGTCTCGACCCTCTTCCTCCTGTTCTCCCGAGCGGCTCCTCACCACGCGGCGACGTCGCTCACACGGCCACGCCAGCGAGCGGCCCGCCGGCAGCTTCTTTTTCTTCTCTTCCTCACCTCCTCCTGGCCACCCCGACTCCCCTCTCACGGAGCAGCTCGAGTTGCAGCTCATCGAATCAACAGTGGCAGAAGCTCCAGGCTCCTGCAGCAGCAGCAGCAGCAGCAAGGTATGACCACTGCCAGCCCTAGTACTCCTCCTCTTCCTCCCTCCGTTGCTCAGTAGCTCTTTGCCTCTTTCTATTCATCTCCTGTAGAGGTCAGCTCGTGAGCTCCCAACCAACCTCAGGGCACCATTATAGAGTGATGTTACAGTTCAAGAGAAATTATCGGATCAGGGCAATATTAAATGGAAATGCAATTACTGCGGTCATATCGGTATTAGGAGCTATACAGAAGTGCAATCTCATTTGCTGAAAAAAATCAGGGAACACTGGAATCCACCCCTGTAAAAAGGACACAGTTCACATTCTTATCGCACTTAGAAATGAGGTTGCAATGGCTAAAAAGACAATAGAACAATCAAAGCCGAAAATTGTGTCTTTGCCATCTAATGCATTTGTAAGTGTTGCTTCATCGAGTGCAAGAGCAAAAAACAGGGTTATGCTATGTTGTTCCTAGTTTCCTACTTCCTTGCAACGGCACATATTTATTTGTCAATTAAAAGAAATAGTAAAACGTATCGCCGTAGATGGTTTTAAAAAATGCCGAATTTACTTATCCAAAACTGCCTGTTACCGATACACGTATCCGTGGTGCCGCGTAGGTTCCCGAAACCCAGCCCGACACTCCTCCCACACCCAAAGTCACCCGTTCAGATCTAGCAGTCCGGAGACCGACGTTCCACCTTCAAACCTTGAGGCGCTGCGACTGTGAAGCTTGGATGAACCATTCGAGGGAATACGAGAAGGTAGAAAGAGTACACTGCACCGCGCACTATACACTTCCTCTACGGTCCGCATGTCTAGTAGTAATCTTGTGATCTATTATTGCAGCAATTCCTGGTTTGCGCTGTAGAATTTTTAATTTAAGCTAGTGTAGCCTACCCACATTCCTATAGGTTATCCAACATGGATGGCGGTGTAGTCTACAGATGGGTCCTCCATTACCTTAGGTTGTTTTCTTTTCAGACGATGTGTTTTATCCCTAAGGTTGTATGTGTTCATCGTGTGATGTAAAGGCTGGGTGTGAAGTCTTTGCAGCCATATCGCCTTGATGTGTCATTTTGAGTCCATAAAAAAGCCCATGGCCCCAAGAAATAGTATTCACAAAAGTTCCATTAACTAGAAAGTAAAAAAGAAAAGGGAATACTCACAGACGTACAGGTTAAAGAACACACACAGTTTTCAGAGACATTCTTTATGCAAGTGGACTTACTTTTGATGTCTTAGCCCCATTGACTGAAAGGGAGCCAATAAAGTCAAATAGTGGTTCTTGGCATTCACTAAGGTTACAAGAAAGTGATGGCCAGTAATTCATTTGTAGATTTATATTTGGATGGGGAGCTGCACTGCAAAGCGAAAGGAAAGATATATTGTGATCAAACTTTGACGGCCAGAAAATAGTAAATATGACTATCGTCAATATGCTCACACATAAATTACATTATAAAGACTACCATATTGCAGTAATTTCAACAGCAACTTGTTACGAACTGGAAAAGACTACTATATGTTTTAAACTTTTAAACAGGACACAGGTGAACAGTTCAAGCTGTGTCCTGTTTAAAAGTCTAAAACATAGTATCCTAAAATATATAAATATAACTGAAGCAAACAACAAAGGAAGACAAGATATGTTGTACGAACGTACTCCCATGGTGGTGTAGTGTCGTTGCTCCATATTCCTTGTAGATTGGAAATCTGAGTTCCAGGTCTCGAACAAGAAATGAGTAGATATCGACCAAACTGGAACAGAAGTTCTACCAGAGAAGGATCTTCATCATGTATAAAACTTTTAATTCTGTCCACTGTAGGCTTTTCTGAGTTATTAAGCTCGTTTAACCTTGAGCAGTCAGTCATCTGTACAGCACAATCAGATACCACGGTATCCTGAGCGATATTGTCTGGTGAGTGAGCCGAAGTGCTACCTCCAAGTATATCATTAGAGCCCCGTGAAAGTTGCAAGGACACACGCTGGAAAAACTCTGGTAATCATCCATGTGATAAGCTTTTAGCTGTGAATATGACATGCTCCTAGCCATCTTTAATGTTGCGAATGCTGATGTCGTTGGATCCAGTGTCGACTCAGAAGGCTTGACAAATGGTCCTTCAAATGAGGTTGCAGCTGCAAGGAGCAAAACTGCTGAGTCGGCACCATCAAGTTTCAGCATCTTATCATTTAATACTTGCACTGTGCCATTGGCACCACTCATCTGCAGGTAGAGAATAGCACAAAATCTAATTCCCATGGGATGATCAGATGCATTCTCATCTTCCGAAGGCCTATCTCCTGGGCAGCTACCCTCCATGATTATTTCATTTGCATCTGTTACACGAATCTGGTGATCTAATGGTGTAGCTAAAGATACTGTGCATGAGAGCGCCCCCGATTTGTTTGCAGATATTTTAGTCGCAATTACTTGATGTGGATTTGAGGAGAAGTGTTCCCTTGAGTACGTTACTTCTCCAACATTATATGTGACATTTACTGTTGCAGATTCCAGATCTAGGTATCTTTTATAATTTGTATACCGGATATGCTTGCCAAAGGCAATATCAATATCACCGAGAGGCTGGTAGACCTACAGTTATAACATAAGCAATGTTTGAACAATGGTATAGCAACACAGCTCTTCTATCAACATAAAGATTAAATATGTACCTGTGTCTGGTCACCAGACAAGTCATAAGCAACAGTTGTAGCTTCAGCATACTGTCCCTTGTCAACAAGGCTCCTAACATTAGAAAGAACAGAAGGTGCTTTGGGGTTTGTATAGTTACCAGGTCCACCCGTCCATAATGTGTCATCTGCACCAACAGTTTTAATATGAAGCAATGAAGATACGTCATTAAAAAGAAGCCAATATTTTCAGAAAAGTTTAGGCAAAACGAGACAAAAAGGACATTCAGTTACAGGAAAACGGTGATTCTTGAATCATCCACGTCAAGGCATGAACAAACGAACATACTCCATGGCCCAACCTTCTAGAAACAACCAGCAACAGTCGACAATCAAATTGGAACCCCAACACTAGTCATTAACTGATTCCCGGGGTGGAACGAGAGCGTTTACCGACCAAGGACCCCAAAACGTTAACTAATGTTGGCGATTAAAGCAAGATTAATTCAGCATTAAGAAGAGGGGAGGGGTCGGTTAATTACGGTTGAGTTGGAGCTTCTCGGAGTCAACGCCGCCCCAGACCATGGCGCCGAGACGGCCGTTCCCGATCGGCGCCGCGTCGGTGAAGTACTTGGCCGGGGACGCGAACACCACCTTGAGAGGCCGCGCATCCTCCACCGGCCACCCCGCCGCCGCAGAGGCCGCTTCCGCTTCCTGCGGTGGACGCACCCAGATCCACTCGCCGCCTGCGTCGCTGCCGCCATCTCCGTCCATGGGGAAGCAGCTCGTCCAGTCCAGGAGGAGTGATGAGCGCAGCTACCACTGAAGGAAGCGTGTATCAGGACAGGTGATGCGGATCTAGGATGTGTTTGTCGTAGGTCGATCTAGCAAGTCCACGGAAGACAGTAGCCAGACAAATAGCTCTGCCATTGGCTTCATCTACTCCCTCCGTTCTAAATTAGTTGACTTCTATTTGTACAAAAGTGAATGTATCTATACTTGTAACATGTCTAGATACATCTATATTTTGACAAATGGAAATCATCTAATTTGGAACGGAGGGAGTATCAAATATGACTAGATTCCCGCCGCGCCACTTGCCGTTGACACTGATTTTCGATTTCCGAAACATTATAATGAACATTTTTAATATGACATGATAGTCTATATAGTAGTGGCATTATAGTTTATAAGAGCAATGCACAATACCTTTCATACATAAAATTTACACCCATTAGAGTCTTCAAGATAGATAAGTCTTCAGGTTACATATGCGCTCGCCACCCACATTTCATAGTGTTAATCGGTTGGTAACACAATGGCAATCATCATAAATATATTTTCCTCCAAAGGCAACAACCTTGGTGTTGAGCACTCAAAACTTTCAATTGCTGTCTTCTAAAAAAATACAGCGTACTCTCAGGACAAAAAAATCAACTGCAACTAATCATATTACTTTTCTTTTTTCTAGTAACCCACGGGGCTATGGATCTTGTAAAGAAATGAGCTTATATCGACAGTAATTTAGCAAGTTTTACATTAGAAAAAAAGGCGGTCAAGCAAAAGTCAGTTGGCCTGTAAAATGTAGAAGAAACATGAGAATATGATCAGCTACTGGCAAACTCCAGATTGAAACATAACACATATCCATAAATTAGGTTTTACATACATAAGTTTTCTGGCGTAGACAGTCATATAGGCAAGGTTAGCTTAAACACATAAGGCTATAAACAGTAAGGGTAGAATTTACTGGCTTTTAAGCATATGCAGGTAAGGCAACCAACCAATGCATAGAGCAAAATATAGGTGCTTGCAGGAACGCAAAGCCCAGAGCTGTTGTGTCTGAAACCGACCGAGACCGTGGACTGGAATTCAATGGTTGGTTTCATCTATCAGCTCATCACCAAGTGCACTATTTGCATCATGGCATGATTCAAGACTACAACCGAACGGAGTCTGAGTCCGAGTTTTGTAGAATCTCCTTAGTTGCTTGTGGTAAATCGCTGAAGGTCACAGCAAGCCTTATATACTTCAATAAGGACAGTCAAGATTGCATTCGAGATTGTTCTCTCTCCCATAGGCTGCCTCAAATGATCTTCTGATCTGTTCGCCAGGCTCGAGTATATCGCCTATGAAAAAGTATCCCAGCCTGCGAAGCAATCCCAAATGGCAAAAGTAATATATAACATATAAGTGATGAGAGTAGGGAAATATATTACATATAGGCACAAATATATGGTTCGGAGATAACAGTCGCCGACCATACAGAAGCAATAGGTAACTGAAAATCCAGAAAGTGGGTAGTATTTTAATAGGAGGGGACAAACAGAAAGTTCACACATGATGAACAATAGGAACAAAAAATGAATGCTAAGAAAACTGGACAAATACATTCAGTGGCATGTACATCTATGAACACCTTCATCATGAAAAATCTGAAGGTTCCAACAATAGTACAGAGTAGATAAACAGTCCAGCAAGAAATGTCTAAATCACATTGCTTTCCAAGATCAAGAATTGCACAATGGTTTCATCCATTTATTACTTAATTGTATAGTGCACAACTCAAACAAATAATCAACATGGTTTTTGCAAAGCTAACGGATCCACCAATCTACCTTTTAGAGCAACAGGGATCTATATCCCAAGTTTCATTGATGAACTCAACAAAACCTATCATCAAGTCTTACATGGAGCAGGCAAACTTTTGTCGAGCAGCGAGAGTCAAAAGCAAAAAAGGGCACGCAGGTTTTATGCCATACTACTACCTTTCTAAGTGAGCTCAAATGTGCAATAAGAATGTGCCTTGAGTATTCAGATATATTATTCATATTTCAAGAATCTGTGCAGATAGGTACTGACTTCTAAACTTCGTTTGGGATGCTTGAAGTTTACTGACCTATCTCATTTTCGAAAAATTATGTGCAGCTATCACAAATAAAACTACATCCAAGTATCAAGTGTCCCTGACCTAGTCTCTATTATATATATATATTTCGGCAACATTTGTAATTTCAGATTTTTCTTAGAGAAACTATGCATTAGAGAACTACTAATAAATGTTAGAAAAACAATTTGGGATATGTGATTAGAACAGACATATCAGGATAGTGATATAGATGAAATTCACATCCACATCCCACATTCATTGAGACACTTGTTGGTTTATTTGTTTTTAAAAAAGGAAATTCAGTCGAGAGATAAACACAGTAAGAGGTGAAAACACAGAGTGTAGTGCCATCATCTAGTGTCCTAATGGACGAAGCCATGTCTTAGTTGCTCAATGTAGGTCAGATTGTGAAGGAAATGGAATTAAAACCAACATCGGAGACTACATAGCATACCATGTGACTCTGGAAACTGGAAAATTAAACCAACATGGGAGACTACACAGCATAAACTGGAATGGAAAACGAAGAACAAATAAACTTACATCGGATAAAAAAAGGTCTTCATGTAAATCAGAGAGGGCGCCATATGCCAAACAATATAAATTTGGTAACAATGGATCATAGTGATACAACCTGCACCGTATTGATGTCCAGATAAGAACTCACTCCACGTATTCCATATGCATCTCAATAAGTTGCAGGAATATCATAGTGTATTTACCTCTGGTCACTTCTACGTGGAATGGAATCCTCAGGCACGATCCTTCGCAGACGCTTCTATTTAATCCTAAAATTTGTGACAGCGTGATATCAGGGCATCCATGCCCTGGAAATAAAAGAACAATTAGCATTATTAGGCTCATACAGAAAAATAACCATCAAAATGGATGTGGATGTCATAAAGGGCATGAAGCAAAAAATGGAGAGGCCATTACATTGTTAAGATAATATATTAACAGATATTCCTGTGATAGACACAACCAGTTCATGACCTAGACTCCAGTGAAAGATGCAGTTGGTACATGTACCATTCAATTACGACAATAGATGAACCTTGGAAAGGGATATCTCACTGTTGTACGTAATAGAGAAGCAAAATAAGTACACAGATCTTGTCAAGCATGACGAAAATAGAGATTTAGCTTCCAAAAATAAACAGACCAAAGCACATTGCGACTGCAACACCCACTATTGATGCTTTGTAACCTAGGTAATAAGTGCAGAGGTGCTTAAAAAAAGTCTTGTTTAGTCTACACGTGGCTCATGTGTCATGCATCGAACGTAACGCTTGATCTAATATCTATAAATGTAGTTCTTTACTCCTGATAACAAATGGATTTGTGTAGTTACTGCTTTTCAGAATTGTTTCAGGCTTGTAGGAAGACAATGTTTAGGTTTCATGCTGGTAATGGAACCAAGGAGGTTCTTCCCTGTGAATCAAAAAATATACAGGGTATGTTGGTATGTATGCAGGGTATTAACAACATTGCTTGCATGACCACTACGCAGTTCTGAGGGCTAAATGACCGGCTGGGTGTAATTAATCCCAACCGGTATAAATTCTAGTTAGTTGGCTAGCTCAATTAGAAAATACTCAGCCCTGTAACTATGCCTCTTTCTTTACCGAGGAACTTTCACGTACACAACTGAGATGGACATCACCATCAATATTCCTGAGCCAATGCTCATTTGTGTTCGACACAAAACCAACAATAAGGAAATACAGAGCGGAGAGAGTTTTATACCTGACAGAGGTAGCGCCGGCTCACAATAGCAACACACCTGGAAGAAACAAAAGCAAAGGTGATTTTGTGACCCATATATTAAGAAAAGAAACGAAGCAATGTAACAATTAACACGCTGAGATAAATAAAAATCTAGCAATCCTAATTCATATAAAGCATCTAAAAGCTAGTCCTATGACCTGCAAGGACAGATAGACACACAGCTAGAACAGATGAATAACCTGTCAGGAAATCACAACAAAGCTATTTTGTTTTCATAATTAAACTGAACCACAAAGCTAGCAATCCTAATTCACGTGAAGAATCTAAAAGGTAGTCTCGTGAGCCGCAAGGACAGACAGACACAGCTAGAACAAAAGAATAACCTATCAGGATAATCACAACAGAACTATTTTGTTTCCATAAGAAAACTGAACCAAAAAGATATAATGTTCAGATAATCCCATATGGGCAAACCAGAAGAAACAATGCCATGTGGATGTAGGCACTACTCAGTATCAATTTCCACCATTGGCCAGTAAAATAAAATAGCAACAAAGAGCAACTATCAGAACAGAAAGACCAACATACCACTAAACCATTTTAAGAAGTACACCATATCACAACACATAAGCCAATTTACCTGTGTAACCAAATCATGTACCTCATAATTTTGGTGTTCAAGTAACTGTCTATCAGTTGACTAAATAACGGAGACAAAAAATATAAACAAAAAGAATAGGGAAAGCGAAGATGAACAAATCTTAATAACCAAAAGAAAAGCAAATAAAAAGAAAAGGAGGCAAGAAGACTAAACAACAGAGGCGAAGAAGAGGGAATGAACCAAACCCAACTACACGAACCCAAGTAGAATTTAAACCAAGCCAAAACAAAGTACAAAAGAACAAAAATAGCAGAAAAACGAAGGAGAAGAAATCAAAAACAAATAAAGAAGATCAGATCCAAAAAGAAGAAACCGAATGAGGAAAATCTAAGAGTAAACAAACCAAGGATTTAGAATATGCTCAAATGTGGGACACAAACAAAGTAAAATAATCAAATGATTAAAAACTACAGCCAGATCATAGGCACACATTATAAAGTTATTGACCGACTTCAGCGGTTTACTTCAATTTTAGAGAGCATCCTAATCTCTAAGAGCACATAGCCTATTTTATAAGGACAATGGGACTCGTGCAGCTAGTGCTTTAGAGAAGAAAATCAATTCACATCATGAGTGCAACACGCACAAATCACTGCTACTATTAGAAGTATTTCACTGTTAGTTTGAGAATGCTATTAGAGGACCGCTTATTTAACACAAGCCAATTAGTTAGCCATGAAATACAGTAGTAAGTGTAAACTTGTGACCACCGTTGTAATATAATTAACCTAAGCTTACTGCTTACAGGTTCGTAAGTAAAATCTGGGAATATCCTTGGCCTACAAAAAAATTCGAAACACATGATGATATTGCGACCAATAGAAAAGGAGAAGCAAATTAACATGTGATGAATGAAAGCATGTACGAAACTGTCATTCCCTGTTGGACACAAGAGCAGCATGGAACAAAAGTGTAGACCGTGATGATTTGTCATACACCAACGGTTATGTTATTACCAAAGGAAAAGATCATAAATTGCATAATCAAGAAAAAGAGCATCTCAGATTAACCAAAATTAAAGCAACAAAAGTGCTATTACCATGAATAATAAGCAAAGTAGAAATGACTCATGATGTGTCGAAAATCCTCACCACTTGTTCTGGATTACACCGAGAAGCCGAGAACAATAGAAATCCGTTTTCTCCTTGCTCTTCTATTTTCTTTGAGCCGTTCAAAAAATTGCTCTCACTTTCATATATGAACCAATATTCCCTGATTAAGAATATATGCAAGCTGCAAAAACCAGACCCCATTGTCACTTCCAAATTGAACAAAGAAACTGACAATAAGATAGAGCAAAGCTGATATGGAATTACCATGAAATCCACGCCTCACATATGTTCGCCAATGGAAGTAGTCAGATCCTTGCATAAACGGTAATAACTACTACAGCTGACATTTCACAAAATTCAACATTAAGAGGAATGTACATCTTCAGGTCGAATTTATGGTGTTTGGCCAAATGTTTCAGAAGCCATGAAACCAGAAGGGATTTAAAAACATTTAGATTCTTCATTATTCTGCTTATAATACATGAATCAGTGTAGGAAGAATTCTAATTTGAGTTAACCAACAGAGGCTCTGGCATATGTAAGCTAATAATTTGACCAATGGTAAGAAACACATGACCAACACTAAAATTTTAGTCAACTGTATAAGGTTATTGTTTTACTCTTCCAGGAACAATTCAGACTGAGCATGTATCAAATTATCAGCTATGACTGACTTATTAGGAGGTATCTACACATAATTGAAATGAGGTTATTTCACTCAGCATCCGGAAGCTTGCAAGCCACATTACAAACATCACTACACAATACTATTAAATAACCATTGAAAACATCAGTATACAATATGTACAACGAATCAGGTAGATACATCAAGCATGTAACATCTGCTCAATACATAATAGGTAATTCAAACCCATTAAACTTCAAAAAAAAATCAAATGCATGTAATAGCAAACCACCAGGCAAGAGCATGTACACAAGCAGATAAAAGGAAGATAGCTACTTCAGATCGAGGCAGGTGACGTGCACCAGAGAGAAACAACCAAGAAGCTCCCTGCAAGGAAGCATATGTAATGCAGAGACGACCATCCACCCACACAGAATATAATGAACATAGTGCAAAGGAAGTAATGATCCTGAATCGACAAAACCCACCGCAAGTTTCAGCTACCAACAATGGATAGAATAGCATCTGAAGGAAGAGAATCGCAGGGCACACATAAAACATAAGCCAAAGATGCGGCCTTTATTGACTGCAAGATCTACCTGCCAGACAAATCGAAAATGAGAAAGGGGAAATGCAGAGAGATGAACAAATCGGCTAGCGTAGAATCAAAGGCTCTCACCGTCATGCCATGGTTGTTTGGGGAGGCAGTAGGTACAGCGGGGGTCGCCGGAGGTCTTCCCTTTTTCCACCCTCACCCTCTCTTCTAGCCGACCACTCCATCTCTGTATCTGCGTTCTCCTCCCAGTTCTCAGCACGGCGGAACACCATGGTCAGGCTGCGGCTGAGCAGCACGCAGGGCTGATAGGGTGAGCCCCATGAAAAGGCCCGAGCAGAGAATGCTCACCTAGGCGGCAACCTCTGATAGGGTTTGACGGCGGCTGGTGCTCACCGAGGGCGCTGATTGTGGTGGCGTGAACGGCTGGGCCTCGTCGTTCGTCCTTACGCCCCGGGAGCCGAGGCGCCGATAGAGGGCCCTGCATCGCCGAAGGGCGAGGGCGACGATGGCGGTGCCATGGTGGGGGAGGAGAAGGACAGTGGCGGCGGGGGATTGGGGGAGAAGCGAATGCGAGGGGGTTGGGCCGGCAGCTAGGGTTTCACCGCGGGCTGCCTCTTTTATATTGCACGGTGAAAACAAATGAACAATCCAGATGCGCTTTGACGAGCCGATCGGACGGCCAAAAATCTCTGAGCGCTGAGAAGCCTGCTTGGGGTCTCGGCGTTTACCTCTTTAGATATTCAGATCAGCCGGCTCATCACGAGCTCCGATCGGCCGCTCTGGGCGTGCGCCAGGTACCCCTCCCTCGTGGCAATCTAGAAATGAGCCAGCGCTATCCTTGTGTGTCCCGCACCGAGGGCGTGGAGGGCGTGTTTGTTTTTTTTCACCGGTTTTGTCTTTTTTGCATGGTAATACGATTCTCATTGATAAATAAAAGACGAGATACAAAGTACGTATACACCGATCTTACAGATCTGGAAAGATAGGATAAACCTATGTGACAAACCAACGCATATCCATCTTCTTCGGCACCATCGTAGCAGCCACCAAAGAAAAAGTAGACAGATCACCTCTTCACCCGAGCTCGACGTGGCTCCATCGCTGATCATCAGCTTTTCGGACCTCCAAAGTAGTTTGCCATAAGACAAACCATTGCCGTTGAAAGAATCAGACCGGGGCAGCACGACCCCGGACACGCCATCGAACTTCAGCACTGGCACCCCCGCACGACAACATCGGAGTAGGGAACCAGAACCGTCAGCCTCCAACCACGAACCCACCACAAGGTACACCATCTTCCAGCTGTCACCAGTGCAGACCACCATCTGCACGTACTCCTGGACGAATCCTCTCTGCTCCACCATGGCGTCGGAGACAACGCCGCAACAACGGGGACAGAGCAGGAGGAAAAACCCATATGATGGAGTCGCCGCCGCCTCGCCGACACCATCCATGAACCCTACAGCCACCGATCTGAAAGATCGGCAAGCACACAAAGCCACCAACTCCGAAACGCCGCCATGAAGGACAAAGCCGGTGTGGGAGTAGAGTTGAGACAGATTTATTTGCCCGGGCGCCGCTCCCACCACCCCAACGGCGCACCATGCCAGAAACTTTCTAACCCTAATTACCATGCAAAAACGGGTCCCCCTCCCTCCTGCCGCCGGAGCGGCAAGCGGAAGGAGAGGGGCCCAGCTCTTCCGCTGGTGGCCTGCGGCGGCGGCGGTGGCTAGGGCAGGAAAGCGAGTCGCCTCGTGAGTCGCCTGGAGTGCCTCACGAGCGAAGCGGTGAAATTGGTCTAGTTCCACCGGTTTTGTCACTTTTGCACCATTTGCATATGTGGACATGTGGTTTCTAAGATTTGGCTAAAAACGAGATTAAAACCATGATTGTGCATCCCATTTAGGATTTCAACTGGGACGGACGTGCCGTTTCTCCCTTGTCCCATCCCACCACAAAATCTCCACTTGTCCCACTAAGCAGGTCCCACCTGTCCCGTACGGGGCAAACAAAAAATGCCCATTTATCCCTCCAATGTCCCAGAAATACATCTATTCCCCTCCCGAGAGTCCCCCCAATCTCAGCTCATCGAGGTGACACTGCTGGTGGCCGCCCGCTCGTCGCGAAGCTAGAAGATCAATCCATTGGGTTCAGCTCCATTTTCTAGGTGTAATATTTAACTAAATTAGCACTAGAAAATACAAAATTAGTAAAGGATTTGGAGAATCTATTGGTTCACTTGAACTCAACGCTTGTGCACCAGCTCCGCCACTGGTCCAACCCCGAGAGCGTCCCGGGCACCTTCATCACATGCGGCATCCGCCTCAACCCGAACGACTGGCGCTCGAGGTGTTTGTCGTAGGTCGATCTAGCAAGTCCTCGGAAGACAGTAGCCAGACAAATAGCTCTGCCATTGGCTTCACCTATCAAATTGTACTAGACAACTTAGCGCGGCAATGCCGCGCCTCCTGTTTGGTAAATTTCAAATTTGGAAATGTCCGTATTTAGAAGTTTTTCGAATCTGGAAATTATTGCAATTCAAAAAAGTGTGCGCTTAAAAAATGTTGTGAATTTAGAAATTGTCCGTATTGGAATGTATTCAAATTTGAATTCTATTAGAAATGATCATATAGATTTTTAAAATTGTACAAATTGGAAGTTTTTCAAATTTAAATTCTCGCGGCATATGCCGCCCCTGTGTTGTTAGAAGAAGAAATAGTGCGATGTAAGAAATTCAAATTTGTGAATGTCCATATTCAAAAGTTGTGTAGATTTAAATCTGTTGAAACTAAAAGAAAAGTTTACACTTATAAGTTGTTCAAATTTCAAAAATTGTTAGAACTGGGAAGTTATTCATATTTGATTTTTTTAACGTTTATTGAATGTTCAGGTTTGGGAGGCATTTGAATTTTTGAAATATTCAAATTTGAGTTTTGATCACATGCGAGAAGTAGTTAGTGTTTTTTTGTAGGCTGCTGTTTTTTTTGTTATATTTGTGAATACCGTAGTGTAAAGAATTGAAATTTGGAAATGTGCACATTCAAAAGTTGTTCGGATTTTAATATGTTGAAATTGAAGAAAAGTTTACATTTATAAGTCGTTCAAATTTCAGAAATTAGAAAAATTGGGAAGTTATTCATATTTGAATTATGTTTATATTTATTAGATGCTCAGATTTGAAAGGCATTAGAAATTTTAAAATATTCAAATCTGGAATTTGGTAAGACGTCATAATTAGCTATTTTTTTTGTTATATTTGTGAATACCGTAGTGTAAAGAATTGAAATTTGGAAATGTGCACATTCAAAAGTTGTTCGGATTTTAATATGTTGAAATTGAAGAAAAGTTTACATTTATAAGTCGTTCAAATTTCAGAAATTAGAAAAATTGGGAAGTTATTCATATTTGAATTATGTTTATATTTATTAGATGCTCAGATTTGAAAGGCATTAGAAATTTTAAAATATTCAAATCTGGAATTTGGTCAGACGTCATAATTAGCTATTTTTATGTGTTTATGTTGGTATATTTGTCGTATTTGAATTCTCTTTGCGTTTCTTAAATGTTTATATTTGAAATGCATTCAAAATTTTAAAATATTACAATTTGGAATTTGATCGTATGCCATAAATAGTCAACATTTTTTTCATGTTGATATATTTGTCATATTTTTCTTGCCCGTGGGGTAAAATTCTAATTGGAAACGTTAACATTCGAAAACTGTTTGAATTTTGAAATTATTGAAATTCAAAGGAGGTTGCGTTTGAAATTTGTTTGGATTTCAAAAATTGTTCAAATTGGAAGTCATTCAGGTTTGAATTCTTTTTACGTTTACGGAATGTTCAGATTTGAAGGATATTTAATTTTTAAATATTAGTATTTAAAAATTTCATCGATGGCATAAATAGTCGGCATATATTTTTGTGACCATTTTGCTATATTTGTTTTTTCCAGTGTGTAAATTTAAAGTTATTGAATTTGTAAAAAAATTCATTTTTCTGAAATTCGTGTAAGTAAGTAGGGCCCACCTGGCAGGAATTTATATTTTCTGAATTTTTCTGCGAAAAGAAGAAATTCCTGGCAGCCTGGGCCCACGCTGACGTCGCAATGACGTCAGCAATGGCCTGCAGTGGCACTGCCCGGTGGCGTCGACCTCGCCGGCGTCGCGCCACCGCGAGATGGGATAGGCGCGTGAGCTCACCGGAGGCGCGTGGGCTCGGGTGGCAGGGAGCGGCTGCGCCGCCTCTTCTGGGTCGCCGGAGCGGCGGCTGCGGCGTGCGGACGCGGCGGAGGGAGCAGTGCCACGGCGGCATCGATTCTGGCGACGGCGCGGCGTTTCGGCACGCGAAACTCGGCGAGGAGGGAGAGGCGGCGACGGCGGAGCTCGCCGTGTCCGTCGATCTGAACGGGGAGGGCCGGAGCGGCGAGGGCGCGCGTCGGCGGCGCCGGCGACGTCGCGGCCACGCGGGAGAGAGAGAGGAGGGGGATCCGCGGACGATTTTCTAGCGGGTCCCTGGATTTGTGTGGAATAGCAGATAGGTCCTTCGCAGTGTGAAAATTAGGACTGCGGGCAAGCGTTGGATTTATGAGAGTCGTTTTTGCAAAATTGGCAGGGTGACCGCCTGAAACCGGCTTCACCGGTTGATGACCGGGTCGCGTGGCGTCTTCTGATTGGAAGAAAATCGTGGTACTGTAGATGTCTACAGTGCAGCGCTGGGGTGGCGTGGCCGTTGGATCGCGTCGGTCGGACGGCCAGGAAAAGGGGGCGACGTGGAAGGTGGAATGGGGGGGGGTGAATCTAGCTAGGCTTTATATATTGATCTAATCTATGATATTCAGATCAGCCGCTGAGCACGAGCTCCGAATCTCCGATCGGCCGCTGTGGGCGTGCGCCATGTACCCTCCTCGTGCAATCTAGAAATGAGCCGTATTCTTGTGTGTCCCGCACGGATGCAGCTTCAGTGACTTTGAACTCAAAGTCTAGCGGTGACTTTATACTAGATGTACATTGTATTATGTTTAGAAAAAATTTAAAAAAATCTAGTAAATCTGATATGTTATATTATGCATTCTGTGAAAATTTCGTTGTATTTGGACAAATAGTTGTGAATAAACATCATTTTAAAATTTACTACACAAATTTGAACTTAAAATTTAAATTTCCCAGAAATTTAAAAAAATCCAGTAAATCACATATCCGTTATTATGCATCAGGACAAAGTTTCGTCGTATTTGGACATACGGTTTGTGAGTAAATGATATTTTAAATTTTAGTCTAAAAATGTTCACTCTTTTCTATCCGTTGGATCACGTTTGGATAGCTGAGATGAGGGCAAAGTCACGGCTAGACTTTTGAGCTCAAAGTCACTGAAGCTGCATCCGTCCCGCACCATGGAGGGCGTGTTTGCTTTTTTTTCTCGCTTTTGCACCGCATACGTGGTTTTTTGGGCTTGCCTCAAAACGAGATTAAAGCGTCCCGCACCATGGAGGGCGTGTTTGGTTTTTTTATCGCTTTTACACCATTTGCATACGTGGTTTCTTGGCTTGGCTCTAAAAACGAGATTAAAGCGTCCCGCATCATGGAGGGCGGGTTTGGTTTTTTTCTCTCGCTTTTACACCATTTGCATACGTGGTTTCTTGGGCTTGGCTCTAAAAACGAGATTAAAGCGTCCCGCACCATGGAGGGCGTGTTTGGTTTTTTCTCGCTTTTGCACCATTTGCATACGTGGTTTCTTGGGCTTGGCTCTAAAACCGAGATTAAAACGTTTGTTGCCCACAAAGTGCTAGTCATGCCCGTTCGGTCGGAAACGGGTTTTATGTCGGCGTTTGGTGTACATCTGTGTTTCATGTATTTTCACATCTTATCTCAGTGGTGACCTTACCTCATCATTCTACCGCCTCACGCCACTTCTACCATCGTGGTGAGCAGGACGATGGTACGACGTGGTGGCAGTTGCACCGGCAGAGGTTTGCGGTGGAGGTTCAAAACACACGTACATCTAATAGCCGCGACGACGAACATAATTCATAACTACGAGCGACGGCGGCTGAGCGAAGACGATGACGAGGTTAAAAACACACGTGCACCCAATACAGTAGATGCTGCTACGACGCGGAGTTCATGGCGGTGACAGAGGTGAAGCACACATCACTAGTAGGGAAAACCTATATAGGTAGGTGGGCACTCTGTGGCGCACCCTTAATTGGTGCGCCACAGAAATAATTCTGTGGCGCATGGTTCTGGGTGCGCCATAGAAATAATTTTGGTGGCGAGAATTCTGTGGCGCACCCAGCAAACCTGGGGGTGCGCCACAGAATCCCAAATTGGTGCGCCACTAATAGCCGTTTCTGTACTAGTGCATTGTACACTAGCCACATATTATCGCCGAAATGGATTACAATACGAAAGTTGTGCGAAACGTCGAGATGAACCATCTCATAAAAGATATTTTAACCGCTCAATCGAGTGTGACGAATTTGAAAAAAATTATCTAAAATATTCCGAACATTGGTTCGAAATTGAGAAGTGACGGTCGAAGAAACTAGAAACCGAACATATTTTTAGTTTCTAGTTTCTTCGACCGTCACTTCTCAATTTCGAACCAATGTGCTCGTCGACGCGCATATTTTTTTTGTACACTTTATTTGAATCAAACTATATTTGTGTAGATTATAGGGGCACTAAGGCAGTTTAAGGGAGGTGAGCACACTGGCGTGGGGTTACCACGGCAAATCCCATCGGTAAGATACCTAGGGTTTCGTATAGAGAGAGAAGATGGCGCGCAGGTAGTTTCGGACGGCTGACAAGCAAGGATTTACCCAGTTCGGCCCCTCGTTGTGAGGTAAAGACCTACTCCTGTTGTCTGATTTGTATATATGTATGATTACATGGTGGCCGTAATGGCGATTGTGGTGGTGAGACGTGGTCTCGCTATGGCTATGAGTGTATCTGTCTAGTTGTGTATGGATCTCCCTCTGGGGCGCCCCTGTCTGGCTTTATATATGGAGCCAGGTAGGTTTACATGAGACCTAGTAGACTGCGTCTTGGAGTTCTTGTCTTGTACTTCAAGTAATTGTTGGCCGCCAGGTAGGCCCCTGTGTGCTCCTTCGGCTGGGCCGCACCAGTATGACAATGGTAGGGAAACCGAAGGGTACATCCCCGTCAGTAGCCCCCGAGTGTCTGGTCGATTCGAAGAATCGGGCAGAGACTAATAGCAGCATGTCAGTAGGCGTAGTCGATGCGTCGGTATGTTGATGACCATGTGATGAACGTATTAGCCATGACCTGAGAGTTGACTTATTTATGAAAAATCCAGTGTAGGTGTAAGAAAACTGATAGTAATAAATCTGATGCGGGCTATAGAGAGAGAAGATGGCGCGCAGGTAGTTTCGGACGGCTGACAAGCAAGGATTTATCCAGGTTCGCCCCTCATTGTGAGGTAAGACCTACTCCTGCTTGTCTGATTTGTATATATGTATGATTACATGGTGGCCGTAATGGCGATTGTGGTGGTGAGACGTGGTCTTGCTATGGCTATGCGTGTATCTGTCTAGTTGTGTATGGATCTCCCTCTGGGGGCGCCCCTGTCTGGCTTTATATATGGAGCTAGGTAGGGTTTACATGAGACCTAGTAGAACTGCGCCTTGGAGTTCTTGTCTTGTACTTCAAGTAATTGTTGGGCCGCCAGGTGGGCCCCTGTGTGCTCCTTCGGCTGGGCCGCACTAGGTATGACAATGGTAGGGGAACCGAAGGTACATCCCCGTCACACACCAACGTCACATATCCAGCCGAGTCATCCCACGTGCGCCGACATGGGGTTTTTCCCTCGAACAAGCATGGCCGTGAAGAAACGGCTGAATCGGCCGTTCCTCTAGTCTTGGTTGAGAACTGTGTTAAGATTTATGCGAGCCAATAATGTGGAGCAGGCCGGGTTACCAAACGGGACAAAACTCGCATGTAACAGTGTGAAACAAGGCTTCAGAGCTAACCAAACACGTCTATAATCCTCACTCCCCTCCTCTATTTGTACGGAATACCGCGTCTCAGGGTTAGATCATCAGTGGATCTTTAAAAGGGGTGATGGCGTGGATCACACGTTCGCTGGGAACCCCAAGAGGAAGGTATGATGTAGCGTAGCAGCAATTTTTCTTGATTGCAAAACCAAGGTTATCAATCCAGTAGGACTTGGTGAAGGCTTCGCGAGTGTCAATGGCAATGCGCCGAAAAAAGCTGTTGACGTGGACCTGCGCACAGACACAAACAAACTACTTTGCCCCAACGAAACAGAGAGGTTGTCAATCTTCCGATTGCTGAACACAAAGGATTACACTTATGGTGGAAAATAATATGAGAGCAAAAATGACCCGTGAGCAAATGACTAGGAAAAGTTATGAAAACGTGTAACAATATAGGAAAATAGGACCCGGGGTCCACAGTTCACTAGTCGTGTCTCTCCGAAAAATAAACAAGTTGGTGAACAAATTACAGCAGGGCAATTGACAAAGCATGGGCATATAACAATACTATCATGACACAAAGTTTTTACCGTTTCATTTAATATGGATATTACGTCAAAATACTGTTATCCAACTGCATCTATGACTAAAATCCACCCTGGGGTCGCTATCCAGCATGTCACCCGAAAGTATTAAGTTGCAAGCAACAGATAATTGCAATAAACATGGCGTAATGTAAGCAATGTTACAACATACAGCAATAAACATCGCTGTTTACCCCTAGTAGCAACAACACATCTCAAGCCTTAATCGTTTCTGTCAACTCGAGCTCGACAAGAGAGGCATGAACCCACTATCTAGCATAAATACTCCCTCTAAAGACACAAGTAATTACTTTCGGCCAAAGCATACACAAGTACCGAGAGCATGAAAGATCATAAATAAAACATATCATAAATAAACTGAACAATAATGTCATGACTCCATAATTCATCGGATACCCGCAAACACAACATGTAGCATTACAAATAGATGATCTTGATCATGTTAGTCAGCTCTCACAAGATCTAAACAATGGAGTATAAGGAGAAGAGACAACCATCTAGCTACTT
Source organism: Poa pratensis (assembly GCA_947311845.1). Taxonomy (NCBI): domain Eukaryota; kingdom Viridiplantae; phylum Streptophyta; class Magnoliopsida; order Poales; family Poaceae; genus Poa; species Poa pratensis. The sequence goes on from CAMZMU010000098.1 coordinate 6,334,770, forward strand.
CCATGACCCGTAGTCCCTGGTGGACTACTCACGCATCACTCCGAAGGCAGGCATGGTGGTGTAGTTGCCTCCGTGATGATCTCCACCTCCGGCAGGGTGCCAAAAAAGCTTCAGAACCCTCTCGATCTAGGGTTGGCGACGACGGCGCTATGAAACTTTTCATGGATTTCGGATCGGGTACTTAGGATTTTCCGGAAGGAATAGAATTTATAGGCGAAAGGGCGGCGTCGGAAGGTTCTCAAGGCTCCCAGGTGGGGCCCAGGCGCGGTCCACCCTTTACCACGTATGGTGGCGTCTGGGGCCTATGGGGCCCCTTGTAGGCGCCCTCCTGGCTCCGTCTTTGTTTTTCGTAAAAATAAATCACGTAAATTTGCAGCTGATTCCGAGAAAATTTCCCGACGAGCTTTCTAAACAAAAGGACAGCAAAAACAGGAACTGGCACTGGGCATCTTGTTAATAGGTTTAGTTCCATAAAATGTGCCAAAATGATATAAAATATTATAAAAACATGTGGCAATGGTATATAACATGCATGGAACAACCAAAAATTATAGATACGTTTGAGACGTATCAGCATCCCCAAGCTTAATTCCTGCTCGTCCTCGAGTAGGTAAATGATAACAAAATAATTTTTGGTTGTGACATGCTACCAACACAATTTTGATCAAATAATGTAAAGCACATGAACTGAATGAAATGATCCTAGACAATGGTCTATAGTTGATATAAAAACAAACAATGATCAACCATGTGTAACATCTAAGCAAGAATTTTTCATGAATAGTACTTTGGAGACTTGAAAATTATAAAACTCGACATGCTTGATAGCTCACAAAGCAATATACTTTCAACAAAGGTGTTTAACCAACACAAAGGAAGATTTAAGTTTTCACCCAAAGCTTCAAATCATAACATATTTATCTCAAGATAATTTCAATACAAAGTTTTCACAGTTAAACATAAAGATAAAATGTAGTAGACTTGTACCACAACTGATACTATTTGTTTGCTTGAGAGATAAAGATTGGAAAAGAAAACTGACTCAACATAAAAGTAAAAGAAAGAACCTTCGCAGAGGGAAGCAGAGATTAATCATGTGCTAGAGCTTTTAGTTTTTGAAAGCATATAGAGACATAAAAATAAATTTTTGAGAGGTGCATACTATGGTCAACGAATGATAGTGAGCAATGCATTACTACATTTGTTAAACAGACTTATAAGAGCGGCTCCCATGAGGAACGTTATTTCTGCAGCAAGCATATCATTCCTATTTATCTCTTTTGTTTACACATGCAGATGTTTTACTGAATTCACAGGAACAAAATGTGAGGAGAGTTTTTGTGAAAGTTGTAAATTATCTTTTATGGGGCTGGGCACCCCGTTGCCAGCTCTTTTGCAAAATAATGGACAAGTAGATGAAGCATACAAGTCCTGGATAGAAGTCTGTTCAACAAATGCAATAAAGACTACCCACTACTTCCTCATGAGCTTGGTAGTAGTGGCACAAAAAGAAGTAATAACATTTTGAAAATTTAAAGTAGCACACGAAAAATTTACTTGGAGTGGCAAGGAAATACCACATGTAGGTAGGTATGGTGGACACAAATGGCATGGATATTTGGCTCAAGGATTTGGATGCACGAGAAGCATTCCCTCTCGGTACAGAGTTTTTAGCTTAGCAAGGTGTTGATGGCGTGGATCATACGTTCGCTGGGAACCCCAAGAGAAGGTATGATGTAGCGTAGCAGCAATTTTCTCTTGATTACAAAACCAAGGTTATCAGTCCAGTAGGATTTGGAGAAGGATTTGGCAAGGTGTAAACGACGCTGTTTACGATTATTGACGTGGATCTGCGCACAGACACAAACAAACTACTTTGCCCCAACGAAACAGAGAGGTTGTCAATCTCTCCGGCTTGCTGAACACAAAGGATTAAACTTATAGTGGAAAATAATAACAGAGCAAAAATGACCAGCGAGCAAATGACTAAACAAAGGTATGGAAACGGTTGCAAACAATATAGGAAAATATGACCGGAGTCCACAGTTCACTAGTGGCGTCTCTCCCGAAGATAAACATGTTGGGTGAACAAATTACAGCAGGGCAATTGACAAAGCATGGGCATATAACAATACTATCATGACATAAAGTTCACCATTTTATTTAATATGGGCATTACGTCAAAATACATAGACCGTTATCCAACTGCATCTATGACTAATAATCCACCCCGGGATCGCTATCCAGCATGTCACCCGAAAGTATTAAGTTGCAAGCAACAGATAATTGCAATAAGCAAAGTGCGTAATGTAAGCAATGGTTACAACATATAGCAATAAACACCGCTGTTTTACCCCTAGTAGCAACAACACATCTCAAGCCTTAATCGTTTCTGTCAACTCGAGCTCAGACAAGAGAGGCATGAATCCACTATCTAGCATAAATACTCCCTCTACTGACACAAGTAATTACTTCGGCCAAAGCATACACAAGCATCAGAGAGCATGCAAGATCATAAATAAAACATATCATAGAAAAACTGAACAATAATGTCATGACTCCATAATTCATTGGATCCCCACAAACACAACATGTAGCATTACAAATAGATGATCTTGATCATGTTAGGCAGCTCACAAGATCTAAACACTGGAGTACAAGGAGAAGAGACAACCATCTAGCTACTGCCATAGACCCGTACGTAGTCCCGTGGACTACTCACACATCACTCCGGAGGCAGCATGGTGGTGTAGATGCCTCTGGTGATGATCTCCCCTCCGGCAGGGTGCCGGGAAGAGCTCCAGAACCCTCCCGATCTAGGGTTGGCGACGACGACGGCGACGGAACTTTTCATGGATTTCTGATCGGGTATTTAGGGTTTTCGGGAAAGGCAATTTATAGGCGAAAGGGCAACTCGAGAAGGTTCTGGAGGCGGACAGGTGGGGCCCAGGCGTGGTTCACCCGTGGGGCCCCCCTGCAGGCGCCCTCCTGGCTCCGTCTTTGTTTCTTCGTAAAAATATTTCCCGTAAATTATGAGTTGATTCCGAGAAAATTCCCCGACTAGCTTTTCTGAAACAAAAAGACAGCAAAAACAGGAACTGGCACTAGGCATCTTGTTAATAGGTTAGTTCCATAAAATGTGCCAAAATGATATAATAACATTATAAAAGCATGTGGCAATGATACATAATATGCATGGAACAACCAAAAATTATAGATATGTTTGAGACGTATCAGGTGTCAAGCAAACACATATCATCAACCCAATACATGAATGACTACAAGATATACATTAATCATAACTATTAGACTCCACAGTCCACACTGTCTTCCTTGTTAACCAAACAAACCATTGCAAAAAGAATATCTAGACTTTGAGAAATAACAATCAGAACAAGCATCATAATTCTAAGCTTTACAGTATTTCTCCACTAGTCCATTCTTAAGTAAATGATCCAAAAGTTTATACATTAGTCTAATTCATATCTCAAAACAATTGACAAGTATCAAATTATCCAAAACAATGGCCTACAAGACAATGTAAACTACTTTTACCACTTCCTACATGATAGTTCCCTTTCAACCAAACACCAATCAACTTATTTGAAACAACTCTCTAAGCAAGTATGCATGTAACACAAGAGAGTACAACCTAACTACAAAAAACTAATAGCTCTGAACAAGAGATACATGAAAAACAAGAGCTAGAAGCTAAAATAATAAAAAACTAAACACTCTACACATATAAGTGAGGAACAAGAGTGTTTTATGAAAAAGCGGAGCGTGTCTCTCTCCCACACAAGAATGTTAGGATCCATTATTGAAAAGACCAGCAAACAAAGAAAAACAAAACTGAAAGCAAAACACAAATGACGCTCCAAGAACAGCACATATTATGTAAAGAATAAAAATATAATTTCATGGGATCGACCTGATTAATTGGTCATGAAGAAGGGGATGCCTTGGGCATCCCCAAGCTTAGACACTTGAGACTTCTTGAATATTCGGTGGAGGTCCAGGGGAGCCTCCCCAAGCTTGAGCTTTAATCCCAAGGCATCCCCAAGCTTAGACACTTGAGACTTCTTGAATATTCGGTGGAGGTCTAGGGGAGCCTCCCCAAGCTTGAGCTTTAATCCCTTCTTGATCTTCTTTCATCACCTCGTTCTCTCAGCACTTGAAAACTTTCTTCACACAAAACTTCTCACAAACTCATTAGAGGGGTTAGTTCTCAAACAAAATAATCCACCTTCAGTTCTCCCTTAACACATTGCATAAAATTATTTCAACATTATCTACTGTCACTAAGCATTAAGTGGCACTATTAGATCAAAAGAACCTCACTCAACACTTGTAAAAGACACAATGCAATAATAAGGCAGAATTTGTCAAAAACGGAACAAAACACAAAGATGATTTTTTCGAGACACTACGACACCTCGAATCAGAAAACTTAAAAACTAACGAAAGTTAGAAAAAACCCAGATGCTTGCTGTAAAAAAATTTCACCTCCATATTACGTTCTGTGATATTTTAGAATTTCGTGCGGTGACGAACAGAAATCTGTTTCTAGACAGCAAACTCAAAATTTTACTTTCCTTCCATTAGAGACTATTCTTGGAGAAAAAACGAAAATAAAAAGCATACAAGGGAGTTGCTACAGAGGTAACAAAACCCAAAAACAAAGAAAACAAAACAAACTGAAAGTAAAAATAATGGGTTGCCTCACATAAGCGCTTCTCTTTAATGCCTTTTAGCTAGGCACAATGGCAAAAGATCAAGTATTGTCAATATTACAACCATCAAAATCATCAAGAACATCTTCAGAAGAATAGCTAGTCCTACTAGGCGGACTTTTTGTTGGTTCCTTAGCATCAATACTCTTAGGAGACGAATTAAAGCTTTTAGTTTCAAGAGTGCTTGATTCATTAATCAAATTTTAAGGACTTTTACAGAATTCAACTCATCAAAAGGTGTAATCTTTGGTTTAGTAACTTTTGGCACATACATGAACTTAGGTCCCCTACCTACTGGAGTTTCTTTATTTTTGGTTTTAAATGAGGAAAAAGTTGCACCCAAAGTATCAATAACTCCTTCTAATTTGCCAATTCTCACATTTTGATCATCCTTTCCTTTAGTGGTTTCTAGAACATTGATTCTCTTATTAATGTGCTTCAAAGATCCATCAATCTTGTTATTACTATCAAGGAGTTTCTTATCTATTTCATTTATCCTATCCAAGTTTAGCAAGTTTTTCTCTACAACATCTAACCTTTCCATGATGTTTTCCATTGTAATTTCAGTTTTAGGTTCATTAATAGATGGAGTTCCAACTAAACTTTCTATAATGTTTTAAGTCTCCGCCGGGGGGGGGGGGTGCCTTGGAAATTTCCACCGGTTAAAGTATCTAGCACATACCTATACCAATTTGTGATTCCAACACAAAAATTTCTAAGAAGAATAGTGCTTGAATATTTCTTTGTAAAACGGTGTTGAGCATCACTAATTCTATACCATGCATCTTTTAAACTTTCTCCACCCCTTTGTTTAAAAGTACGAACTACAGTTTCAGGGACATAACAAAAGGGGTAGAACTAGATATGATAACTAAGCAAAACAAGAAGAAACTACTTGCTGGAATTATTTTTTGTGTTTTGTTTTTTAAATCAAACGAAAAGCAAAACAAGACTAACAAAAAAAACTAAGCAAGACAATAACAAACTAAAGTGCAAGGACGTGCGAAACTCCCCTAGCTGAAGCTTCCAAGTCCCGGCAACGACGCCAGAAAAGAGCTTGATGGAGTGGATCACACGTTCGCTGGGAACCCCGAGAGGAAGGTATGATGTAGCGTAGCAGCAATTTTCTCTTGATTACAAACCAAAGTTATCAGTCCAGTAGGACTTGGAGAAGGCTTTGGCGAGGTGTCAATGGGAATGGCGCCGAAAAGAGTTGTTGACGTGGACCTGCGCACCGACACAAACAAACTACTTTGCCCCAACAAAACAGAGAGGTTGTCAATCTCTCCGGCTTGCTGAACACAAAGGATTAAATTATAGTGGAAAATAATATGAGAGCAAAAATGACTAGCGAGAAAATGACTAGGAAAAGGTATGAAAACGGCCGTAAGCAATATAGGAAAATAGGACCGGGTCCACAGTTCACTAGTGGTGTCTCTCTGAAAGATAAACATGTTGGGTGAACAAATTACAGCAGGGCAATTGACAAAGCATGGGCATATAACAATACTATCATGGCACAAAGTTCACCGTTTCATTTAATTTGGGCATTACGTCAAAATACATAGACCGTTATCCAACTGCATCTATGACTAATAATCCACCCCGGGATCGCTATCCAGCATGTCACCCGAAAGTATTAAGTTGCAAGCAACAGATAATTGAAATAAGCATGGTGCGTATGATGGCGTGTATAACGACGCCAGAAAGCACTCTTGATGGCCCTTCACGTAGTTACCTGCGTGAAAAGTAAATGGGTTAGGTTGAGACTCCAAGTGCAGAGTGTGTAGTAAGTGGAAGACATGTTTTCCCCACGAGGGTGACTCGAGGGTTTAATATCGAACTCTCGGGGAATCACTAGTGAAGATTTATCTTTCCTATCCTTCTTTTGGTTACCTACAAAACAAAGTAAATGTTTTGGTCCTCAACCTCACCTAGTGGTTGTCAAGCACAAGGTGTGAGAATGATATCAAGATAATATGCAATGCAAACAAGAAATAAATATGCAATGGTGGTAAATAAATATGCAAGGATGGTGGTAGCAATGATAAATGATATTTTTGGGTTTTATATGATGAATGCAAGATGTAAAAGTGTTTTTGTATTTTCAGATTTTTAAATGGCAGAAAATGGAAAAGTGGTAAAAGTGGTTGGAAAGGTGTTTCTTATGATTAAAAATGGACCGGGGTTCATGGTTTCACAAATGCACTCTCTCTTTAATAAAGTGGTAGACAATGGAACACTAGAGTTGACATATGAGATTGCAAACAACAGTTTAATGACAAGTTATAATTATATGGGCATCACGTCCTAACATAGAGACCTTTTGGTTATTAGTTTCTCTTATACTCCACCAAGATGCGAACTAAATCATAACACCTCAGTAATTAAGATAACTCATAGTATAGCAATAAGTATCATGACATGAAGTTAAAATAAGAACATGCTAGATCTAGTCATGGAGGAAGTGGCAATGGTCACACCCACATCTCCGGTAGCATGGTATTTCTTTTTATCCCTAGTGAGGAAACAAAGTAAGGTAAAACACCCAAGTGGATCGCAGAACTTTCTCTCACGTTCACTGCACTAGCCACCCCCGTTACTCCAACTAATGCACACGTTCCCCCTCACGCGCTCTCATAAACAAGCTTGATCATGACAAGTAAATAAGAACGGGGTACATAATATGCATCTACTTTCATAACTGAAACAAAACCATTGCAATCTCAAACATATATTAACTCATAAAAAGATCCACCACAAAGGTATTACATAGATGACCGTAATCATGTTCGGCAGCTCATACGGTACTAATTAGTAAGCTCGAGAGAGAGATACATAAGTTACTTCCACAAACCCATAGTCCAGAGGTGGACTACTCGCTCTTCATCATGGAGACGGTGGAGAAGTCGTTGGACAAGATGGAGACCACGCCGGCAGCGCCCCGCCGGAGTTTTCCCCCTCCAATCTGCAGCTCCAAGTCTCTGTTTCGGTGTTTCTGTGTTTCTGCGGCGCTCCTTCCAGAGAACGTCGGGGGACTATTTTTATAGGCGTTTTAGGTCAAAACGGAGTCGGTGGAGGAAAGATCGACGCAACGGAGCGTCGAGGCCCAAGTTGAGGGTCCCACGCGGCCAGGTACAGGGGCCACATGGGCCCACCTCTTTTGGCCCTCGGGCTCCGTTTGTTCGCTTCCTTCGCCCCCAAGTCTTGTTCCTTCCAAATATTGACGCTCGTAAATTTGCAGGTGATTTGGACGTCGTTTGGGTCCCTGAAACATTAAAATATAGAAATAGGGTTTTCTGCCTGCGCAGGGTTAATTCCATAAAAATAGGAAGCATGTCAAATATTCCCAAAATCATTATAAAACAGTGATATAACCCTTATATGATGCAAATATGACTGGAATATAAGTAAAAATAATGCAAAGTTCATGTATGCATTTTACATGCATCAACATCCCCAAGCTTAACCTATACTCGTCCTCGAGTATGAAGGTGATAAAACTAACATGGACTTTGCAATTTAATACTATCAATGGATATCAAAGATGATTACTATTGCTACATAGAGTAAAATGGTTCATTCTTAAAAGGAGTAGCAATATGCAAGATAGATTATGAAGTGATATCAAGTATTCAATGCAAGGATGTTCAATGATAATTCACAAAGTGTAACATAAGAGAAGAAGTACTATGGACCACATGTATGCATAATAATAAGTAAGAACATCCTACAATGGTCATAGAGTATTTGATGAAAATCTGAATATAAAAGGTGGACACTTTGGAAAGATATATATATGAGTAGAGGTAAAGCATGCATAAATTTCATCTAACTTCTGAACTTCTCTACTTAAGTCAATGATTGTAATATGGTAATCCTTGGTGTCAAGCTCTCATTCCCCTATCATAGCATCTTGAATGATTAAGTTTAAAGTGAAAGCAATACGAGTAGTGTGCTTGACAAAGTACAGGTTGAAAGTCTCATGCCCCTTGAATACAAGTACCTACTCCATGTGTTACTCAACTTGGAAAACAAAGCAAGTTCAAGTTAAATATCATTTAAGTAATAATAGTATCATTAAGAGCGTCAACTGGGGTACCTCTTGTCCCAGGATATGGAACAAGCCCATATCAAAATGACAAGACAAACAAACATAATGAACAATCTCAACACCCTTTTTATTTACCATTGGATAGCTTTTTATTGTAAGGTGTATCACAGAAGGTTCACCATAGCATGTAAGTAAATTTCCACCATGAATGATGCATGGCTTAGATTAGTGGCCCAGGCGTCTCTCTAACCATTTATACAAACTCATTTAAACTCAATTCATTTCCTCATTTATTTCACCCATGGTAAGCATCCATAAACAAAAGTACATGATATCAACTAAATGAGATGATGTGCAATGTTGAAAGCTTGCCATGTGACAGCACATATGAGCCAACTCTCAACCAAAGACATTTGTCAAGTCCACAACTTCATAATTTTAATCATAATGGGTCATATTTTATTTATGCAATGAAAGTAAAGTGTGCATCAAGTTCGAGAGTGCTATATAACCAACTTTTCCCACAACAATTAACAACATAAGCATTTTCATTCAGAGGTATAGATAACACAAATAGCATGATAAACATACTCGGAATAGCATAAAGCTAATAGGTAGATATGATGGACTCACTGGAAAACTTTGGTTGAAGGTGTTGGAAACAAGTTTTCGCTTGATGGAATTTTTGGGCTAGCAAGAGGGAGAAAGTTGACCATCTAAATGCATGCATGAGTGTCCATAGAACTAACTAATCCATGTTAAAACAAGGTAGAATAACATTTAGCATCAAAACATGAATAAAAGATAGCTCTTGATAAAATACTTGCAAATTAACATTCATTAACAAGCTCATGAATCATGCAACTATATGTGTCTTTTAGAATTAACTCCAACATCCCTTTTCCCAATCTTATAATAGCATCCAACATAAATCAACCCAAATTTCCAGTAGCTCTCTCATATATAAATGATAGTGTGGTGGTTGATACGTCTCCAACGTATCCATAATTTCTGTTGTTCCATGCTTATATTATACCATTTGCTTCATGTTTTATATACACTTCATATCACTTTTATGCATTTTCTGGGACTAACCTATTAACAAGATGCCGAAGTGCCAGTTCCCTGTTTTCTGCTGTTTTTTGTTCCAGAAAAGTACTTCTGCGAATATTCTCGGAATTGCACGAAACAAAAGGCCACGTCCCTATTTTTCCAGCACCGTCACGGAGTCCGAAGGAGAGACGAAGGAGGGCGCCGAGGTGGCCAAACCACACCCCGGCGCGGTGGGCCCCCTTGCCGCGCCGCCCTATGGTGTGGGCCCCTCGGGCCTCCACCGACGCCGCCCCTTCGCCTATATATTGCCCCAGACGCGAAAACCCTAAAATACGAAGTCATATTTCCAGAAGAGTTCCGCAGCGCCGCCGCCATCGATGACAAGTTTCGGGGGACATAAGTCTCTGTTCCGGCACGCCGCCGGGACGGGGAATTGCCCCCGGAGTCATCTCCATCGACACCACCGCCATCTTCATCGCCGCTGCTGACTCCTATGATGAGGAGGGAGTAGTTCTCCCCCGAGGCTGAGGGCTCTACCGGTAGCTATGTGGTTCATCTCTCTCTCCCATGGTGTGATCTTTATGTGATCATGAGCTTTGTAATCTAGTTGAATAAGTAGATGTTACTCTTTATCTATTATGCACTCTATAGGTTACTTTAATATGAACTCCGGTACTCTCCACGGTGTAAAGGTGACAGTGTGTGCACCGTGTGTGACTCCTTTATGACGTTGTGGCGCTTGTTTACTCCGGCTTGAGGTGTGCTTTTGTAGCCCTACACAATGAATGGTGTTTGTTATCCAACAAGAGAGTGTTTAAGAGTAGCTTTTACTTATTCAGTTATGAGATCATTGTTGAGAGTGTTCACTAGTGAAAGTATGATCCCTAGGCCTTGTTTCTAAGCATTGAAACACCGTTTACAACAAGTTCTGCTACATGTTTGCTTGCTGCCATCTTTATTTCAGATTGCAGTTACTAATTATAATCATCCCTATCACTTGTATTTCACTATCTCTTCGCCGAACTAGTGCACCTATACATCTGACAAGTGTATTGGGTGTGTTGGGGACACAAAAGACTTCTTGTATCTTAATTGCAGGGTTGCTTCAGAGGAATATCTTTGACCTCTACCTCCCTGAGTTCGATAAACCTTGGGTGATTCACTTAAGGGAAACTTGCTGCTGTTCTACAAACCTCTGCTCTTGGAGGCCCAACACTGTCTACAAGAATAGAATCGTGCGTAGACATCAGTGGTCTCACAAAATAAAAATCTAACCTAAACAAACAAAAAGACGCTCCAAGTTTATGCGATAAAGTGTTTCGATCGAAAAACAGAAGTTAGACGTGTGCAAACCGAGAGTGTGTAGGTCCAGTGGGGTTGTCTTCACATCCCCAAGCTTATGGTCTTAACCATCCTTGGATAGCTCTTGGTGCATCTCCTGTAATCCCTGTGAAAAAACTTCAAAACACCGTTTCTCCCATTTCTTTTTCTGTGGGACACATTAGTAGTGATAAACAAATAGATTTCTTGCTGCATCTAATACTTAGACAAAAATTCATATGAATGTCCAGAACATGTATAATGTTGTATGCCTACTCATAAACTCAATTGGATCATAAAGATTCATGTTAAAAGTTCTAAGCATGCATCAAACAAAATGGGACAGAATCTGTCCAGAAAAATAGCAGCAGTTAAACGTATTTTTCTACCCTACTTAACTTTGTCGGAAAATTCCTAAAAAATTCATGCATATAGAGGATGAAAAGTTGCTACTACAGTTCAAATATGAGCTCATTCGGAGTTACAGAATAAGAATTAAAAATCATACCGTGCACAGATTCGTGCAGGAATAATATCTCCGAACGCTATAAGCAACTTCTTCATACCAAAATGAGTAAAACTTGGCACTTTATTAAACATTCCAAAAACTGAACTAAATACTAAGTCTCTTGTTACAGCAATAGGACACAAAGAAAATCACAAATAAAAACAACCGGGTTGCCTCCCGTAAAGCGCTTTCTTTATAGCCATATAGCTAGGCTTCTTACTTGATGTTTATTGAGGACGAAGCTCATGAGGGAGCTTGAACGATGGTGTGTCCCTCTTCCTTGGGAAGTGTTCCATGCATTTCTTGTGTGGAAACTGAAACTTCACATTCCCTTCTTTTGAATCAATGATAGCACCTGTAGTACGAAGAAAAGGTCTTCCAAGAATAATTGGACTAGAGGTTTTATTCCCCATATCCATGATTAGAAAATCAACAGGCACAAATGTCATATGTAACTCTACCATAACATCACTTACTTTCCCTAAAGCATGTTTAATGGAATCATCAGCAAGTGCAAGTTCAATAGAGCATTTTTCAAGATTTTTCAATTCAAGTACTTCATATAGTTCTTTAGATAAAACAGAGACACTAGATCCTAGATCAAGTATAGCATGGTGTGTCTCTTTTCCAATGGTTACTAGGACTTTGGGAATCCATACATCCCCAAGCTTAGGTGGTATCATAGCCTCTTGGTTGTACCTAGCAATCTTTTCTTTTAACACATGATTAGCAATATAAGAACCAAAACCTGCTTGGTTAACATTAATAGAAGGATCACTTGCAAAATTTTGTAAGATGGATATTAATTCATGCAAGCTACAATTCTCTAGTCAAGCAATGGATCCTTTACTTCACTAAGCATTTTAACTTCTTCAACTTTCTTCTCTTTCACAACCATAATAGTTTCCTTAGCAATTCTCTCTTGCTCATGAATATGTTCCCAAGATTTATTTATAACCTCTTGACAATATTTAATTGTTTCCTCATGTTTTTGAGCTATAATGGTGTTCTTTAATAAGAAAACTTCCTTAGTGAGCTGATCTACCCTTTCAAACAAAGAGTCTTGTTTTTCAAACTTAGATATAAATTCCTTATTAAGCTCCTTTTGAGTAGATATAAATGATCTAATGGTGTTTTCCAAATCACTAGAAACATTACTACTAGTAGTATATTTGTTTGGCACATATGGGGGTTTATTATAAGAGTTATAATTGTTGTTACCATACCCATTATTACCATAGTTCCTAATGAAGTTGACATCAATATTTTCAGGATTATTACCAACTAGTTCTTGCAAAGGCACATTTTCAATATTTTGTTTATTAATGAAAGCAAGAATAGTATCCATTTTAGATGACAAATCATTTGTTTCTTCTATGAAGTTCACTTTCTTAGAAGGATTAGGTGCTCTATCAGTATGCCATTGACTATAGTTTTGCAAAATACTTCCAATATGTTCTTAGCTTCTACTATAGTTTTTCCCATAAAAGCACCTCCAGCAGCAGAATCAAGAATATTTCTAGACATGTAATTTAAACCATTGTAAAAAGAGTGTAATATGGTCCATTCCTTGACCCCATGTGATGGACAAGTTCTAAGCATAAGTTTAATCCTATCCCAAGCCATAGCAACATGTTCATTTTCATTTTGCCTAAAAGAAAGAATGTTGTTTCTATTTTGCAAAATTTTAACAGGAGGATAGTATTTCTTAATGAAAGCTTCTTTTAAATCATCCCAAGTTTTAATGCTATCAATATGTAATGAATGCAGCCACTCTTTAGCTTTTCCTCTAAGTGAGAAAGAAAATAACTTCAGTTTTAGAATATCACTTTCCACATTTTTAAATTTCTGCATGTCACATATTTCAACAAAATCATGAAGATGCATAGAGGCATCCTCCATAGCACTACCGCCAAATTGTTCCCTAGTTATCAAGTTTAACAAACTAGGACTTACTTCATAACTCTCAGCATTTATCTTAGGTGTGGCAATGGGCCTAGCAATAAATTGATCATTTGGAGTGTTTGTGTAATCACACAACTTAGTTCTTTCTCCCATTTTAGCAAGTTTTTATGTGTTTTTTAATTTTTTATGCAAAACTGAAAATAAATATGCAAGACAATGACAAAACAAGATAAATTGCTTTGAAGGTAAAGATGGATAAGATGATGCTCACGTAGGTGCAACCTCCCCAAGCTTAGGTGTTAGCACAAGTTGGTGATGAAGTTGACTTGGTGAGATATCCTTGGATAAACCGGCACCAGAAAACAGAACTAGTGCAGGGGACCCTTGGATAAACCTTTCAGCAATGATTCCCCGGCAACGGCGCCAGAAAATAGTCTTGATGGCCCTTCACGTAGTTACCTGCGTGAAAAGTAAATGGGTTAGGTTGAGACTCCAAGTGCAGAGTGTGTAGTAAGTGGAAGACGTGTTTTCCCCACGAGGGGTGACTCGAGGGTTTAATATCGAACTCTCGGGGAATCAGTAGTGAAGATTTATCTTTCCTATCCTTCTTTTGGTTACCTACAAAACAAATTAAATGTTTTGGTCCTCAACCTCACCTAGTGGTTGTCAAGCACAAGGTGTGAGAATGATATCAAGATAATATGCAATGCAAACAAGAAATAAATATGCAATGGTGGTAAATAAATATGCAAGGATGGTGGTAGCAATGATAAATGATATTTGTGGGTTTTATATGATGAATGCAAGATGTAAAAGTGTTTTTGTATTTTCGGATTTTTAAATGGCAGAAAATGGAAAAGTGGTAAAAGTGGTTGGAAAGGTGTTTCTTATGATTAAAAATGGATCGGGGTTCATGGTTTCACAAATGCACTCTCTCTTTAATAAAGTGGTAGACAATGAAACACTAGAGTTGACATATGAGATTGCAAACAACAGTTTAATGACAAGTTATAATTATATGGGCATCACGTCCTAACATAGAGACCTTTTGGTTATTAGTCTCTCTTATACTCCACCAAGATGCGAACTAAATCATAACACCTCAGTAATTAAGATAACTCAGAGTATAGCAATAAGTATCATGACATGAAGTTAAATAAGAACATGCTAGATCTAGTCATGGAGGAAGTGGCAATGGTCACACCCACATCTCCGGTAGCATGGTATTTCTTTTTATCCCTAGTGAGGCAACAAAGTAAGGTAAAACACCCAAGTGGATCGCAGAACTTTCTCTCACGTTCACTGCACTAGCCACCCCCCGTTACTCCAACTAATGCACACGTTCCCCCTCACGCGCTCTCATAAACATGCTTGATCATGACAAGTAAATAAGAACGGGGTACATAATATGCATCTACTTTCATAACTGAAACAAAACCATTGCAATCTCAAACATATATTAACTCATAAAAAGATCCACCACAAAGGTATTACATAGATGACCGTAATCATGTTCAGCAGCTCATACGGTACTAATTAGTGAAGCTCGAGAGAGAGAGATACATAAGTTACTTCCACAAACCCATAGTCCAGAGGTGGACTACTCCCTCTTCATCATGGAGACGGTGGAGAAGTCGTTGGAGAAGATGGAGACCACGCCGGCAGCGCCCCGCCGGAGTTTTCCCCCTCCAATCTGCAGCTCCAAGTCTCTGTTTCGGTGTTTCTGTGTTTCTGCGGCGCTCCTTCCAGAGAACGTCGGGGGACTATTTTTATAGGCGTTTTTAGGTCAAAACGGAGTCGGTGGAGGAAAGATCGACGGCAACGGAGTGTCGAGGCCCAAGTTGAGGGGTCCCACGCGGCCAGGTACAGGGGCCGCGTGGGCCCACCTCTTTTGGCCCTCGGGGCTCCGTTTATTCGCTTCCTTCGCCCCCAAGTCTTGTTCCTTCCAAATATTGACGCTCGTAAATTTGCAGGTGATTTGGACGTCGTTTGGGTCCCTGAAACATTAAAATATAGAAATAGGGTTTTCTGCCTGCGCAGGGTTAATTCCATAAAAATAGGAAACATGTCAAATATTCCCAAAATCATTATAAAACAGTGATATAACCCTTATATGATGCAAATATGACTGGAACATAAGTAAAAATAATGCAAAGTTCATGGATGCATTTTACATGCATCAACATCCCCAAGCTTAACCTATACTCGTCCTCGTGTATGAAGGTGATAAAACTAACATGGACTTTGCAATTTAATACTATCAATGGATATCAAAGATGATTACTATTGCTACATAGAGTAAAATGGTTCATTCTTAAAAGGAGTAGCAATATGCAAGATAGATTATGAAGTGATATCAAGTATTCAATGCAAGGATGTTCAATGATAATTCACAAAGTGTAACATAAGAGAAGAAGTACTATGGACCACATGTATGCATAATAATAAGTAAGAACATCCTACAATGGTCATAGAGTATTTGATGAAAATCTGAATATAAAAGGTGGACACTTTGGAAAGATATATATATGAGTAGAGGTAAAGCATGCATAAATTTCATCTAACTTCTGAACTTCTCTACTTAAGTCAATGATTGTAATATGGTAATCCTTGGTGTCAAGCTCTCATTCCCCTATCATAGCATCTTGAATGATTAAGTTTAAAGTGAAAGCAATACGAGTAGTGTGCTTGACAAAGTACAGGTTGAAAGTCTCATGCCCCTTGAATACAAGTACCTACTCCATGTGTTACTCAACTTGGAAAACAAAGCAAGTTCAAGTTAAATATCATTTTAAGTAATAATAGTATCATTAAGAGCGTCAACTGGGGTACCTCTTGTCCCAGGATATGGAACAAGCCCATATCAAAATGACAAGACAAACAAACATAATGAACAATCTCAACACCCTTTTTATTTACCATTGGATAGCTTTTTATTGTAAGGTGTATCACAGAAGGTTCACCATAGCATGTAAGTAAATTTCCACCATGAATGATGCATGGCTTAGATTAGCGGCCCAGGCGTCTCTCTAACCATTTATACAAACTCATTTAAACTCACTTCATTTCCTCATTTATTTCACCCATGGTAAGCATCCATAAACAAAGGTAATGATATCAACTAAATGAGATGATGTGCAATGTTGAAAGCTTGCCATGTGACAGCACATATGAGCTAACTCTCAACCAAAGAAATTTGTCAAGTCCACAACTTCATAATTTTAATCACAATGGGTCATATTTTGCTTGGGGGTTCGGCTTCTTCGGTGGAGCTTCTTGATTTCTCAACCTCCATTTCTTACTATGCTCAAGCAATTTTCAACAATGTTGAAAAACAGATAGTTTATCTGCATTTATTTGCACCTTTAATGTGTAATGTGATCCTACATCCGAAATGCAAACAATGAGAGCACATTCATAGTAAAATTTGGTCAAACTTTTTTTTTAAATGCCTTATAGCAAAAGTTAAAAGTATACGCTTAAAGCAAACAGAAACGAGTAGGCTCTAAAATGATTCACCAGAGTGCTTTGAAATGAATCATTCATATATTTCCTAGTTACTTCCTTTTTCCCGAGCCGGCTCTCTGCATTTTCCTTTTCCGTCGGCGCACGAGCCGGACGGCGATAGCGCCTGCGGCGATGCCGGGAGCCTGGACGAAAAGCTCCCGTACTTGAGCGCATCGACCTCGGCGAGCCTGGCCGCATCATCTCCTGATCCCTCGGTGCCCTCGTCGAAATTGCGCGCATAGCTCCACGGATCGTCGGCGGCCTTGCCGAGTCGACCCGAAGCTATGCGCCCGGATCCAAGCCGACGGCGACTTGATCAACGAAGGCGACGCCGGCCGGTCACCATGCGCGTGGGACGTGGAGGTGGAGGTAGGGAGGGCCCGAAGCAGCCGGCGAAGCAGCCGGTGGCGGCAACAGGGGCACTTCGACGTTGAGGTGATGGTGCCGCCTGTTATTGATTTCCTGAGGTTCGGAGGTGGTCGCTGCACGGTGGTGGTCCGCCATGACCTTCCTTCCTGCAGATCGAAAGTATGGAACTGTATTTCTCTCTTGTGACAGAACAGGAAATTATTTTCATTTTCTCGTGAAGCTGTGAGGATTAGAGAATTTCCCGGTCTCTTGCTTCCTTGAGAAACTGCAGTTGTCTAAATTAGGTATTAGGCTATTAGCTTTGCATGTCCCATGTATGATGTAATGTTATGGTGATTTCAATTTTTGAAACGAGGGGAAACACAACTTTAATTGCATCGATTCCATTCATCCACGTCTCAAAGTAAAAAATAAATGGGAGTGTCTATCTAGCAGCTCGCTGTTTTCATCTTCAGGAACAGACACATTTTCTGACCAGTGGGATGCAGACAAATGTACCAAAAAAAAATGAGTAAAAACAACAAACGACTCAGTGTTTTGTCTGTTCGAAACTACAACAAAACAGACACTTTTGTTGCTTGTGTTTTAGTCTACACCCGTTTCTTCCCCAGGCCAGCTAAAGACCATCTTCGGTTTTTTGAGTTCGGCCCAGGTTGAGTTGCACTGTGGCCACACTTGTACGCGGCCGGAGGCTCCCCTGCTGGCGCGGTGCCCCCGGCAGCGACCTCATTTGGCTCAAATGCACCAACGACACGTCCGTACCTCCGGCAACAACCGCCAACGCCGTGTTCGATCTGTCATGTGATAAGAGAATAAGAGACTCAGGAATAATACTGAAATAAGAGTTTAAGGGAAGTTAAAATCCAAAAAATACTAAAATAAGAGTTAAAAGACTAGTGCAAATAAGAGAATAAGAGACTGATCAAATAAGACAGTCAGCGAATTAAGAGACTGATTACAGTGTTTCTGTACAAATAGCTTGTGATCTTCAAATCTGGGGGAGGGACCTTGGGAATCATGGTAATGAAGAGATTGGTCATAAATAAACAAAACTACAGCAGAAATCATTATTTGAAGTGCAACTTTAAAAAAAGCCAGGCAAAATTACAGTGCTCACAACAAAAAGGAGAAAAAGGACAGTACATAACTCGCTTTTAACTTAGCCCAGCAAGTATCAGAGCAACTCAGAGATCCTTCAGATGGAATACTGAATGAACCGGGCAAAATGAGACTTTTAGATCTCCAAATATCTTTGTTTGCGGACATGGTGTCTCCGAGAGAAACGTCACAGAATCCATGGCACTTGCCGACGCATCTGTCACGCTATCGGCAGTTGCAAAATTCATATAATGGTGGACCTGTGATACACAAGTTCATACATAACTTCTAGATCAACTATCAACACAAGAAAGTAACATGGCATGAAAGCCCCAACTACATTTGAACCGCAACTACTAAGAAAGCATGTTTTTTTCATCTTGGACCATGGAATGGCACAACAAATAAACCACAACTACATTTGAGACCAATATTGCTACTCTACTGAACACGAAACAATGCTTACTCAAGTTTAGACTATTCAGTGCTTAATTATGTGGCGAAGCTTGCTTGTGACAAGCGCGATCCTAAGTATAGTTTATAAGCATCAGTTTCGAGAGAGGGGAGTTGCAAACTAAATCAAGTCATTAGAAGGTGTAACAATCAACAAAGATAGATAGGCGACGTTACCTACTGTTGTTGATGTCCCGCAATACTGCTGCAAAATACAAAGAAAATGAGGACCCAAACTATTGACTGCTTTAGTCTCTAAATTTTCTGGGATGTTAACTACCACTTGTAAGGCAGCTGTTAAGTGCCACTTGTAAGGCTGAAAATATTGTGCGCAAAGTCCACTGTTTTTCTTGACGGAAACAATAGAAAATGGTTTATTCTACAAAATAGAAAATGGAAAGATTATAACCAAAATTTCAAAGGAAGCATTGCTTGGTTGAAGGGTAGAGAAACATAAGCCAAAACTTATTGCACCAGTGACAGTACTTGAAGTAATGCCATATCACTTCCCATCTTTTTTTTGTTAGAAAAATCAAAAGGTGACAAAAGAAAATGATAAACCGGGGAATGGAAAACTGGAAAACCGAGATACTTCAGATTGAAAGACTAAAGAAAAGGGACAAAACAAAGAGTAACAGAAAACTGAAAAAGAAAGGCAGAGACTGAAGAAAATGATCAACTTGAGAAATTCAAATCAAAGGAATGATGACTGAGTTTTGAAATGCAAAAAAATGAGTGGCTAAAATTGAAAGACTAAACTGAATCTTCAGAGATCGAGAAGTGAGCGACGAAAGGCTGCGATAATTAAGAAACAAGCTGAGGTACAAAGATCAACAAAACAACTGAATGACTAAGGTACTGAGTGAAATGCCAAATAATGAGTGGAATTAATGAGAGACTTGGGGAAATAAGAGAATGAGAGACGACAGACAATAATCAAATAAGAGACTGAGAGAATGATCAAATAAGAGAATGCTTATAACTAAGAA
Source organism: Poa pratensis (assembly GCA_947311845.1). NCBI lineage: Eukaryota > Viridiplantae > Streptophyta > Magnoliopsida > Poales > Poaceae > Poa > Poa pratensis. The sequence continues at coordinate 6,354,759 of CAMZMU010000098.1, forward strand.
ATGCCCCAAGGGAATTAAATAATAAATACTGAGAATGACAAGACAACGACGGAGATTGAGAATGAAAATAATGACTGATAACTGAGGAAAGACATAAACTGAAGAATAAACTAAAAGACAAAATGAAGAAACACTGTGACTGAAAAATGAGTAAAGAAAACTAAAGACATAAGTATACTGAGAGACTAAAGAAATGCCGATAAATGATGATCTGAGAGACTGAAAAACTGATACTGAAGTAATGCCGAGAAAAAGACTGAAAAGAAGGAAATTGGAGACTGAAGAAATGCTGGAAATTGATGAACTGATATAGTGAGAGACTGAAAAACCCGAGAAATACAAGTGAAATGAAGGAAATCAGAGACTGAAGAAATGACGAAAAATGATGAACTGATATACTGAGAGACCATACTGAAGAAATGTCGAGATAACAAGTGAAAAGAAGGAAATTAGAGACTGAACTAATGAAATGAAGGAAATGAGAGAATGAAAGATTGAAAGAGGAAACGACTGAAACAATGAAGAGACCGAAGAGATTGAAACTGAAACACTAAAGAACAAGACTTGGAAAAATGATGACCGGAAGAAATGAAGATTGAAAGACTGAAAAATAAAAAGACTTGGATAACTGAGAGGGGCTAAATACTGAAGACTTGGAAATGAAGACTAAAGACCGAAAAAAGAAGGATAAGAACTGATCAACACGAACAAATCCTTATTTTTCATCATCTCATCATTTTTTGCTCTAAAGCTTGGGGTTCGGCTTCTTCGGTGGAGCTTCTTGATTTCTCAACCTCCATTTCTTACTATGCTCAAGCAATTTTCAACAATGTTGAAAAACAGATAGTTTATCTGCATTTATTTGCACCTTTAATGTGTAATGTGATCCTACATCCGAAATGCAAACAATGAGAGCACATTCATAGTAAAATTTGGTCAAACTTTTTTTTTAAATGCCTTATAGCAAAAGTTAAAAGTATACGCTTAAAGCAAACAGAAACGAGTAGGCTTTAAAATGATTCACCAGAGTGCTTTGAAATGAATCATTCATATATTTCCTAGTTACTTCCTTTTTCCCGAGCCGGCTCTCTGCATTTTCCTTTTCCGTCGGCGCACGGGCCGGACGGCGATAGCGCCTGCGGCGATGCCGGGAGCCTGGACGAAAAGCTCCCGTACTTGAGCGCATCGACCTCGGCGAGCCTGGCCGCATCATGCCTGATCCCTTGGCGCCCTCGTCGAAATTGCGCGCATAGCTTTGGGCGTCGTACTGCAAGTCCACGGATTGTCGGCGGCCTTGCCGAGTCGACCCGAAGCTATGCGCCCGGATCCAAGCCGACGGCGACTTGATCAGCGAAGGCGATGCCGGCCGGTCACCATGCGCGTGGGACGTGGAGGTGGAGGTAGGGGAGGGCCCGAAGCAGCCGGCGAAGCAGCCGGTGGCGGCAACAGGGGCAATTCGACGTTGAGGTGATGGTGCCGCCTGTTATTGATTTCCTGAGGTTCGGAGGTGGTCACTGCACGGTGGTGGTCCGCCATGACCTTCCTTCCTGTAGATCGAAAGTATGGAACTGTATTTCTCTCTTGTGACAGAACAGGAGATTATTTTCATTTTCTCGTGAAGCTGTGAGGATTAGAGAATTTCCCGGTCTCTTGCTTCCTTGAGAAACTGCAGTTGTCTAAATTAGGTATTAGGCTATTAGCTTTGCATGTCCCATGTATGATGTAATGTTATGGTGATTTCAATTTTTGAAACGAGGGGAAACACAACTTTAATTGCATCGATTCCATTCATCCACGTCTCAAAGTAAAAAATAAATGGGAATGTCTATCTAGCAGCTGGCTGTTTTCATCTTCAGGAACAGACACATTTTCCGACCAGTGGGATGCTGACAACTGTACCAAAAAGAAATGAGTAAAAACAACAAACGACTCAGTGTTCTGTCTGTTCGAAACTACCACAAAACAGACACTTTTGTTGCTTGTGTTTTAGTCTACACCCGTTTCTTCCCCAGGCCAGCTAAAGACCATCTTCAGTTTTTTGAGTTCGGCCCAGGTTGAGTTGCACTGTGGCCACACTTGTACGCGGCCGGAGGCTCCCCTGCTGGCGCGGTGCCTGAGGTCGTGGCTACTCCATGGGAGTATCTAATGTACGTCAACGTCGGCACGCCGCACACCCGAGAATCCGAGATGCTCGCGATCACCGACACCGGCAGCGACCTCATTTGGCTCAAATGCACCAACGACACGTCCGTACCTCCGGCAACAGCCGCCGGTGCCGTGTTCGATCTGTCATGTGATAAGAGAATAAGAGACTCAGGAATAATACTGAAATAAGAGTTTAAGGGAAGTTAAAATCCAAAAAATACTAAAATATGAGTTAAAAGACTAGTGCAAATAAGAGAATAAGAGACTGATCAAATAAGACAGTCAGCGAATTAAGAGACTGATTACAGTGTTTCTGTACAAATAGCTTGTGATCTTCAAATCTGGGGGAGGGACCTTGGGAATCATGGTAATGAAGAGATTGGTCATAAATAAACAAAACTACAGCAGAAATCATTATTTGAAGTGCAACTTAAAAAAGCCAGGCAAAATTACAGTGCTCACAACAAAAAGGAGGAAAAGGACAGTACATAACTCGCTTTTAACTTAGCCCAGCAAGTATCAGAGCAACTCAGAGATCCTTCAGATGGAATACTGAAATGAAGGAAATGAGAGAATGAAAGATTGAAAGAGGAAACGACTGAAACAATGAAGAGACCAAAGAGATTGAAACTGAAACACTAAAGAACAAGACTTGGAAAAATGATGACTGGAAGAAATGAAGATTGAAAGACTGAAAAATAAAAAGACTTGGATAACTGAGAGGGGCTAAATACTGAAGACTTGAAAATGAAGACTTAAGACCGAAAAATGATGGATAAGAACTGATCAACTGATCAACAAAGACTGAACCGAACGAAATGAAGACTAAAGACTGAGATGATGAAATGAGAAAATAAAGAAATTCAGATATGAACAAAAATAGGACTGAATAAATACTAAGAAAGAAGAAGGAAGAAGGAAGAAAAAGAGACTGAAGAATGAAACAAAATATAGTTTTCTGAAGAATGCTACAAAGCGATCAGACACAAGAACATATAACAGCAGTCTAGCTCATGCATGAATGGAAAGAAATGCACCAAAGCTCACAAAATCTACAACCAGGGGTGGGAGATTATAAAGAAGGCTTCAAGCTAATATGAATTAGCACTACACAGGGGACTATACCTCCTACAACCCAGGTCACTATGATTTTGATATAAACTGAAACTCTAAAACTGAACAATAAATACAGAGTGTTCACTTATCAACATAGAAACTCATCAATTGAGTTGATATCAAAGAAGTGACATGCAACCCCAAGGCTCATATACAGCAACATCGATCAAAACAAATCAAAACGTCGCTGCCATCTTCTACAGACCAACACCACAGCACCAACATCCGCATGACCGCATCCCCGAAAACCCAAGCGCAACAAACATGGCCCTTCTATGTCCGGTTTCCTCAAACCATTTCTCAATTCTAAAAGAAAAGCAATCTAACCCTGGTGAAAATTTGCATGAGACCGGCCGGCTAGACCAGCAAAGCAACCGGGAAGAAAACAAATGACACAAAACAGTGGTCGATCCATCATCTTCAAACCATTGCCAAATATCTTATCGATTTTGCCAGCAGCAGAAACTACCTTGCCTACTCGTTGTGTACCAAACATCATGAATAGGATGAGAAGTGGTGGCTCCAACACCATGAATTAGCAGAGATGTCTTCAAGAGGCACTGAGCGGCTCCTCCAGGTCAACAAAGTTAAACCTAAGTATACTGAACACAAAACTAAACCCTCACAAAATTAAGCCTAAGTGCAGACAACAAAGCTTGCGCACCAAAAATCTGAACCTAAAATAAGGAGATTTCACACACAAGCATCCAGCGAGACCAACACGATTGAGGACGAACTCCCTAACGCCAAAATCCATGAATTATACTGCATCAGCCACACTACATCATCAAAACAAGCTATCGGCACTGCAGAAAATTAGATCAATTAATTCTCAGATCTCGCGGGCGACAAAACACTACAGAAACATTACCACACCCAAAACCAGCACGCATAAGGGCTAAAATATTGAACAAAATCAGAGAAACAATCCACGTGGAGGTCGGAATAATACCATCTCAGCGGCGGCGCACATGACTTCCATGCTGGCGAATGGCAGATCTCTTCGATGTCGCACTAGGACGACGCAAGCTGCGGCCATCTCCATCACCGACAGCGCCTGTTGCGCGGTCGCCAGTAGCCACTCTCTCCATCGGGTGCCTCCCCGGCTCGCGAAGCACAACCGCCCAGGGCACCGGCTGAGCTGGCTGCCGCGTCGCCGAAGCAAGCTCCGCCATGGCTTCCGCCTCTCCCTCTCTCCCCAGCAAAACGACACAAAGTGGTGGCTTCACCACAGAAATGAAATTGAAAAAAACTCAACCCGGGAGCCGGGATAACGTTTGACTCAGCCACGCGAAAGAAAGAATAAAAGAGAAAATGAGGGAGAGCGCGCCGAGATTCGGAAAAGAGATCGGACGCACCAAAATGTGCCTGTTTGCCAATTACAAAACAGCTAGCTGTTAAATAGGAAAACTGAAAATAAAAGAGGTGTCGCAACAGTGGAACATGGGGTTCCCCTAGTACTGCCAAAGTGGGTCCACCCCATGTGGGCCCAAGATGAAGATGGACAAGACCAAGACTCAAGTCAAGCTGGCGGGTTCACCGTCAAGACACGCATGGCCTACGTCGACTAAGGGCTCCGGTCCTGGGGACCTTCCGGGTCCCCGAATCAAGCAAGAAGGCCAGGAAGGACCCGAGAGCCCGAGTTCCCGGCAGGAGGCCAGGCTCCCTCTCGGGTACTCCCTACGTTCCTGTGGATAAGCACTCCACCTCACCGCGGAAGACTTGGGAAGCAAGGCGAAGGCAGCGCGGGCGGGAAGCACGTCCCGTGGTGGTGTCAGCTCCTGTCCACCCCAAGGCGGACGCTCCCACCTAACCCAAGGAGACGCTAGGCTGAGGAGAGGCCACGTCTCCCCCTAAACTAGATGAGGAGGGTCCTTCACCCCGAAGGTCCCTCATGCCCCTCACGTGACCCTGTGGCAACCCCTTAGCCTATAAAAGGAGGACCAAGGCACGGAGGAGAGGGAGAAGGTCGAACCAAGGACGAACCAAGCTAGAACCAGAGCAAGACTAGACTAGGGCTGCGAAGGTAGAGAGGAAGGTGATCTCCTCCGGGTCAGGATCTGTCCTTCTTCTACCTCAGCCAAAACCCTTCCGGGTACCCTGTCCGGGAGGTTCCATTGTAAGCCACACTATGAAGAACTCATCAATCCAGACATGCAGGAGTAGGGCTTTTAGCCTCCGGGCGGCCTGAACCTGGGTAGCTCCTTGTGTCCCTTTGGTTGCATGCTTTGATCGTGGAGAGGAGAGCTTGATCTAGACTCCGCCCAAGAAGACGATTCTCAGCCTCCTTCGCGCCCCGTGCCGAACCTAAAAGGGGGTATCCTATACTCCCGGTGTCCGTGCAACGAGACACGACATCTGGCGCGCCAGGTAGGGGGCGCAAGTGCTGGATTCATCTTCATCAAGTTCATCGGCAAGTTCTTCGTCAAGCATGCCTCCAAGGAAGAAGGGAGATCCTGCGGCGTCCAAGCCGGTCTCTCCCTCACGCACCAAGCTTCAGCTGAACGTCGTGCTGCTGGCGCACGGCGGAGCGCCTCTCCGTCCCCGCCTCCCATGGAGAGGGTGGCGCCGGACGAAGTGGACGGTCGCGACAAGGACAACGGCCCTGGCGGAGCGGCGGCTCCAAAGGCGCCACCATGCCTCCTCCTCGCTCAGGGGAGAAGAGCGTCTGCAACGGCACCGGCAAGGAGCCCACCGCTGGAGGAGGGAACCACGGCGTTCGCCCCAGCGGGGATCCACGAGCATCCAAGAGCAAGACCTCCGCGCACTCGCCTTCGGACGTGCAAGCTCGCCATGATGCTCTAGTCGCTGCCAAGGCCTGATGCAGTTCCCTCCAAGCAGCGGCGACCCCAAGGTCTACCAAGAATGGAGGACTCGCGTCGAGAGGCTCCTCGACTTCGCCGATGGTGGTCCGTGGGTCGAACCCACTCAAGCTCCCACCGTCGACAACCCGGAGCAGCACAAGACAAAACACGTGATCCGCGAGGCCAGCCTCGTGGTGAACGTCAAGCCAAGACGGCGCCTCCTCGCACCGCGCCACCGATGGCTGATCGGCTAAACCGCGATCACGGCGAGGCCATCTCCATCGGGTCGTCTACCTCGCGCAACCCAGATCTTCGTGACGAGCTCAACAGCCGTCAGAACGAGGATATGCGCGAGAACGTCACCGCCGGGAAGATCGGGGCATCGACCTCGCCGAAGGCTGCCTCGCCCTCGCTCCCGAGTTCCGCCACTTCAACTGGCCCAAGAAATTCAAGATCGACGTTCTCCGCTACGACGGCACCACGAACCCCCGGGACTTTCTGCAGATCTACTCTCTTGCTGCGATGGTTGCCGGGGCCGACGAGGTCATGATGGCCAACTGGTTCCCGTTGGCCCTGAAGGGAGATGCCCAGACTTGGCTTCTCAACCTTCCCAAGTGCTCCATCCGTTCCTGGCGGGCACTGAAGGAGCAGTTTCTGGGGGCTTTCCAAGGCGGGTACGAGCGCCCGGGGGCTCCCAGTGATCTCCACGACTTCAAGCAGTTGCCGGGTGAAACTCTCCGCAAGTTCATCCAGCGCTTCACCCAGAAGATGAACACCATCCCGTGCATCAAGGAGGAGTTGGTGATCCAGTCCTTCCACGCCAACGTCCGCAACCCCAAGATGCGCGAGAAGCTGAGCATCCATCGCGTCGAGTCTGCTCGTAAGCTCTGGGAGCTTGCAGACCGGTGCGCTCGAGCTGAAGAAGGAGCCAAGTTCCCCGGGGAGGATGAACCCGAGGACAAGGTCGCTCCAGCTAAGAACAAGAAGCGGGACCCTGGACCCGACAAGCGGATCTTCGTCACCGAGCCTCTTCCGAAGAAGACCAAGCCCGCGCCGACTTCCGAGGAAGAAGGTGAAGGTGATCCCTGGTGCCACATCCATCCAGAAGGCAACCACTTGCTCAAGGACTGCCGCATGCTCAAGAACCTCGCCGTCCGGGAGCAACGCCGAGCTGATGGGGTCAGTCAAGACGGTTGCTACAACTGCGGCACTGCCGGGCACATCGCTCGTGACTGTCCCACGGGTCGCCAAGGCGGAGGCGGCCGTGGATGGTACCGAGGCGGTGGCCGCGGGGGCCGTGGAGGAGGACGCGGCGGTCAAGGTGGTCGCGGGTACAACACTCCGGAGGCCGCCCACGTCGGCAACGGGGAAGCTCCGGCTCCCCAAGGAGGCAACGGCGGCAAGTATCAAGAAGTCACGGAGTTGTCGGGTGCATCCACGGAGGGTCTTCTCTGCCTCCCTCCAACGGCGCCTGCAAGAGACTTGTCCGGGAGCTGAACGCGGTTGCTTCTGCTCCGTCCAAGCCCCTGGACTGGTCTAGCCAAGTCATCACCTTCGACCCAGAAGACCACCCTGCAAACACTGCCGGGGTCGGGACCCTGCCGCTGATCGTGTCGCCCGTCATCCACAACTACAAGGTCACCAAGATGCTGGTCGACGGAGGCTCCAGCCTCAACTGCTGACGGCGAAGGTCCTGGCTATCCTTCAAATCCCCTGTCTCGCCTGCAAGACACCGGGGTGTTCCAAGGCGTGAACGGAAGTGTTACTCGACCCCTCGGGAAGATCACCCTTCCGGTCACCTTCGGCGACTCCAAGAACTTCCGCACCGAGGAAATCGTCTTCGACATCGCCGACACTCCGCTACCGTACAACGGCATACTTGGCAGACCTGCTCTGGCCAAGTTCATGGCCGTCTCCCACTTCGCCTACAACATGCTGAAGATTCCGGCGCCGTGGGGCGTGATCAAGGTCAAGGCCGACATCGACGATGCTATCTACTGCGTTCACCAGCTGAACCAGACGGTGGCAACCACGGCGGACATCCCTCAAGGTGTACAGGAGGATGATGATGGGGCTCTCCCCGGGGGCTCCACATCTACTCCCCCAAGAAGGCGCCATTCCATGGCGATCCGCAGCTGACCAAGAAGGTGGCGCTAACCAGCGACGGAGTTCGCTCCATCACCATCGGCGCCCGCCTCACCGACAAATAGGAAAGCGCGCTCGTCGCCTTCCTTCGGGAAAACTCTGACGTCTTCGCGTGGGAGGCATCAGGTTTACCCGGCGTTCCAAGGGAGGTGATCGAGCACAAATTGGCGGTCAATCCGGGGGCTCGCCCCGTGAAGCAGGTTCTCCGGAACCAAAGCAAGGAAAAGCTGGAATTCATCATCGCCGAGGTGGACAAGTTGATAGAAGCTGGTGTCATCCGGTCGGTTCCCCACCCAAGCTGGGTGGCCAACCCCGTGGTGGTACCGAAACCCATGACCTTCAAGTGGAGACTCTGCATCGACTTCACAGACCTGAATAAGGCCTGTCCCAAGGACCCTTTCCCCCTGCCGCGGATCGACATGATCGTGGATTCCACGGCCGGGTGCGAGCTGCTGTGTTTCTTGGACGCCTTCTCCGGGTACCACCAGATCATGATGTCACTCGAGGACCAAGAGAAGACGGCCTTCATCACTCCCAAGGGCTGCTACTGCTACACCCGGATGCCTTTTGGCCTCCGAAACGCCGGCGCTACCTTCCAGCGCGCAATGCAAGCATGCCTTGGGTCGCAGCTGGGCCGCAACGTCGAAGCGTACATCGACGACATCGTGGTCAAGACCCGGTACAAGGACTCCCTCATCCAAGACCTGCACGAGACCTTCGAGAACCTCCGCCGGGTCAACTTCAAGCTCAACCCCGACAAGTGCGTGTTCGGGGTCCCCTCCGGCAAGCTGCTGGGTTTCCTGGTCTCTCACCGAGGGATCGAGGCGAATCCGGACAAAATCAAGGCAATCGAGCGCATGGAGGCGCCCCGGCGGGTCAAGGACGTACAGCGCCTCAACGGGTGCATCACTGCACTCGGGCGCTTCATCTCAAGGCTTGGGGAGCGGGCCTTACCGTTCTTCAGGCTGCTCAAGAAATCAGGCCCCGTGGAGTGGACCTCCGAGGCCGAGGAAGCCCTGCAGTCCCTTAAGCGCTACCTCGCCTCGCCACCAATCCTCGTGGCACCAGAAGAGAAGGAGCCCCTACTACTGTACATTGCTGCCACCAACCAGGTGATCAGCGCTGTGCTCGTGGTAGAGCGTGACGCTCCTCCGAAGAAGTCAAGCAAGATCAAGGGCAAGCGACCCGGGAACTCTCTTCCGGGCAACCGTGCAAGAAAAGGCTGCCGGGTGACCAGGGGTCTCACGATCCTGGCGTCACTGCAACTTCACCAGCGACGCGGAGCCCGTCGGGAATGGAGAATCTCCCTCCGACGAGACTTCGCCGGGGGCTACATCGTCCCCACCCCAAGACGTCGACGGGAGGAAGCCGAGCCCTCTCAGGACTCGGCGACCCGCAAGGTGCAGCACCCGGTCTACTTCGTCAGCGCAGTGCTGCGCGACGCCCGGGAGCGGTACCCCATGATGCAGAAGCTGCTGCTGGCAATCCTCATTGCCTCCCGCAAGATGAGGCCGTACTTCCAAAGCCATCCCATCACGGTGGTGTCCAAGTACAACCTAAGAAGCCCCCTGGAGAACCCACTTGCCACTGGTCGCATATCATGGTGGGCCATGGAGCTTCAAGGTTTCGGTCTCAAGTTCGAGCACACGGACAACATCAAGAGTCAGGCGCTGGCGGATTTCACGGCCGAGTGGACCGAGACGGCGTTCGACGACCCGGAAGAGGAAACCTGCCTCCCCGGGAAGGAAGATCCTAGCGCCTGGACCATGCACTTCGACGGCTCCTACACCAAGGGGAAAGGAGGTGCTGGGGTTGTCCTAACCTCACCAACCGGGGACCGGCTGAAGTACGTCGTCCAGATGCACTACCAAGGGAACATCTCCAACAACACGGCGGAGTACGAGGGCCTGCTCGCAGGACTTCGTGCTGCCATCGGCCTCGGCATCAACAAGATCGTCGTCAAGGGTGACTCTCAGTTAGTCATCAAACAAGTGAACAAGGAGTACGCGTGCCCTCAGATGGCACCATACGTTGAAGAGGTCTGGAAGCTGCAGCGGCGCTTCGACAACTTCCGGGCTGTGTACGTCCCACGGGGAGAAAACACGGCCGCGGATGAGCTATCGCAGGTGGCGTCCAAGCAAGAACCAGTGCCTCCCGGGATCTACATCGAGGTCCTCAGGCGACCTTCGATCCCGCCCGAGAGGCTCGCGACAAGATCTGCGCCGGGGGCTGGCGACCCTTCTACCTCGACAACACGGGTAGCCAGCCCAGAAGCTCAAGACCCGGCAGCCCCTCCAGCGGAGGAAGCTATGCTTTCTTTCCGTCGGATGGTGCTACCGGTGGAAGGAACCCACCCACCCTGGGCCCGGGACATCGTCAAGTACATCATGGAGCACGCCCTCCCGGAGGACGATCACGACGCCGAGCGGGTGGCTCGTCAAGCCAAGCTCTACGTCATGATCGACGGCGAGCTCTACCGGCGACGGGACAACGGAGTCAAGCTCCGCTGCATCCCTCAAGAACAAGGCCAAGTACTGCTACGGGACATCCACGAGGCACATGTTCAAGTCATGTGGCATCAAGATCACTGGCGGGTAAAGTTTTTCGTCACGGGTTCTACTGGCCAACAGTCCTCAGTGATGCGGAGCAGCTAGTCAAGACCTGTGAAGCCTGCCAATACTATGCGAAGAACATACATCAGCCGGCGCAAGCTCTGCAGCCAATTCCAATCTCCTGGCCGTTCGCGGTCTGGGGGCTGGACATCGTGGGAAAGATACCGAAGTCTGTCGGGGGCCATGAATACCTTTTCGTGGCCATCGACAAGTTCACAAAGTGGGTGGAAGTGATGCCAGTACCAAGACAGACAGCTCAAGCAGCCATCAAGTTCATTGAAGGGATCGTGTACCGCTTCGGAGTACCCAACAGAATCATAACGGACAATGGCTCTCAGTTCACAAGCCGATCCTTCCTCAACTTCTGTGAAGAGCTGGGAATCAAGGTGTGTTTTGCCTCGGTGTCCTACCCAAGGTGCAATGGGCAAGTGGAGCGAGCCAATGCGGAGGTCCTAAAGGGTTTGAAGACCAAGGCCTTTGACAAGTTAGAAGACAAGGGCAAGAACTGGATTGAGCATCTACCAAGTGTCTTGTGGTCCCTCAGAACCACACCAAGCAGAGCCACTCAAGAAACACCATTCTTCCTTGTCTATGGAGCAGAAGCCGTCTTGCCAACAGAGCTCAGGCATGGATCCCCCCGGGTACTTGCCTATGATGAAGACGCACAAGCTGAGAGGAGGATTGATGACATCAACTTCCTGGAAGAGGTGCGGTGCCGAGCTTCCTTACGATCTGCTCGATACCAGCAAGGGCTCCGCCGCTATCATGATCGCCATATCCGTTCACGGGTACTGGAACCCGGAGACCTGGTTCTCCGCAAGAAGCAGAAGCTTGATAACATGAACAAGCTGTCCTCCAAGTGGGAAGGACCTTATCGGGTGACGCATACCCTGAGACCCGGAGCTGTTTATCTGGAGGACGAGAAAGGCAGGCCGGAGGGCAACGCCTGGAACATCGAGAATCTCCGGAAATTCTACCCCTGAATACGAACATGAATCGCAGATAGTTCGAGTCAACTAAGCACGCCCAAGGGGCTAGTGTTCTGTATAAGGGTGTAAGAATCGTCGCCAAGGAATAAAAGATAAGTTTTTCAATTCCGTGAGCCTCTCTTGTTGTCGTGAAGTGTGTTATCCGTAACAACCCCCAAGCAGGGGGCTGACATGGTGCCGGTGGCTGACAGGTCGAGCGCGAGCAGCCTATCAGTAGGCGCTGCCACCTGATCGTGCCGTACTGCCGCGGTAAGAAGTGGAACGGGCAGTGCTGTGTTTTAAAGAACCTAAACACAGAAATGCACATTCAACTTTGCTTGCGGGTTGCTCCGGATGAAACACTTTCACGACATGTAAGGGAGGGTCCATTCTTTTCCTACTGAAAGTGTGTTGTGTGTAGCGCCTCTCCCGGGACAGGAATGGATGCTGAAGAGCGGCTCAGGAGCTGGATACCCGGGAAGGACAGAGTAGATCAAGGGCACGGCAAAAACCAGCTAAGTCTTTGCATGTGCATCTGCATTCTAGGCATAATATCTCGCTCGGAGTCAATATACCACCAACCTGCGCATGCTTGACAGTTGATGAGAACCTTTGCGGGGGTAATGCGTCCTCCCCGGCGAACGGTCAGATTTCCCTTCTGGCCTAGTACCCGTGGCTGTGGAGTGGACTCCCGGAAGGCATAGTGCTCTTAGGGGTGCTGCTACCGGTGCGGGCGGTCAGAGCACTTGTCACCTAAGAGATCTCCTCAGAAAACTTGACGGCGCGTTAGTGCAAAGGGAGGTTTGGGAAATGACCCCGGGAGTTGAGCCCTAGGATTGCATTCATCTGAACTTACATTCTGAGTTTACAATTCTGATTACATTCAGTCGAAGCTTTTCCTGGATACATATCTAGCCTATGCTACTAAGGCCAGCTCAGGGCTCCTGGCTGTGCAGCTCTGTCTTTCTGTTTTATTGCCTGCCGGGTGAACTCCGGACTCCCGGGGACGCCTGGGATGAAGGAGGGCATTCGCGCAGGATCTTCAGGGGTCCCATGGGCCGGGGAACTTCCGGGCAAACCCCGGCACATGCTGGCTGCAGAGGAGGTGCACATGGTCCACGAACTTATCCATGATGTCTTCCTCATCCTGTACGAAGGGAAGAAATCGAGTCAAGGCGCAGGATCTTCCCAAGGGTCGTATTGCCGAACCAAGGCAGCCTTACCTTGAAGACATCGTCAAGATCGCAGAGGAGGCGGATCAATCTCTGATTGCCTGCGGCCTCCTTCCACAGCTCCATCTTGATGGTGTCCTTCCGGGTCGCCAGCGCTACCGATGCCTCCATGGCAGCAGAACCGGCGATGTTCCCCACCGCGGGGAAAACCAAGGAGACTCGAGGGCGAGGAACGACCTCGTCCTTTCTAGTGGCTCGGGCTCCAGCTTCGCTGGGTGCCTCCGCCGCTCCTCGAAAGACGGACTCCGCCGTCGACACATCGGACAAGGCCCTCTCTGCTTCGCCGGACATTGTTCTGCGGGACGAGGGGAGGCAAAGGAAGAAGAGGAGCGGAGCAAGGCGAGAAGATGTGGCGAAGGGGTGGAGTCTGGATGGTCTTTTATAGGCCTCCCACCTCCACCTACCCCTTGACGCTACGGCTGCTGCAGTAATGGGAGCGCGTTTTGCAAAAAACTCGTTCTCATTCACACGGACGCGACACGAAGACAAGGAGGAAAACAAGATCTTCTTCATTTACAAGGACTACAAGGGGACGATCTTTTTTACAACAAAAAGGTTGGCTCCCGCCGAACAAGGAGCACCGCCGTACAATGGAAGACGCTACTTCCAGAAGTACGACGTCAAGGCCGCCAAGGAGGAGGTCAACGAGATCTCCATGGCGCCCGTCCGAAGCTCCTCGCCTTCAGGAAGACGAGCTCCCCTCGACCTTGATGTCAGATGAGTTTTCCTCATCTTCATCCTCGTCGTAGGAGCTCGAGCTGCCGCTGCTGCTCTCCATGCAGCACTCCACGCGTCCGCCATCGACACCGAAGATCTTCACGGAGAGCGTAGCATCTCCGTCGTACCGGAACACCAAGCACTGCCCCCTGGACAGGCGGCGGGCACGGGAGAACGACTTCCACCCCGGACCCAGAAGCATGGCGCCTTCAGTGGTGCGCTCCGCCATGGCCCAGGAGGGGCCATTGGGGCAGCCTTCCACCTGCAGCCAGAAGCCGGAGGGTCCGATGTCCTCCGTCGCCATCGCGAAGGAATCCGGCAGGAGAAGCCGGCTGCGAGGCCTGCGGTTCAGATCCACGACGAACTCGAACGGCGCGAAGCTGGTATGAACCATGCTCCTAGGAAGGGGGCAGCGGTGCCGCGGCCTCCACGGCCGCCGCGACCGCGAATCCCACGACCTCGCGGAACAGCTCGACCACGAGTGGAGGGGCCACTCTCCGCAGCAGCTGAAGAAGTACGAGGGCGCCCAACTCCTCTCTTCGCTCTCGCCATTGGCGCTGGCAGCTTGTGGGGAGGCCTGGAGTTGGACCAAGGAAGAAGATGACGAAAAGGCCAGGGGTGCGCCTCGCTTTTATAGCCACGGCGGCCTCTGCCAAGCGTCTCCTCGGTTCTTCCGTTAGTGGGAATCGAGGGGGCCCCGCAGTTATTCCCCCGAGCGGAGTAACTCCAAGACCTTCAAGGCCATCAGTGAAGCGAGCTGAGAAGACCAGGTGCCCGGGACCCACTTTGACCTATCTTTAGGCCATGGCCCCGGCAGCTGGAGCAAGAGCCGCCGGGACCATGCCCGGGGGCTACTGTCGCAACAGTGGAACATGGGGTTCCCCTAGTACTGCCAAAGTGGGTCCACCCCATGTGGGCCCAAGATGAAGATGGACAAGACCAAGACTCAAGTCAAGCTGGCGGGTTCACCGTCAAGACACGCATGGCCTACGACGACTAAGGGCTCCGGTCCTGGGGACCTTCCGGGTCCCCGAATCAAGCAAGAAGGCCAGGAAGGACCCGAGAGCCCGAGTTCCCGGCAGGAGGCCAGGCTCCCTCTCGGGTACTTCCTACGTCCTGTGGATAAGCACTCCACCTCACCGCGGAAGACTTGGGAAGCAAGGCGAAGGCAGCGCGGGCGGGAAGCACGTCCCGTGGTGGTGTCAGCTCCTGTCCACCCCAAGGCGGACGCTCCCACCTAACCCAAGGAGACGCTAGGCTGAGGAGAGGCCACGTCTCCCCCTAAACTAGATGAGGAGGGTCCTTCACCCCGAAGGTCCCTCATGCCCCTCACGTGACCCTGTGGCAACCCCTTAGCCTATAAAAGGAGGACCAAGGCACGGAGGAGGAGGGAGAAGAGGTCGAACCAAGGACGAACAAGCTAGAACCAGAGCAAGACTAGACTAGGGCTGCGAAGGTAGAGAGGAAGGTGATCTCCTCCGGGTCAGGATCTGTCCTTCTTCTACCTCGAGCCAAAACCCTTCCGGGTACCCTGTCCGGGAGGTTCCATTGTAAGCCACACTATGAAGAACTCATCAATCCAGACATGCAGGAGTAGGGCTTTTAGCCTCCGGGCGGCCTGAACCTGGGTAGCTCCTTGTGTCCCTTTGGTTGCATGCTTTGATCGTGGAGAGGAGAGCTTGATCTAGACTCCGCCCAAGAAGACGATTCTCAGCCTCCTTCGCGCCCCGTGCCGAACCTAAAAGGGGGTATCCTATACTCCCGGTGTCCGTGCAACGAGACACGACATAAAACACTGGAGATACAAATTAGTACAACAAAATTGTAATCTGTAGTCTCGCTGTACAAATTCAGGTGCAAAACTAGTCCAAACTATTTTGGAGACGACATGTGGCGCCTCATCCGTGAAGCCCCTAATCCTTCTAGTTGACCGCCATGGACGACAGTGGTAGTGTTCGAGGGACTTGTTGCTCCGTGGTGGTGACGAAAATAATCTGGACCGTCTATACAACTACGGCGGCGTAGGTGGTGATCTATAGTCTAGGCCGCACCCTGCGTCGCAAGGCAATCTTCTTCCAAAGGTGTTGACGACGACTTTGTTGATTTTCATTCATGGTCTCTATAGTTCCGTTGGTCAGTTTCTTCTCTCGCGGAATGAAAAGTATTTCAATCTTGTCATTGTCTTGTGCAAACATGGAAGTGCTGCTCTCCAGCCGTATGGTTGGAGCTCGCATTGCGGTGAAGTTGGAAGTTCAAGTAGACGATTCAATGTTTTTGGTTTCCACCTTTTAGGGTCTGTTTGTTTGGGCTGCAGCTTTTGAGAAGCAGTTGTAACTGCTGAGCTGTGGAAAAGCAGCTATGAGAAGCAGCTGCTGAAAGCAGAGATTTGATGTTTGGCAGGAGTGCTGTTGGCAGCTGTTGCTGTTGGTTTTCTGAGTGAAATGTCTGGAATGCCCCTGAGTGCTGAAGATAAGTGCCGATTTGAAGCGAAACAATTGTTTTTGACTTATTTAATTCATTATTACGATGTTTAGGTCGCGGTAGGTGGTGTGCCGATGGCGGAAAGTTTAGAGATCTCGTTGCATATTCATATATGTCCGCCAAAACAAAAATGTTACAACATGAAAGTTGTGGAATATGGTGAGATCGATCTACTCGTGAAAGGAAATATCAGACGGTCGACCGACTGCGGTGAATTCGACAAAATTCGTCCAAAATGATGTAAACTTTTGTCAAAAATTAAGATGTTACACTCCACGAAACTCGAATCCGATCACGGGAATGAAACCTACTCGTTGACGTGTATAAATTTCATGTACAAATTATTTCGAATTAACTTATATTTATTATATTTATGTCAGATGGAGAGTATGTCTTACCCGTACAGAAGGCATGCACTAGAAAGTTGGTATCGTATAGGTCGAGAGCGTGCGACGCCGAAGTAAAGGGAAAGGAAAGGGACCGGTTCGGCTCAGGATGGAAGCGCGCTTGTAATTTCTAGCAACGGAGTGGGCAGTAAGGAAAAACGATTCACTGTTTGAGTAGGAAGCTGCGGGAAGCAGCTCCCGGGCTGCTTCCGCTCGTTCGCTCCTGTGCAGTGCATTTGCTCACAGCGCTTGTTGGAAGCGCTTTCCTATTTGATGCCGTTTGTTTGGGCTTCTGCTTTTGGACCCAAAAAGCAGAAGCAGAAGCCCAAACAAACAGGGCCTTAGTGCTCTTAGGTTCAGTTTGTGTACCCTTGCTAGTAACTTGTGTTGTCAATATAATCTGGGTAGTTTGTCCTAAAAAAATAGAGAAGCGGCTTGCTCCATTTACTCTCACCCTCAATAGGAATCATTCTCGTAAATCTGATTTCCCTACCGGTGGATCGTGTTTCCTTGCTCCGCCGATGTACTCTCTCCTTCATTGCGCTCACCTATACAGAGACCGTGCTTTTCCACACATCCCCGTTCCAAACACTGCACATCAACGCTCCTAGCCCTTTAGGCTTGTTTACTCCTCAGGTATTTCTGGGGTTGGGAAGTTTGGGGATTGGAGGGGATTTGGTCAATCCCTCCCTTTCACCCAATCCCCAAATTTCCCCTCAAATACCCTTCCCCAAAAATACACTAGCATGACCTAGAGTTTTTAATGTAGGCAAAAATGAAGTGGTTGGTGAGGGATATTTGGGGATTATCCCTTACAAAACCGGAGTAGTAAACAATCTATTGGGGATTTTGTGGATTTTTCGAGATCCGGGATAATCCCCTCCGATCCCCTAAAATACACTAGAAGTAAACAAGGCCTTACCCATGTTCTCCTTGTGTGGGTAATAGCTCTACTACTACTTTGATCAGATTTGTAATGTGCAGAGATTATAGTAGCGGTTTACAAGATGAACATGACGAATCAGATGAGCAAATTGATAGATATATGAGAACGAAATCGGTCATACCGCTCTAGATAGCCATCGGCTTCTATAGGTCTTAATACTTGTGTTTCGATGGATTTGAATAACTTGGTCCTCTTAGAGAGTTTTGTGGTCCTCCTTTTAACACCTCCAGGCGAGGTAGTAGCCTTCAAAATTCTCATCAGTATCCTCTTAGCATATGAGTATGACTAATAACTACAAGGCGTGTATGATACTATGAGTGGGGTAGCCTTCCTTGTCCCACAAGGCTTTCCTTCTCAATCCGGAGTTGATACCGAGTTTATTTTTTAGGGCAGATACCAACTAGAGTTGGTGTAACCCCCATGGATCCATATGGCATGTAGTTGTCTAGGGCCCACTCGTCATGTATACGGTATAAGGATATGGTAGTACGACTACCATGTGATGAGGGATATATTAATTAGACCAGCCCATGTTTGCGAGGATAAATTTTATCCAAGTTCAGCCCCCTTCCGCGATAACAATCCTACTCCTATCTTAGATTTGTATATTTGTACTATTTTTAAACTAAAGGCACACAACCCAACCTTAAATTAATAAGGCCACAGGGTTCACAAAGTTGATTACATGCTGCGGCATACAGCTTAGCCATAAGAGAAAGTAAAGCTCGAAAGACAACATGCTGCGGCATACAGCTTAGCCATAAGAAACCATAAAGCTAACAGGAGGATAAAAGACATGAAAGGACCAGCCAGGGAGGAAGATCCCAGCCTACACCCTCGCACTCGCGCTACTCGGAATCGCCGGGCGATTTGCTGTATATAACAGCTTTAGCCTTGCCACCAAGTCCTCGATGTTTGGCTTGTCCTTGTCCTTGGCGTTGGTGCACCAGAGCTGCAGGAAGATAAGGGTTTTGTACACAATATCAGCAGGATGTTTAATGAGCTTGTGTTCAATAGCAAGTTTATTACGCACAGCCCAAAGCGCCCAAGAGCTGTGCCACGAACACCGTCCAAACAAGTCTACGTCTTTGACCCGACAAAGAACTAAGAATGGCATAGAATTGGGCAAAATTTGCCGGGCACCACCTACAGTCCTGTAGCTGGTGTAACACCCCGAAAATTCAGATCAAGTTTTAAATTATTTTTGGACGCCGGAAAACTTTTTCTAGTTTTAATAAGGGTTTCCTAAAATCTTTCGAGGAGATTTGAGGTAGAGTTTGCTCACTCTTGGAATTCCGGAGGACTTCCCCTACCCATTTCTAGAAGACCCGCCCAAAAATATTTCGTACTCCAATTCAATATTTCCGATTTCGGAGTTAACTGTTAAATGTTGGCTCCGATCCCAAATTTATTCAGTCAACTTAGCAGTCTCGAAAAATTCTCATAATTTGGGGAGATGCATATTTTTGTGTTTCCTACACTTCTCCTGTTGAACCCAAACTCATTCGAGCAATGTTTGCCCTACTTCCTTTGTAAGCCAAATATCGAAAAGTTCATTCGGGCATTTCATCAAACACCTTCGGAGCAGATTTTCAAATTTGCTTATACCCTAACCTCTGCTTACTGCCGCGGTCGGTGCCTAACCCTCTGCTCCAGTGCACCTCGTGCCTCCCCTGTACGTCCAGCTCCTCTCTTATCCCTTCCACCGACAGCACAGGGCCGTGGGAGATCATTTGAAGCTCTCCCGTGCCTCCCCCTCCTCCCATTACTCTTCCTCTCCCTCTAGCTACAAAGACCCTAGAGCAACCACCCGAGGCCTCCAGAGCAACTTCATCTCCTGCCTCCCCTACTTCCCAGTCCAGAGGAGCAAGCGGAGCTCGGCATGTCCGAGCCCACGCTCGAGCTCGTGCACGGCCGCCATGGCCAAGCCTCGGGCGAGCTCACGCTGACGCCCCGGCCTCTCCCCCGCGCGCTGGAGCCTTCCCCGGGTGCGGCGCTGCACCACGAACTCGTCGCCGTCCTCGGCTGGCTCCGCCGGGCCGCCCATCGCCGGCGGTAGTCGATCTTCAGCGCCTCCCGTGCGTGCCCGCGAGGAGGAAGGCGTCGACCTCGTTCCCCGGGCCCCTAGCCATCCCCTGGCTGCGGTTAGCCGCCACCGTCCCATCTCCGCCCTCGGCCCGTCCTAGAGGCAACAGGGGTGGGAGATCGGGGCACGACCTCCATGGCCGAGCTCGGGGAGCTCGGGCCGCAGCGCCTGTGGCCACCCCGGCGTCCAGGACTGCTACCGCGGCCGTGGAAGGGCACCAGGGCCTCACCTTGGTCGCCGGTGGCCGTCCCCGCGCGGTGGGTCATCGGCATCGAGTGGGACGAGCAGGTGCTGTTCGTCCGTGCGTGCCGGTCGTGAGGAAGGAGCGAACCGGAGGTAGAGGAAGGAGAAAGAAATTGAAAAAGAAAAAGAAAAGGGAGAAGAGAGGGAGTCACCGACAGGTGGACCCCGGCCCCACCTGTTGGGTCAAGTGGAGGCGTCTTTCCGCGGTTACGCTTCCCTGACCCGAAGGCGTATTTTCGGAGAAGTGCGCGACCAGCCTAGCCCAGTTCAGAAGCCAGCCCGTTCTGTTTTTTTTTCTCTGGTGAGCAGCAGATAGCTATCCATCGCACGGCCGTATCTTTGGATCCGTAGCTCCGTTTGGAGTGATTCAAATTTGTAAATTCTTAGTTTGAAAAGCTCTGTCCAGTAGTATAGTTTTCACTTTTTTGTAAAATACTTGTATGCTCAGCACTCATGTGTGCATGCGTAGGTATTCCGCGGTACCGGCAGACCGAGACCCCGACCCATGACGTGTCCGTGACCCTCCCGTCTTCGGAGGCAAGCTAACCCCTTGCTATGAGCCGTCCCGCAATGTTGTTTGTTATTTGTTATTTTCCATGACGAGTATTCATTTTTGTCTGCGTTCGTTTTATATTATGTCGGTCTGTTATTGTTGTGTTCAATATATTGCTTCGAATATTGCTCCTGCCATGTTATATTCATCATCCATGTATGCATTAGAATGACGTGTGAAATATTTGTGCGCCTCGCACTTGCGTGGCTTTGTCGAACCCTCTAACTAAACAACTGTAAAACATGCGTTCCTATGAGTGTTTGCTTCTTCTCCTTCGCTGTGGTGAGGAGCGGACGAATGTCGTCTTATGATCCTCGGAGTTGGGGGCATTTGCCAAAAGAGTTATTTGCTTCTTCTCCCTCCGTCAAACGTGGTTGGCATATGCCCGCCTAGACTGCGACGCTTGGGACATTTGCTTTCCATTTGGTTCTTTTTGCCAAGATTGCTGACACCACGTCGGGTTAATCCTTGAGTGGAATAGATGCTTTCTTTCTTATGAGTGCTTTTCGGTTCATTTTGGAGACTACATGCCCTACCAACTTTGGTAGTTGATCTGTGATGGCGCTGGTCGGAGGTATCTCTGCCACAGTCACCCGATCGACGCCAACAAACTGTGCTAACTTTGTAAGTTGATATGTGAAGGCGCTTGCCAGCGGAATCGCTGCCACAGTCATCCGGTTGACATTTCTTTTATTTTTGTCGAACGAGAAGGCGCTGGTCGGCGGGATCGCCGTCGTAGTCTTCCGGTTGACGTTTTTGTAACCATTGCTTGAAATATGATGTTGCTATTGTCTTGATGTTTGGTGATATATATTATTATGATATTGTGATTGTTGTGTTGGACTAATCCTCTGTTGTTTGGACTTGTTATGATGAAACTTTATTAAACGAAACACCCCTCCAAACTTCAATAGGGTCAGTCCATAGTGCCACTAATCTGAACATCGAAAGCACTACCACTGTCGCTCATATGGGCGGGCCTTGACCTACGTATCCTATTGAGCCTCCTTTGATGCTGCCATTTTGGCAAGACTAGTCGGTTACCTTTGTGGTCGGGGCTAGTCTTGCGAAGGTTCCGGAGTTAGGCGTTGCTCATGGGTTGGGGACGTGCCGGATTCACTTCGTCATAAGACATAGAGTTATGTCGGTAGCTATACAGGGAGTGTCTTGGTAGCGTGAACGGTCATGTACGTGTATCAGGTCGTCTTAAGGAAGAGTTCCTAAAGTACCGGCTATATGGTGCACCTAGATGGGTGGAAACTGCAACCTCTCGAGAGTGTCAAATCTGGATGTCTAGCCTCGTTCCAAGGTTATGGAACAACAGTTCAGTGTCGGTCACACTATTGTATTTGTCGAGTCAGGAGGTTAAACTTAAGTTTTGTTTGAAAGGAAGCTGAACAACCTGATTTCACTAAATGAACAAATAAGATGATGCAGGGAAGGTTACTTGAGCTGTGGATGGTTACCATGTTTCGGGGTGACGGTGTGATCGTTGGGAGCCTAGAGTTAGGCCTGAGCCAACATCAACCGTGCATGCCCAACGTGGAAAAATAAGGCCAGAAGGCCTAGGAGAGTTGAGAAAAGAGATAAGGCCAGTGGGCCTAGCAGGGATGATAAATATTGTTATGTTACTTGGTACCAACTGGTGCACCCGATTACTCGTCACAGGTAAGCCCTTTGTATGATTGCTGGTACACGATCCAACCCCACCTGGCTTGGATTCGGTACTAGTGATATCCCCGTTGCTTGCTTACGACATGTTTGGTTGTCAATGCCATGCTACTTTTATGTCATGTATCTAGAGTACACTTGACATGTTGTAGGAGTTTATTTCCAATGTATATCTCGTTGCATGATTGTTGGATTGTTTGTAGTGAGTGGCGATTCTTGCTGAGTGCATACAAATGTACTCACGGGCCTTGTGATTGTGGCCAGATTTTGGCGAGGACTCAACTTCCACCTTAGCAAGGACAAGGAGCAGAAGCGTGCTAGGATCAGTAGCCTAGCCAGATACCTGTGGAGTGGAGCCGCTCCAAGCCGTTGCCTCATTTATGTCTTCCGCTGCCAGTTAAAACTCTGAGTTGGGCCATGCTTGGCTTGACATGTTGTAATGCCTCGATGGCCTTGTAAACCCTTTTGTAGCACTTTGTGCCTGATTGTGTAATGATTTCCGCTATGTTGCATTATCGTAATGTGCGGCCAGATATCTTGGATGGCGCACGGGGCGACCGCCTCTCTGGAAATATGTGCCAGAGCGGGGTGCCACAGCTGGCGCAGTACGCTCCAAGCAAAGGTAGCCAAAGAGCAGTTGAAGAACATATGCGACGCATCCTCATCTTGTAGGCAAAGCGCGCATTTTTCGTCTGACGGATCCCTACGGGTAGCCAGCTGCTGACCCGAGGGAAGCTTACCCAACACAAGCTGCCACGTAAAGATCCTAATTTTAAGCGGAAGTTTTGCTTTCCAGACATCCGCAAAATGCGTCACCGTCACCCCTTGAGACAGTTTCGCATACATAGATGCAACCGAGTAGTAGCCATTCTCTTCCAAAGACCAAGCAACCCGGTCCAATCCCTGGGACAAGTTGGTTTGCAGGAGTAGTAGTTCCACTTCTGCCCACTGCGCAGCACCTGCCTGAGACAGCGTCTGTCTGAGCTGAATCGAGTGTTGAACAGCAACCGCCACCGAAATGTGGGGATCAGAGCACACCGAAAAAATCAGAGGGAATCTATCCTTTAGAACACCAGCCCCGTGCCAGTTATCAAACCAGAATAGAGTCCGCTGCCCATTCCTAATAGAGTGTCGAGCACCCACCTTAAAAAGATGCTTGATTTTGTTAAGACTTCTCCAAAACTGAGAGCCCCCTGGCTCGAGCAGGAGAAGATGTCATCATTCTGCAGATACATTGCACGGATTATCTTTGCCCAAATAGCGTCTTCCTCCTGATAGATTTTCCAGACCCATTTCAACATCAGAGCTTTATTCATAAGCTTGGAGTTGACGATCCCCAGACCGCCGAACTCTTTCGATCTACATACCGAAGGCCAATTTACCATGTGGTATTTTCTCTTGGGTCCCGACCCTTCCCAGTAGAAATGGGCTCTATGTGAATCAAACTTGTCATGAACCCCATCTTGCAGCAGAAACAAGCCCATAGCAAACGTAGGTAGATTAGCCAGGCATGAGTTGGATAGTATCAACCTCCCCCCAGAGGATAGAAACAAACCAGCCCACGGTTCCACCCTAGCAGCTAGCTTAAGCACAAGGAAGTTCCATTGATCTATCGTCAGCTTCCTATCTGCGATTGGCAAACCAAGGTAAGTGAATGGGAGGGAACCCAATTTGCAGTTTAGCATATCTGCCACCCTTTGGCGGTGTGCTCTGGGTTTTCCCAAAACAATCACCTCGCTTTTATGATAATTGATCTTAAGGTCGGACATATCTTCAAAGCACATCAAGAGAAATTTCAACTTTGCAATCGCTGCATCATTATCTTGAATAAGAATCAAGGTATCATCCGCGTATTGTAAGTGGGAATCCCCCCCGGGATTAGGTGCGGCACAACCCCTGGATGTGTCCTGAATCTGCAGCAGCAGACAGGATAGCGGACAGCCCTCCGACGACAAAGTTGAACAAAATAGGGGAGAGTGGATCCCGCTGCCGCACTCCACGCTTATTTCTGAAGTAGGGTCCCATTTCCCCATTTATCGAGATCGCAGTCTGGCCCCCCTGGACCAATTGCTCAATTCTGTGAATCACACCGGCATCAAAACCCTTCCTCCTAAGGACCTCGGTAAGGAAGTCCCAATTGACCCTATCATAGGCCTTTTCAAAATCTAGCTTCAACAAGAAGCCCCCTAGCTTCTTGTTTTTCAATTCGTGGACAATCTCTTGAAGGGCAAGAGCCCCATCAAGGATAAACCGGCCTTTGATGAATGCCGTCTGATTCGGACCGATATTCCGATTAGCGATGGGGTCCAATCTGATAGCGAAGGCCTTGGAGACTATCTTGAAAATAACGTTTATCAGTGCTATGGGTCAGAACTGCGCAATAGCCTCAGCCCCCTGAACTTTCGGAATCAAAGACAGCACCCCAAAATTCAGTCTCGAAACGTCAATTCTACCCAGAATGAAATCATTCAAAATGTGAAGGACCCCATGCTTTACTAGAGGCCAACATTGTTTGAAGAACAGGACCGAAAACCCATCCGGCCCTAGAGTTGTGTCCGACTTCAACGAACTTACTAAGGCTTCCAACTCCTCCTCAGAGTAAGTTAAAGCCAGACCCTCATTCTCGTCGTCCGAAACGCGCCTAGTACCCCCCCAGGTATTAGTAGCTAGCCCACACGAACGGGGCGCCTCAGAACCCATCAGAGCTCTATAAAAGTCGTAAATGTGCTCCTGAATCTCCTGTTTGGCCGAGATCGGACCGTTGGGGGTTGACAAGGTCGAGATAAGGCATTTCCTACGTCTCCCGTTTGCAATGGCATGAAAATAGGCTGTGTTTGCGTCCCCACGCAAGGCCCATTGAACCCTTTCACGTTGCCGCCAGTACTCCTCTTCCACCTTCAAAATATTAAGGAGTTGTTCTTCCAGATGCAGTCTGAAGGCCCAATCCTCTTCATCAAGACCGTCTGCGTCTGCTTTGGAGTCAAGATCTTTGATCTGGGAGAGTACTAGAGTAGTAAGTCTTTTTGCCTTCTCGAGTTCTGGCCTAGGTTCCGACTCCAGCCCCGCAAGAACTGTCTGAGGTTACCACTCATAAAGGACCACCAGTCCACAATGTCTCTGCCCCTAACCTTTCCAGCCAGAATGCCCCACCTATGCAGAAGCAACTCTTTAAAGTTCTCCAATTCGAACCACACAGTTTGGAAGAAGAATCTATTACTACGGACCAGGGAGCCCTCTCCCGTGTCAAAGATGATCGGGGTATGGTCCGAACCAAGACTGGTTTCGGCTGACAAGGAGCAGGCTGGGAAGCGTACATCCAGGTTCGGAGAGATGAACACCCTGTCCAAAACGCACCAAACTGGATTTAACTACTTGTTAGTCCAAGTATACCTTGCACCCGTGCGAGGTAACTCTTTGAGGGCCCATCCCCCAATGTGAGTGTTGAACAAATCGATCCGAGCCCAGTTAACTCGGTCATTATTCTTGTCTTCCGCAGACCTGATGAGGTTGAAGTCGCCACCCATGACAATTGGATAAGAACACCGACCAACCTTGGCAGAGATTTCTTCCAGAAACACAGTTGACCTAGCATGGTCTGCCGGCCCATAGATCCCTATCACATGGAACGCCAGACCAGATGGACGATGAATAGCGGTGGCACTGATGAAAAATTGCCCCAAGTCAATTGCTCCAACATCAAACAAACTGTCTCTGAGCCCAAGCAGGATTCCCCCGGAGTGACCAATCGCTGGTAACCAACTCCAGAAAAACTTGTCTCCTACTTCTAAGCTCTGCAGCCGTGAACTCATGCTTGATGGTTTCTTGCAGAATCACAATGTCTATACAATGTTTGCGGAGATAGTCTTTGAGTAGGGTTCGGCGGCCCCGCACCCCGAACCCTCTAATGTTCCAAAAGAGGATACGCATTATAACACTGCCCCTCTAGCCCGTGCTTGGCGAGTTACTGGGCACCTGCCCCCAGGTGCCACAGATTTAGCCTTCTGTTTCCTTGTCCTTTTCAAAGTCTTCTTCCCCGCCTCCCCTGAGGCAGAGAAAACCATATGTTTGGTTGCCCCTGTAGGAGTAGACCCCTGATCCTCCACCGCCTGGGCCTCAGGCTCCCCTTGAGCCTGTACCCCCTTTTCTTCCTTTCGAAGCTTCTCCTGCGCTTCTCTTTCTTCCTTCTCTTGCTTTTCTTTATCTTCTTTTGCCTTCTGAATCCTAGCGTTAGCCAAGGCAAGTTCAGCCTGCACCTTCTCCTTTGCTTGGATCATGGATACTACCTCCGCGGCCGACCCCGCTGACGGGTAAAACACCACGCAACAATCTATAGCTACCCCAAGGAGAGATTCTACAGGAGTATCTTGTAAAATGGCAAACTGGGAAAGCGAAAAAGTACCTGGCTCATTCTTCTCCTTAGTGCGGCACATGGCTCTGTCTAGGACCGGGCCTTCAGTCTCGCCGGAGCCGCGGTCGCTCTTCCTCGTGACGCCCACCGTGAGTGCCTTGCTGCGGGGTGCCCGAGCCACCGGCGCAGAGAAGGCACGCGTAGACGCGTCCAGCGGCAGCTGGTGCAGAGCAGGCGTGGCCACCTCTTTGTTTGATTCGTCTGTAAAGTCCTCATGTTCATCTTTGTCCAGGACCGCCAGCGTCTTAGCTGGCCGATCAGCGTTGTTCTTGCTGCGCAACTCCTTTTGCCTTCTCTTCTCAGTAGACTCCACCTCCTCGCCAACCAGTACCGACCCCAGAAGTCCCTCCACCGTCCCACCATCCCCTGATGTCGCAAGCGCCCCGGTATCTGATGGAGACACTGGGGGCTGTTCCCCCGAGAGCAGCACAGACGACTCCGCCAACTGCGGATGAGAGCCTGTCATCCCGGCCGCCCTCATGTCCAGGAAGGACCGTACTGGAACAGCACCGGGTCGGTGTTGGCAGGCTGCACCTCTGTCCTTGCAGTCTGAACCACAGGGCTCGCCACCACCGAGGCGCCTAGGGGCGGCGCCCCAGCATTCTTACGGTGCCCACCGTCAGCACCAGTCTTGCCGGCCTTCGGGGAGCTAGACTTGTCAGACTTGGCCATTCGCTTGGGATGGCGCTCTTCCCCGTCGTCATCATCGAGCTTTGGTCCCCGCCCCGCTCCTTGTCTTTGTCATCCTCCTTACGGTTCTCCGGGGGTGGGGGGGGGAGGTGGGAGACCCTTCTCCCCGTTACCCCCTCTTCCACCTCCACCTGCACCATATAGCCTTTCAGGTTCACGAACAGCATGATGTGACTCTGTAGCTGCATAGGAGATCTGTAGCCAAACCGCATGCGAATCGGGTCTTCTTTTTTGGTCAGCGAGGTCTCGTTCACCTCAAGCGGTCTTCCTATTTCCAGCGTGCCCCTCAACAGCTTCTGAGTTTCCCTCCAGGGCTTGGGCACCCCGTGCAGCTTCACCCATAGCACCTCTAGGGTTTCGGTCGGCTTCGGGATAACAGACAGTTCTTCCACCACGGCCTTCGTTTTGGTGATTGGAAGATTCACCCCGCCCCCGCGGGTTGCCATGTGAAGACTCTCCTTGGACGGGAAGACCACGGAGAAGGTGGACTCACTTAGTTGTTTGACCTTCCAGTCCCACTTATCCAGCACTAAATCCTTTAGCTCCTCTTCCACCATCAAATCCGACATCCCAATCAAATCAAGGCGTAGCACCGCAGCATTGGATGAGTTCTTCTCAGTCTCTTCCTCCATCGTTTCCAAGTAAGCGAAGCCTCTGTTCTCGACCCCAAACCCAGCCCATCTGAGTTCGGGTTCCCTTTTTTCGGCCATACACACAGCCGTAGGGTGACCCTTGACCTTGCATTTGTGGCAGAACGGTCTCCCAGTGCAGGACGATTGATAGTGCCCTTGTTCCCCACAGTTAT
The DNA here is from genome assembly GCA_947311845.1 of Poa pratensis. NCBI lineage: Eukaryota > Viridiplantae > Streptophyta > Magnoliopsida > Poales > Poaceae > Poa > Poa pratensis. The sequence continues at coordinate 6,382,767 of CAMZMU010000098.1, forward strand.
AGCACATGGCCTGCGAGGTGTCAGTCGCCGACGCCCCCCCCCCCGGCTTCACATTGCTCGTACCCTCTCCATGCTCCCTTGGGCGCTTGAAACCACCAACCCTAGGCGGGTCCTGAGCACGCAGGGGGAAACACGGCGGAGATCGAGCACGGCCAGGGGCCCTCCCCTGCCGGCGGTCTTGATACACGTTCTGCCGGTTATCTTCTTCCCTGCGCCGCTCCGCAAAGCGCTCCCGCTGACGGTTGTATTCCTCCTGCTCCCTGTTCAACTTGACGCGCAGATCTTCTTGGTTATAGCGGCGGCCCCCGCCGCCACCACCAGCACCGTCGCGCCGCCCTTGAAACCCTCCGCCGTTCCAGTCCCGGTCCATCGCCACCAACAACGGGGAGGAGGGACCAGAGAGTAGATCAGGGGAGAGCAATATTTTTGCCCTAGAGCGGTGGCGGCGGATGTCCCTCTTGGTTGCTGGAAAACCTAAAGCCCGATCTAGGGTTCCCCTGGGAAGCCAACACCACTTATAGTCCCGAGCCGGCATGGGAAAAACCTGATTTGCCCCTCCAACGTTCTCCACCGTCCGATTTCCCGATGTCGCCACGTGGCCCCCAACCTCGGAACCACTCGGCCTTCTTCCAGTGACGAGCTGGGCCGATGCCGTCAGATGGGCCCCCCCGGCCCGATCTGGCCCATCAGCCCCCGCAGCCCACGAAGACTGCAAACCCAGGTGCGACCCAGATCTAGGGTTTGCCGAGCTCCCCGGTGATGGCGGCGGCGCCGCAAGCGGTGGCGACGGCGAGGATGGCCCCGGCCATGCCAGCACCACCAGCGCCCCCACCTTGAGTTCCCAGCTAGGAATCGCCGAGGTCGGAGACACAGGCCCCTGCCTGTGCCCCGGGCTCGACCTCGCCGGTAGCGGTGGGAAGTCCTCCTCCACCAGCCGCACCCCCCGGCGCCGCCGACCACCGCGGTTGCTGGTTCCAACACCGACTGAGCACCCGCGCTCAGATCCGGCGGTTCCGAACCCCGGAGCAGACACGGCAGGAACTCCCCGAGAGTTACCGCCCGCCGCCGCCCCGACCTGGACCCGTCTTCCTTCGCCTCCGAGCACGAGCCCTCTTCCCCGCACTCCGGGCGACGGCCCTCCGTCGCAGCCTCTGTCACGGGCGACCAGCGCTCCCTGCGCTGGCGCAGCTTGACCTTCCTCCGGCGTGGATCTGCGGTGGGGAGGGCGCCCTCGCCCTCCCAGTCGCCTGTCGCCACCCTAGGCTTCAGACACATCTCCTAGCACTACTCTCTCCGTTCCGAAACATCGTGGTGTGGTTTTAGTTCAAAAGCACGCCACTTATTTTGAAACGGAGGAAATATAACATGCATGATACAAAAGAGATTACATATTTTCCTATGTAATCGTGAGTTTTGTATTGTCATTTGAACAGTCAATATTATGAAGTCGTCAAATGATCAAATTCACGGTGTCCCTCCCTCGGCATCGGCCCAGCCCAACTCGCCCCCGTTCGTTCTCTTCCTCCGCTCGCCTCTCTCCTCTGATCCCCGACGCACGGCGGCGGTGTCTCCTGGCTAACCCTAGTCTTTGGCCGCCGGCGCCCTCCCTTCCCTTCCCATCTTTCAAAGAGATAAGTTGTGAATCTATAGGGGCTTCCTCTTGGGCTACCGCTAGTGGTCGCCGAAAGCCGAAATAGAAAGCTAAAGGTGTTTGAGGTGAATGGGGCCTTCCACATCCGATCCAGAGCACAACGGCGAGCCGAGCAGCGGCGGAGGGGCCTCAAAACCGAAGGAGAAGGATCGGCCAAGGTCCTTTGACGAGAAGACCCGTACCGCGTGCTGGCGAAAGGCGGCGGTGCTGGCAGGGCGACACCCAGAGCGGTGGCGGCTGGACGCGGCCGGTAACGTAGTGTGTCGCCGCTTCTGGAGCTGCCACGGCTGTCTCTGCTATGAATACGACCACATCATCCCATTCTCCAAAGGTCAGCTTCTTCTTTCCGCCACAAAACAGTATTAAATCTCTTATTTTCTTGCTTAAAGAAAATATGGAGATTAAACCGCCTACTTTGTACGTAGCTGTTACTTTTTTTTATGTGATCTTATTTGAAACTTTGATTTAATTTTTGTTTTATTGAGCAGTTGTAAATTGAATTCAGGGGCAGATGAGGAGGTTCTTATGGATAATTTGTTCATTCTAGAACCCTCTGTCCAAGCACCTGCTCATTTTGCTCTGAAATCTGAATGAGAATGAATATTTAAGTTTAGTTCAACTGCATGTGATTTTGACAATTATGTTACAAACATCGTGGATGCTACATATTTTTGCATGTATTTAAATGGCGCTAATGACTTAATTAAGATCGTATGATTGCTGATTGTAAGTCTTAAATTTACTGAATGCTAGTTTAGGCTATCAGATTTGGAGCCCTAGCGATTTGATTAGTATGAAACAATTCCCACTACTATATGTCTCTGTATCTGAACAGTTGCAGTCCAAAACAAAGTGAATGATTTATTTTTATGCATTGATCTTAAAACAAGTGTGCTACCAAATATGTGGCAATAGTTGATCATGTTTTACTTCCTAAGGTATGCATTTTGAATGATGTCAGCGGCATCATCTTGCATCATCTGTTGTTTCTACTTCTTACCCATTCCTATTTGTTTGTAATTTATCCTTTCGGCTGTTTTGCAGTATACCCAAAGGTTTTGTCTTTCCGTTAATTAATTTTGAGTGCGAAAGTTTAATTGTTGATCATTGGTTTTAGGAGGGGAGTCCACTGTTGACAATTGCCAAATCCTCCAGACTAGGGTGAACCGGTCCAAGTCTGATAAAGCATGGGTGGAGCAGGCGGAGATGAAAGGCTTTTCCTGCGATGTCAAGTTCACCGGTGAGTTAAGCAACATCTCGGTTCCTACATTTCAGCAATTATAGGGAATGTAGCCTCTGTTCTGATTTTCTTATTTCGAACAGATTAACTTGTGATACATTATTTGCTTAATGTTGTTGGGCAACAGTGATAGGCATACCTGTATGATACATACATATTCCCTTAGCGATAAAGGGTATAATTATTTATTGATGTCTAATAGAAATTTACCAGTGGTTATCAAAAGTATTGTGTATAGTCTCAGTAGGAAAGGAAATTAGGTGAAGTGCGAAGGCCGAATTATTGAATAATCCTTTGAATCATCCTCCAGTACTATTTTCGTTGCTTTGATTTTGGTAAATTTACGAGTACTGATTTGCTCCTTTTGTCCAGATTAATCAATTGATCATTCACCCTCTGTTACTATTTATGGAACGGGTCTAGACTGAATTTAACCTAAGATGCATGCATAAAACATGCAAACCGGCGTACAAGTACTTGAGGGTTGGACTCTTTGACAGCCAATTCTAACACAAACTGAGGAAAGATTTGGCTTTTGGTTCCATTTGTGAACATTTGCTCACAACAGATTAATTTGGGTAGGGTAAGAGCATCTTCACCCGCGCGCCCAATAGCCCAAAACGGCCCCCAATGGCGAGCCCAATAGCCCAAATGTGGCCGGCGCGCCCCAATAGACCGTCCGGCAACCCCGCTTTGCGCCCTGTTTCTAGGGACGCAAGCGGGCGTGCCGGCAACCGCGGCAACGTGCGCCACATCACATCCTGACGCGTGGGACCGACGCGTCAGCGGCACACCGGCAGACAACGCAAGTTATTGTGGCCGCTCGGCAGTTTTCTGACTCGGTGTGACGCGTTGCGCCTCGTCTTCCTGACGAGCGTCGCCGGAGTTACGACTCCTCGGGAACCGGCGCCGGCGTAATGGGGAAGGGCCCCGTTCCCGCGCTTCGTGTGGGGACCCCGGACTAGTTGTCCGAAATTCCCTTGTGCCTACAACATCAGTGATCCCATGATCAGTGTGTAGCTGAGCACAATCAAACTGGTATCAAAAGAACATCCATAAATACCGAATAAATATACTTACGTGATTGAAGTCATAAGCTTCAACAGGTACTTGCAGCGGAAACATCAAACAACGTGGAGCCCAAGTCATTTGCCATAACCCTACAGGCAGCTGACTGGGAAGCGCCCTAGTTCGCATCGACGTCAGTGAAGTCTTCTTCTTCGAACTGCTCCCCTTCAAAGCCTGGCTAAGACAATAGCCAGGGACGAAACCAATATGAGTACATTTGATTGTACTCGCAAGCTACCCCCAACTAGATCATGCATACTGAGTTTATTTTGTTTGATAAAAGACTTTGTTTTTGGAAAATAATTCTTATACCTTTGTTGAAAACAAAACATTTTGGAAAGTAGTTTTTCTCTATATCTTTGTTGAAAACAATACGTTTTGGAAAGTAATTTTTCTCTATATCCTTGTTGAAAACAAAACGTTTTGGAAAGTAGTTTTTCTCAAAAACATCAAAACGTGCTCTTCCTCAGAATTCCGCCTTCTCGACCATAGCCCTTCATGGTCTTCCTCCTTTTCCAGCAAACTCATGCCGACCCTTTGACATAGTTGCATAAAACATCTCCATTTTCTTTTTAAAACTCAAAACTTTGCACATGGTCATAGGACAGCCTCCCAACTGTCCATTACCGAGGACTCGGCTATTCGAATAGTTTTACACTCTGCAGAGGTAGCACGCTTTCCCCACATCCATCCGGCAACTCATCGTGTCAGCCACGTCCCGCCATACAAGGTGTATGCGAAGTTGAGTTACCGGCCATAGCCTCTCATTTGCTCATCCTAGTATAGGACCCTGCCCTTATGACACTTTCCGTCGACACCTAGTCCGGTCACCCGTCGATGACCCTAAGTGTGAGGACTCATAGTTTTGCCCGGCGGTGTATAGGGGACAGCCTTCTATCCTCCTCTTTGTACGAGCGAGGACCCAGGTCAGGGGGGTCACCAAACCAGCCTCTCATGAAACGGAGTCATCTCCGTTGTTGAGGTATCCCATACTAAAAGGAGCAAACTACATGACTACGCCCTATCCCATATGGGGGTAAATGTGGTCGCGCAGGGTAAGGTTGGTCGTCATAGTACTAGGACACAATGTGCATTTTTAGTAAATTCTCCATACTCCAACATCAGCTCCAATTCTCATAACAAAATATTTTTAACCAAAACATTGGGTAGATCATAATCTCACCCAAAGATTTTTATAGACGGCTTTTGAGTAAAAACAAATATGTCCCCATTTAGAAACTGATGTATAATACTAACACCTCTATATAGGGTGTCTTATATTTTTGTAAAATATTTTTAGAAATAGGGTTTTAGTGGTACACACCACTTAAATCACTTAAGCCTCTGTCATAAGTAAAACATGTAAACTAAAATAGCAGTTTATAATGCAAGATCAAAGAAGTAGCTTGCCTGGTTCAGCAATATGTCCCTGGACTTCTCCTCATACGTCAATAAAATAAAATCCCATCCTTTTTCAGAAATCCTCTCCAAGGGTCACTCCGACATCGTTATTTCTAGCGTCGCAAAAAGGAAAAAGAAGCGAAACTCAATACACAAGACAAAACCACAAATGATGCACAAACAAGTAACAAACCACAAGCACAACACTAATTCATAAAGCAATCATCTAAACATGCTTCTCGAGACAGGGATACACTAGTCCCACTATCCTAATTAAACTAACCATTAGTCAATCATACACTCAACTAGTAACAAGCTAAAAGCTCCACAAGGAAACTTTTATTAACAGAAACACTACTAAGACAACAAGCTGAGGACAAGTCATTTAATAAGTCTACAACTACTAGTTAAGCTTAATAGAAAACACTTAACACAAACATCTCAAGTTTAACTCTATGCTAACCAAACAATTTAACTAACAAGTCAATTTATCAAGCCACAATCACATGGGAATTATATTACCCGAAGTATAACACCACAAACATGCTATAGATATAGATCACAACATAAATTAAAATAAAAGGGAATAACAAACATTTTCCCTTAACCAGGAAATACTTCAGACAAAAGTTAAGTCATCAATTAATTGTGCAAGTCAAAACATTACACCAAACTAGGGTAAGATAAAGTGAAACACTAGGAACCTAGCAAAATTGGATTTGTTCCAAAAATCATCACACAAAAATTCACAAAAATCACTAGAGTGCTCACTGGTGTGTTTACAAGAATGAATAGAACTTTTGTTCTAGGATGAATTTGGATGCAAGGCTAACAGATCTAGAAAGGTATCACCTCAGGCTATCCATAGAATTTTAGTTTGCAATATTTGGATTTGTAAAACTCTAGATATTAAACAATTAGTGAAATAGACACTTTTTACAAGATTAAATCTAGGCAACACTTACAAACATATTTTTGCACAAACCCAGTGCTGCATGTTTAAGAAAACACACAGGAATACTACAAAATTTAAAACAACTCATTTGCATGCATAGATCTACCACAAATGAATTAAAGCTGCACTGTAAAATAAACAGGAACTAAAAACAGTAAATAGATCCACACAAAAAAAAAGGATAAACGGCCAGATCTGGCCCAGCTACAGCGCCGCGCTGGGCCGGCCCAACTGCTCGCGCAGTGCGCGCGCGAGCCAAGGCGGTAAGTCGCCGTCGATCCGCAGGTCGACGGTCAAGATTAGAACGAGGCCGATTCAAACGAGGCCGTGGGTTCAGAGATCGACGGTCAGGTCAGGAGTCATCGTCCTCCCGCGACGCGCACAGAGGCGGGACGCAACCCCGGAGCTTTCAGGCGAGGACGGCATGCTCACCTAGGGTGCATGCATGAGGTCGCCGAGGGTCGTAGGAGGGTGCGGAGGTCAAGGGGAGGTCAGGGGAGGCAGCAGGTCATGTCGGCGAGCTCCCTGTTGATGGCGAGGGCGAACTCGGCTTCCACGGGTCGGTGGCGGCGCCGGCGTGGCAGGTACCCTGGAAAGAAAAGGGGGGCGGAGGAGTTAGATACGGCCACGGCGATCTCGACGAGCCGAAAATGGCGAAGAATGGAGGTTCGGGGCGACGGCAACATCCACGGCAAGTTCTCGAAACCGAGACGGAGATCTCGCGTTCCTCGCTGACAGAGAGCGAGAGGGCTCGCTTGCTCGTTTGTGATGGAAGAGGGGAGGTAGGGGAGTGTGAATGGCAAGGCTAGGGCACGGGAGAGGCTCTCTGGCCTTATAACCGAGAGGTTGCCGGTCCATGGTGCACGGAGTGCACGGACCTGGGTGGTGGGTGCACGGGAGCGCGATTGGCTGCGGGAGGCGGTGGAGGAGCGTCTCCTGGCGCCGCTGCTTTCTTTGGACGCTAGCAAATGGCCGGGAGCCGCTAGCGCGAGAGGGGTGCAAGGAGAGGTCGCGTCCGCCCGCGAGGTGTTCGATGAAAAGCCTCGAAACCGATTGGGGGTTGCTGCGGCGCTGGTGTGCAGAAGAGAGGGAGAGTGGGTGTCTGCGGGGTTGACCAGGCTGCAGGGCGCGAGGAGGGATCACGGGGTGGTCGGGATGCAAGGATTGGGTGGAGGGGTGGTGCTCATCCCTGTTCATGGCACTGTAGCAGCGTCATCAGAGCTCTCTCCTGGCGTGTAGGAGAAGGGAGGGATAGGGAATTGATGTCTAGTGTGTCAAGGGCTTACTTGTGCGTGTCAAGGAGCAAAAGATGAGGGTTGGAGTGGAGTGGCTCAACCAGAACAAGCAAGAACACATTGCTGTCCATTTTAGGCAGAGAGGTTTTTGAAAGAAAACTCCATAATTTTTAATAATACAAAGCACAAAATAGGAGTCTAGGGAAGTTTGCCTCCCATTTTTCTGAATTGAATTGAGGTTGTTATAAGAGATGTCGTGAAATGTCCAGAACTTTTTATTTGATTTTGTTTCAAAAATTTGAATTGGACTAGGTGGGTTTTTTGCATAATTAGGCCTCACATGAACCTAAGCACCTCAGGGAATTTTCCCCAAATTTTTAGAAATTCTTTTGTTCATAAAATAGTTAAATTTTCATTTCTGCCCTTTTTGGAAAATAATTAATAGTGAAAATAAAAAGGGTCAAAAATACTTATTTTTGAAGTGAGATGAGATGGTTCATAATGTAAAACACAAAACTGGTTTTTAATAATTTTCTGTTTTTGAAAATAATTATCATTTCATGTAAAACATTGGGATTGGGTTTTTGAAATAGTTTCCAGGAAATTCAATACTGACTAGGCATGATAGCCCACATGGACTAGTGATGTGTTGGGCTAAAAAGGATCAACATTAAGTTTGGGGTGTGAGATATGGTGTCAAGGATGGATGATGTGGTGGTGCATTGGCCCATAGGCCAAGATTTGGAATAAACACAAGGGTGTCAAAATGATATTAATTACAGGAGCAGATGGTCACTTTTTGATTAGGCCACAAAGTGAAGATGGATAAATAAGCAACAACTTCAAATCCTTTCAAACTTGATTTGATAATAAAGATGAGATGGAGTAGATGAGATCTACAAAGGTGCATTTCCAAAGTTTCCAAGATTTAACCAAATGGGAAAGGCCTAGAAATGATATTTGTTAACATGAGTGAAGATAGGTTTTACTTGACAGTTTTTGGAGTTAAAGAATTTTGGATAGAGTGGATCAAGGTTCTAATGACTAGAGAACATCACCACACACAAGCATCCTAAGGAATTCAATACAAGCAAGTCACATGCACAAAAAGGAGCAATCACACATACAAGTCAACACAAGGTCAAACAGAGCAATGGGAAGGAAAAACTCAATCACTAGTGAACAAATTTAAAAAGTTTTTGTTGGTTCTGATTTTTGGGTCATTTAAACTAAAATTTTCTTAATTCCAAATTTTGGATGTTACACTTCGCCTCCCCGCCATCCTTATAAAGCGCGCGTGGCGCCGCTCCCCATCGCATTCCACCACCGCTCTCCTCTCTTCTCCCCTTGCTCCAAAGTTCACCGGCGGCGAGCAGCGATGGTGCACAACGGCGAAGCGAGAGAGGCAGCAGGAGTGGCGAGGGGAAGAGCTGCCTCCGGAAGGACGAGACAACCCTTCTTCTACAAGCATCGCATCCCCGTGCCGCCGTCGATGCGCCGAGGACGAGCACGCGCATGACCTGTGGCTGTGGGAGATGCCGGCGAGCTCCTCCTCCCGCAGCTCCTCCTCCAGCGCGCGGTCGACCACGCCGCGGTTCGTGAAGGCCGAGCCGACGCTCCCCGTGAGGATCAAGGCCAAGCCGGAGGGCGGCGCTGACCATCCGTGATTTCGGTTCGCCGTCCCCGTGAAAATGAAGGCCGAGCCGGGGGTGGCGGCGCCCCGCAGCAAGAAGTGCGCCGCGCCGTTGCCGCCGACGCGCTGACAGAGGAGGAGGCCAAGGGTCAGTTCCAGAGGGACCTCGCCCTCGCCTCCAAGCTGTCTTTCGACACCGTGTAGCCGGCATCGAGGGAGTTCGCCGAGCGATGGTCGTGCGTCGAAAACGACATCGTCGTCATCCCCGACGACGATGAGCAGGCCGCCGCGCCACCACTGCCCCGAGCAGGCGCCGCGGTCAAGGACGAGGTCAAGGAGGAGGAGGAGGAGGCGCCGCCGCAGAAGCCGTTCGACGTCGAGGCCGCGGTGGCGAACTTCAACTAGGATCGGTTCTACACCGGTCTCTAGGGTTTAGTTTAGTTTATAAATTTCTTCATATTTTGTAAGAAAAAACTATCAAGTTTCAATAAATCAATCAAGTTTGAATGAATTCAGTCGTATTCCATCGTTTATTTTTTGTTTTAAAAAAAAAACTATTGGGAGCGCCGGTGGGGCGTGCCACTTTCAATAGGCGGAAACGCGTGCTGGCGCGCCCAATAGCACTTGTCCGGCACACTTACCGGACGCTCTATTGGGCACGCCGGTGGATATGCTCTAAGGGTTCAAAGATTGGGGATAGTGCACTTGCCTGAACTACCAGCTATAGGGATTTACCTGATGTGGAAAAGAGGCTTTGAAGCTTAGGTTACAGGCTAGCTTGATAACTTATCTCTCAGGAAGCTTATCTCTAATTCAAAGAAAATTAATCCAATCTCCAACCGTATTTTTATGCTAATCGTATCCCTTTCGTAATCAAATACGGAGTAGTATTCTATCTTTATTTGATCATTAGCTAATATTTGATGAATTCAGTTTGGTGAATTCAGTTATTAGATTCAAATACCATTTATTCTAGACATGAAACTGGTACAAACTGGACAGCTCTAGTAGTTGTGTTTGGCCTCCATTTGTAACTGCAAACTGAATAGAAACCCAAATATTGTTAGGAATCTGATTATGACTTTGTCACACCAGTTGCAGCCATTTTGGTCCATCAATATAAAAAATAACCTAAATGTGACGTTTTACCGAAAAGAATCTGTAATTCAGGATAAAGCGTTACACTATTTAATCAATTGCAGCTAAACATTTTGTCAATAGACCCTTTGGTGGCCTACTCTGCTTCTCCTTGAACCTTTCCATAACTTCATGATAAATTCATAACCAATACATGCTCCTGTGTCCAGTGTTATTCTCTTCACATTGGACAGTGACCGCCAAGTGGAAGGTTAACCTCCGAGTTCTCACTAGAGCTGGATCTGTCAAAACATGGAAACACTTGATGGAGCACTCGATACTACAAGTCTACAACTAGACCATAGAAAAACATTTCCCAAGTTCTGAGGATCTGCTGAAGCAGCAGATGAACTTCATTTCTCCACACAATAGTTTTGGTACTAGTAATCACCGTGTGTGGACAGAACTATTAGTCTGACAACCAAAATGTGGAAGTCTCACTCGCAAGTCGCAGGCGACAGTCCTGAAGAAGGTATGGGCATAGGTGGATGGCGAGGGCATTGGAGATGGGGTCTGTAAAGGCTCTCGGGGCCATGAGCGATTATAGGCTGGATCTAGTAGTCTTCTGCTATCGAGGCCGACAGATCTGGTTAACGTTGTTCTGCTGTGGATCCGAGCGATGGGGGTTAAGGCTGAACGAGGAGAGGCAGAGGAGGCCTAGGAGGAAAGCCCCGGTAGTAGAGGATGCTTACAAGGTTAGGAGATGTCACTGGACACCATCGGCGACAACGTGGGAGAGGTTGGGGTGGTCTGAGTGCCATCGTGTGATTGCACGGAGGATTTGCGCTGGGAGAGATGTTACCTATTTGAAGGAAAATGACGGGTTACAGAGAGGAATCTGCTTTAATGTGTGAGAGACCGTGGGGTTATGGATCGAGTCAGGATCAGCCGAATACCCAACTCTATGGAACCCAATCCCAGTTCCCCCATTCCATCTGCAATACCTGGTAGCCGAGGTGTCCATGATTTATTGTGGACTGCATTGGCCAGATGAGGTTCAAGTTGCCAACAGACTGAATGTCCTTCTACTGTTTTTTTTTTCTCTGTGATATGAAATCATAACTATCTAGATTCAGTAGTCAGGCTGGAATCTCCGAGTAAACATAACTTTATCTGTACTATTTCGTATGCATTAGCATGAGATTCCAATCAAATATGACTTTCGTCATCTGCACTATTTGTCATGCATATACATCTCTTCCAGTTTCATATCTTGCAAACTTAATCTGATTTGCTAGTGTTTTTTTTTCATCCCTCAGACAAGGAGCTTGATGTAATCGAGATGGCTGTCTATGGGGATGTCATTCGTCCTGGCAAACAATGTCGTTGCAAGACAGTAGCTGAGATGCTCGGACAGGTGAAGCCAAAGAATCAAATGGCTGCTTGTGACTTACCGTAGGATGATGCCTCCGAACATGAAAGGCCATTCGCACCCGTATCCTTCAGTTTGGGAGTGCAGTCATTGTCGAACAATTGATTACATTCTATTATGAGCATTCGATTATATTGTCATCAATGTCTAGCACAAAGAATGACAGATAACATTCTTAACCTCATATGTCCAGTTGAACACTGTTATATTGTGCTTGTCAGTGATGTCCTCTGGAAGTTGGAATATGAAAGTGAACATGATTGGCTGTAGAATTGCTAATATTTCTAATAACACCACCATTAAGAGTTGTGTCGAAATATTGTGTTTGTGTGATCTCTTGTTTGCTGATCCGTTGATGCTCATTGATCTGGTATCATTTATGTATGTTCACAACCGTTACCCCTTTAAAGTTGCAGCAACATATATCTCTCATCTCCCATGCACTTATGATTTGGGTTCCTTTTCCCAAAATTTCCTGTTAGCAACCCTGAGAACAAAAGTAGCTGTGTTGTTTCGTGATTAACTCTTGAATCAATGGTATGTTGGATGGTATCAGTACGGTGGTACTGAGATTAAAACAGCCTAGTTCCAATACTTGTTGACCTTTCTTGAGCATATTCATGGGTATGACATTGTCGGATCATTCAAACGTTTTAATCTAAAATACGGAGTATGTTGGGTATTCCTTTCCTTCTGCATTATTATATGTTCCTAATTACTCAATTGCTCGGAACACTAGGCATCTTGTGGGTGATGAAGATTGGGGCTCGCCCTAATTGTCGGCAATGAATTCCAGCGCACCAACACGGATCGCCTGGCCTAAGCGAAGGCGGAGAGAATATCTAATGCTCCGAGCCTTTAGGTGCTATAAATGCTACTATCAATATAACAATTTTAGACGTGTCAAAAAATTATATGAAAAATGTGAGTGCTCATAAAGTATGTGTTTACAACCTCTAAAATTTTCAGGTCCAAATTCGAAATGACCATTGAGAAACAAAAAAGACAAATCTAACATGAATAGTATCACCTAGTGTCACACAAAGACAATATAAAAATGACACAATTCATACTAAATTTCTCTTTTTTTCTCAGTATCCATTTCAAATTTGAACCTGAATTTTCTGTAGGTTGTAGACGTATACTCTTTGAACATTCACATTTTTTTTGTATATTTTTTTGACACATCTAAACTGGTTTTTTCTAGTGGTAGCATTTGTAGCACCTAAAGGGTTTGGAGCACTAAGGCCTACGAGATCTCGCCGGCGCTGTGGAGGGAACCCGCTGTATAGATGTAAATCATGTTAGGCTGTAGCTTGTCTTTCGACTGTAGTTTTTGTCCAGATCCAAATCCAGTTCGGCTGTAGCCTGTCTTTCGATGCCGGCGCATCCAACGTGATCAATGGAAGGGGCCCCGATTTTTTCGGCGTTGTGTGTTGTGTGCATGTAGGCGAGCCGTGACGGCTGGCGTTGTATTTTGTGTGCATAGGAGAACACCGACATCATGGACACCATAATCAATGATGGCGCGCCCGCGGCGGTATATGAAGAAGAGGACGAGGATGAGGAGTAATACGACGATGATGAAGAAAAGGAGGGTGTCGTGTCTCGGCGGACAGACACCGGGAGTAAAGGATACCCCCTTTTAAGTTTCGGCACGGGGCGCGAAGGAGGCTGAGAATCACCTCACCCGGGTGATGCACGTCGAGCTCTCCGATCCGACGTTCAAGCAAACAACACAGAGACACAGAGAGTTTTACCCAGGTTCAGGCCGCCCGGAGGCTAAAAGCCCTACTCCTGCATGTCTGGATTGAGGTGTTCATCATGGCGTGGCTTACAGGGTGTTTTCGGGTGTGTACCCGGCAGGGTGATGGCTAGAGGTAGAAGACGAGCAGATCCTACCCGGAGGAGATCACCTCTCTCTCTACCTTCTCAGCCCTAGTCTAGTCTTGCTTGTGTTCCGCTCTGGTCCCGATCCTCCTCCTTGGTGGCCTCGGTCCTCCTTTTATAGGCTAAGGGGATCCCACATGGTCACGCAAGGAGCGTGGGGGATTTTAGGCGGGAAAACCCCCCGGTGGTCTTTAGGAGGCGACGTGGCTTCCTCTCGTCCAAGTATCCTCCGCGGTTAGGTGAGGACGTCTGCCTTTAGGGAAAGCGGGGAAGACAGTGCCTGACAGCCCCACCGACCACGCCCAAGGCGACGTCACTGGGGGCGCGTCCTTCGTCTTGGCGCCCAAGTCTTCTACAAGCTTCTAGCACGTGCTGGCGTGCTTATCCTCTTCACCATACAGAGGGGAACCCGAGAGCGAGCCTGGCCTCCTGCCGGGCAATCTGGCTCTCGGGTGCTCTATCTTGTTCGCCGGGTTGCAGGTGACCCCGGAAGGCCACCTAGTCCTTAGCCGCAGGTTGTCGATGTCGAGCTTGTCGGGTTTCCGTGGGGCAGGTGGGTTGGCCTACCTGACTGTCTTGACTCCTTATCTTGTCCATCTTCTTGTTGGGCCCACAGGTGGTGGACCCACTTTGGCAGCACCAGGGGAACCCCATGTTCCACTGTTGTGACAGAGGGCGAGGAGGAGGGGTGATTAATGCTGCCACCAGCGAGCCAACACCGGCAAAGAGGAAGAAGAAGGGGAGTTGTGGCATTACTTGGACGACCAAGGAGGATGAGTGCATGGTCGAATCATGGAAGGCCGTGACCAAAAGCCCAATCACCGGCGCCAACCAAACATGCACCGCCTACTGGACGAGGATCAAGACCGAGTTCGACGAGCGCCGGTTCACCAAGGACTACTTTTTGGTGCACATGGATCGCAACCAAGGCGCCATCAAGCATAGGTGGCGCATCATTCAAAGGATCGTCAACGTGCGCCTTGAGAACATCCGCGATTGGCCCAAGAGCGGGAAGAACCAGACGGATCAAGTGAGTTCATGTCGCCGGCTTGACGCATTGCTTGTATTGATATAGTGTGATCACTGGCTTCGATGCATTGCTTGTATCGCCGGCTATGATCCTCATCGGCTTTGTTTTTGTACCTCATAGACGCCCTCGTCATGTGCCAGTCCCAAAACAAGGACAAGGAGTTTGGCTTGATACATTGCTTCAAGCTACTCCAAGATTGCGATAAATGGAAGGCGCACCGGAAGACGCTCAACAAGAATGGCCGCGTCAACCTCGACGCTGATCCGGCCAACTCAGAGGGGCGGCCTGTCGGGAACAAGAAGGCAAAGGCGGCTCTTGCGGCGGCGGCAACGACGGAGAGGGTACAATCATCCATCGACAAGGTGCTCGCCGATGTATCCTCCAACTCGAGCTTGAGATGCGCCGAGAACAACGCAAGGTGGGCGGCCTTGATGGAGAAGGCCGACATCAAGATCGACCTCGAGAAGAATAAAGCTTCCATGAAGAAGTTAAGCCAAGATTTCATTTTCTTGACAACCGACGTGTCGACCATGGACCCACTGGCAAGGGCGGCACATGACATGTTCCCCGCCGCGATCTTGCAAGAACTTTGGCTCTCATTGGCGACCGGGACAAGCGGCAACCAAGGCAACGACGACTGATCTAGGGAGACGACGATGAGACCCAGGGCGATGATGACGAGACCTAGCCCGGTGGCGACATCTAGGGCGGCAACGACACCACGTGGTCGGCTCCCCGGCATATTTTGGGCGTATTTTGATGGCCGAAACTTTGAGTTTGTGGCCAAGTGTGGCCAAAACTCTGAACTTGTGGCCGAGTGTGGCGAAACTCTGAACTTGTGACCGAGTGTGGCCGAAACTCTGAATCTGTGGGCGAGTGTGGCTGAAACTTTGAATTATGGCCATTATTTAGGTTTCTCTCATTTCAAATTTTAAAAAAACTTTTGTTGGGCCGATTTGGGCGCCGCGAGCGGGGAGCGACGCCCATAGCCGGCAGCCCGTCCGGAAGGCAAATCCTATACGTCGCCCCGCAACGACGCAACGAGGTAGCGTCGCCTGAAGGGATCCATCTGATGGGCCGGGCCCATTTAGCAGATTTTTCTTTTCTTCTTTTTCTTTTCTGTTTTCTGTCTTCGTTTTGTTTTCTTTTTCTGTTTGTTTCGTTTTTATTTTTTGTCACTTTATTTAGGATTTCAAAAAATGGTCAGTTTTAAAATTTTGTACAAATTTCAAAAAATGTTCTAAAAAGTCGAAGTCGAAAATTGTTCCGATTAGAAATTCGTTCAAATTTCAAAATTGTTCTGATTAGAAATTTGTTCAAATTCGAAATTTGTTTCAAATTATAAATTTGTTCTGATTCAAAATTTGTTCAAATTTGAAATTTTTCCGATTTGAATTTTTTCAAATTCGAAATTTGTTCTGATTCGAAATTTGTTCAAATTCAAAAATTGTTCCGATTTGAAATTTGTTCAACAACAACAACAACAAAGCCTTTTTTCCCAAACAAGTTGGGGTAGGCTAGAGTTGAAACCCATAAGATCTCGAAACCAGGTCATGGTTCTGGCACATGGATAGCTAACTTCCACGCAGCTCTATCCATGGCTAGTTCTTTGGTGATATTCCAATCCTTCATATCTCTCTTAACAGACTCTTCCCATGTCAAGTTTGGCCTACCACGACCCCTCTTAACATTCTCATCCCGCTTTATCGGTCCGGTATGCAATGGCGCTTCCGGAGGCCTACGTTCTATATGACCAAACCATCTTAGACGGTGTTGGACAACCTTCTCTTCAATTGGTGCTACCCCAACTCTCTCACGTATATCATCATTCCTAACCCGGTCCTTTCTTGTGTGGCCACATATCCATCTCAATATGCGCATCTCCGCTACACCTAACTGTTGGATATGTCGTCTCTTGGTCGGCCAACATTCTGCGCCATACAACATCGCAGGTCGAATCGCCGTCCTATAGAACTTGCCTTTTAGCTTTTGTGGCACTTTCCTATCACAGAGGACGCCAGAAGCTTGGCGCCACTTCATCCAACCAGTTTTGATTCGATGACTCACATCTTCATCGATATCACCATCCTTCTGGAGCATAGACCCCAAATATCGGAAGGTGTCTTTCTCAGGTACCACCTGTCCATCAAGCCTAACCTCTTCCTCCTCGTGCCTAGTAGTACTGAAACTGCACCTCATGTACTCAGTTTTGGTTCTACTAAGCCTAAAACCTTTTGATTCTAGAGTCCGCCTCCACAGCTCTAACTTTCTATTAACCCCCGCTCGACTATCGTCAATTAGCACCACATCATCCGCAAAGAGCATACACCATGGGATATCTCCTTGTATATCCCCTGTGACCTCATCCATCACCAAAGTAAAGAGATAAGGGCTCAAAGCTGACCCCTGGTGCAGTCCTATTTTAATTGGAAAGTCATCGGTGTCGCCATCACTTGTTCGAACACTTGTCACAACATTATCATACATATCCTTAATGAGGGTAATGTACTTTGTTGGGACTTTGTGTTTCTCCAAGGCCCACCACATGACATTCCGTGGTATCTTATCATACGCCTTCTCCAAGTCAATGAACACCATATGAAGATCCTTCTTCTTCTCCCTGTATCTCTCCATAAGTTGTCGAACCAAGAAGATGGCTTCCATGGTAGACCTCCCAGGCATGAAACCAAATTGATTTTTTGTCACGCTTGTCAATCTTTTTAAACGGTGCTCAATGACTCTCTCCCATAGCTTCATTGTATGGCTCATCAACTTGATTCCACGGTAATTAGTGCAACTTTGAACATCCCCCTTGTTCTTGAAGATTGGCACTAATGTACTCCGCCTCCATTCTTCAGGCATCTTGTTTGACCGAAAAATGAGGTTGAAAAGTTTAGTTAGCCATACTATCGCTATGTCTCCAAGGCCTCTCCACACCTCGATGGGGATACCATCAGGGCCCATTGCCTTGCCTCCTTTCATCCTCTTCAAAGTCTCCCTAACCTCAGCCTCCTGGATACGCCGCACAAAGCGTCGGCTGGTATCATCGGAGGAATCGTCTAGCTCAATGGTAGAGCTCTCATTCTCTCCATTGAACAGGTCGTCGAAGTACTCTCGCCATCTACGCTTGATCTCTTCGTCCTTCACGAGGAGTTGATCCGCTCCGTCCTTTATGCATTTGACTTGGTTGACATCCCTCGTCTTCCTTTCTCTCGTCTTCGCCATCTTATAGATGTCTCTTTCGCCTTCCTTCGTGTTTAGACGCTGGTAGATGTCCTCATACGCCTGACCCCTTGCCTCGCTCACCGCTCGCTTTGCGGCCTTCTTTGCCCCCTTGTATATCTCCATGTTGGTTGCGCTCCTGTCCAGGTATAGGCGTCTGAAACAGTCCTTCTTCTCCTTAATAGCCTTCTGGACCTCAACGTTCCACCACATTTGAAATTTGTTCAAATTCGAAAAATTTGTTTCAATTCGAAATTTGTTCTGATTCACAATTTATTCAAATTCGAAATTGTTCTGATTCGACATTTGTTCCGATTCGAAAATTGTTTCGATTTAAAATTTGTTCAAATTTATAATTTATTCAGATTAAAAAACAGAAAAAAAACAAAAACAAAAAACAATACCTTTTATATTGGGACGCTCCAAATGCGGCCATGAAGGCATGAAGGAGCTTCCTTCAGGCGCTACCATTTCGCATCGTCCGGAATAGCTCTCGTCCCAACGCTATTTAGACGGCGCCGCGATGGAGATGCTCTTACTCCTTTGGTTACTCAAACTCGCCTATCCACCCCCACACGCTGCCCGAATGGGACAAAATTGTTCCACAATTATCAATGTCTACTATCCTCCATTCTTAATGACATGCGACGCACCCAGACCATTGACCGATCTACCCTCCTGCGACTAGTACGTACAAAAAGGCCTGTTTCTAATATGTTTCCCTCATGTTCTGGTTCAAATTTCATACGAGAAGAAAGGTTCATGTAATTCAAAGCAGTGACGCCTAGCAAGAAACTACATAGCTGCTCCATTTTATAACTCTCAGAACGGCAGGGCATAAGCCACATTGGACCGCACTACACAAAATACAGGGTGCCGAGCACACGATGCTTTTCACAAAAAATCTCGAACAACCTATCAGCACATATTACATAGGACTAGCAAAGTGCCCGTACATAGGACTAGCAAAGTGCCCGTGCGTTGCAACGGGCAGATACACAAACATTTAATACAACATAATATTTGTACAACACCATATTCACATAAATAAAATGATAAATAGTCAATAAACCATGCTGCTTCTTTTGGTTGTTTACCTTGAACTTTTAGGAATAATATCAAACATGAGTACTCTAGATTTGGTGGCTCACTGAGAAAAGGGAATGCTAGCTGGCTAACTGAAATATATTCTCAACAAAGAACTGAACGACATGTTCAGTTTCAAAACAAACGCACAATTCAGTTCAGTTCAGAAGAAACACATGACTTTGGCTACTATCAAATGAACGATTATTTTGACGGATAGGCTCGCCAGCGGCGATCAATGGTATGGGCTTGATCAGGAGATTATGGAGGTTCTGTTTTTGAAAATAAAAGTATAGTTGCTGCACGTGAAAAGATCGGCCGTGTCATGGTTAGACTACCTGACAGGAAGTAGGTGATGGACATTGCTACAGAACAACGCCATTGGGACCCTCTCTCAAACACAAAAATCTGAGGCAACACACCAATTGGCATGCGTGTTTTCGTTCTTCATGAACTCCATCGTCCATCCTAACTAGCAATACCTGCCTCCTTCTCCACCTGCAGGCGTGATGGGCTTGGTCAGAGCTCGACCTGGATACATGCAAATGTACAAATACCAGTTAGCTGCACTAAACTTTGTATCAATACCTGGATGACATTGACCATTTGTTTCAGTGCCAACCCAATTAGTGTTGAAATGAACATGAAGACAATGAGGGGATTTTCATTTGGCCTCTGCAAACCTGATCCCTACCTCCTCGAGGGTGCGGACGACCCCTTCCCCTACCTCCTCGAAGCTGCAGGCGCAAGTACATGCTTCCGCGTAGCTTATCAGCCCACAGCCCGAGGCGTTCGAGCACGCGCGTCGGCAGCACTCGCGTGTTTAAGCCCGGGGGACGCGGCGGAGCTCGCGGACCAGTTTCCTCCTGGGCAAGCGGGCAGATCCACGCATCCCTGCTCTGCTAATTCCTTTCTTCAGAGGCGGAGGCGACGAGGAGGTCGCTGTAGGCACGGGCAAGTCACAAGGTCGTCATAGCCGGTGCCAGGAAGACCCTCCCTCTCGTAGGCCTCCTCCTCCCCATAGGCGGCCGCCTCATCGACCTCCGGGAAGTACCCGACCGTCGCCGCCGCTGTGGATCTGCCGACGCCGCCGGGGCTGGGTTAGTGGAGGCGGGATCAAATTTGGTCGGAGCTTGGGCAACGCGTGTCCGGATGAGTGAAGGATTGCAAGCGGTGGCCGGAGAGATGGGCGGCGGAATCCTATCTTCGTCCGCCTCTCTCCATCGAGGGAGCTGCACGAGAGGAGGAGAAAACGTTTCAGGCTCTGCGAAAAATTTCTGAAGAAAGGACTGCGGGTTGATTTTACAGGTCATGAGGGACTAAAATGAAAAAGTGACGACGACGTACGAGACGTACGGTCGTTAGGCTGCGTTATATAGTAGATAGATATATTACCCTGGTTTTCCTTCATTCAGCACGACTTCTACGTAACCAAGCTAAAACTAGATTACCGCAATTTTCTCTAGCACAAAGAATGATGTAGTAAAGACATCTCAGCTCATGCAGCAATGAAACCCAACTTCTTCCGTGCATCTTTTTTCACGAGGTGGGATTATAGCGGAGGTGCTGCTCGTAGTAGTTTATAAGCTGCAAAAGAACATAGCACTGTGGTGTTGGTATATTTTTCATTCGTAAGGTTACATGACAGAGAAAGACAACGCGACATACCACCAATGGGTTATTAGATTTCAATTCCTTGTCATCCACAAGGACCTCCTGCCCATCAGACCTGTTGATCATCAACAATAAGGAACAATGCCAAAACAATATGGAACAACAATAATTGAAAACTGAACTTAGAGCAACAGAAATGGCCATTAAAACCAGGTCACCTGAGTGCTTTGAATGTTATCGAAACTTGCTGCACATCATCTGTCATGGTGGCGAAATAGCGCACTGGTTTGATTATCCTAGTAATTCGGTTAGCGCAATCCTCCCCCTTGGTCCTATGACCAGTTTCTCCTTCTGTGGAATCAACATCCTCGTTGCCAGGCTTCTCACGTCTGCCAGTATGAAGTTCACCTTGATCTTGCTGTGCTTCATCCTGCTTGAACCTCCTCACTGATCCAAGTTTGCGCTTCTTGGCACCAGTCACCTGGACACCCTGAGACGGAGGTGCCTGTACTAGATTTTCAACCTTTGATGAAACATTGACAGGCTGATGCTCATCTTGTTCATGAACCACAACAGATATAGGTGCTCTTTCACATGGAAACCCATCCGACAGCACAGTGGAACTACCCTCACGTGGCACACTTTGAGGAAGAATTGGCTGTGCAACGACATTTGCTGATGCATCAAACCCCTCAATCGGGTTCTTACTATCATTAGCAGCTCTCCTACTACTTGTCCTGAGAGGCAATGTTTTGCGTCCTGGGGCAGGAAGGTGGGATAGAAAACGGGGATCTGAACGACGTGGGCGGCCCCTTTTACCATGAGAAGCGTTGGGACTCCTCACCGGATTAGTCGTGATCTTACGCTTGCGCTTACCATAGTTCCTTGGTTGCCTGGTCCAATGCATACACAAACTATCACACCTTATCTTATGCAAATGTAATTTAAATTTAGATACAGAGGTGTTTCAGATGCATACCGCTTCTCAAAGGCCTCAACAAAGTCAGAGCAGGCCTTGAGGTTGTCGACTGGCTCCCATGTGTTAGCGCTCTCCGGCCACCCGCGCCTTACAACTCATCATATGAGATATATAAGCATCAGAACTAACATTCCAGTACAATTGCACTACAAATATGCATAAACCAAAGATGCAGCAAAATCAACCATCCCAGACTAAGGAAAGAGAGATTAAAAGGAATCCATGCAGTACAAATGCATCTATCGGAAGAATCAAAAAAGAGCTAGGCGCAGTTTAGTTACTACTTACTACCAAAATATACAGCGGGAGGATGCACTGTTTGATCCAATAATTAAATTAAAGAAGTAAAAACAGATATCTACATTGCAAAGGACAGCAAAAGCCCAAAGGACATGACCAGAAAGAGCATAGAAATCAAGATATCCAAAAGCAGGTTTACTGCAACTATAATCAATTTTACTACCAGTATGACTATAGTCCAAGAATCCATTTGGCTAGAACGCAAGATCACAGGGGAACATGAGAAAACAAACCGTGAATTATTCAATGCCATTATTCACAGGAATTCATAACCGTCTGTCACGCTGGGCTCTAATTAGGTCGCGGCAGCTGCTATGGGGTCAACGAGGCGTGTTCCTTAGAGATAGGAGGCAGGAAGTGCTTTACGCTTTAATGTAAGAGAAACAGTAAGGGAGAGTGAGAGTTGGACTAGTGAGTGTGGACCCAGGTGGCCAGTGTGTACGTTATTTACCCTAACCCGCAAACGCCGTAACAAGAGAACCAGTGAATTGATTAGTGAAATCTGAAATCTCCCCAAGTTCATCTCTCCTCTCCCAAATTTCCATTGTATCTCTCTTGGAACCGGTCGTAACATCATGGTTATCAGAGTCAAATCAGTCCGACATGTGTTCCTCACAACCTCTCGATCAACCCAGTAAAAACTATTCCGCAAACTGGTTACTGGTTGCCCTCATGCCACCTAGTGTAAATCCGAGTTGCGGTTGGGGTAGATTTGGAGGAGGAAGCAACGCCGCTGCTTAAGCAAAGCCCGCAGACCCAACACATCATTGCCAGGATGCAAACTATGGAGGAGAAGCTCTTGGAGCAGATAGTGGCGTTGTCAGCTCGCCTGGTGGCACTGGATCATGTCCAGTGTCCAGGAGCAAGTCGAGGAACTTGGCCAGCGTTTGGATGAACACACGGCCAACCACCAGACTCGAGCATAGCACGTTCATTAAATCCAGACCAAGCTGGATCTGTCGCTGGGTCAAGTACAGCAGGAGCAAGTTCAGGTCTCGTGCCAGCTTCAGGCGAATCGACCACCACCGCTGCAGGTGCCAGATCCCGATGGTCATAGGATTTTGGGGACGCCGAGCGGCTTCATCCCGCCACCAACTAAGCAGCAGCATCCTCCGTGCTCGCTGCTGCCGGGAAAGGTATACACAGTTCCACCTACTCCGGTTACTCATGAGGGCGCTGAGAGTTTCGATCGTCAGGGGCGATGCACTTGGTTGCCTAAAATGGAGTTTCCTAAGTTTGATGGCACCGGTGCACGTATGTGGTTATATACATGTAGCACATACTTTGAGATGTGGCAGATTACGGAAGGATTCAGGGTAGCAGCAGCAACTCTGTATATGGTGGATAATGCCTCTCATTTGTATCAATCATACAAGCAAACTGCTGGGTGGCATGATTGGCCAAAATTCAGAGAGTATGTTCTGTTGCAATTCAATATGAATATTAATCGTGGCAAACTAAGGGAACTACATTTGCTGAAGAAGACAGTTTCAGTTTCTGATTGTAAGTCCAAAGCTTGTGTATCAGGTCAAATTGTATGACAGTTCCGTTGGTGGGCTAATGCTGGTGAACAAGTTAATAATGGGTCTCAAGGGCACTTTCATTCTTTATGTTGAAACTCAACAACCCACAACTGTGGTTCAGGCAGCTACCCTTGCAGTGATTCAGGAAGGTGTGTTGGAGCGTGACAGAAGTTGGAATAACAGACCTCAATTTTCCAAACCAGATTCAGCTCCTAAGTATGACAAGTCCAATATGGTCCAGGCGATTTGTGGAAGGTTCAATTGAAAGAATATCGTGGAGCCAATGGACTTTGTTTTAAGTGTGGAGAAAATTTTGCTCCCAATCGTCAAGGAGCTCCTCCTGCACAATTAAAGAGTATGGAACTTAATGAAGAGTTTGCACTCTTGCTGATGATTTGCTGGAAGCTAAGCTGCCCATGGTGTTGATGGGTGTTATCTGTCTCTCAATGCTTTAGTTGGTTCAGAAAATTCAAGATGCTTTTGGCCCCGAGCTCTTGTGGGAAAACAAGTTTTCCTTCTGCTAGTAGACTCGGGGAATTCTCACTTGAATGCTGAGATGGTGCCAAGACTTATGAGGGACAGAAAGAGGAAGGAGATGTTCGGCAGCGAAGGAGGGAAAGTCATCTGGAAGCAAAAACACCTCAGCGACATGCTGTTCAGCGTACCTCAGGAAGGCCAACTTATGTTGAAGCTTCTAAAGGTGAAGAATATGATGAGGCCCTTGAAGAACATAATCTCTATTCATATCCAAGAGTATCCAACCTTACATATGCAAGGGATACATACAAGGTGAAAGCTGAGATCCCAACTTTTAATGGAAATGTTGATATTGAAGGGTGCCTCGATTGGTTATATGAAGTGGAGACTTTCTTTGAGGTCATGAATATTCCAGAAGACCATAGAGTTTCTTTGGTCGCATACAAGTTGAAAGGAGGAGCTGGTGCATGGTGGCATCGCCTTCAAGAAGACTGCAGACTAAGAGGAGAACCTCGTGTGAGATCTTGGCGGCAAATGAAAAATCTTTTGAAAGGCAGATATTTCCTTCCTGCCGATTATGATGAGATCCTATTTATTCAGTTTCAAAATTGTGCTCAAGGAAATAGGACTGTTTCAGAATACACTGAAGAGTTTCTAAGGCTACATGTGAGGTGCAACCTTGTTGAAACTGAAGATCAACAAGTTGCAAGGTACATCAATGGTCTCAATGACACTATTTAGGATCGTTTGATGATGCAAAAAATTTGGTCCATTGACCAAGCACAAGCTCTAGCCTTAAAGGCCAAGAGGTTGGTAAGGACTAGAAAGGCAAGTAAGACTCCATAGTTTCTAAGGCTACATGTGAGGTGCAACCTTGTTGAAACTGAAGATCAACAAGTTGCAAGGTACATCAATGGTCTCAATGACACTATTTAGGATCGTTTGATGATGCAACAAATTTGGTCCATTGACCAAGCACAAGCTCTAGCCTTAAAGGCCAAGAGGTTGGTAAGGACTAGAAAGGCAAGTAAGACTCCATATCCTCATACTGAAGGTTCATCTAGGAGTCACTCCCATAGTGGAAGAGAAGTCCGCTCAACCCAAGGCAAAACAACCTGCCCCAAGGCAAGCTGGCAAGAGTAGGACAAAGCCGGTGATAAAATGCTATAAATGTGGTGAAGAGGGACATGTATCTAGCAATTGCCCATTGAGGAAATTCGTCAACACAACTGTCCATGATGATAAAGGTGACGGAGAGTATGAATCTGAGGATGTAGAAGGACAAGATGTTTGTGAAGAAGAGGGTGAAGAGGTGGTATGTGTGATTCAGCGTCTCTTGTGCTCGACACCACAACCCGACAACACACAACGGAAGAAAAATATTTGAGAGCAAGTGCACAGTGAATGGCAAGGTATGCAAACTAGTGACTGACAGTTGCAGTTGCGAGAATCTTATCTCCCAGAATTTGGTGAACCATTTAAAGCTTGAGACACAAGATCACCCAAATCCCTACAATATTTGGATGGATCAAGAAAGGGGTGAATATGAGGATCACCAAACAATGCAACCTGCCACCCTCCTTGGCAATTTGATGTGGATACTACACACAAAGGGAAAGAAAATTCTTACTTTTTCACTTGGAACAAGCGAAAGATCGTCATTCTACCAAACCAATAAAATCATAGTACCTCTAAGTAGGAGGAGAAAAACATGCTAACTATTTCTCACACCTCTAGTGAGTTTATGGAAGACTTGAAGGAGGCAAATTTGTGTGTTGCACTTACTGTGAAAGGTGAAGAGCAACCGGTGGTTGAAATCCCAACAAAGGTACATGGCCTACTAGCTGAATTTCAGAGCATACTTGGAGAGCCACAAGGTCTACCGCCAATGAGAGGGATTCAACATCGAATTGACTTAATTCCGGGAGAAAGTCTTCCTAATTTTCCATACTAGCGGATGAGCCCAAAAGAGCATGCTATACTAAAAGAGAAGGTGGAGAAATTGCTGCAAAAGGGGCACATTCGAGAAAGTATCAGTCCATGCGTCGTACCAGCCTTGATCACGCCAAAGAAAGATGGATCTTGGCGCATGTGTACTGATAGTAGAGCCATCAACAAAATTACCATAAGGTATAGATTCCATATTCCTTGATTGGCAGACATGTTAGATCAACTTAGTGCGGGGAGGAATTGCTGCAAAAGGGGCACATTCGAGAAAGTATCAGTCCATGCGCCGTACCAGCCTTGATCACGCCAAAGAAGGATGGATCTTGGCGCATCTGTACTGATAGTAGAGCCATCAACAAAATTACCATAAGGTATAGATTCCCTATTCCCCGATTGGCTGACATGTTAGATCAACTTAGTGGGGCAAGAGTTTTCACAAAACTCGACTTAAAGAACGGATATCATCGAATTCGCATTAGACTTGGGAATGAATGGAAAACAGCGTTCAAGACAAAGGAAGGGTTGTTTGAATGGATGGTCATGCCATTTGGACTCTCAAATGCACCAAGTACCTCTATGCACTTGATGAACCAGGTACTTCGTCTCTTCTTATCCCACTTTGTTGTGGTTTATTTTGATGACATCTTGATACATAGTAAGGATGAAGATGAACACCTGGATCACATTCGTAAGGTGCTATGGGTACTAAAGGAAAACGAACTTCATGTTAACTTGAACAAATGTGTTTCCCTTAAAACACAACTTCTTTTCTTAGGGTTTGTCATAACAAGGACATTCATGTTGATGACTCAAAAGTTGAAGTAATCAGGGAATGGCCAACTCCAAAGACTATTTCAGAAGTGAGAAGTTTCCATGGTCTCGCAAAGTTCTATAGGCGGTTTGTGAAGAATTTCAGTACGATCATGGCACCAATCACTGAATGTCTAAAGAAAGGAAAATTTCAATGGAATGAATCTGCCGAAACTAGTTTCAAGGAAATAAAGGAAAAGTGTCACAAGCACCTGTCTTAGCACTACCTGATTTTAGTAAGACTTTTGAGCTGGAGTGTGATGCAAGTGGAGTAGGCATTGGGGCTGTTCTATCTCAAGAACGAAAACCCATTGCTTTCTTCAGTGAGAAGCTAAGCGAAGCAAGACAAAAGTGGAGTACCTATCAGCAAGAATTATATGTTGTTTTCAGGGCTTTAAAGACTTGGGAAGTCTATTTGTTGCCTAAGGAGTTTATTGTCTACACTGACCATCAATCCTTGAAGCATTTTAGAAATCAAAAGCATGTGGATCGCATGCTGGCAAGATGGGCAGCATATTTAGAGAGGTTTAATTATCTCATTGTGCATCCCAAGAAGTTCTCTACGTGACAAGTTAATTAGAGAGCTTCATTCAAGTGACCTTAGTGGCCATGTTGGACGTGACAAGACTATCGCTAACCCGGAGGATAGTTACTTTTGGCCACAACTAAAGAGAGATGCTGGAAAGTTTGTTCAGCGATGCCCCGTATGTCAAACCTAGAAAGGTCAAGTCACGAACATAGGGTTGTACATGCCTTTGCCAATTCCTAAAGCTCCGTGGGAGGATCTCTCTATGGACTTTGTCGTGGGTTTGCCAAGAACAAGACGCGGTAATGATGCAGTGTTTGTGGTGATGGAGGGAGACTCAGCTTCGGGAAGTCAAGACAGAGACCTGCATCCAGAAGACTTGGGATACAAGGCGGTACTGGCGGTCGAGTTAGTCTAGGACTCTATCTCTTAGTCGGTTCGATCTCTCATGTAAGCCCTAGGTCTGGCCGCCTTTATAAGCCAGCCTCCCGAGAAACCTTGGATTAATCCTTTGTACACAACTACATTGTAACTTGTACACAGATCTACCATCTAGTGAATTATAGAAGCACGCAGGGTTCCGCCGCCGTCGTGGAATCTGAAGCTGGGTAACCTGTGTCAATCCCGTCACTGGAATCCTCTTGCCTTAACCCCATGTTCTCTCTGCGGGCTATGGCACCCTACTTCTTGCCTGCGGTAACTATACCACGACAGTCGGCGCCCATCGTGGGGCCAGTGGCACCTGGAGTATCCTTCCGGGCGGGAATACTCGGCGAGATCGGCGAGTCCATCACCGTCGGTCGCGCTCACCGTTTCTTCGGCGACGCCTTCGTCAATACCGACGAATCATGGATCCCAGCCAATGACACCCTCATCAGCTCCATCATTATGCCGATCGGCTCCATCGACATCTTCCTCGGCATGACGCCTGCGGCTTATGGGTACTCCCGTCTTGAGCAGGCAAACGTGCCCACCCACCAACCTATCGACGATCAAGACGGATTTGAGGAAGCCGCCTTCTCCCTCGCCACTTCATCAGTGTCGTCACCATCACACCACTCGAGTTCACCATCCTCCCTGCTTTGAGGGCAAATTCAGAAGCCAGATCTAAATCTACCGTCCACATGGATGAGGGGTCTGAATGATGACAGCTCCGTTAGCCTTTTCAGGCAACGGGTTGAGACTTATGGCAAAAGCGACAATATCGAACAGGTCTTTATGGCTGCCCCTGTTCTGCCATCCGAGGCAGCAGCGGCCGATGCAACCGGCAAGCCAGCAATTGCCACTAAAGGTGATATTTCCATGAATGACAAGAGCACTAACTCGAAAAAGAAGGATGAGCTGCCGCCTAACTTCGAAAAAGGCGCCTCTAGCAAGCATCCATTAGGCGAAGTTGACCTCCGCAAGGCGGAGGAAGACAAATCCAAAACAGCCCACCTTAAGGCGGCCAAATTGTTGCGTACTCCACTTAGCAACGACGCGACGGCAGAAGAACTCGAGATGCGCCGTCGTGCCATCGAAATAGAAGACGGCGATGGAGCTGGAAAAGAACATGATTGAGTACAACCAGCGAAAGCACCCCGCACTTTCCGAGATTCAAGTCTCCATTGCAAACTTGACGACAAGTACCCAGAAAAGCCTCGCTTTGACTCCAACAAGAACGTCGTTTACAATACCCCGCTTGTGAACAGGGTGGCAGCTTACCAATGTCTGTTGGAAGATGCTTACTCGCGAGAAGAAAAGGTCAAGTTCACCAAAATACTTTTGAGAAAAGCCATGGAGCAGCAAGCGGTAGCTGAATCCAGATCGGGAAAACTCAGAGGATAACTCTCTCCTGTGTGCTACCATAGGCGGCAATCCAAGCATCCCAGGTGACTCCAGCAGCCACAGAGGTGGCGGATCAGGCAGAGACCCAAAGCAGCCTCCCACAAGGCGGCGTGATGAAGAATCCAAGATAGGATCAAGTCGGCAAAGGGAAAAACTGACAAAGCGTCGCAGGGAGGACAAAGAGCCTCGTGGTGACAGGCACCGCGAAACCTAGTTTCGAGTTCATATGTGTGCAAATATCTAGTTCAATAGGGAGTTAAGTTTTACGGGTACGGTTAGCTCTAACTCCTCAGATTTGAGCAGGCAATGGTAGACATGACGGTAAAATTCCGTGAAACGGAAGAGGTTGCGAGAGATTACCATTTCACGAGGTACTGTAGGTTGCCCTTACGAAGGCGGCGGCGGCGGATAGTCTCGATCTCGTAGAATCCCTCGGCTAGCTTCGGTGCCTCTCCGGCCACCCCCTGCACCGGCTGCTCCTCCTTGGGGTCCTCATCCTCATCTTGCTCGTCCTCCTCCTGCACCCACTCCTCCTCTTCCTCCTCCTCCTCCTTCCACTCATCCTCCTCTTCCACCCCCTTCTCTTCTTCTGCATCTCCCTCTTCCTCTTCCACCACCGCCGCCACATCCTCCTCCTCCATCAAATCGCTGGAACCGCCTGCCGCCGGGGAATCCTTTTTGCCTCGAGCCATGTGTTAGATTTTGGGCCCATTTTGGGCAGCCCAATAAAATTCCTGAAAATCTCAAATTGGCCCATGTGCATGGCAGAATTTTGGAGGTGCAAAGTGGTGCTAAAGTTTAGTCCCACATTGCTAGTTGGAGGAGACAAACACCACCTTATAAGGTGGAGTGTTGTACCACTTGGTAAGCTTGTGAGAACAAGAGGCTCTCTCGTGCGCACTCCTCCTCCTCCTCCTCCGCCGCCGCTCGCACGCACGCACCGCACCGCCCGCCCGTCTCGTCACGACGCGCCGCGGGTTGCGGGAATCTCGCCGAGCCGAGCTTTATTTTTGCAGTCCGGGAAAACGGTTTGGACGGACGCGTCACAGTTAGTCGGTTCGGGTCGCTCCCGGATCGTGGGCTACTGTAACCGACCTAAAACGTGCGCGACGTGGACTTGGCCCACGTTGTACCCGTTAGGGTTTTCCCGAGCCGCACTATATAAAGTCGTGCACTGCGTGCGCTGCAAACCACCGAACCAATCTAGGTTTTGCCAATCTCGTGCCTTGCGCCGCCACCGTAGTCTACTCCATCCCGTGCGCCGGCGTGCACCGGCGAACGGGACAGCAGGTCTCCGGAACCGCTCGTCCTTGTGATCCTGTACGGGAGAGGGCGAATAAGGTTTTTGGGAAGCGCTCCGCGCGACTGCTTTCAAGTTCTTCATCACGGCTCGACTTCCTGGACGATCTCCGGGTCCGCGGGCGACTCGTCTCCAACGTCGTCTCCTTCGAGCTGCTACCGTCGCCGCTCAAGCTGCTGCCGTCGCTGCTCCAACGACTACTTCCTCTACAACCGTTCGGTACGTGCGGCGTGTTCTGAACTGTTTTGCTATGGATCTGTTGGCGTATGTGTTGCTGCTGTTCATGTTGATTAGTACATCTAGTATGTTCGTATTCTACATGTTAGTAGCTGGTGTAGTTATGTTTAATATTCTGGAATTAATCATGGAATTATTGCCTAATTATCCAACAATCCAAAAACCTTATATGTGTTATAGGCAATTTCCTGAGTTAAACATGGGACATCTATCTGATGCGCTGAGGCCGGACAAGTTTACCGGTGTGGACTTTAAGAGATGGCAGTACAAGACCACACTGTGGTTGCGATCTCTGAAAGTGTTCGAGGCTAGTGAGGGTTTACCTGAAGGAACTATATCTGACGAGGATCAGAACAAGTTCAAGGAAACCAATACTGCCTTTGTGGGACTCGTTCTGAGTGCTCTTAGCAACAAGCTGTTTGATGTGTACATGCACATTACAGATGCCAAAGAGCTCTGGGAGGCACTGAACGCTAAGTTCGGTGTAGCAGATGCTGGCAGTGAACTGTACATCATGGAGAGCTTCCATGACTTCAGGATGGCTAACAACCGTTCTGTAGTCGAACAGGCTCATGAGATACAGTGCATTGCTAAGGAGCTTGAGCACGCTAAGTGTGCCTTACCTGACAAGTTTGTGGCTGGATGCATTATTGCAAAGTTGCCCTCTTCATGGAGGAACTTCGCCACAACTCTCAAACACAAGAGACAGGAGATTTCGGTTGAAAACCTGATAGCGTCTCTTGATGTTGAGGAGAAGGCTCGGGCTAAGGACACTGCTGAGAGAGGTGGTGAAGGTCAGTCTAGCGCCAACATGGTGCAGAAGAACTTTCACCATGGCAAGAGCAAGGCAAAGAGCAAGTCTTCCTTCAACATGCCTACCAAGACTACTTCTTTCAAGAAGAAGAAGAAGATGCTGAACAAATCTGAGCTAAAGTGCTACACTTGTGGAGAGCCCGGACACTTCTCTGTGGACTGCCCAGATCGTGCAGACAAGAAAGGGAAGAAGCATGTCAACGTCGTGACCGCTAGCAATGCTGATGGGTACGGTAATTTACCGACTGTGCTTTCAGTATTTCAATCTCCATGTTGGTGGATTGATACGGGTGCTAATGTTCATGTATGTGCTGACATCTCTATGTTCACTTCTTATCAGGTCGCAGATTCAAGCGTCTTAATGGGGAATGGATCACATGCTTCTGTTCGTGGTGTTGGCACGGTAGATCTGAAGTTTACTTCGGGGAAGATCGTGCAGCTGAGGAACGTGCAGCATGTCCCTACTATGAACAAGAATCTTGTTAGCGGCTCCCTTCTATGCAGAGATGGGTTTAAATTAGTCTTGGAGTCCAATAAAGTAGTTGTGTCAAAGTTTGGACAATTTATTGGTAAAGGGTATGAGTGCGGAGGCTTGTTCCGCTTTTCATTATCGGATTTTTGTAATAAGTCAGTAAACCATATTTGTGGCAGTGTGGATTCGGATGCTAATGTTTGGCACTCTCGTTTATGTCATGTTAATTTTGGTTTAATGAGTAGACTTTCCAGTTTGAGTTTAATTCCTACTTTCACCATTGCCAAAGGTTCTAAGTGCCATAGCTGTGTGCAATCTAAGCAACCTCGAAAGCCTCACAAGGCGCCGAGGAGAGAAACTTGGCACCTCTAGAACTCGTACATTCGGATCTATGTGAGATGAATGGCGTGTTGACAAAAGGTGATAAGAGATATTTCATGACTTTAATCGATGACGCTACTAGGTTCTGTTATGTATATTTGTTGCACACTAAAGATGAAGCTTTAGACTACTTTAAAATTTATAAAGCTGAAGTTGAAAATCAATTAGAGAGAAAGATCAAACGTCTTAGGTCAGATCGTGGTGGCGAGTATTTCTCCAACGTATTTGATGAATTCTGTGAGGAACATGGTATTATTCATGAGAGGACGCCTCCCTATTCGCCCCAATCAAACGGGGTTGCCGAGAGGAAAAACCGCACGCTGACCGACTTGGTGAACGCCATGTTGGACACTGCTGGTTTATCTAAGGCATG
Organism: Poa pratensis; assembly: GCA_947311845.1. Taxonomy (NCBI): domain Eukaryota; kingdom Viridiplantae; phylum Streptophyta; class Magnoliopsida; order Poales; family Poaceae; genus Poa; species Poa pratensis. Next base: position 6,415,266 of record CAMZMU010000098.1, read on the forward strand.
GTGGGGGGAGGCTTTGTTGACTTCGTGTCATGTCCTGAATAGAGTTCCTAACAAGGATAAAGAGAAGACACCTTACGAGGAGTGGTCTGGGAGAAAACCATCACTTTCTTATTTTCGTACTTGGGGATGTTTGGCGAAAGTCAATGTTCCAATTCCTAAGAAACGAAAACTTGGACCGAAGACAGTGGATTGTGTCTTTCTAGGTTATGCTCAGCGGAGCATTTGCTATAGATTTTTAGTGGTTAAATCTGAGATACCTGATATGCATGTTGATACTATTTTGGAATCTCGTGATGCAACATTTTTTGAGAACATGTTTCCTATGAAGGATATGCATAGCATTGCTAGAATTTCTTCTGAGATATTTGCTGAACCTAGTACATCTGTTGATCATTCTGAACAACCACTTGTTGAGGAAGTCCTTGAGAAGGATGACAATGAATCAGCTCCCAAGAGGAGCAAGAGACAGAGGACTGAAAAATCCTTTGGTGATGATTTCATTGTGTACCTTGTGGACAATACTCCCACGTCCATTGCAGAGGCATTTGCATCTCCTGATGCTGATGACTGGAAAGAAGCTGTCCATAATGAGATGGACTCGATTCTTTCTAATGGAACTTGGGAATTATCTGAACGACCCTACGGCTGCAAACCTGTGGGTTGTAAGTGGGTGTTCAAGAAGAAGCTAAGGCCTGATGGTACTATTGAGAAGTACAAGGCACGGCTTGTAGCCAAGGGCTACACCCAGCGCGAAGGCGAAGATTACTTTGACACCTATTCACCTGTTGCTAGACTCACCACCATTCGAGTACTACTTTCCCTGGCTGCCTCCTATGGTCTTATCGTTCATCAAATGGACGTAAAGACAGCTTTCCTTAACGGAGAGTTGGAAGAGGAAATCTATATGGATCAGCCTGATGGGTTTGTAGTAAAAGGTGAAGAGAGAAAGGTGTGCAAATTGTTAAAATCTTTGTATGGGCTGAAGCAAGCACCTAAGCAATGGCATGAGAAGTTTGACAGAACTTTAACTTCTGCAGGCTTTGCCATCAATGAGGCTGATAGGTGTGTATATTATCGCCATGGTGGGGGCGATAGTGTTATATTATGCTTGTATGTTGATGACATACTGATTTTCGGTACAAGCATGATAGTGATAAATGAGGTCAAGTCTTTCCTGTCAAAGAGCTTTGATATGAAAGATCTGGGACAAGCTGATGTGATCCTGAACATTAAGCTGATTAGGGATGAGAGTGGGATTACGTTAACGCAATCACACTATGTTGAGAAGGTCTTGAGCCGCTTTGGTTATATAGACAGCAAGCCTTCTCCAACACCCTATGATCCCAGTGTGACACTCAGAAAGAACAAAAAGGAAACGAGAGATCAATTAAGATATTCTCAAGTGATCGGTTCACTCATGTACCTTGCGAGCGCGACAAGACCTGATATCTCTTTTGCTGTGAGCAAGTTGAGCAGGTTCATGTCTAACCCGGGTATTGATCATTGGCATGCACTTGAAAGGGTCATGCGCTATCTGAACGGTACAATGAGTTATGGGATTCACTATTCAGGGCACCCTGCGGTGCTTGAGGGATATGTGATGCGAACTGGATCTCAGATGTTGATGAGCTCTACGCCACAAGTGGATATGCATTTATTCTTGGAGGTGGCGCAGTGTCATGGAGGTCTTGCAAACAGACCATTTTGACGAGGTCAACCATGGAAGCAGAACTTGCTGCTTTAGATACAGCTTCTGTTGAGGCAGAATGGCTGCGTGAGCTCTTGATGGACTTGCCGGTGGTTGAGAAACCATTACCGGCCATCCTTATGAACTGTGACAACCAAACGGTTATTACGAAAGTGAACAGTGCTAAGGATAATGCGAAGTCATCAAGACACGTCAAGAGACGCTTGAAGTCTGTCAGGAAAATGAGAAACTCCGGAGTAATAACTGTTAGTTATATTCAAACAGACAAAAACCTGGCAGATCCCTTTACGAAGGGACTATCACGTAATGTGATAGATAGTGCATCGAGGGAGATGGGGTTGAGACCCGTGAGTGTTACACCATAGTGGTAACCCAACCTATGTGATCGGAGATCCCGTGAATTAGGACCTGGGAAGAACAAGCTAGTGGTTTAACTGAGGAGAGTTATTTTATAACCCTCTCCGTGGGAAGATGCATAACTCTCACATTCTGTAAGGCAGGTTGGCAATATGCCTTAATGTGTTTTTGTTGGCTATTCGTAGCAAAGGTGCTGTCCTACAGAGCGACCTTGAAAGAACACACCTATATGAGTCCGACTGTTAAACGTCGCAGTCTATGAGATTTGGGTGATCTCTAGTAAGCTCATGAAGAGACCAGGGAGTATGACGCATATGCTCCACCCGCGGGGTAGGCTACTGGCAGCCACGTACTGGTTATGACTTTGAGTGAAGTCTATTGGCACCAAACTTGCAATTCAAGGTTCGTCCATTGTTCAAGTTGCTGGTAGATGTAGCTTGAAGCTCTAGGCGGAAGTTCAACTTAACAGTCTCTGCTGAAACACTGGTATATAAACAAGAAACGAGGTTTGGCAAAATCTCTAAATGGGAATTTGAGATCTGGTGGGGGATTGTTAGATTTTGGGCCCATTTTGGGCAGCCCAATAAAATTCCTGAAAATCTCAAATTGGCCCATGTGCATGGCAGAATTTTGGAGGTGCAAAGTGGTGCTAAAGTTTAGTCCCACATTGCTAGTTGGAGGAGACAAACACCACCTTATAAGGTGGAGTGTTGTACCACTTGGTAAGCTTGTGAGAACAAGAGGCTCTCTCGTGCGCACTCCTCCTCCTCCTCCTCCGCCGCCGCTCGCACGCACGCACCGCACCGCCCGCCCGTCTCGTCACGACGCGCCGCGGGTTGCGGGAATCTCGCCGAGCCGAGCTTTATTTTTGCAGTCCGGGAAAACGGTTTGGACGGACGCGTCACAGTTAGTCGGTTCGGGTCGCTCCCGGATCGTGGGCTACTGTAACCGACCTAAAACGTGCGCGACGTGGACTTGGCCCACGTTGTACCCGTTAGGGTTTTCCCGAGCCGCACTATATAAAGTCGTGCACTGCGTGCGCTGCAAACCACCGAACCAATCTAGGTTTTGCCAATCTCGTGCCTTGCGCCGCCACCGTAGTCTACTCCATCCCGTGCGCCGGCGTGCACCGGCGAACGGGACAGCAGGTCTCCGGAACCGCTCGTCCTTGTGATCCTGTACGGGAGAGGGCGAATAAGGTTTTTGGGAAGCGCTCCGCGCGACTGCTTTCAAGTTCTTCATCACGGCTCGACTTCCTGGACGATCTCCGGGTCCGCGGGCGACTCGTCTCCAACGTCGTCTCCTTCGAGCTGCTACCGTCGCCGCTCAAGCTGCTGCCGTCGCTGCTCCAACGACTACTTCCTCTACAACCGTTCGGTACGTGCGGCGTGTTCTGAACTGTTTTGCTATGGATCTGTTGGCGTATGTGTTGCTGCTGTTCATGTTGATTAGTACATCTAGTATGTTCGTATTCTACATGTTAGTAGCTGGTGTAGTTATGTTTAATATTCTGGAATTAATCATGGAATTATTGCCTAATTTTCCAACACCATGACCAATCTGTTCCTATTGACCTGACTCCACCTCTACTTTCGCATCAATCTGTTGTGGATCTTCTGCAGATTGCTGGTGGCGGACTTGGGTTGCGGGTGGAATTTGGGCGACACGGGGAGAACAGGGCTCCTTGCATGCTGACGCAGGCAGCAGCGGCGGCTGCTCTCGAATTGTTCCCCTCGAGGGAAGGCACGCTTCTGCGGAAAAGCGGGGTGTTTTTCTTTCCTTTTCTATGCGTGTTTCTCTGTATTTTTACAGCGCTATGCGGTGCGCTTTGAAGTACGTCGTGCCTTTGTACAAAAATCCAAATGTCCCACCTGTAAGTGTGTCAGGCGGCGCTCGGATCCGGCCAACTTCATAAAAAAATAACGCTAAACTAGTTAGGAACGTGTCGATCAGATTTATCCGTTTTTAACTAAAACTTGACTATGCGGGCCTATGCGGGAGCCCGCATGAAACCTGACCCACCTGTCATCTCCATTTGCGCATAGGGCTTATTTTCTAAGAACATCTTCATCGTCAGTTTTTAAATTTTGTCCGGCAACCCAAATAATATGTTCCATTTTGAGTTGCAAAACACATACTGTATTAGACACAATGACAAAGTGGGGGATGTCCCCCCCACAGACGGACAAATATGCCGGTCAACGGATTTTTTAGGAATTTTATTATCACTACTATATATAATGGCTTGAAGAGCCGCAGCACTGTAGCGTGCTACAGTGTAATATTGGTTACTGTAGCACGCTACATTGTCGGTTCTTTTTGGCAGAAAAAAACCTTCGCATTCTCCGAAATTATAACAGTAGCTACAGTGTTACTATAGCACGCTACATTGTCGGTTTTTTTTTGGCAAAAAAAAAACCTTCGCATTCTCCGAAAATTATATACATGAAATATATGCGCGCCGATGAGTAGGTTTCATTCCCGTGATCGGTTTCGAGTTTGGTCGAGTCTAGCTCCTTAATTTCAGATCTAGATTCGCACAAACATTTGACAAATTTTGTCCAATTCGTCGTACTCGGTCATCTGTTTGAATTTTCATTTCACAAGTAGATGTATATCACTCTATATAAATCGGCCCTCGGAATAAAACTTTCTGCAAAAAATTCCCCGCACGCCACTTTTTGCAGAAAAGCCCTCACGTTTTCCTAGAAATTATAAATCGGCCTCCCGACCAAAAAAATATAAATCGGCCCTCCAGAATAATTTTTTTTGGAAAAAACACCGCTCGCCACTTTTTGTAGAAAAGCCCACGCGTTTTCCAAAAAAAAATCTGCCTCCCGGAATAAAAATGTGTGGTTCTTTTACGCAAAGGTCCTTGCGTTCTCCAGATATTACAAACTAATTTCAGTAACATCACCACCAAATAACTTTTCCAAAACTAATTTCATTAACATTATTTTTAACAGCATATATATTTCATATTGCACTGCAATATTATTTTCTCAATTTATTTCCCAAATGAACTAATTCACCGACGAAAAATAACATTAATACCGCAGAATTTTAGATTAATTTCCAACAAATTCGTAACTAATTCATTATCCACGGGAAAATATGTTGAACATATCAAAATGTTTTTAAAAATAAATCCTACTTATTTATACCGAATTCACGAATGGTCGGAAACATTAACCATGGTTATTTGACATAACAAAATTAAACAACTTTTAACTTTTTTTTGAAAAAAAAAGTTCGCATTCTCCGAAAATTATATACATGAAATATATGCGCGCCGACGAGTAGGTTCCATTCCGGTGATCGGTTTCGAGTTTGGTCGAGCCTAGCTCCTTAATTTCGGATCCAGATTCACAAAACATTTAACAAATTTTGTCCAATTCATCTCACTCGGTCATCCGTTTGAATTTTCATTTCACAAGTAGATGTATACCACCCTATATAAATCGGCCCTCGGAATAAAACTTTCTGCAAAAAAAATCCCCGCTCGCCACTTTTTGCAGAAAGGCCCTCACGTTTTCCTAAAAAAAATATAAATCGTCCTCCTAGAATAAAAACGTGTGGTTCTTTTACGCAAAGGTCCTTGCGTTCTCCAGATATTACAAACTAAATTTAGTAACATCACCACCAAATAACTTTTCCAAAACTAATTTTACTAACATTATTTTTAGCAGCATATATATTTCATATTTTGCTGCAATATTATTTTCTCAAATTATTTCCCAAATGAACTAATTCACCGACGAAAAATAACAGTAATACTGCAGAATTTTAGATTAATTTTCAAAAAATTCATAACTAATTCATTATCCACGGAAAAATATGTTGAACATATCAAAATGTTTTAAAAAATAAATCCTACTTATTTATACCAAATTCACGAATGGTCGGAAAAATTAACCATGTTTATCCGACACAACAAAATTAAACAACTTTTAACCATACTTAAAATGCCAAAACTTCCCCCTAATTCACAATGTGTTTATTCTTTTGGAGAATTTTAACGTATAAGAGTATTTCCACACTTCTACCAGTTACAGAATATTCAAATGTATATGACTATTTTCCATCCTTACAAAAATTACAGAAAATTAAAATGAACTACATCAATAAAACCACACGGGTGCGGCGTGCCGCCGCGCCATCTTACCTAGTAGCCTAAAAAAGACGTATACGGCGCTTGCGCGCGCCTGATTTTTTTTTGTGCTAGCAGCCTTGTGGCCGACCATTTAATGCTAAGAAGTTTTCGACGAACACGGCCAAAAATGAAACTCTTGCATGAAAGACCAGGCGCATCTATTTCAAGATATTTCTAGATATTGATATACTCTTGCATATACTCCCTCCATTTAGGTGTATTAGGCCTCTTATGAAAATCTATTTGTTCGGAAATTATAAGGCCTCCATTAGGTATTAATTGCCCGTTTTAATACTGCATGCAAAAATTACATGAGCCTTATTGGCTGTTAATGGGGACATGCAAATAGCTGCAATTATTAGCCTAGATGCGTGAATGAATTGCCCAATGCATGCAGAAGGAATATCCCCATTAATTATTTTAAGAAAAATGTTCATCCACTCTTTGTATACCTTGGTAACGCAGTCAAATCATAGAGGCCTAATACACCTAAACGGAGGGAGTACGTGCTACAAGATCGTATGGTTAAAGATGGATATCTATTGCCGATATGCTGAGTAGCGAGTTTTGATTTAATGCGACCTAGCTGTCTGTCACGTAAATCATGTGCGCGTCATCGTACAGGAACATCTTGTGCCCCGCCGCTCGGTCTGGCACACACATGAATTTAGTTGGCTACTTCGCTAAGTGGTCGAACCGGGCCAGGTATCGGACCAATAAAGGGTTATGACGTTGTTTAACTACGGGAAACACTCATCGGTATCTTCCCCGACCCCCCTCTTTCCACTCCATCCTCCAATCCTCCTGGACGGCAAGGAGTGGCAGCGTCATTTTTTGTCTCTGACATGGAGGGGCCAGCACCCAACGAGACTCTGAGGACAAACACGCCGGTCAATGGATTTTCAATTAATTTTTTATTGTAGCCTAAAAAAAACATTGCTTTGAAAAAAATTGACATGCCTAGATACAGAAAATAGGATGAGTGGATTGCTTGAAATGAGCGGTCCACATGATCCACTTTCGGAATCTTTTGTTGCCATTGACGTGGGGTTACCACGACAAATCCCATGGTCATGGTAGCTAGGGTTTCGTATGAGGGGGTGAAGTATGGCATTGGTAGTTTCGTCGGCTGACAAGAGGAGATTTTACCCAGATTCAGGCCCCTGGAGGGTAATACCCTACTTTCTGCTTGTCTGGTATTGATGATGAAGTCATGAGGTGTTACAATGGCGATCTCGGCGAGATGCGATCTCGCTAAGGTTGGTGTATGGGTAAAATCATGTCCTAGATCTACGGCCCTCCCATCCTTTATATAGGAGGTTGGGTCTCAGGAGTTTGCAACCGACTAGATTTACAGGGAAGGAAACCTAAACCGCCATGGACTACGCTTCCTTGGAACGTACTCCATGCAATGGGCCTCCATGTTGGGATGTCCTTGTGGGTTTCATACGGGCCACCCAGTGCGCTGCAGGCTGGATTGCACCAGGTATGCCACGGTGGGGTACCCCGAAGGGTAGACCCACGTCAGCCATAATTTTTTTGTTTAGGGACAGAAAATCCCGTGAGTGGACATCTTGAGGTGGCGGGTCTACTTGAACTCACCAGATCTTCTGCAGCCATATAAGAACATTATTCAGGGACACACGTGGGCCCAGCCTCGGAAAATCCTTGAATGCATCGCCACGTGCTAAAAGGCCTGACATGTGGGACGATTCACATGGGCGTGTCCAGGCGTTGTTCGGTGCCTCCGAGCAGGGCCCCCAAGATTGGGGGTGGCTCAGGGGTGTCGGACCGATGGGGGCTACCGCTAGGACAGTTTTTGTGTCTGGAGCTCACCGGTGCTTTCGCGGGTTGTGGTAGAGATGCTATAAGTAACTCTCTCTTTTTACGACATAGAGATGATACACATACAATTAACAAAAATTAGAAGGATACAAGTGGTTGTATTGTTGCATGTCACACTCGCCACAACTATCAAGCACCCACGTACTTCATCGTCGCTAGAGAAGGAGAGCACCAACAACTAGTACACACATTACACTGAAAAAAATGAGCCACAGTAGTCACAACCTTCGTAATGCTCGATCTAACCTTCGTAAGAACATCGGCCGATGGAGCCCTTTGATCTTCTTTAACGCCAGATTCGGGGGCAATGTCATCAGGTGACCTGATCCCCCACCGGATTCCGCAGATCCGCAGTTGTCAACACCGCCGCACTCTAGGAGTACTTATCCTTGCCGCCACGCTAAAATGCAATGCCAGATTGAAGTCGCTCAAACAGCTTGGACTTCGTCCTCTCATCGGGACCATCAACACCTCCGACGAGGAGGAGCACGGGCTAGGAGACCATTATTCCTACTAACACCATCATGATTTTCCTACCATGACGCCGATAGAGGAAACTTGAAAACCTAGGACTAAAACACATGAACAAACGAGAATCAGAACTTCCCTCCTCTTCGCGGCACAAGGACGACGATCAGAGGGAAATGGGGTGCAGCAGAATCGCCGGCGAGCGGCTTACATCTAGAACCACCGCCCTCGTGCAGTTAGAGGAGACGAAGAGTAAAATAACGCTGCTGGAGTAGTCTAAGAGCAACTCTACCATATATACTCATAGGGATGGAAACGAATGGGCTGCGGATTAGATAGTGCCCTTCTCACATCTATCTTTTCATATTTGTGATCAAGTATGGTTATAAATATGGATGTTGTCGAATACGAATATGGAACGTCTGTTACTCAAATACGGATGCGGATCAAATGATTTTTCAATTCAGAACAGAAACCAATATAACCAAAAACAGACTCATGTTGTAATGAGTCAACTATAGAACGGTATGGAAAGAAATATAGTGCTATAATACATGATAGTTTAAGTTCAATGTACATTTGACCACTTTGTTACTTTTAGGCTTGGTAATTGGCATATTGAGCTATTAGACTTAGAAGATAATCAAAATTCCGATTCTATCATGTAATTCCATGACTTGTCATCTAATTCTACGACTTTATAATCTTAAATTTATTGGATGATTCTACGATACCAATACCAGTAAGTAGAATCTATGATTTACGAATTCTACTGGTTATGATCCCATGATTTGCAATCTAGTTTTTTTTTTGAAATTTCCCACATATATTAGGTCAGCAAGCCGCCTCATTAAAACTCTGCCAGTCCCTTTCGGTACCCTGGGTAGGGAAAGAGTGCGTCTGAAACTTGCCGCCTTTAAGCATTAATCACAGTTACATCATCCGCTAGGGTGCTTACAAGATAATCAGGAGGATCCTCATGCCAAACAACAGACATAGAACCCTCCACATGTCTAGCAGGGTGGCCCGCGCACTTGCGCGGCAAGATTTATTTGATATTTTTCTCTTGCAATACATATATTTCTATGTATACAGCATATTAATTTTGAGATGTTGGTGTGCTATTAGATAAAACCTCAAAAATATGAAAACCTTGTAGAAGAAAATTTATGTGAAACATACTATCAATTTAACTCACCTCTGCATGATTTTACTGTGAAACTTTATTAGTTATAAAGTTGTTTTCAAGAACATTGGTTTGGCAGAATATTGAATGCCATGGCCCTCCATTTTGCTCATAGTATTTTGATTAATATTTAGATTTGTCTCGTTGGGCTCTTCCTAAGTCTGTTCTGTAGAGTCCATCTTTTCTTAACCTGATTGCCTCCTCTGTCAATATTCAAGTGTTCAGTTATTTAATTATTGTGAAAATTCATGAAATTGGGGTTCTTTTTAATTCAAAAGTGAATTGTAGCAGATATTCTCTTAACCTGCTCTTGGCGGTGGCGATGGCGTGGGACGCCAATGATAGCTCACTGCTTGAGCTGAACCAAATCAAGGCCTGGCTGCTACCGCAGAAGCCCCAACGCCAGACCACGTCCGCGGGTGCCGGCATATGCGTGATTTTCTGGTTAGCGAGTTGCAACGCCAACGATAGTATGACGACAAAGACGGCTCTGCAAGAATAGGTGAGATCTAAGCTACCTCCACCAATTTGGTTTGCTTCGATTTTGATTTACTGGTCCATAGCCGAGGAAATTTGAATCCCATGGGTGCTGGTGAGTCGTTTTTTGCAAGGAACTGTGCATTCTTTGATGGATCTTCTGGTAAATGATATGCGAATAAATAGCATCCAGTGTCAGGTTATATGTAGTTATTCTCTTTAGGAGAAACAAAACATTAGGATATTCTGAATTGGTAGGTATGTTTCCTTTTTATTAGCCCTTGTAGGAGAATATAAATGCTCCCCAGATTTGATGCAATTCTCTATTTGACGATCTTCATCTCTTAATGTAATTCTTGATTTGCTGATATTCATTCTACATGCTACAGTCTACTAGTTTGGAGTCCAGATTTTCTCTTGCTAGCTGTTTTCCGTTCATTGCTGAATGCAGAGGTTAGCTGAATTTCATATGGGTGACTTCTTGGTCTTCACATAGGCATTCTACTTTGTAAGGGTAGTACGCAGTCATTACATGGCAGCAACTAAGCTTAAGAGGTTAGCTGAAGTAGGTAGTGTAATTTACCAAGCAAGGTGGATTTTATTTGATGTCTGTAGTCTGAACGGAACAATCGACTTAGATAGCTCTGTTTGTGATCTGTGATTCGCCTCCTTGCTGAAGTGGTGGAATCCTGTGATTGAGGTGCTAATGCAGCACGATTTTATGGGGTCAGTATTGTCACTGTCCAAACTAAAATGAAACATAGATATATTCAGTTCCAGTTTAATGGTTCTATTAAATAAAGTTTATTTCAGTTTGATGCTTTGTAGACAGATTAGTGTGTTGTTTTTCTGTAGGGGAAGAGATGGAGCATGATGTTGAAGAGGACGACTATGAGGAAGATGGGGATAGCGCATAGTTGACGGATAATTCCATTACATGTTTTGGGACTTGTATTCAGTCAACAGTGTGTCGGGTCATGTGTGTGTTTCGTCACGCAGTGTCCATTTGTAAATATACTAAGGGTCCGTTTGGTTCCGCTTCCTAACCCAACTTCGCTGTGAAAAAGCAGAATCTAAACCAAAGGGGTAAATTTTGGCAGCAGGTTATCCTAACGCAGCTGCTTTTCACAGTGTAATTTCCGTAGCAGGTCGACCTCTGCTTCGGTCGCGGTGGATTTCAACTTCTAGTGAAATTACCATCATTGGCACCGACAAGTCATACTCGTTTGATTTCTATTCTCCACTCGCGAGCCTCTTTCATCCCCAAACGTCTCTCTTCCCCTTTGCGCCTCCAGCCACCATGGATCCGCAGCCCGCAGCTGCTAGTTTGGCGCCGCCCTTCCGCCCGGCCGCCGGCGGAGCGCCGCAGCCTCCGTTATACATCTCCGCCTCCCAGATTCCTTCTCCGTCTTTGACTAGGGCGCCCTGAGCTCCTTTCTTCGCCGGCTCTGACCAGGGCGCCCGAGCTCCCATCTTGATACACAGGCTGCATGCGTACCAGCAGATCGATCGGTGTCGGCTCCGTCTCGCGCATCACGGTCGTGTCTTCGCCGGAGCCAAACTTGATCTTATGCGCCCTCTGTTTCACAGACTAGAGCCTTCAATTGCAGAGGGTGACATGTCGCCATGGCCCTCGGGCAGCCCAGTCCAGGGAGTACGGGGAAGAAGTTGTTCGCTGCCGACGCGCGGATGTCCACCTGATCCTCCTCAAAATCTTCTGGTACTAGCAATCGGATGGACTTTGGAGTCTGAATCGGATCCACTCCTGGTCCAGCACATCTTCTCTCTCTGTAATAATTTGGCCTGGCGTACAAGTCCAAGACGTGATTAGTCATCTCTTCTCTACTATAATATGAGTAGGGGTTCTTCCTCCCAATTTTCGTCCGTTTTTTGGTCCGGTCGTACGTCGTTCCTTCGTTTTGGTTTCGTACGTAAAGAACCGTTTGAAAAACGATCTGATATCCGATTGATCTGGTGTAACGGAGTCCAGCACGGATACTACACGCGCCAACCCGCCGCCTTAGGCCTGGCCTGCTGCTATAAAGCAACGGGATTGGAGGCACCGCGCACCTACCAAACAAAATACTTACGCGCGTCCAGCCCAAGGCGAAGGCGAGACTCGTCGGCTCGTCGCCTATGTCGATTACTCAGCGCAGACATATCCTGTGCCCGCCACCGCACCCGTCAAGCAGACAGAGCCGTCTCCGGAGCGTAGTCTGAGTCGTCTGCCGGGTTCCTGCTGGTGACAGTGCTCCCGATGGTGAACATGAAGAGAAGGAGAACGGACGAAGGGAGAGTGGACAGAAACAGCAGCCAGCAACGGTGGCGCGCAGGGCCTGCGAGAGCCAGCACAGCGATACGGCGTTTTGGCGAGGCGTACCAGACTACCAGCATGACCAAAGTCGAGAGATGGCCGATGGGCCCGAGCTTTCGCGAGGCGTTCCGTTATAGTCGATCAATCCAAAAGCTTGCCAACCAGCCCTAGCTTTGCATCAACTCCTGCAGGCTTCCTCAGCGGAAAAGTACTAGAGCATAATCGATCAACTCATTAGCTAGCCAGCCAGCTTTATACATCCCCAGGTTGCTTCATGGTACGTCTGCAGGTCCTCGCGAGAAGGTACTCGCCCATGAGCCTAATCAATCAGCTAGCTAGCCAGCTTAGTATATCCCACAGAAGTTCCAGACTTCCAGTATGATGTGTGTAGGCTCGGCCGGCAAGCCTGCATGAGTTCTCGCCTATTGTTTTCGATGTCGTGTTCTCTTGGCAATAGTCAAGGAGAGACTGGGGGAAGTTTGGTGCACAGGGAGCAGATTGAGGATGATCTCCACATGACACCTTCACCGGGACCGACCATCAGATGAGATATTCGCTTTATCCTGTTAACAATTTTTTTTAAATTTAAGTAGTGAAACTCTACACGGTCTTAAAAATATTTAATAAAAATAAGCAGCGAGCCCTATTTCAAATAGTTTAAATCAAATTCAAATATTTTAACCAAAAAAGGTAACACGTTGTTTTCCGCGATTATGAACACGTACTAATTTCTTTTTAAGCCGCTGCAAGGCACGGACACTTTATTTAAGGTTTCATGCCCTCATGGTGTTGTGACTGTGAGACATTTGAAAGAAAAAAGAGGTGAATTTTGAGTTATAAGTTAATTATAGTTTTTTATCGAATCAACATTCTAATTCAGCAAAGTGTGATCTTATTATACTTGAGATATTATGTGCATGTTAAGTTTTTCTCCCGTTGCAACGCACGGGCATGTTTCCTAGTTTGTAATAGTCTTGGCATACCACTTCAAATTGTATTTTAATACATATATACAATAATGTAAAATTTTAGAACTTCTTCCAAAAATAAGATTACCTTACGACTGGGTCGTTGTCGCCGGGCCACTCTTCCGAGGGTCGACGAGGAGGCGCGGTGAAGTACAGAGATGATTGTTGAGGTTCCGGGAAGTTCTGCGATGGTTCTCATGATCTACAACGAGATTCTGGCCAACTCCGGCGAGGTTCCGACAAGGTCCGGCCAACTCCGGCAAGGTTCCGACAAGGTCCGGCCAACTCCGGCCAGAGACCGGTGAGGACCAAGGTGGTCGGAGGGGGTCCGGTGCGGCTCCGGCAAGGTACGACATGGCTTTGCCGATCTCCAGCGGTCGTGCAGGTCCGGCGTCTCAGGCGAGTTGCTCTGACGAGTAGGTTAGGCGAGCCTAGGAGGAAATATGGCGGGAAATTCCAGCCGACAGCGCTCCCAAAGTGGGTACTACAGACAGTTCACACAAAATCCACAGTTGCACAGTTGTTTAGCCAAACAACTTTTAGCTTTGCCACAGTTCTCAGCTCACAGCAGGTTTTTGACCGCTCACAGTTCACAGCGGCTTTTCTGAAATCCACAGCTGAACCAAACACACCCTAATGCATATTTGGAACCGGATTCTCCTAATTGTGATGATCTGGTTCTTTTGTTAATGGAGAAGAGGTGATGCATGTTTTCTTTCAAATTTTCTTTGCTGCCATGATGTCATTGCGTAACAGTTCTGTTCAGTTAAAATCGAAAAGGACCAAATCATTTGGTCATGGGGATTTTTGGTTCTTTCTTTTCAAAGGAACCGACCAGTCAACATTTTTAGAACACCAATGTTTTTTGGAACACGGATGAACCCAACCTATTGACACTGAACGTTCACACATATAGAAACTGGGCCAACGGTTCTCACCTACGCACACCTGGCACATGCTATACAAAGACCGTGCCATACTAAAAACTGCTACGCGCGTGGGACGATAATAGCTAAGAAATAACTTTCACGAAAAACTGATTTTCAGTATTGAAATTCTCCATGGGCTAAATATATTCTATAAAATCACCCCGTAGCAACGCACGGGCAATTAGCTAGTCCTGTATAGAATTCCGATCCTAACTACCTTGACTGACGAAAATTGACTACATGATTTTATTTAGATACGGGCATATCCATTTCCTTATCTACACTTGTTTCTAAATTCAATACTATAATCTGCATATTACCACACCATTTCCATTTTCCTCTCATAGTAAGACTTCTAGTCCTGTAGGGTCAAATGTTAACCGCGCGCATTCACTTCTCATAATAAGACTTTTTTTTTTTTTTGAGATTTAGCGCTGCGCTTTATTTAGAACCTGGGCAGATCCTGCTCCAGAACGTGCGAAATACAATCCGGGAAAGTACCAAACCAGCTATTACAACTTTTATTCTCGCAGCATAATTTAGCAACTAGATGTGCAACTCCGTTAGCCGAACGTCGCACTGCTCGCACCGTAGAATCCTCGAAGCTCCTCAAGAGTCTCTTGACGTCCTCGATCAACATCCCATATGCCGATCTGTCCAGATCATCCTTCATCAGCTTCGCAGCAACTCCGGTACTGTCCGTCTCCAGTAACACCTTCCGAACCCATTGTTCCCTTGCAAACACCAGCGCCTGTTGACACGCCAGGAGCTCAGCATGTTCTGCATCACCAACACGAGGGAAAAAACGGCCAGACATGCCTAAGCATACGCCGTGGTGATCACGCAGGACGACGCCTCCCCCACCATTGCTGTCAGCCGAACGGAAAGCTCCATCCGCGTTCGCCTTCACCCAGTCGCCATCTGGAGGTTGCCAGTGCTCCCTCGTTGGGCTACCAGTGGACACAGGTTTCTGGTGTTTCTCGAGCCATTCTTGCATCTCCGCAAGCGATCGTCTGACCACCGAGAGCGGGTTTGTGATCACCCTCGACTCTCTAGCATCATTTCTTGCTAGCCACAAGTTATACAACATCCGAAACAGCAGGGACACTTGGTCCTCCGAACTCTTCCCAATCCAGTCCAATAATCATCCCTTCAACTCCGAGTGGTGCACCAGGTTCTTGGGGGGCGCGTCAACTACAATAGACGACTCCTCCCTTAAATAGGTCCATGCCGCAGCCGAATGAGGACATTGCCAAAAGCCATGAACTAAACTCTCATCTTTGTCGCACACAAGACAGGTAACACCGTCTTTTATCTTCCTATGCTTGAGTTCAGTTCCCACCGCTAGCCCGTTCTCAATCAGTCGCCATGCATGCACCTTCATCTTGTTCGGTACCTGTGCATCCCATAGAGCTAACCAGCTCTTATGGTGATCACACAAAGTGGAGCTTCCAGCCCCGCCTTGTTGTTGTTCCTTTCGTTGAACAGCGAGATGGTAAGCTGACTTCACTGTAAACAAACCATTTTTAGTGTGGTTCCATGCCAAAACATCCTCTGAACCCACTCTTCCAACAGGCGTGCCCAAAATATCTGAAACATCAGTCTCAAAGAACAGACTCCGGACTTTCTGCTCATCCCAGGCGCCACCTTCAGGTAACAAAATCTCCTCAACTAGTTGTGGACGGTCTTGGCTTTGGCACCCCAGTGGGTGTTGTGCCCCCGTTCTTGGGAGCCACTTGCTCTCCCAGATTTTAATTTTACTTCCATTGCCCACCCTCCATACGAGCCCCTGCTGTAGCAAATATCTCCCATGAATCAAGCTCCTCCAAGTGTAGGACACTCGCTTAGGGCATGTTGCAGACATGAAGTCCCCCTCCTTGAAATATCTGGCTCGTAGGACCCTGGCGCATAAGGAGTCGGGTTTAAACATCAAACGCCACGCTTGCTTGGCGAGGAGGGCTTGGTTGAAGCTCTCATAGTCCCGAAACCCTTGACCCCTTTTTCCTTGCTCCTGCACATCCTTTCCCAACTGATCCAATGTACTTTCCGTTCCCCATTTTTGTCTCCCCACCAGAACCCTGATGAGATTGAATTCAGCTCTTTACACAGCTTCTTGGAGAACTTAAAACAACTCATATTGTGTGCTGGCACCGCCTGGAAATTTGACTTAACCAACACACCTTTCCCTGCCTTTGAGAGGCCCTGGCCCTTAAACCCTGTCGCTTTTCCCCAAGCCCTCTCCTTCACATGCTTGAACGCACCTTCCTTCGATCTCCCTACAACCGTGGGCAGTCCCAGGTATCTTTCCGTTAGTGCTTCACATGTGATGCCCATCAATGCCTTCAGCTCCTTCTTTTTATCTTCATGACATCCGTCCCCAAAGAAAACTGAAGATTTCTGAAGGTTCACTCTCTGTCCCGAGCTCACCTCATAGTCATGCAGAATTGTCTTTAAAGTTTGCATGCTTCCATTTGTGGCCTCCAGAAACACCACACTATCATCCGCAAACAAAAGATGGGTGATATGTGGACTTCCCGCCCCAAATTTGACTCCATTAATCTGATTCATAGCCTGGGCTTGCTTCAACAGTACTGAAAAGCCCTCAACACAAAATAGGAACAGATACGGTGATAATGGGTCACCTTGCCTTAGCCCTCTCGAGGGTGAGAAGATGTCAGACAGTCCACCATTGAGTTTAACTGCAAATCTAACTGAAGTTACACACCTCATCACCATCTGAACCCAACCATGTGAGAATCCCAACTTGAGCATCATTTTCTCCAGAAAGATCCATTCGACGCGGTCGTATGCCTTTATCATGTCCAGTTTAACCGCGCACAAAGGAGTCTTCCTCTTCCGGGTCCTGATAGCATGTGTACACTCATAAGAAATATAAACATTATCAGTAATAAGTCTCCCCGGGACAAACGCGCTTTGCTCCTCAGAAATAAGAATAGGTAGGATTTTCTTCTAAGACTTCTTTTCCTGTAGGGTCAAATTTTCACCAAATAGCTGAAGATACGATGCCATCGCTAACTTAACCACAACCATTAAAATGCAACACATGGTTTGGGTTTCCGTGGTTCAACTATTTCCTGTGAAATCAAGCAGACCAAACAAATCATTAACTCCTAAATGAAGTTTGTTAGCTGCTAGTACATGTTAAATCAGAAGATATAATTTTTTTAATCAAAACCAGGCTACCAGCAGAATGCGACCTATTACTAAGACAAATCCCCTAAAAAACTAACACAGATGCAGAATCGTACATGTTAATCCCAGTATCATATTGAGCTTCCAGCCAAAAAAACGAGCAGCACATCCATTACATACACAACCCTCAATTTGGTTCACTGTATTGAATACAACATGTGCAATATTTTCTCTATAATTGCGAATCAAACTTGATACATCATGTTTGTGAGTTACTAGTAACTAGTTGGCATGTACGTGCAACGCACGTTTTATAATTAAAGGAGCAATTTACAAGTAGGAAATATTGCACATCCAATGTACGTGCTGACTAATACATACACAATAATTAAGAGGTCATTTCAGCGACATACTACCAAGTTCAAACAAAATTCCAATGTGACATCATTTCAGCTACATGTTGCCAAGTTTAAACAAAATACCTTTTCCTTCTTACCTTCGACACATCTCACAAATAGAGTTTAGCATTTGAAAATCGATGGTATTTACAGAAAAAGAAGACATTTCTTTAGGATTGTGTAACTTGAAATAAAAAGAAAGGATACACATAAATTATGGGAATGCAAAGTATTGAATTCTTTAAAAACAAATGGGTACCTCATTGCCTATCCTACTATTTAGGCCAGGCCCAACAGTTGTGTAGTAGAGGCAGAAGTAGAACACATGCATGGAAAATTGATGCTCCTTCGGGTCTGCAAGAAAACAACTGGATTCAAGTGCAAAGATAGCTTTTGAATCGATCGGAGAACACTTCAAGATGCACTGATTTGGAGGATGGCAGTTCTGAAGTAGAAGAAAAGGCTGTCAATGGCGCCAATGATGGATGGTGAGGGAGGCTGCGGATGAGGGGTGGCGGGCTGGGGATGCCTGGGTTGTGCAAATTCTCAACAAAACAACTTATCTTGTCGTCCATCTCAAGACAGAATTAACAACTCCCTTGAATAATACTACTTTCTATAGTCGCTTGTCATCACAATTCACGAACTGAAGCCTGCTTCTCTTGGCGCTGATTGCTAGGTGACTGATATATTTTTCCTACACGGTCAGAAATAATCGCAGGCCCTTTAAAATTCACAAAGATTTACCGTGTCTAGAGGGAGAGGAACAGCTCCTTTCCCGAATCCATGTTCTTCCGACTGATCTACACATGACAGTACCATACGCATACCTGCAAATGTACAGGCTCTGATGTGGCCATCTCTACTTCATATTTGATTCCGGCTAGACGCAACAACATGAGGCCTGTAGCTGTTGCCAAAGATGATTTTAAACAGATGGAAGTGTCTAAAAAGTCGATGCATCACACCAACAAGGAGCAGCTTAATTTTGTTGGCAATATTTTTGTCAAGCCAGTTCCACCGGAGAAGGTAACACCGACGTTCAGGACGCCGTGCACATCCATCACGGTTGGATCGATGGAAGTCCCAATCCGGTCCAGCCAGTACATCGATCAAAGCTAGTAGCGGAGCCTTTTATTTGTTCTACACGTCCTAAGATATTAAATCTACAAATACGAGTTGTGTCCTAGTGGTTTTGGACTTTTGTGTTCACACGTTCCGGATAATTAATTAGGAAAGTTTGATTAGAGATAGGAGAGAGAGAGTCCGTATCAGGTATTTCTGTTTTTGCACGTCCGTTTGTTTGGTGAGGTAAAGTCGTGTGTTGCCTATATAACAGGCTGGCTTCGGCCGTGTATCGGAGGTTGAATTTGATCGAGAGTAAAAATACAGAAAACGTCCCATGTCGGGGGACACCAAATACCGTGTTCTTTGTTGCTGATCCGCGAGGGATTTTGTTCCTGCTGTGCGTGGAGTTGATCCAATCTACTCGACGCTAGATTCAGTTCTTACGGTCTCGCATCTTTGCTTGATCGGAAGTTCTTGTTGCTGCTGCTAGTACCGTGAAAGATTGGGCCAAAAGCTACGGATCGTCTATTTGATCCTTATCATCTGGTATCAGATTCGTCAGGTTTCTCACGGTACTGTTTTGTTTTGATCTGCTGCAATTTGCGTACTGTTTTGATCAGCTGGAATTTGCGATCTGCTGTTTTCGTGGCTGCTGAAAAGTGGAGCGATCTGGGAAAGAGTACTACTTCAATACGTCTTGGTTGAGTACTACTTCAATTTGTATTGGGTTCTGAGCTTCCTTGTACTTGTACGTGAAAGCCTCGAGTTCTATTCTATTCGTGACCTGCTTGGAGTTGTCTCCACCGCTCGGGATTAAAAGGAGCTGTCCTCGATTGCCTGGTATTGTTTGTTGTCTCGTGAGTCACAACCGACATCATTCACGGCCGAGGCTATTGTTCCTGCCCGAGGCTATTGTTCCTGCTCTGTCCACTCTTGTGCTCTGAATATTTTTTGTGCCGTCGAGGTGCAGTTTTGATCTATATGTCAGAAACAGTCAAGGAGGAGCAGAAGGCGAACATGGGTGATGCGGATGATCTGGATGGGTCGCGCTACCTGTATATGCTAAAGATCTTGCTGTGAACGTGCGTGAGGGATTTGACCTCACATGCGACTTTGTCATGCGGTGCCACAACAATCTGAAGAAGAAGATCGACACACGATTTGATGATTTGGGTGCTCAGATTGGTGCATTGCAGACTATTGTTGAGAACCTGCAGGGGCCAGCGCCGCAAGCTCCACCACCGGTCGCGCAGCCTCCGCACGATGGGCGAGTAGACGAGCGTCGTCTGCCGGTGCAGCCACCCCCAAGAGTTGATGACCACGTTGGCGTTGCTGATCTCGCCGCGGGGTACGTGCCACGACCACGTCACAATGACCACCGAGCTGAAGCTATCGCTCGTGGCGGAGCGAACGCCCGAGATCGTTTC
Organism: Poa pratensis; assembly: GCA_947311845.1. Taxonomy (NCBI): domain Eukaryota; kingdom Viridiplantae; phylum Streptophyta; class Magnoliopsida; order Poales; family Poaceae; genus Poa; species Poa pratensis. The sequence continues at coordinate 6,435,717 of CAMZMU010000098.1, forward strand.
GGTCAGGCTGCACGAGTTCCTATTGATGACGGCATCGGGCGCGTGAAGATATCAATTCCGTCATTCTCTGGGAAGTGCGAGCCAGAAGATTATTTAGACTGGGAGATGCGCGTCGATCAAATTTTTGACGCTCATCGTTACACGGAGGAGAGAAAGATGCAGCTTGCAGCCATTGAGTTCACCGGTTATGCCCTACTGTGGTGGAACCAAATTTGCCGCTCACGACATCGCCCGACGATTTGGCAAGGGATGAAGGATTTTATGAGGCGACGATTTGTTCCTGAGCACTATAAAAGAAATCTGTACATCAAGCTGCAGCGTCTTACTCAAGGTACTTTGAGTGTTGATGAATATTTTAAGGAGATGGAATTGCTTATGATTCGTACAGAGACTACAGAGGTCCCGGAAGCGACAATGGCACGTTTCTTTAACGGGCTGAACGTCGAGGTGCAGGATCGAGTTGAGATGGTGGCCTACTGCAATATAGAAGATCTTGTGCATCAAGCTGAACGTGCAGAGCAACAGGTTAAGCGGCGTCAAGTTTCAGCTGCGAACACATGGCGACGTTCTCACACGGAGGATGCTAGTGCTAGTTCTAGGCCAACATCCTCTACACGCTCAAATAATTCTTTGCAAAAGGAGGCGCCAAAATCAGGAGTGTCACGAGCTGCTTCTAATACCCAATCCAGTGCACATATTGAGTGTTTTACATGTGGAGGCAGGGGACATATGAGGCGTGAATGCCCCAATGCAAAGAAAATTTTGCTTACACAGGATGGCTATATCTCTGCAAGTGATGAAGAGGAGGTTGTTGATCAGACTAGTGAGAAGTCTCAGGAAGTTGAACCTTTGGATGTGGATGGTTATGAACTTGCTGCTCATTGCAAAAACTTGATGGTGCAACGTGTCCAAGCAGACCGTATAGAGGATAAAGGACAGCGGTGGAATATTTTTCAGACCCAATGCCAAGTTAATAACACCTCCTGCAAGCTAGTCATTGATAGTGGAAGCTATACTAACGTGGTCAGCAAGAGCTTGGTGGATGCATTAGCATTGTCTACATGGAAACATCCGCAACCACACTGCATCGAATGGCTATATGAATCTGGCAAGCTGAAAGTTACTCACAAGGTGCGTCTCAAATTTTCAGTGGGTCAGTATACTGATACAGTTATATGTGATGTCTTGCCTATGGATGCATGTCAATTATTGTTGGGAAGACCATGGCAGTATGATCGTCGTTCCACACATGACGGCAGATCCAATACTTACTCTATTTGGGATGATGGAAAACGGCGTGTGCTGCGACCAATGTTTGACAAAGAGATCAAGGTGGATTCAATTATTCTGGAGAAGAAGAAGGTCGAGAAGACTACCCCAAAACCGAGGACGGTTTCATCTCAAGGGGGAGGGGATGATGTGGCCATCTCTACTTCATATTTGATTCCGGCTAGACGCAACAACATGAGGCCTGTAGCTGTTGCCAAAGATGATTTTAAACAGATGGAAGTGTCTAAAAAGTCGATGCATCACACCAACAAGGAGCAGCTTAATTTTGTTGGCAATATTTTTGTCAAGCCAGTTCCACCGGAGAAGGTAACACCGACGTTCAGGACGCCGTGCACATTCATCACGGTTGGATCGATGGAAGTCCCAATCCGGTCCAGCCAGTACATCGATCAAAGCTAGTAGCGGAGCCTTTTATTTGTTCTACACGTCCTAAGATATTAAATCTACAAATACGAGTTGTGTCCTAGTGGTTTTGGACTTTTGTGTTCACACGTTCCGGATAATTAATTAGGAAAGTTTGATTAGAGATAGGAGAGAGAGAGTCCGTATCAGGTATTTCTGTTTTTGCACGTCCGTTTGTTTGGTGAGGTAAAGTCGTGTGTTGCCTATATAACAGGCTGGCTTCGGCCGTGTATCGGAGGTTGAATTTGATCGAGAGTAAAAATACAGAAAACGTCCCATGTCGGGGGACATCAAATACCGTGTTCTTTGTTGCTGATCCGCGAGGGATTTTGTTGCTGCTGTGCGTGGAGTTGATCCAATCTACTCGACGCTAGATTCAGTTCTTACGGTCTCGCATCTTTGCTTGATCGGAAGTTCTTGTTGCTGCTGCTAGTACCGTGAAAGATTGGGCCAAAAGCTACGGATCGTCTATTTGATCCTTATCAGGCTCGGTCGGTGATTCAGTGGCCAGGCGAAAAAATGTGATCCACGCTATCTAAAAAGATGGGTACCGGCCGCCTGGCGCATGTCGCCGTTCTTCTGAACGCCAAGACAGAGAGAGGAGGGAGAAGCCCTGTGTTGCGTACCGATACAGAGAGGGAAGCCTGGGCATGGGGAGAGTGAACTTCGAGCAAGGGAAATTTAGATTGATTGCACCCTGGAAATTTAGGGGATGTAAATTGAGAGGGACACGCGAAGAGAGGATTTAGAAGGAGCTGCGCTAGGGTCTCTTGGCGAGGATTCATGGTGGGGAAAGGTGGGCTGAGCGAGGTATTTGCAGCCACGTGATCTGAGAGAGAGGAATCCGTCGCTGCCGTTAGCCCGCCTCCTGCACACGCCGCTCGCTCCTGCCGCGGCTGACCAGGAGACAAAGGAGTCCATGATGTGTTCTAGGGTTCCCGATCTTTCGATGAGAGAGGATAACTACGATTTGGAGAGGATTTGACTCTCACGATTCGGCTACCAACCGTACAGGGAGAACCGTACACGACTGATATCCACGGCAATCGCTGAACCAACTCCGCGATGTTATCGTCCGAGCCAACGACACGATCAACCTGTCCACGAAGGACTTTTCCTGCATGCAAATCGAAGAACAAGCAAGAAAACAATAGCGTAAGCAATCTGAAATTGCGGATATGCTAGATGAATAATAATCTCAAAGACAAAAGTTGGGGTTCCGAAAGATTGTCTTGACGGTCGCACTAGCCGCTACGAGCGTAGACAAATAAAAGTAGCAGGAGCTAAACTTCTCTAAACAAAACCCAATCTAACCCTAACGCTGTAGCAGCCTATTTATTCAGCGTTGATGACGGCGACGGCAGTTTCCATCCGAACAACTCGCTCGATGTGCAAGCCCTAGGTCCACCTCCTTAGATGAGCGATCAGGATTCATGCATCTCAGGTCCGGGCTGTACATCGTAGCTGCTGGGCCTTTGGCCTTGGAGCACATGCGTTGCATGTATAAGGCCCCACCAGCTGGATCTTGCATGGACTTGACGGAAGGGCATGCACCAGCTAGCATGCATTGCAATGCTTTGTACGTAGGGTGCATGTCGATGTAATCACATATGCTTGGAGTTGCTTTTCCTGTTGCTTTGACACTTAACACGGAAATCTGTCGCATGTAGGTATCCATAGCAGCCATGTCCTCATCATCCTCCCCTCCTTGAAAACAAAGCCGTCCTCGGCTTCCATTTACCTGAAACCCATCAAAGAGCAAAACAAAAATATATGCGATATATATGTTCCTTCGCAAAGGTGTTAGCTCACGTGGGTTAGAAAAACAGATTTGATGCCAACGTTTACTATCAATATATGAAACAGGAGGATGCAAAGGAATATTATAAGTCACGTTCTCACAAGGTGAAAACCTCAACGTATAAAATTCAGAATTCATAGCAAGCATACTATATTTGATCTCTAAGTGATTTGTAGGAGTATCTTGGTCAGTTCTAGTTTTGCTTCCTTTCCCCGGATGTTGTATTTTTACTTTCTCGTTTAGGACTATTTCATCAGGAGTCATTGGCAACAAATTAATGGTGTTTCCTTCAAACATGAGAGTATATGAATTTGTTCTACCATGATGGATAACACTATTATCATATTGCCAAGGCCGACCCAACAATAAGGAACATGCTTGCATAGGTACAACATCGCAATCAACATAATCATGATAGGAACCAAGTGTAAAATGCACTCTGACGCGACGTGATACCTTCAACTTACCACATTCGTTGAGCCATTGGATGTAATATGGACGAGGGTGTCGTGTAGTGGTGAGACACGGCTTCTCCACCATCTCTATACTTGCCAAATTATTGCAGCTTCCCCCATCAATGATTACACGAACGGAATGATCTTTGACAACAAATTTGGTTTGGAAAAGATTATGGCGTTGATGCAATTCTGTATGCCCCTCACGTGCATTAAGTACTCGCATGGTGACAAGACTTGGGTATTTATCCGCCATAGAAGCATCACATATTTCCTCCGGATCATTAGCGTCACCTGCATGATTAGTCGAAAGCATACCATATGTCTCTTCATCCAAATCACTAGCGGAAGAGTACTCACCATTTTCTCGCACAATTAGTACTCGCTTATTTGGGCAATCCCTCTTCATGTGACCGCGTCCTTTGCAGCCATGGCATTCGATGTCCCTTGTGCGTCCCGTAGAGGCGGTCGAATAAGAGCTCTTCGTGGGTTCTTGCGTGGCTGATTTTGTTGCTGAATTTGTACCGTTGTTGGATATAACCGGCGTAGACTCACGAGTGGACGGGACAACAGGAGAATGTGTCCATGATGTGCTACGACCTGCAGAAAAATTTCCTCGTCCCTTGTTTTGTCGTCCCTGCACTTCCCTTTCAGCTTTACAAGCAAAATGGAACAAACGAGTGATAGAATTGTAATCCTTATAGTCCAATATATCATGGATTTCACGATTCAAACCGCCTAAAAATCTAGCCATCATAGCATCTTCATCTTCAACTAATCCACAACGCAATAAACCAGTTTGCAGTTCTTGATAATAATCTTCAACAGTTTTAGTGCCTTGTTTTAAACGTGTCAATTCATTTAGTTTATCACGAGCATAATATGAAGGAACAAAACGTTGTCGCATAGCCCGTTTTAAAGTATCCCAAGTAGTAGGTATGTTATTCTCATTAGTACGACAATACTCACTCCACCAAATAGAAGCAAAGTTTGTAAATTCACTAGTAGCAGCTTTAACTCGTTGATTTTCGGGAATATCATGACAAGCAAATTTTTGTTCAACTGAAAGTTCCCAATCAAGGTAATCATCAGGATTATATTTACCATTAAAAGCAAGGATTGCTAATTTAATTTTAGCAGTAGAGTGGTCAATGCCTCGAACCTCATGTCGGTGTGGAGCTCTTCCCATACCTTGACGGTTGAAGCGCAATTGTCGATGATCACGGGTGTTGTTATGGTTAACTCGATGGTCAGCCTCGGTGTCACCGGCATACTCCTCATAGTTGTCTCCTTGTTCATCATGGTTGCCGGTATCGGTGGCACTCGCAGGGTGTTGCGGGTCACCGAAGGCCACACGCCAAGCTCGTGAAGCAGTGGGGCCGCCGGTGGAATGCCGAGTAGCAGCAGTGTTGTCGACGGGCGGTGCAGCTCGCAACTCGTCAAGACGGGCCAAGATATCTTGTAGGTGTGTATTGGAAACATCTTGTGCATCCTCGATGGCCTTGAGTCTCCTTCAACAACAATCTGGGCATTTTCAAGCTGAGCAAGACGCTCGCTAGTGACCTTCACGTCCTCGGTGAGGCCCTCAAGTGTAAGTTCATTTCCTGACATGGTTAGCACAAAAGAGAGAAATACCACAGGATTATAATCCCTATCAACTAGTAGGAGTGTTGGGGAAAAAACTCACAAAATCAGGCTTAGTATCAAATTCTTACTCGTTCTTACCAATGATACAGGTGGCAATCGGCACACTGGTGTTGGCTTCAAACTATCAGTGGAGATAACCAGGAATCAGTAATGTCGGACCCTGTAAACTGATTGGTAGAAAAGTGTATTTTGGGTATGGTTTCCTCAACTCACAATTTAGTGGCACAATTTAGCAAAAGCAATGCAAAGTTGAAAAATTGTTCAAACTCCTAAGTAGTGCTGGCAGTCGACTAGTAAGAGATAAAACAATCTAATCCAGATACTGAAACAAGTGAGTCGGAAAGCGGAAAAATAATACTCCCTCCGATCCATATTAATGGTCTCAACTTGATGTAGCCTGACCTACGTCTCCTACAACAAGTGGCCCAATGACAAGAGCAAGAATCAAAGCTCTCCATGATAAGGTGAATTCGCTCCTATCTATGTGTGATCTCGACACTCCTTTGAATGGGTTGCTACTTCATTCGGATACGTTGTGCATACTCAGGAACAACACCAAGAAGATCAAGAAGCAAGTGCAGAAGATGGCCAAGAGACGAGTCAAGAAGAAGATGAAGAAGACGAAGCATCAGCACAGCGGTACTACCGCCAGGAGGGCCGGTACTACCGCCAGACCCAGGCGGCCGCGCTACCGCTGAAGAGGAAGACCTGCGCAGACTCCAGGCAGCGGTACTACCGCCGCACCAGATCACGGTACTACCGCCAGAGGTACCGCTGGAGGTACCGGCACGTCCGAAAACGCCACTGGATACCCCTACGGTACCTCCCGGTACCCGCTTCGTACTACCGCCAGCGAGCGCATTAATCCCAGCGGTACTACCGCTGGCGCAGCGGTACTACCGCTGGACCTGGGAAGATTCGGGCTGAAGCCCATGTAACGGCCCACAACTTACCCCTTCGCCTCGTGGACTATAAATACTCCTCCTCAGCCTAGGGTTAGGGTTAGACTATGATTTGAGAACTAAAGTAGAGCTAGACTCCTTCTTCTCAAAGTGTTCCTTCCTCCTTGGAGATGAATCAAGACCTCCACATGTGGAGATGAACCAAGGCCTCCTCTTGAGGAGAAGATCCCTGCGTGGATACCAAGGCTCCGCTTGTAGTTGCGATTACTTGCTAATCTTCCCTCTTAGAGTGTAGATTGGTTGGTTGGATTGACCAATTGGACAAACAATCCTAAGAGTAAGGTGTGCTTGGGAGAGGAGGATTGGGGGCTGCCCTCGGGGATTTGTTACCAGTCGATTCTTGCCGGGTTGCTACTTGCTATTTACCCTTGTGTGTTTGATTTCCCCTCTTTGTGTTCATCGTTCTTCGTGTTCTTCGTGTTCATCTTCCCTCCGCACAAATCCGTGAAAATCGGGACCTACCCGCATCATATGGTATCAGAGCTCTAGGTTGACACGGATTTGTTTTGTGTTTCCACCAAAATCCACCAAATTTTTCTTCGTTTTTGAGAAATTCGAAAATTTCCACCAAAAATAGCCTTGCCTTGATTCGAGCCGATCTGTCGATTCGTTGCGTTTTTGGTAGTTTTTGTCCATGGATCTGTTGCTTTAGGACCCCCTCCACCTTTGTTTGCGTTCCCTAGCCTTAATTTTGCCAATTTCCCACGAATTCGAGGATTTTCGAGCCCAATTTCCGCCCAAATTCGAGTCAAAATCGCGCAGATTCGTGCGCAGCGGTACTACCGCCAGTGCAGCGGTACTACGCCGCAGCGGTACTACCGGGCGGACCAGCGGTACTACCGCCAGGGCAGATTTTTCAGCAAATTTTTCTTTTCCTCGGTTCGTTTTGGCATTTCCTCTTTGGTTTGAGTCCTTTCTGGTGTGCTACGTCTACGACATCGACAAGCTTCCGCAGCGCATCATCAACGCCAAGCGACGACGCCACCAAGGACTCGACTTTCCCCCACCATCATTTCCGTTGTGAGCCCTTCTTCCTTTCGCGCAACTTAACCTATTGGACTAGCTCGGTGATATTGCGAGGCATTGCACGTGTTGAGTGTTTGTCTTCAAGTATTGGCGAGTGTGTATCGTTAGAGAGCTTGGCACTAGCAAAAGAGAAGGAATCATCGTCAAAAAGCAAAAAAATCAAAAAAAAAAGAGAGAAAAGAAAAGAATCAAGTGGTGCCAAGTCTCATCTCTTGTAGGTTGCGACAAAGCTAAGACCGCCAAAGTGAGTGTGAGTGTTAACTCTTGTGCAAATCCGTTGCCCACAAAAAGCAATTGAGCTAGCGTCCTTCTTGTGTTGGGTGACATTTGAGCACGTAGTCTTCGTTAGGTTGCCTATCTTCGAGTGCTCGCCCTCTTGGTTGCCCAACCCCATCATTCGCTTTTGTGTGTGTTTCTTCATCATTTGTGGTTGGAGTTTCTTTGGTAATTTGATCATTGTGGATTTTCTCTACCTTTGACAATATACTTGTCGGCGGGTTTGTTTGTTTCGTTTGCCACTTCATACCTTCCTATCCTCATAAGTGTGTGTGTTGGGTGTTAGAACCGGATACTCTCCTCTCAAGCCACATTATACTTGGGATATAGTTTGTCTTGGTTTTTCCTTACCACATCTCACTTGTTTCTTGAGAAAATGTTTAGGGGAAGTACAAACGGAAGCTCAAGCTCGGAAGAGGAAAACCATGGTGGAGTTCGCGGTGATCATGGCTATGTCACACAATCGGAGCTTGTGGGCATGCGACACTTCCTTCGTGGTAACATAGACCGCTTAGAGCGCCGTCTTCAAAATCAAGACAACACCTTCAACGACCGCATGAGTGCTAACGAAGCAACTATGGAGAGGTTGACCGAAGCTATCAACAACCTTGCGCGACAACGAGCTTCTTCACACTCAAGCCGTACAAGAAGCACCTCAAGGTCGACACAAGCACGTCATGGACGTCATGAACCTCGACAAGAACGTCACCATGACCCAAGGCGCGACGCCCATGAACGACCTCCTCCTATCGTTGAACAACCACATGATCTTCACGCGAACAACGCCAATGCGCATCAAGAACAACCTCACCAAAATGATGATCGTCGTGAACGCATACCATCACCACCACCGCAACAACGTGATCGTCATGACCCATTGGCTAATGACAATGGCGTTCCGGGTGCGAATGACTTTGGTGAACAAGGACGTCACCCTCGTCATCCTCCAAGGCCACGTCATCAAAACCATGACAATGCGAACAATGTCGAGCAACCCGTTCCTCAACAAGAGCTACCTCCTCAACATGCGCCTCGTCAAGAGCTTCCTCATGATCGTCACCAACACCAACGTTCCGAGTCAAGTGATAACGAGTCAAGCCAACACAATGGTGATGGACTCAACCGAAGGAGACGTGGACGTGCATTCCCACGTGGTGGCCACCGTGACGACTATGATGACTTGACCAACGTCCGCTTTGACATACCCAAGTTCTACGGCACAAGTGATCCGGAAGCTTACTTCTCATGGGTACTCAAGGTTGACAAGATCTTCCGCGTGCAACGCTACTCCGACATCAAGAAGGTTGCTTTAGCCTCGATGGAGTTTGAAGAGTATGCCTCTTGTGGTGGGAACAACTACAAGATGCTCGCATGTGGAAGGTGATGAATGGAAGACCGCATTTAAAACTAAGCTTGGTCTTTATGAGGCTCGTCATGCCATTTGTCTTTCCAATGCACCTTCTACTTTATGCGTCTCATGAATCATGTTTTACGTCCTTTTATTGCAAATTTGTTGTGGTATACTTTGACGACATCCTTATTATAGCAAATCTTTGGAAGAGCACACTTCTCATGTTGCTCAAGTTTTGTTGGTTCTTCGCAATGAAAAGCTTTATGCAATCTTTCTAAGTGCACTTTGCCACCAACAACTTGTTTCTTGGTTTTGTTGTTCTTCGGATGAGTTGAAGTTGAATGCCAAGATACAAGCAATTCGACTTGGCTTTTCCGACATCACTTGAGGAGTTGAGACGTTTTCTTGGTTTTGCCGGATTTTACCGCCGTTTCATCAAGGATTTTTCCACAATTGCTTGCCCCCTCCATGAACTTACAAAGAAGAATGTACCTTTCATTTGGGGCAATGCACATGATTTTGCTTTCAATGAGCTCAAACGGTTATTAACCGAAGCACCACTCTTGCCCTTCCGGATTTTTCTAAGACTTTTGAGATTGAATGCGATGCAAGTGGATTGGGCATTGGTGGAGTGCTTATGCAAAATGGTAGACCCATCGCATACCATAGTGAGAAACTAGATGGAGCTCGCTTGAATTACCCCATTTATGACAAAGAGTTATTTGTTTTGGTTCGTGTTTTGGATGTGTGGCAACATTACCTTCGTCCTAAGGAATTTGTCATTCATTCCGACCATGAATCCTTGAAATATTTGAAAAGTCAAACAAATTTGAACAAAAGACATGCTAAGTGGGTTGAGTTTATTGAGTCTTTCACTTTGTAATCAAATACAAGAAAGGTAAAGACAATGTGGTCGCGGATGCTCTATCCCGCAAGGCCAACCTCTTACACGTCTTGACATTAGTGTCTTGGGTTTGGATGAGATTAAAGAGTTGTATGCTACCGATGCTTTCTTTGGAGACATTTTCGCTCAATGTTCGGAGCATAAAGGAATTGGTGATTTCTATTTGCACAAAGGTTTCTTGTTTAAGGCTAACAAACTATGTATACCCGAGTCTTCGCTTCGTTTGGTTCTTTTGAAGGAATCTCATGGAGGATCACTCATGGGTCATTTGGCCACGACAAGACCTACGCCATGCTCGCCACCAACTACTATTGGCCTAGAATGAAGCGTGATGTGGAGCGCTAGTTCGACGATGTTCTACATGTCTCAAAGCTAAGTCTACTCTAAACTCTCATGGGTTATACACACCATTGCCTATTCCACATCACCCATGGTCCGATATAGCTATGGATTTTGTCTTAGGCCTCCCACGCACTAAAACAAACAAGGATTCCATCTTTGTCGTCATTGATCGCTTCTCTAAAATGGCACACTTTATACCTTGCAACAAGAGCGACATGCTTCACACATTGCTACGTTGTTTTTCAGGGAAATCGTCCGTCTTCATGGAGTGCCAAGACCATTGTGTCGGATCATGACACCAAGTTCGTGAGCTATTTTTGGAAGACTTTGATGGCCAAGATGGGAATCAAGCAACTATTCTCCACCGCATACCACCCTCAAACCGATGGCCAAACCGAAGTGGTGAACCGAAGCCTATCTACACTCCTTCGTGTGTTGATCAAGCCTAACTTGAAGAATTGGGAAGAGTGCATCCCACACGCCGAGTTCGCCTACAATCGAGCACTTCACCGCGCAACAAAAAGAACACCCTTCGAGGTCGTCTATGGTGCCAACCCTACACCGCGCTCGACATGCTACCACTTCCACTCCGTGAGCAAGTTAACATGGACTTCGACAAGCGAGCCGCGTACATGAAGAAGCTCCATGAGAAACAAGAACTACTCTCGAGAAGCACAACAAAGACCATGCTACGAAGATGAACAAACACAAGCGCGCCATGATATTTGAAGAAGGAGATCTTGTGTGGCTACATCTTCACAAAGATCGCTTTCTGGATGCAAGGAAGTCCAAGCTTCACCCTCGTGGAGATGGACCTTTCAAGGTATCAAGCGCATCAACAACAATGCTACAAGATCGACATCTCCAACTCCAAGCATTTGGTCCATGACACCTTCAACGTCGCCGACCTCTCGCCATACTATGGGACATCAAGCGATGAAGAGGACCAAGAGTCGAGGACGACTCTTTTGCAAGGGGGGGAGATGATGTAGCCCGACCTACGTCTCCTACAACAAGTGGCCCAATGACAAGAGCAAGAATCAAAGCTCTCCATGATAAGGTGAATTCGCTCCTATCTATGTGTGATCTCGACACTCCTTTGAATGGGTTGCTACTTCATTCGGATACGTTGTGCATACTCAGGAACAACACCAAGAAGATCAAGAAGCAAGTGCAGAAGATGGCCAAGAGACGAGTCAAGAAGAAGATGAAGAAGACGAAGCATCAGCACAGCGGTACTACCGCCAGGCGGGCCGGTACTACCGCCAGATCCCAGGCAGCCGCGCTACCGCTGAAGAGGAAGACCTGCGCAGAACTCCAGGCAGCGGTACTACGCTCGCACAGCGGTACTACCGCCAGAGGTACCGCTGGAGGTACCGGCACGTCCGAAAACGCCACTGGATACCCTACGGTACCTCCCGGTACCCGCTTCGTACTACCGCCAGCGAGCCAATTAATCCCAGCGGTACTACCGCTGGCGCAGCGGTACTACCGCTGGACCTGGGAAGATTCGGGCTGAAGCCCATGTAACGGCCCACAACTTACCCCTTCGCCTCGTGGACTATAAATACTCCTCCTCAGCCTAGGGTTAGGGTTAGACTATGATTTGAGAACTAAAGTAGAGCTAGACTCCTTCTTCTCAAAGTGTCTCCTTCCTCCTTGGAGATGAATCAAGACCTCCACATGTGGAGATGAACCAAGGCCTCCTCTTGAGGAGAAGATCCCTGCGTGGATACCAAGGCTCCGCTTGTAGTTGCGATTACTTGCTAATCTTCCCTCTTAGAGTGTAGATTGGGTTGGTTGGATTGACCAATTGGACAAACAATCCTAAGAGTAAGGTGTGCTTGGGAGAGGAGGATTGGGGGCTGCCCTCGGGGATTTGTTACCAGTCGATTCTTGCCGGGTTGCTACTTGCTATTTACCCTTGTGTGTTTGATTTCCCCTCTTTGTGTTCATCGTTCTTCGCGTGTTCTTCGTGTTCATCTTCCCTCCGCACAAATCCGTGAAAATCGGGACCTACCCGCATCATATGGTATCAGAGCTCTAGGTTGACACGGATTTGTTTTGTGTTTCCACCAAAATCCACCAAATTTTTCTTCGTTTTTGAGAAATTCGAAAATTTCCACCAAAAATAGCCTTGCCTTGATTCGAGCCGATCTGTCGATTCGTTGCGTTTTTGGTAGTTTTTGTCCATGGATCTGTTGCTTTAGGACCCCCTCCACCTTTGTTTGCGTTCCCTAGCCTTAATTTTGCCAATTTCCCACGAATTCGAGGATTTTCGAGCCCAATTTCCGCCCAAATTCGAGTCAAAATCGCGCAGATTCGTGCGCAGCGGTACTACCGCCAGTGCAGCGGTACTACCGCCGCAGCGGTACTACCGGGCGGACCAGCGGTACTACCGCCAGGGCAGATTTTTCAGCAAATTTTTCTTTTCCTCGGTTCGTTTTGGCATTTCCTCTTTGTTTGAGTCCTTCTGGTGTGCTACGTCTACGACATCGACAAGCTTCCGCAGCACTTCATCAACGCCAAGCGACGACGCCACCAAGGACTCGACATTCCCCCACCATCATTTCCGTTGTGAGCCCTTCTTCCTTTCGCGCAACTTACCTATTGGACTAGCTCGGTGATATTGCGAGGCATTGCACGTGTTGAGTGTTTGTCTTCAAGTATTGGCGAGTGTGTATCGTTAGAGAGCTTGGCACTAGCAAAAGAGAAGGAATCATCGTCAAAAAGCAAAAAAAAAAAAAAAAAAAGAGAGAAAAGAAAAGAATCAAGTGGTGCCAAGTTCATCTCTTGTAGGTTGCGACAAAGCTAAGACCGCCAAAGTGAGTGTGAGTGTTAACTCTTGTGCAAATCCGTTGCCCACAAAAAGCAATTGAGCTAGCGTCCTTCTTGTGTTGGGTGACATTTGAGCACGTAGTCTTCGTTAGGTTGTCTATCTTCGAGTGCTCGCCCTTTGGTCGCCCAACCCCATCATTCGCTTTTGTGTGTGTTTCTTCATCATTTGTGGTTGGAGTTTCTTTGGTAATTTGATCATTGTGGATTTTCTCTACCTTTGACAATATACTTGTCGCGGGTTTGTTGTTTCGTTTGCCACTTCATACCTTCCTATCCTCATAAGTGTGTGTGTTGGGTGTTAGAACCGGATACTCTCCTCTCAAGCCACATTATACTTGGGATATAGTTTGTCTTGGTTTTTCCTTACCACATCTCACTTGTTCTTGAGAAAATGTTTAGGGGAAGTACAAACGGAAGCTCAAGCTCGGAAGAGGAAAACCATGGTGGAGTTCGCGGTGATCATGGCTATGTCACACAATCGGAGCTTGTGGCATGCGACACTTCCTTCGTGGTAACATAGACCGCTTAGAGCGCCGTCTTCAAAATCAAGACAACCCTTCAACGACCGCATGAGTGCTAACGAAGCAACTATGGAGGTTGACCGAAGCTATCAACAACCTTGCGCGACAACGAGCTTCTTCACACTCAAGCCGTACAAGAAGCACCTCAAGGTCGACACAAGCACGTCATGGACGTCATGAACCTCGACAAGAACGTCAACATGATCCAAGGCGCGACGCCCATGAACGACCTCCTCCTATCGTTGAACAACCACATGATCTTCACGCGAACAATGCCAATGCGCATCAAGAACAACCTCACCAAAATGATGATCGTCGTGAACGCATACCATCACCACCACCGCAACAACGTGATCGTCATGACCCATTGGCTAATGACAATGGCGTTCCGGGTGCGAATGACTTTGGTGAACAAGGACGTCACCCTCGTCATCCTCCAAGGCCACGTCATCAAAACCATGACAATGCGAACAATGTCGAGCAACCCGTTCCTCAACAAGAGCTACCTCCTCAACATGCGCCTCGTCAAGAGCTTCCTCATGATCGTCACCAACACCAACGTTCCGAGTCAAGTGATAACGAGTCAAGCCAACACAATGGTGATGGACTCAACCGAAGGAGACGTGGACGTGCATTCCCACGTGGTGGCCACCGTGACGACTATGATGACTTGACCAACGTCCGCTTTGACATACCCAAGTTCTACGGCACAAGTGATCCGGAAGCTTACTTCTCATGGGTACTCAAGGTTGACAAGATCTTCCGCGTGCAACGCTACTCCGACATCAAGAAGGTTGCCTTAGCCTCGATGGAGTTTGAAGAGTATGCCTCTTGTGGTGGGAACAACTACAAGATGCTCGCGTCGCTAACCACCAACAACCAATTGACACTTGGGTTGAAATGAAAGAAACAATGTACAAGCGCTTCGTGCCAAGCCATTACACTAGAGACTTATACAAGAAGTTGCAAGAGTTGAAGCAAGGTTTGAAGTCGGTTGACGAGTACTACAAGGAAATGGAAATCTCCATGATGAGAGCCAATGTCAACGAGTACGAAGAGCAATCCATGGCTCGTTTCATGAATGGCCTCAACTATCCCATCAAGAAGATCGTGGAGTTCCAACCATATGCCTCTTTGGTAGAGCTAGTACATCAAGCTTCCAAGGCCGAGCGCCACGTGCTTGAAGAGCTCAAATACCTCAAGACAAAGGCATTCTACGCCAACAAGCCTTCTTCGTCAACTCCTACACCTTCACAAGCTCTTCCTCAAGCGAACACTCGAGGTCCTCCAAGAGTCTCTACTTCGACACCTCAAGCGCCTCAACCTTTCAAGAAAGTACCTCCCTCCTCCAAGGCGCCTCAAGGATCTTCGTCCGGCACAAGACTATTGCAATGCTACAAGTGTGGCGGACAAGGGCACAAATCTTTTGAGTGCACCAACAAGAAGGTCATGATCATCAATGACATGGGAGAGTATGAATCTATGAGTGAAGATGAGTACAATGCTTTGAACAAGGTCGCCACAATGCAAAGTGCTCAAGAAGAAGAAATGAGATATATTGTGATGGCGACAACAAAGACCCTTCCTTGGTTGTGGCAAGAGCTCTAACCACCAATGTTCAAGTAGAAGAAGACCAAAGATGCAACTTGTTTCAACTAGAGCGGGAGTCAATGGCAAGTCCGTCAAGGTCATCATAGATGGTGGAAGTTGCCACAACCTAGCGAGCAAAGAACTTTGTGATAAGCTCAACTTGAAGTTCAAGAAGCACCCACATCCTTACCATGTGCAATGGTTGAGTGATACCGGAGCCGTCAAGATTCAACACATGGTGCAAGTGTCCTTCAAGATTGGAGCCTATGAAGATACGGTTGATTGTGATGTTGTGCCTATGAACGTTTGTCACTTACTCCTTGGGCGTCCATGGCAATTTGACAAGGGTGCTATGCATGATGGAAGGACAAACTACTATAGCTTCAAGAACAACGACAAGACCTTCGTCCTTCGTCCCATGACACCAAGTCAAGTCATCGCCGACAACGCCAAGACCATTGCAAGGGCACAACAAGATCGTTCGTCTAGTGAGATGAGTGGTGAGCGAGAGACCACCAAAAGTGAGTGAGAGCCACAAGCCAAATGAGTGTGACACTTCAAAGAGAGTTCCCACAAAACTTACACTATTTGCCACAAAGAGAGAGATGAGGGAGTTGAGAGAAAACCCATCCACCCTACACTATGTGCTCATATGCAAGGGTGAAGTTTCTATGACTAACGACTTCACAAACCTTCCTCCTTCTTTGTTGTCTCTTTTGAAGGACTTTGAAGATGTCTTCCCTCAAGAAGTGCCACCGGGACTACCTCCTCTACGCGGAATCGAGCACCGCATCGACCTTGTTCCCGGCGCACCGCTACCAAACCGCGCTCCTTACCGCACCAACCCCGAAGAAACAAAGGAGATCGAGCGGCAAATACAAGAACTTCTTGCCATGGGACACATCCGCGAGAGCTTGAGTCCGTGTGCCGTGCCCGTCATCTTGGTACCCAAGCACGACAACACTCTTCGCCTTTGCATGGATTGTCGCCCCATCAACGCCATACCGTTCGGTATCGCCATCCTATCCCTCGACTTGATGATATGCTCGATGAGCTTTGTGGTTCCGCTATATTCTCCAAAATTGATCTTAAAAGTGGATATCACCAAATACGCATGTGTGAAGGTGATGAATGGAAGACCGCATTTAAAACTAAGCTTGGTCTTTATGAGTGGCTCGTCATGCCATTTGGTCTTTCCAATGCACCTTCTACCTTTATGCGTCTCATGAATCATGTTTTGCGTCCTTTTATTGGCAAATTTGTTGTGGTATACTTTGACGACATCCTTATTATAGCAAGTCTTTGGAAGAGCACACTTCTCATGTTGCTCAAGTTTTGTTGGTTCTTCGCAATGAAAAGCTTTATGCAAATCTTTCTAAGTGCACTTTTGCCACCAACAAACTTGTTTTCTTGGGTTTTGTTGTTTCTTCGGATGGAGTTGAAGTTGATGATGCAAGATACAAGCAATTCGGACTTGGCCTTTTCCGACATCACTTGAGGAGTTGAGACGTTTTCTTGGTTTTGCCGGATTTTACCGCCGTTTCATCAAGGATTTTTCCACAATTGCTTGCCCCCTCCATGAACTTACAAAGAAGAATGTACCTTTCATTTGGGGCAATGCACATGATTTTGCTTTCAATGAGCTCAAACGGTTATTAACCGAAGCACCACTCCTTGCCCTTCCGGATTTCTCTAAGACATTTGAGATTGAATGCGATGCAAGTGGATTGGGCATTGGTGGAGTGCTTATGCAAAATGGTAGACCCATCGCATACCATAGTGAGAAACTAGATGGAGCTCGCTTGAATTACCCCATTTATGACAAAGAGTTATTTGCTTTGGTTCGTGTTTTGGATGTGTGGCAACATTACCTTCGTCCTAAGGAATTTGTCATTCATTCCGACCATGAATCCTTGAAATATTTGAAAAGTCAAACAAATTTGAACAAAAGACATGCTAAGTGGGTTGAGTTCATTGAGTCTTTCACTTTTGTAATCAAATACAAGAAAGGTAAAGACAATGTGGTCGCGGATGCTCTATCCCGCAAGGCCAACCTACTTACACGTCTTGACATTAGTGTCTTGGGTTTGGATGAGATTAAAGAGTTGTATGCTACCGATGCTTTCTTTGGAGACATTTTCGCTCAATGTTCGGAGCACAAAGGAATTGGTGATTTCTATTTGCACAAAGGTTTCTTGTTTAAGGCTAACAAACTATGTATACCCGAGTCTTCGCTTCGTTTGGTCCTTTTGAAGGAATCTCATGGAGGACACTCATGGGTCATTTTGGCCGCGACAAGACCTACGCCATGCTCGCCACCAACTACTATTGGCCTAGAATGAAGCGTGATGTGGAACGCCTAGTTCGACGATGTTCTACATGTCTCAAAGCTAAGTCTACTCTAAACTCTCATGGGTTATACACACCATTGCCTATTCCACATCACCCATGGTCCGATATAGCTATGGATTTTGTCTTAGGACTCCCACGCACTAAAACAAACAAGGATTCCATCTTTGTCGTCATTGATCGCTTCTCTAAAATGGCACACTTTATACCTTGCAACAAGAGCGACGATGCTTCACACATTGCTACTTTGTTTTTCAGGGAAATCGTCCGTCTTCATGGAGTGCCCAAGACCATTGTGTCGGATCGTGACACCAAGTTCGTGAGCTATTTTTGGAAGACTTTGATGGCCAAGATGGGAATCAAGCAACTATTCTCCACCGCATACCACCCTCAAACCGATGGCCAAACCGAAGTGGTGAACCGAAGCCTATCTACACTCCTTCGTGTGTTGATCAAGCCTAACTTGAAGAATTGGGAAGAGTGCATCCCACACGCCGAGTTCGCCTACAATCGAGCACTTCACCGCGCAACAAAGAGAACACCCTTCGAGGTCGTCTATGGCCAACCCCTACACCGCGCTCGACATGCTACCACTTCCACTCCGTGAGCAAGTTAACATGGACTTCGACAAGCGAGCCGCTTATGAAGAAGCTCCATGAGGAAACAAGAACTACTCTCGAGAAGCACAACAAAGACCATGCTACGAAGATGAACAAACACAAGCGCGCCATGATATTTGAAGAAGGAGATCTTGTGTGGCTACACCTTCGCAAAGATCGCTTTCCGGATGCAAGGAAGTCCAAGCTTCACCCTCGTGGAGATGGACCTTTCAAGGTTATCAAGCGCATCAACGACAATGCTACAAGATCGACATCTCCAACTCCAAACACTTGGTCCATGACACCTTCAACGTCGCCGACCTATCGCCATACCTTGGAACATCAAGCGATGAGAGGACCAAGAGTCGAGGACGACTCTTTTCCAAGGGGGGGGAGATGATGTAGCCCGACCTACGTCTCCTACAACAAGTGGCCCAATGACAAGAGCAAGAATCAAAGCTCTCCATGATAAGGTGAATTCGCTCCTATCTATGTGTGATCTCGACACTCCTTTGAATGGGTTGCTACTTCATTCGGATACGTTGTGCATACTCAGGAACAACCACCAAGAAGATCAAGAAGCAAGTGCAGAAGATGGCCAAGAGACGAGTCAAGAAGAAGATGAAGACGAAGCTTCAGCACAGCGGTACTACCGCCAGGCGGGCCGGTACTACCGCCAGATCCCAGGCAGCCGCGCTACCGCTGAAGAGGAAGACCTGCGCAGAACTCCAGGCAGCGGTACTACCGCTTGCACAGCGGTACTACCGCCGCACCCAGATCACGGTACTACCGCCAGAGGTACCGCTGGAGGTACCGGCACGTCCGAAAACGCCACTGGATACCCTTACGGTACCTCCCGGTACCCGCTTCGTACTACCGCCAGCGAGCTCAATTAATCCCAGCGGTACTACCGCTGGCGCAGCGGTACTACCGCTGGACCTGGGAAGATTCGGGCTGAAGCCCATGTAAAGGCCCACAACTTACCCCTTCGCCTCGTGGACTATAAATACTCCTCCTCAGCCTAGGGTTAGGGTTAGACTATGATTTGAGAACTAAAGTAGAGCTAGACTCCTTCTTCTCAAAGTATCTCCTTCCTCCTTTGGAGATGATTCAAGGCCTCCACATGTGGAGATGAACCAAGGCCTCCTCTTGAGGAGAAGATCCCTGCGTGGATACCAAGGCTCCGCTTGTAGTTGCGATTAGTTGCTAATCTTCCCTCTTAGAGTGTAGATTGGGTTGGTGGATTGACCAATTGGACAAACAATCCTAAGAGTAAGGTGTGCTTGGGAGAGGAGGATTGGGGGCTGCCCTCGGGGATTTGTTACCAGTCGATTCTTGCCGGTTACTACTTGCTATTTACCCTTGTGTGTTTGATTTCCTCTCTTTGTGTTTATCGTTCTTCACGTGTACTCTGTGTTCATCCTTCCCTCCGCACAAATCCGTGAAAATCGGGACCTACCCGCATCACAACTTTATCTAGATACGGATGTATCTAGTTAAGTGTTTAGACTAGATGCATCCGTATCTAGACAATGTTGAGACTATTAATATGGATCGGATGGAGTAGCTATATTCAGCTAGGTATAAGTGAAGCACGGATATTTATGATCGCTCAAAAGCAGGATATTACGTGAACGAGGATGCAGCTGTCTGGGAAAAATAATACAGAATCAGCGTTCCCCTTTGTGACAGCAAAAGCAAGACGTTCCCAACAGCGATAGTAATTGCCAAAACAGAAGAGCTAGCCGGTCTCAGATTTTCTCAATTCTTTTTTTTTCTCGCAATTTTTTTTTATACAAACCGGTTACTAGCAAAGTAGACGTACCCAAATTAGGGCTGATGAGATGAACTTGAAGCTGCTGGAACGTACGGTACTAGAGCTTGTATGCTGGTGCCTGCACGCAAACAGAATCGAGCAAGAAACAATAATCGGCAGCGGTGGTGCTTGGCAGCGACGGGTGCTATACAGGAAAGCGGTACAGCCAACAGCAGGAACGTGGCCGGAGTACTTGTACGTGGTGGCGCACCACACGGCAGACAGATGGTGCGTGGCGGCGCGGCGGCGGGAGTGATCAGGCGGAAGAACTAGCAGACGCAAATCAACTTTTTTTTTTTTTTGTAGGATCTAAATTGCAACGGAGATTGTTTCGGGTGGGGGAAAAAAATTGTGTGATCTAGTAGTAGATGATTCTAGCTCAAACTAATCTAAACCAGCACTAGATCTAGGATGAATGCAACGAAAAATTCAACGATGCAAAAACTAGATGCAAAAATTGCTGCGGCTAAAAAAGATAGGTAACAGGATGAACTAATCTACTATTTTTTTTGGCTTTTTGCTGGACTGAGGTAATGAAAATAAATGTATTCTATCGAAAACTGAAAATCTCTCACCGATCAATTGTAGCTCTGATACCACTTGATGTGTTCTAGGGTTCCCGATCTTTCGATGAGAGAGGATAACTACGATTTGGAAAGGATTTGACTCTCACGATTCGGCTACCAACCGTACAGGGAGAACCGTACACGACTGATATCCATGGCAATCGCTGAACCAACTCCGCGATGTTATCGACCGAGCCAACGACACGATCAACCTGTCCACGAAGGACTTTTCCTGCATGCAAATCGAAGAACAAGCAAGAAAACAATAGCGTAAGCAATCTGAAATTGCGGATATGCTAGATGAATAATAATCTCAAAGACAAAAGTTGGGGTTCCGAAAGATTGTCTTGACGGTCGCACTAGCCGCTACGAGCGTAGACAAATAAAAGTAGCAGGAGCTAAACTTCTCTAAACAAAACCCAATCTAACCCTAACGCTGTAGCAGCTTATTTATTCAGCGTTGATGACGGCGACGGCAGTTTCCATCCGAACAACTCGCTCGATGTGCAAGCCCTAGGTCCACCTCCTTAGATGAGCGATCAGGATTCATGCATCTCAAGTCCGGGCTGTACATCGTAGCTGCTGGGCCTTTGGCCTTGGAGCACATGCGTTGCATGTATAAGGCCCCACCAGCTGGATCTTGCATGGACTTGACGGAAGGGCATGCACCAGCTAGCATGCATTGCAATGCTTTGTACGTAGGGTGCATGTCGATGTAATCACATATGCTTGGAGTTGCTTTTCCTGTTGCTTTGACAGTTAACACGGAAATCTGTCGCATGTAGGTATCCATAGCAGCCATGTCCTCATCAGTCCACAAGGGGAAGAAAGAGATGACGGGAAGATGCCCGCGCTAGCTCTTTCCACACCCACCGCAGGCCCACCCGGCTGTGCCAGCGGCATACAGCCATAGAGGGCAGCTTGCCGCTGCCGAAGGAGGAAGAACATGTGGTCACGAGCACGGCCAAGCTGAAACGATAGGGATTGACAGGGATTGCGGGTTGATTGTCTCCCGCACCACAGATCCATCCGACGGGGTTCGATCCGAGGTCTTCGCCGGCCTTGTTGAAATCGGCCGCCTGCACGCTTAGGCCTACGCAGCCAAGCACGTTGAAATAAAACGAACCGGTACGATGGCATTAGCAGTATTATGTGATTTGGTGGGAGGGTAAAACAGGCAAAAGTGGATTTGTGTTGAGTTGTCAAACATTGGAGTGATCTGGACCGTTGGTCAAATATTGAAGGGCTCAGATTCAATGTATCAACACAAGTTTGCTCTTTTAATAGTAGTATAGGTACGGAGAAAATCAGGAACAACCACACATCTGATAAAAGATACCAGGAGAACTATAATCTCACATTAAAACGACAGATGAACTCCACCTTGGGTAACCACTATAAACCATTTAGTCTTCATAGCAGATAGCACCTAACAATGATAAATTGAATGCACTGATATTGCCTTGAGTCAACTCTCCTCTACTAAACATGAAAAAATCAAACCAGTATAAAAGCTAACAAACTCAATCAGTTCTAGGTTTATGGCAAAGATGTCTCAATATCACTGTGTCCTAAAAACACAATGGTCGCTACGCAACAAACAGACATCCAAACTTAACTAGTCAAAACAAAATACACCTCAAAGCATGCAAAATTGACTATTCAGGTAGATGAACAAATAATCAAACTATTTGGTCATATTCTTATTTTAAGTGATTTCATATTTCCTGGGATGTTATTGGTAAGGCAAGAAACTTCCCAAACGATAATTGTGCACTAGATCATGCTGAATGTTCTTTGTTGAGACTGAAACCAGTCTTTTGTTAACCCAACATTATCTGGTTCCATTCCGGATAAACAGCGTCAACCTAAAGGTTACACATTGCCACCCAGCAGCCAGCAGGAGACTGAGGCAATTGATGTGTTCAAAATTTGTTACGAAATCAGAGTGTTGGATGCAAATCTACTACAGTAGTTCTATGTGCACCAAACCAGTCGGCAAATCAGCTACAGTTGTGATCAGCAAAATATGGAACCGCAGGTAGCACATGATAACTAGAGTATATGAATTGCTCTTATTAGTCCACAACCGAGTGTATTTTCAATCCTGTTGACAACAGCCATACTGTAACTGTCTTGGAGCTAACTAAGAAGAAGCAGCGGCAGAGCCAGACGCGTCTGCAGGAGCTGCCTCATCGTCCTTGTGCTTCACCATGCCCGAATCGACCAGGATGGGCACCTCGGCCGCAAGCCACGGCGCAAGCCCGAGGCAAAGAGCGTGCGCGAGCCCAAACCTCGGCAGTTCTTGGCCCACAGCGGCTTGAAGTGCACTGTGAGGCAGATCTTCCCCCCGCGGTACATCTGCATCATCCATATTCCATTACACAAGAACAATTACAATCCCCCGCAAGAAAAAAGGCGAAGAAGATGATGAGAACCTTGTGGGTCTTGCCATCGAGGGTGGGGAGCTCGATCTCGGGGCGACCTGAGGGTAGGCGACGGGGATGTCGAACTGGAGGGGGAACTCGTAGCGGCGGAGGTTGTGGACGTACCAGCAGGTGCCCTCCCAGCGGGTGCCTTCCGGGTTGGCGGCGGAGATGCGGAACCAGTCGTTGTCCTTGGACTTGTTCACCGACGTGTAGGCGATGAGGCCGCGGTACTCCTCCTTGAGCCGCTGCCGCCACGCATCGCCGTCCCGGGGACCCGCCCGCGTCGACAGCAGCGGGATCTCGCCCACCACGCTTTTCGTGCCCTTGTCCCACCCCTCCATGGATCCGATTTCCCTCTGGCTCCTCCTCGCTTTCCCTCTGCTCCGCCTCTCCCTTCTTCTATCCTCCCGTGCGGATCTGACGCGAGGCGAATGTGATTCTCTCTCGGACTGCTTGGATTTTACGCCGACGGCTGGTCTGGTACTCGCCGCCAAGCCAAGGGACCGAGCTTTGGGGACGCTTGATCGAAACCAACGGTTCGGATAAGACATGAAGATATTAGCAACGATTTCTTTGACGTCTTTTTTTTCGAAACGGGGGAGCGAAACGATGGACGAGCTTTTTTATTGCACTAGTATATGTGTACGTGCAACGCACGATTTGTACAAAGTTTGTTTTCCAGTTAAACTGAATATCATCCCTTACACACACATTAGCGAGTATAGCTTCATCCAGCTTAGCATCTACTCCCTCCGTTCCAAATTAGATGACTTCCATTCATCCAAATGTGCATGTATCTGTACATTTAACATGTCTAGGTACATCCACTTTTAGACAAATGAAGTAATCTAATTTGGAACGGAGGGAGTACATTTAGTCTCATCCGTACTGGAGGTCACGTACCAGGTTGACGAACAAGGCGCACAAAACAGGGCAAGTTTGCATACAGATAAGTTCGCCAGGAAAGTCTTCTGTCCACACGTGTAGAAGAGAGTTGTCTTTCAATAGAACTGCAACTTGGAAAAGACAACCTATCTTTAGAAAAAAAAAATTACATTTCATAGAACTGAAGTAAAGTAATCTATCTTTAATAACAGATAATTACAGTGATAGGAGAGGACAAGATACATACTTCTGTTCTGTTATTGAGAGCTTAGAGCACACTGTGCTGTGCAAGCTGTACAGGATATCCTACAGAAATGAACTTCATGTCCGACTGCTCCAGGTTTCATTTTAGCTTATATAAAAATACTCCCTAGAGATAGCAGATTGCACATTGAACTAATTATATTATATTAAAGAGTGAAATGCTTAAAAAATGAAAATTGGTTTGTGCAACCACAAGTGTTGAAAGTAAAATGCATCTTAGCTTGCTCATTTTCAGATTATCAATAATATTGTCGAGCAGCAGTTCAGACATATATTATCGTGTTCTTACTTGTTCCATGCATTGCCGGGAGAGAATTCTGCGTGTGTGACCGTCAACTTCATGACATCCCCTACATGGTCTGGTCAAAGGATCGATCTATTGTCTCCTACCAATTTAAGGTGCGTACTTGCAGAAATACATGTTCAGAAGCTTAAGTAATTATGATCCATCACCAGTTACCTAATCAGGTCGTTGAGTGACCACCTGGCTCTCCTCCTTGTCGTTGTGTCGCCGCCCTTCTGCTCCTCCTGGTTTGTCCCGTCCATGCCCACAATGATGTGTTACTGCTCAAATTGCATAAAAATCAGCAAATCATCGAACATGTAAAAGCATGGATCGTATTGGCCTGGCACAGCAGAACAGGGGTTGCAAGGGCGGGGTTGGGCTTTGATTCCACCTAGCCGATATTCACCAGCTTGATCACCTGATATTTGGGTTGCCGTTCATCTTCAGGTAGCCGGTCGAACAGATGGAGAAGCTCTTTGGCAGCACCTCGTGCTTTCAGATCGGAAAAGGGGGACACGCCGTAGCCCATAGGCATCACTGTCGCCGGTATCGTTGCGAGGTGGAGGCGGCGCACGACCTCCAGTTGCTCCATCGTGAGATCGTGGACGACTGCTCAGGAGCACGAATCCAAAACGGACAGGATGGCGGTGGAGCACGGCTCGAGGTCGGGGTTAGCGGATTTGCATCCGCAACGCCGTCTCTGCCCCTTAATTAAAACCAAAAGCAAGATCATGGAGATGAGAAAAACCTAGAGGAACTCCCCTAAATCTTGCCGGATGTCGCTCCGCTGAGGACGGCCTGGCAACCGCCTGATGAGTTGGAGGGCTTCGGTGGCGGCCGCCGCTTGAAGAGTCCGTTGGCCAGCGACGACAGCGGTGGCGATTCCGTGTGAGGAGTGTGGCTTGGCGCGAGGAGTGGGTGGGCGGCGGCGGTGTCCAGCCTGAAGCATGCACGCGGTGGAGGTAGGTGATGGTAGAGGGGAGGTGGCGTGCGGAGTAGAGACTCGAGAAATTGTGGCGAGATTGAGCAAAATGTTGGGCAAAGATTGCGCTAGAAATTAATCCAGTTTCCTAATCTATCCATTCGCCCGCCGTGGTGCGCGGTATGTTTCGTCCGGCAGAGTTTTCGTCTGCCACAGTAAATTGCTAAACGCACTTTTGGCTGAGGGTTAGAATAATCTGAACGGTTAGATCTATTTTGGTGGGGCTCATCCTGAGGTTGTAATTAGTCCGTCTGGTTCTGTGTGCGCTAGGCTGGGTGTACTTAGCGATGAATATGTTTGCTTGTTTAATAGTATAGTAGACTAGCGGACGTGAACGTGTACGTGCAAAGCACGTCTTCTCCGTAGACATGGTGTGATACGAAAATAGAGTGGAATGAATGTTCCTCCCTCCATTTTCTTCTCCATCCTCGTGTATCACTTACTACTTCTTTCAATTGAAATTCATTCGATAAACCAGAATTTGACAATCTTTGCATATATTTAGTATAAGTATGCAATCTATGAATTTCTTAGTGAATTATTTCAAATAATCAGTTTCATAGGTATCGAAAAATCTTAATAGTCTTGACGTTGTTCAAAATATTAATGTTCTCGTAAATAAAAAATTATAAACCTTTATGTTATTCCTCCTAGTTGAATGCATGTGCGCGAATTTCACCCAAAATGTTTTAACGGGACACAAGCTCTCTTCTTACATGTGTGAATTTCACCAATCTGTGCAAGTCAAAAATAAAAATGCACCACCGAAAATGACCAGATGCAAGTTAAGAGATAGCGGATAGTGTCACTACATATAGATAGCATAGTGGCCTGTAATTAATTATGGTTCACTCAAATAAGAGTACTCTAAGCATTCTATACAGCCAGGACCTCAGGACCTTCATGTCATGCGAAATTAAGAGAAGAAATATAACAGTGCTTGCCGCTAATTTTTTTTTTTTTGAGGGGTGTTACAGATTTATTCAACTCTTACACAAGGAGGGATACAAAGGCCCGGAGGCGGGCCAAAAGCCACACTTGGCGACCCGAATTATCTAGAACTACGCTTCTCGCAAGACTATGAGCTTCTTTATTGTGAACTCTCCGCTCATGGTAAACGCCAGAAGATCAAAGTTGTTCTTTGCCTCTGTAATCTCACATACGATGTGGGCATGGAATAAGCATAGCAAGTGCTCCAACCTCCTTTCCTCTCGCCCCCTCTCGCCCCCCGAGGGCGACGGGGCTCCCCGCTCCAACCGGCCGCCGCCCCCTCCTCTACACCCTCTCCCCCGTCGCCGCCGCCGCAGGGGTTGCCGGGCGAGGCCCAGGCGACGCTGGCGGCGGCGGATCTCTTCTCCCCGCGCCCTGGTAGGCGGGTCGGGGCCCTCCCCTGCCATGGCGGCGGTGCTCCTAGGGATGCCATGGTCCGGCGCGGCCGGGTGAAGCTGGTGGCGGTGCTCTCCCGCGGCAGAGCTCCTTGGTCGTGGCGGTCGCCGGTTGCTGCTTGGCCTTGGCCTAGATGGGCTCGGGCGGGCCCAGATGGGCTTCAGCGGCCGGGGCGTGGCAGCTGCGGAGCTCCCTGGAGGTGGAGGCGGTGACTAGTTGGGTCACGGGACGGCGGCTCTGCGGCCTGCTTATTGCAGCAGGGTGGCCGAAGCTTTACGGGCCCATTCGGGCCCGGCCGGGGCTGTGCGGGCCTGGTGTGCTCCCGCTGCGCTGTCCGGTCTATGACTGCCTCGCGGCGGTGGAGGTGGGTTCCTCCCGCGTGGCTGCGAGGCTGCTGTCCCTCGCCCCAAAGATGTCGTGAGCCTCCAGATCCAGGCCGCTTGCTAGTTTCTCGAAGCAACTGATGATGACGACTGCAAGATCGTGGTGGCGCAGGCTGGTGGGCGGCAAAGCTGGGTGGTGGTGCTCTTTACTCCAGGGTTTTTTTGTGGACAGGGGCGGGAGAAATCCCTGTTAGCTGGTCTGACCCTGACGCGGTGCTGCCCTCGTGTGGCACCATCCCTTCCTGGAGGGTGTTGTGGGAATCCCCTGTCTACTATACTCTACGTACCGGGGGAAATCCTAGGACCGCTGGTCTGGGCAGCAGCGTCGTATCGACGGCGTTTCCCTTCTTGAAGGTGTTGCTTGGTACGGTGGCGCTTCGGAGGGCTTGGATCGTGGTGGGACTTAGACGGGGGGTGCAGCGGTTGAGGGTCTTCATCGTTTCGTTGTTTCGCCATCGCTTTCATTTCTTTTCTCTTTGGCTTGTGTGCGTGCTGCGGCCCGGCATTTGGTGTTGTGTTTGTATCATTGGTTGTATGATGGTCGTTGCTTTATTTATAAAGCGGGGCGAAAGCCTGTTTCGAGGATGTGGGCATAAATTCCCAAGTTCTGCACCACATTGCGACAGTCGCTCGCCACAAGTACTCTGCGAGCGTTGATATTGATACGTCCAAAACATATCTACTTTCCCGAACACTTTTGCTATTGTTTTACCTCTAACTTGTGTGTTTTGAATACAACTAATGCGGACTAACGCTGTTTTCAGCAGAATTGCCCTGGTGTCTTGTTTTTGTGCAGAAAGTCAACTTTCGGGAAAAACACCAGAAAAGATCGCAAACCTCCTATTTTACCAGAAGACTCACGGAGCCAGAAGGGGAGGCAGAGATGGGCCACGAGTGGCCCAAACCACATGGTGGCGCGGCCTGGGGGCCCACCGCGCCAGCCACTGAGGAGGGCGACTCGGGCACCTCCCCGAGTCCCCCTTTCGACTACTTAACCCTCTCTGACCTAAAACGCGAGGGGGTCGTCCACTTCATCCAGAAACATCACCGTACGCCGCCGCCATCGCGAAACCTATTTCGGGGACCAGAAACTCCGTTCTGGCACTCCGCCGGGACGGGGAATTGGAGGAGATCATCGCCATCATCATCACCGACGCTTCTCCATCGACCATCCATGTTTCCCCCATCCATGTGTGAGTAATTCCCTGCTGTAGGCTGAGGGGGATGGTAGGGATTGGATGAGATTGTTCATGTAATAAGTTATAAGATCATTAGGGCATGGTGCCTAGTATCCGTTGTTAGTACTTATTGATGTTGTTGCAACTTGTTGAGCTTAATGCTTGTCACTAGGGCCCGAGTGCCATGATTTCAGATCTGAACATGTTATTGTTTCATAATGATATGCACTGTTTATTGATCATACCTGCAAGTTGTATACACATATTGTTGTCCGGAACCCGCGGTCCCAAAGTGACAATAATTGGGACAGCCGAGGGGAATGGCTGCGATGTGAGGATCACATGTGTTCACGGCGTGTTAATGCTTTGCTCCGGTACTTTATTAAAAGGAGTACCTTAATTACCAGTAGATTCCCTTGAGGCCCGGCTGCCACCGGCTGGTAGGACAGAAGATGTTGTACAAGTTTCTCATTGCGAGCACGTACGACTATATACGGAACACATGCCTATGTTTACTTAGTACTTGGATGCTTTATCATTATTATCTGCAATGCCTATGTCTTGATTATTATATGAGCTATCTTATCCATGCAGCGCCCGTTCATCCATCCCTATGCCTACAGTGTTTTAATCCTACTGTTTACTGCAATCACTACTGCTGTCTCTATTTACTGCTGCTATTATTTCACCGCTACTACTGCTATAAAACTGTTGCTACTGATAATCTGTGTCGAGCAAGACTATTCACAGGTGCAGCTGAATTGACAACTCCGCTGTTAAGGCTCTCAAGTATTCTTTGGCTCCCCTTGTGTCGAATCAATAAATTGGGTTTTACTTCCCTCGAAGACTGTTGCGATCCCCTATACTTGTGGGTCATCAAGACTATTTTCTGGCGCCGTTGCCGGGGAGCATAGCTTTATTTGTGAGTTCACTTGTGATCTATATTGCTCGCTGAAATTTATTCATCATGGGTAAAGCTCGTGATGAGAGGGTCCGTGTATTGCCATCCACTACAAGAAAAGGTACGACACTTAGTACCTCTGCTGCTCTTGACTCACCATCTGTATTGAGTCAACTTGTTACACCACCACAATCTTCACGTGTTGGTACTACTGCTGAATCTGAAATTGCCTCTGATAATGTTGATGATGCTTCTACTGTGATTGATGAGAATATTTCATTAGGTCCACTTTTAGATGCTGCTATTGCTAAGTCTAAACAACTTGAAAATACTAGAACACCTAATGGAAGTCCTACTACTCCTGTTTATTCACCTGAGTTAAGGGATTATACTTGTGATGATGATCCTGATGAAACTTATGTGGAACTTGATGATGATTTTATTGATAAATGTAATGCTACTACTGGTGCAAGTAATATGAGAAATTTTCTTGCACAACATGCTGTTAAATACAAGTTGTCACCTGATCCTAAGTTTGCCACTTCTCCTATAAACATTAAAGATAAGGATTATGATTTTTCTCTTGATTTATCTCATATATCTATTGTTGAGAAAACTCCTTTTTGTGGCACTAAGAGTGAAAGTGCTGTAGAGCACATGAATGAGCTCTCTACTTTGAGTGGCTTATTTTCTGATGATATTAAGAAGCGTAGCTATTTTGTTGCTAAGATTTTTCCTTTCTCATTAAAAGATGATGCTAAAGCTTGGTATAACAACTTGTCTCCTGGTTCTATTACTAGTCCTACTGGTTTGCTTGATGTTTTCTTTCAGAAATATTTCCCTGCTAGTGCTCAACATGATGCTTTGCAGAGAATTTATAACTTTGACCAGGAAGATGAAGAGAAACTTCCAGAGGCATGGACAAGGTTTTGCTCTCTTATCAGAGCTCGGCCTGGACATGATTTGGAAAAGCATGATCTACTTGATATATTTTACAGTGGACTAACTATTGAATCTAGAGCATATCTGGATAGTTGTGCTAGTTGTGTTTTCAGGAAAAGAACCCCTGAAGAAGCTGAAGAATTATTGGCTAAAATCAGCCAGAATTATGATGATTGGACTCTACCTGCGCCGACCCCCACACCTACACCGACACCAATATCAAAGAAGAGGGGAGGTATGATTGAATTGAATGATGAAACAATGAGGGAGGCCAAGAAGACTCTCATTGAGAAGGGTATTAAATCTGAAGATGTGAAGAACCTTCCACCTATTGAAGATTTGTGTAAGCCAATTCCTCATCCATCCATAATTGAGGTTCACTCTCTCCACAGGTTCGATGAAGGAGATATTCCCTACTCTAAACCACCTGATCAATGCTTAGATGAATTTGATAATTATGTTATTAAGCAAGATAATTTTAATATGAGAGTAGAGAATCATTTGCATGAAAACTCTCAAGCTATTAGTAAGTTGCATGATATTGTGGAGAGAACCTCCAATGATGTTAAGATGCTTATTAAACATTTCCATATGGTTCAAACTCAAATTGATCAACTCACTAAAGTGCAACAAGACATGTTAGCCAATGCTTCTAAGAAAAATTAAAACCTGTCTATGTTAGCACTAGAAGTGGAGCTCATACTCAGGATCCTTTATATCCTGAGGGACACCCTAAAAGAATTGAACAAGATTCTCAACTAGCTGAAAATCCAGTTTCTCCTTCTAAGAAAAAGAAGAAGAAGAAACATAAAAATGTTGTAGAATCCTCTGAAACTGTTAATGATCCTAATAGTATATCTATCTCTGATGCTGAAACTGAAAGTGGTAATGAACTTGATAGTGATAAGGATAAAAATGATGCTCTTGATAAAGAAGTTAGTGAAAAGGAACCTGAAAAGCATACTAAAAACACAAAGTACACTAAGGAAGACTTCATTGCTAAGAAACATGGTAATGAAAGGGAACCTTGGGTTCAAAAGCAAATGCCTTTTCCAACTAAGAAACTAAAATCAAAGGAAGAAGAACATTATAATAAATTTTGTGAATGGATGAAACCCTTGTTCTTGCAAATTCCTTTGACTGATGCTATTAAATTGCCTCCTTACTCAAAGTATATGAAAGATATTGTTTCTAACAAGAGGAAAATTCCTAATGAGGAAATTTCTACTATGCTTGCTAATTATTCTTTCAATGGCAAGGTTCCTAAGAAGCTTGGAGATCCAGGTATACCAACCATCCCTTGCTCCATCAAGAATAATTATGTTAGAACTGCTTTATGTGATTTGGGAGCAGGAGTTAGTGTTATGCCTTTTTCTCTCTATAAGAGACTCTATCTTGATAAATTGATACCTACTGATATATCTTTGCAAATGGCTGATAAATCTACTGCTGTTCCTGTTGGCATTTGTGAGGATGTCCCTGTTCAAGTGGCTAACAATTGTTTAATTTTGACTGATTTTGTTGTTCTTGAAATGCCTGAAGATGATAATATGTCTATTATTCTTGGAAGACCTTTTCTAAATACTGCAGGTGCTGTTATTGATTGCAATAAAGGAAAAGTAACTTTCAATGTTAATGATAAAGAACATACTGTTTATTTCCCCAAGAAAGTTGACAAGATTTATGGAGTCAATACCATCTCCAATTTTAAAACTATCAAAGTGGGAAGTATTGATTGCCCTATATATGATCATCAAGAAGGATATCAAAACATTATGATTGGATCCATATCAATACAATACAAGGTAACATGAGTGTTTCATGATGTTTAAATCATTTGTGTCATGTAAATTTATTTGGTGCCAAGACTTGATCAACCTTGTTATCAAATGTATTTGCATACATGAAAGAGCTAAACAGCATTTCTTTCTTCAACTTTGTTTTACCTCCTGTAGTGATAATTAGGTTGCAAAAGTTTAGTTGTTTTGAATTTTAAAAATAATTTTTCTGCCCAAGTTTTATTAATTTAAATATCCAGATTTCATGCAAATTGAAAGTTTTCAAAAATCTGTAAAAATTATACCATTGGTCCTATTTTTCAAAGAGCATCGTGGGAGTGCCTGGTGCTGACCAAGGGGACCCACCATGGGGTCAAACCACATGGTGGCGCGGCTGCCCCCTTGGCCGCGCCAGCCACTGAGGTGGGGCACCCTTGGCCCTCCAGCAGTTCCCCCACCTACCACTTCTTCCTCTTGCATCACTCAGCTCGTTTTTCTCTCTCACACTCGAGTTTTTGCTGTTCTTCCTCGCGATTTCGATCTCTTTGTTCAGCCCATCTCAGCTGCTGAGATTTGGGGCAATTGCTCTCAGGTATGTGACTCCTCCATGTATCCAAGTAGAATTTTGTTTAGTAAGTATACCTTGAGTATTTTGCTGCTGTAGGTGACTTGTTAAGTGAGTATGCATGCTTGTTCTATGTTGATATAATCAGTTTTGATGCATGTTTAGTCCTCTAGCA
The DNA here is from genome assembly GCA_947311845.1 of Poa pratensis. Lineage (NCBI taxonomy): Eukaryota > Viridiplantae > Streptophyta > Magnoliopsida > Poales > Poaceae > Poa > Poa pratensis. The sequence continues at coordinate 6,468,606 of CAMZMU010000098.1, forward strand.
AGTTCATATAGTAGTTCCCCTCATTTGTATGTCTCAAAATCATTTTTTATAATGTTTGTTAAAAAATTCAGAAAAGGAAAATGCATAACCACACCTTTGGGGAGGTGTTTGAAAGGGATTCTCAGAGAGCAAGAAGGCCTTTGAGGGCATCTACTCGAGTTAGGCGTTCCTATGATGAGGATGTCATTGCACCGAACATTGGAGATGGAGGGGATGACCAAATCCCAAATGCTTCATCCTTTCCATGCATGGAGTTTTTGCGTAATGCAGGGTTGCTTGATGACTTCATGTTCCTTATCCAGAGAGTTGGCCTAACCACTTATATGCAGGATGAGGGCGACCAACATTATTGGCTCACCAAAACTTTTGTTGAGAGTTTTAAATTTGTGAATTCATCTTATGCGCCTACTGTCCAATTTAAGATTTATGACAGGCCTGTTACAATGGACTTGGGAGACTTTTGTGCTGCCATAGATATTGCTCCTTAGGTACAGCAAAGAAGATTGCAGGGAACACCAAAGACTTTGTGGAACTTTACCGAGGAGTGACCAACGACGATGACCGCATCGCTCAGCGCGGCAAGATAAGGAACATCCAATTCCCTGCCATTAGATATTTCGTTTATTATCTTGCTACTAGCATTCTTGGTAGGGAAAACACCAGTAATTTCATCTTGCTTTTCTTGCTGCTGCACTTAATGGTAACACTGCTTACAACCTTGGTGCCCTTATTGCTCGCCGTTTGGCTGCTAGTGGACCTATTTATGGAGGAATTGTTGCTTCACGAGTTATCGCATATCTAGGTCTTTCCGTTAGTCCTAATGATGAGAAGCTAACCCCTTTCAGACTTGATATTTCTGCTATGAAAGGCCATCAGTTTGTCACACCTAATTCTCATTTAGGAAACATTGTTTACAAAGTTTTATTTACTAACGGGGATGAATATGAAGTGCCTTTGCCCCAGGCCGATCTGTTCCCTATACACAGGAGACCGTGGTCGTACTCCAAGGAGGCGTTGGAGGAGCAGCTTAGAGTGCGAGGCTTTCACCAGCAGCACCAGGAGGAGGGAGAAGCACCTGATGATGGCTACACCGTCACTTACCTTGGAGCGTCATCCAGCTCTTACCAGGACGAGGGCCCTTCCTCGTCGTACTATGGAGGCGCCACTTCCTGGGCACCATGGGGTTGATCTCCACTTAGGCCAAAAGCCTAAGCTTGGGGGGAGGTATATCGACATCTCACTCATTTACATATCATATCTTGTCGATACTTTGTATATCCATGTTGCAGTTTTCTTTCTTTCTTTTTAATTGTTTACCTTTTATTGCTGCATTCCAAAACACAAAAAGACCAAAAATATTTCTGTTGTTTCTCTTCATTTGTTTCTTAAGTTTCAGTATTAGTTTGCTTAGTTTTAAAATTCGGTTTGTTATTCAAAAATCCAAAAATATTTTGCTTTATTGTTTGTTTCTTTTTGCTCTTGTTTCAAAAACTCGAAAACCCAAAAATATTTGTTGTTTCTTTTTGGTTTTGTATAGTGTTTTCAGAGTTGGACAGCCATCCGTGACTCCGATGGAGCTTGGTTTTCATTCTTATCATTCGAAGCAACACAAGTGAAAAAGCAATAAGGATGATCTACAACAACTCGAGTTGGGGTGAGAGGCTGGTATGAACTCTATTTGTTTTCATTTTTGTACATATACTCATCTATGTGAGCATGCTTAGTTGGTTCATGTGAGGTATATGTCATTTAGTGGATGCTTAGTAGTTCTTGTTCTCTCATGATCGGTCCCAATTTATTAATAGTGGTAGCATGTTATGTTGATGTTTGCTTGCATTGTTCTATTCATAGAGGGTATGACATTGTGGTATCCTCCTCTGAATAATTCATTCGAATTGACTTGGCACATGCTCATGCATGCGTATGACTGAAAAACAAAAGTCAATTAAGCCTTGATGATTTATTTTGACTCAGAGTTCTTGTATCACTTTTATGTCTCAATTAATTTCATTTTGTCGCAAGCATGATTATGACGGTTATTGCTCTCTTGATTGTCGCTTCCCAGTCTATTGCTAGCCTTCACTTGTACTGAGCGGGAATGCTGCTCGTGCTTCCAAAACCATGAAAACCAAGTTATTCCAAAGTGTCCACCATAAATACCTATGCATGGCATTTCGAACCATTCAAGTAAATTTTCATGTGCTACCTTTAAAACCTTCAAAGTACTTCTCAATTTGTGTCAATGTTTTATAGCTCATGAGGAAGTATGTGGTGTTTTATCTTTCAATCTTGTCATTCAGACTTTCACCAATGGACTAGTGGCATATACATCCGCTTATCCAATAATTTTGCAAAAAGAGCTGGCAACGGGGTGCCCAGTCCCAATTAATTATAACTTTCATCAATAATTCTCTTCACATGTTTTGCCCTGATTTATCAGTAAGCAACTTAATTTGCAAATAGACACTCCTCCATGGTATGTGAATGTTGGAAGGCACCCGAGGATTCGGTTAGCCATGGCTTGTGCAAGCAAAGGTTGGGGGGAGTGTCACCCATAATGAAACTAAAATACATGTGTAAACAAAAGAGAAGAGGGATGATCTACCTTGCTGGTAGAAATAACATCCTTCATGGGAGCCGCTCTTGAAAGTCTGGTTGACAAGGGGGTTAGAGTACCCACTACCATTCGTTGACAACAACAAACACTTCCCAAAACAATTTTGCTTCTGTTTTAAAAATAAAAAGCTCTAGCACATGATAATCCCTGCTTCCCTCTGCGAAGGGCCAATCTTTTACTTTCATGTTGAGTCACCATCCTTTCTTTGAGCACTTTCTCGAGAGCATAGTTGTCATTCTTAGTGTAATGTGCTTGTCCCAGAATGTGGTTAACTGTGATATAACTTTGATGCTTTTATCTTTGATATCTTTGATTCTAGTCTTCCCATGAACTTCAGAGGTGCCTGGGCATTTATGTTTTGCTGTACAAAAACGGGCAAGCGAGATACCATCTTATCATATCCTATTATGAGCATTACAATCTTGTGAATTAATATGTTTCATGTTTGTCGCTATTAGTATGTTGGTATCTTTTCATAGTTTACATGCCTATTGAGTGACATTATTTGCATTTGCCTCATCTTGAATTGCCTAAGCATTTGTTCATATAGTGAGAATATATGCATCATATGAAGCAAATGTGTTCGTGAAAGTCTTTTATCGCACTCAGTTGTTAACTGAATTGCTTGAGGACAAGCAATAAGCTAAGCTTGGGGGGAGTTGATACGTCCAAAACGTATCTACTTTCCCGAACACTTTTGCTATTGTTTTACCTCTAACTTGTGTGTTTTGAATACAACTAATGCGGACTAACGCTGTTTTCAGCAGAATTGCCCTGGTGTCTTGTTTTTGTGCAGAAAGTCAACTTTCGGGAAAAACACCAGAAAAGATCGCAAACCTCCTATTTTACCAGAAGACTCACGGAGCCAGAAGGGGAGGCGGAGATGGGCCACGAGTGGCCCAAACCACATGGTGGCGCGGCCTGGGGGCCCACCGCGCCAGCCACTGAGGAGGGCGACTCGGGCACCTCCCCGAGTCCCCCTTTCGACTACTTAACCCTCTCTGACCTAAAACGCGAGGGGGTCGTCCACTTCATCCAGAAACATCACCGTACGCCGCCACCATCGCGAAACCTATTTCGGGGACCAGAAACTCCGTTCTGGCACTCCGCCGGGACGGGGAATTGGAGGAGATCATCGCCATCATCATCACCGACGCTTCTCCATCGACCATCCATGTTTCCCCCATCCATGTGTGAGTAATTCCCTGCTGTAGGCTGAGGGGGATGGTAGGGATTGGATGAGATTGTTCATGTAATAAGCTATAAGATCATTAGGGCATGGTGCCCAGTATCCGTTGTTAGTACTTATTGATGTTGTTGCAACTTGTTGAGCTTAATGCTTGTCACTAGGGCCCGAGTGCCATGATTTCAGATCTGAACATGTTATTGTTTCATAATGATATGCACTGTTTATTGATCATACCTGCAAGTTGTATACACATATTGTTGTCCGGAACCCGCGGTCCCAAAGTGACAATAATTGGGACAGCCGAGGGGAATGGCTGCGATGTGAGGATCACATGTGTTCACGGCGTGTTAATGCTTTGCTCCGGTACTTTATTAAAAGGAGTACCTTAATTACCAGTAGATTCCCTTGAGGCCCGGCTGCCACCGGCTGGTAGGACAGAAGATGTTGTACAAGTTTCTCATTGCGAGCACGTACGACTATATACGGAACACATGCCTATGTTTACTTAGTACTTGGATGCTTTATCATTATTATCTGCAATGCCTATGTCTTGATTATTATATGAGCTATCTTATCCATGCAGCGCCCGTTCATCCATCCCTATGCCTACAGTGTTTTAATCCTACTGTTTACTGCAATCACTACTGCTGTCTCTATTTACTGCTGCTATTATTTCACCGCTACTACTGCTATAAAACTGTTGCTACTGATAATCTGTGTCGAGCAAGACTATTCACAGGTGCAGCTGAATTGACAACTCCGCTGTTAAGGCTCTCAAGTATTCTTTGGCTCCCCTTGTGTCGAATCAATAAATTGGGTTTTACTTCCCTCGAAGACTGTTGCGATCCCCTATACTTGTGGGTCATCAGATATCGCATGTTAGAGCAATTCCTTCTCTGCATGCTAGCACCTCGTGGGTTTCCGGGTCTGACTTACCCGGGAAGACCATCGCCGATGCTCCTAGAAAAACTCCGTTGTGCGATCTGGCAACAGCGGCCACTGACCTCGGCCGGTGCCCTTGCTCACCGCCGTGTCCACGTTAACTTTCACTTGTCCCTGCGGGGGAGGAAGCCACCCCTGCATCCTTTGCACTCCAACTGTCGGAGCTCGCCATGTGCTGCTCTCCCGACCTTATTGGAGGTCTTGGATAAACCTCTCCACGAACAGATGTGTTGAGAGTGGACTCTGGAACACCTGCTCGTGTATTGCCTTTCGCCTGGCATGCCAAATTGCCCATAAGGTCACAAAAACCTTCACCTGGTCTTCCTCTTTCAGGGTTTCGATCATGTTGCTCAGCCATAGCCTGGCGTTTCCCTCCTCCGAAGCACTCATATGCTCCGTAATTTCTTCATCAACCAAAGCCCAGACACACCTCGACATGGTGCAGTCCAGTAAGGCGTGTCGCCACGAGTCTGCGGCACCACACATCTGACATCGATCATCGTCAGCCATTTTCCGTTTTCGCCTAACATTATTGGTTGGTAAAGATTGTTTCGCCAACCTCCATAGAAACACCCTCACTTTCGAGGGCACTTGGGTGTGCCAAAGCTTTGTCCATCCGTTTTCAGCTGCTCTGATATTAGAGCCGCCGGCTCTCCCTTCGAGCCAAGCTTCCCTCCTCTCCTTCATACTAATAAGCATGTTATATGCTGATCGCACAGAGAAGACGCCTTTTCTTTCATAGTGCCATGCCCAGAAGTCCTCCTGTCGACGATGGCTCAGGGGGATTTGAAGAATAATCTCCACATCCATGGGCAGGAAACATTGCCGGAATTTCTCCTCCTTCCACTCCGCCGTGTAGCATCAATGAAGTCTGCTACCCTAACAGGTGGTTCATCCGTGAGACATGCAATGGGGCGCATCATGCCGTCTCTAGGAATCCAATTCTCATTCCATGGGTCGGTGGTCTCACCTGTCCCAATTCTCCGAATGAGCCCTTGCTTCAGAACCTGAGCTCCTTCATGAATAGCCCTCCACACTTGGGACGGTGCTGATCCTAGAGTAGCGTGGAGTAAAGTTGTTTCCGGGAAATACACAACCTTCAAAACCCTAGCACTTAGAGTATTGGGGTTTTGCAGCAACCGCCATCCCTGCCTTGCCAGGAGTGCTAGGTTGAACAGTTCCAAATCTCTGAACCCCAGCCCCCCCATGTATTTTGGATTGCACATTTCTTTCCAAGCCACCCAACAAGTCTTCCTCTCCCCATTGCGACTTCCCCACCCGAACTTTCGAAGCATAGAATTTATGTGTAGGCATAGACCGTGTGGTAGAAGGAAACACGCCATGGAGAAAATCGGAACTGCTTGTGCCACGGATTTAATGAGAACATCCTTGCCACCCGAAGACAACACCCGTTCTAACCATCCTTGGATCCTACTCCAGATTTGATCCTTAATGTATTTGAAAGCACTCCCTCTAGATCTTCCAACATCCGAGGGCATCCCCAAATATTTCTCATTTAGGGTTTCATTATGCACATCGAGGGCAATCTTGACTCCCTCCTTTATGCTAGTCGGGCATCTCTTGCTAAACAAAATAGAAGATTTGTCCCGATTCACCCTTTGGCCTGACGCCAGACAATATTTGTCCAGGAGCTCCTGTAACTTCCCCGCACTCTCCACATCCGCCTTGAAAAGCAGCAGGCTATCATCAGCAAAAAGGAGGTGACTCGCCGCCGGGGCCGACGGTGCCACCTTCAAACCTTGAAGATCCGATGAAACATTGTGGTGTTGTAGAAGGCACGAGAGGCCCTCTGCTGCTATCAAGAAAAGATACGGTGAGATTGGATCACCCTGTCTTACCCCACGAGATGGTGTAAACTGTCGAAGCTTCCCCCCATTAAATAACACTTGGAAATACACCGTAGTCACCAGCCTCATCACCATCTTAACCCATAGTCGATGGAAACCCAGCTTGATCATGATAGCTTCGAGGTAGCTCCACTCAAGCCGGTCATAGGCCTTCCTCATGTCTAATTTTAAGGCACATAACCGATTCTTCATATCTCGGTTTCTCTTCATGAAATGTAGGCATTCATAGGCTGTTATGATGTTGTCTGTGATTAGTCTGCCTGGCACGAACGCAGACTGTTCTTCCGAGATGATCTCCGGAAGACAAACTTTCAACCGGTTGGCCATCACTTAGGACGCGATCTTGTATATCACGTTGCACAAACTGATCGGTCTAAACTGTCCCAGCTCCTCCGGGCTCGCCACCTTGGGTATAAGCACAACGAAAGTCTGGTTTATGACCTCCATCGGGTCCTCTCCTTTCAACACCCGAAGCACCGCCGTCGAGACTTCCGAACCACACAAATCCCAGTGAGTTTGGAAAAAATGTGCAGGGAATTCGTCCGGGCCGGGCGCCTTCGTCGGAAACATTTGGAAAAGAGCAGTCTTCATCTCCATATCAGAAAAGGGTTTAAGAAGTGCATTGTTCATTTGTTCCGTCACCTTTACTGAAACAACATCGATCACTTCCTGCATCTGGGTCACCCCCTCCGAGCGGTACAACATTTCACAAAACCCTCTCGTCATGTCTGCCATTTCCCTATCATCCTCGGTGACTGTCCCATCAGGCTTCTTCAGTTTGCAGATATGATTCCTCTTTTTCCGTTGGCTCGCACGAAGGTGAAAAAACCTGGTATTCTTATCGCCCTCTGCAAGCCATTGTACTCGTGATCGTTGACGCCACATCACCTCCTCCCGCTCATACAAATCGACAAGTCGTTGACAGACTTTTGTCTCCTCATAGGACGGGCCTTGCCTCATCAGATCCGCTCGTAGGGCAGCCAGCCGGTCAGTTAGCTGCCTGATCTCACGCCTAACATTCCCGAATGTGCCCTTACCCCATTCATCAAGAGCTCCTGAAACACGCTGCAGCTTCTCTTGTAACTGTACCATGGAAGACGCCCTTCCTTGCTCTTGCCACACCTCCTCCAGATGTGGTTTAAACCGCTCATGAGACTCCACATGATCTCGTACCTGAAGATTCTTTCTTCAGTAGTTCTCCGTTGCCGAGCCGTCTGTCTCCAACTTAACAGGATCAGACAGTGGTCCGATGATGCTCCTGTCAGATGGCTCACAGTAGCAAGCGGAAACCTGCTGCACCACGAAGGCGTCGCCAGCGCCCTATCCAGTCGTACTCGACAAAAGGACCCTCCTGTTACTCTTTTTTCGAAGGTCCAGCTATTACCCTCGTAACCGAGGTCAGAGAATTCACACACATCAACAGTATCTCGAAAACCCGCAATCTGTGCTAAACTGCGGTCCGCCACACCTTCATGTTCGTGTTGGTGTAGGACTTCATTGAAATCCCCGATGCACATCCACGGCAGTGAAGATGATGATTTGATGTACTTGAGCATATCCCAAGTCTTAAACCTCTCCGATGTTCTAGCCTCACCATAAACACAAGTCAGCCAGGGATCAGCATCCCCCTCAGTAATTATTGCATCTAAGTGATACTGAGAATACGGCAAAATCTCTATCTTTATATCATTATTCCAAAACAGCGCAAGACCTCCACTCTGTCCTGAGCTACTTACAACAAACGCCCTATCAAAGCCTAGCCTGCTAGCTAGTCCCTCCACCCGTCTTTTATGTAATTGAGTTTCTAGTACACAAAAAACAATAGGCTTAAAACGTCGCGCTAGATCACGCAGCTCATGCACTGTTGCGTCGCTTCCTGCCCCGCGACAGTTATAGATTAGGGCACTCATTGCTCCTGGCGGCGCTCCGACACGGAGCCTGCCTCAAAGTTGTCGCCCGCAACCTTTCTTTGCTTCTTCGGAACTGGCGGCTTGATAGGTGAGACAGTCGCCACCGTTCCCTTCCCCTCGTTCTGCAAGGCATCATCCAAACTCCTCCTAGCCGAAGGAGTAGCACCTTCATTTTCCTGCCTATTGGTGAGCATCAACATGCTGGGGTCTGCAGCTTTTGCTGCACTGTTTTTACCACCCTGAGCCTGGCCGTCTCCTGGAGGACGCTTGCGTGGGTCCTTCCCCGTCTTGCCACTCCCCCGGCCACCACGGTCTTTCTCGTCGTGCTTTGGTGCTGCTCGCACGCCCGTGGTATGCGGGTGCCAATCCTCCACCGGTGCTTTCATCCAAGCTCCATATTGCTTGGCACTCTCTTCATGATCTCCATCACCACATTCTTGATCAGTGTGTCCCAATAAGCCGCACACATCACAGAACCTTGGCAGTTTCTCATACAGCACCTGGAACGACACCCTGGCTTGCCCTTCTGGGTGCAGTCCCACAACCCTCAGCAATGGTTTGTTCACATCAAGCTTCAGTCGCACACGCACGAAACTTGTACCACTCGCACCCAAAGCATACAGCTCCACGCTCTTCACCTCTCCTATGCGCGCTGCCATGTTGCGCATGATTTCCTCCTTCCTGAACACCGGAGGTACCCCTCGCACCTGCACCCAGACATGTATGTGGTCCAGCACCACAGATTTCGGGTTCGAAACCCCGTCATAGGGCTCGACCATGACTCCAAGCTGACGGAAAAGCCATGGCCCCTCATACATAACCCTATTCCAGTCTCCAAGACATGAGACTTGGAGGACGAACAGGTTTTCCTCAATCGGGCGGATCGACCATTTTTTGCGAAGCCCCACGCGATATCCATCTTCTGGAAGAACGGTTGATTGCCAAAGTGCTTCGAGGCATGCACCTTGACCACTGCCATCCAGCGTGCTTCCTCACGCAAGTTCATGAACTCCTCCCTTGGAGGACCACATCGTCCAGTTCTTCGTCCTTCAGGACGAGCTTCTTCAACAGCTCTTGCAGATCAGCTGGAGGCGCAGGAGTCGAGGACCCCCCCTCCTTGGGATCTTGGCCGCCATGGCTTAGGGTTTCACAGCTCCAGGGTCGGAAGACACCCACCGCAGCCTCTCGTTCTCGCACCCACCAAGGCCAGGCAGACGTGCTAGACGTCCCCGTAGTCAGCCCGAGCAGATCAGAGTCAGGGAGGCGAGGTCGGGGATGAAATCGGCACTGGAAAAAGTCCTCCGCCGCCTGAGTCGCCAGACGGGAGTCAAAACCCTAGGAAAACTAGGTCTAGTCCTATCAGTTGCTTGCCGCTAATTGGATAAAAAAATATAACTCTTGTGCTGTAAATGCCCAGCCCATCCGTGCGTGCAAGACAGATTGCATTAGAGGCAGTCAAGCAGAGAATGCACAAGGTAGGCAAACCCAGCTTCTTCGTTGAATTGCTGATGATCATTCAGCTTGCTGTCGGGGAAGGAACACCCCTCCAGCCCTCGCCGTGGTGCTAGGCATGGCTGGTGCGATTTATGCTTCGCTTATGGTGAAGCCGTAGGACAAACCCAGAAAATCGGCGGCTGTGAAGTGCTCCTGTAGGCTAGCGACCAGCTGGTACAGCCGCACCTACACGGTGGGTCGCCGGAAGACATCGAACTGCAGAGTAATAAAATTGGTCGTCCAACCCGAAGGAAGTGCGGGGAGGTTGCAGCGGCGGAGGGAGGCGACCAAAGGGCGACGCCTTGTGCACGCACGGGGCGGAGCAAGGAGGAGGACGGCGCAAACGGAGCTTGCCGGAGACGGCCAGGTAGAGGAGGCCGCACTCGGAGTATGGCTGAGCTCCATCGCGGTCAGATCGAGAGTGTCCCGCAAGATCGAGCGCCCCATCGACCAGAACGAGCTCTACCGCCACCAAATCAAGCGGCCAGATCCTCATCCTTGAACGTATAATCGATGTTGTCATCGTCACCCTCGGCCAGCTCGTCCGCCTCCAGAGATCGAGTTTCTTTTTCCGAGTAGGAAGCAGAGGCGAGGGGGGGACATATCATGTGAAAACAAGTTACTTCCTGAAAATCTGAAAATTTTGGATATAGACCACTGGATGGTGCACCGGCGGCCAGATGTTACACTTGCTCCCACCACAACATGTCCACGTGTATATGCAGAAAACCCCTGGAGCTAAGATGAATTCTAACAGCTACACCCTTGCGTCTGTTCGCTGTATGGTGGACTTGGGCTCAGAAGAATAAGCAAGTCGTACTCGTACAGAGTACAGACCATGAGACTCAGAAATAAAAATCACGATAATTTTGACCAAATCTGAAAATTAGAACCCGAAAAAATACACGAAGAATTAGAGCTATTTTCACCTTTTACCAATCGGAACAAAATTCAAAACACAAAGTTCATGACCAAAAGAAGCCAGCAATTTTGCTCCTGAATCAAACTGAATCTGCACATGCACAGACCTTGATCTGGACAAAAGCATCCCATGGCGCTGCTCTAATGGAGAAGAACCATGGCCAGGGCGTCAAATCCAGCACAGGCCGCGGTGGGCGCAGGTCGAGTCCGCGAATACGATTCTTCCGTTCTGACTCGTCGGGTGGCACCACGCTGCCTTCTACCACCGCACAGGACACGATCTGCGATCCTACGCCGATGTTCCGTCCCGCTGACAACTACTCTGAGTACCTCGCAGCAATAGGGAGAGAGAACGAGCGATGTGTTGTTTTTGGGAGGGAGAACTGTAGCTTGCTAGGGAGGACGGGAGAGTGGGAAGGTGATGTGATTTAAGGGGCGTTTTGCAAAATAGACGAAGGGCGGATGGGCTCTCACCCCAGCGGTTAGGGCGCAGTGGCGCTACCCAGCCCACCCGAGTTCGACTCGTGGTGCCACACCTTCTACTTAATTAAAAACGTTGAGGCTCCTCCCTCACCGGTTCAAAAAAAAAAAACGAAGGTGGGATGGGGGATCCAAAATCTACGGTTGATACATGATCTAACGGCGTCCGTCGCGATTTTCAGATTTGCAGAATCTGTACCATTTTCACGTGATACGCTCCCGAGGCGAGGGTGCTTTTCTTTTTAGGACACGTCTAGGGAACGGCCCGTAGGTTCGTGCATACGAACGGCAGCCAGAAAAGGAAAGTATCTGTCCCTCAAATAGGAAAGTATCTGTCCCCCCACGTGAGTTTCCACGGGGAGCCACCAGATGACGAAGAAATGGAGCAGCAGCATCCCGCTGCCGGTATTGGGTGGCTCACCGGTGTGTGTGGAGGAGGGCTGCCGGCGACGGGATGCGTGTGGGCGCTTCTCGTCGGAGAGGAGAAGGCGGGCGCCCGGGCGCTGCTTGGAAACAGGAGAGAGAGAGAGAGACGAGAGGGGATCGAGACTTCAAGAGGGCGGCGGCCGGCAGCGGCGCTGTGAGGAAGACGGGCGAGCCAGGTGATGGGCGTTGGGCGGCGGCGCGGCGCTGTGAGGAAGGAGCGAGCGAGGGGATGAGTCACGTGTGTGGTCTCTCGTGTAGTCCAGTAGAAGTATGCGTACAGGGTTAGGTTAGTCTGGGTGGGTTGGGCTGGTTTTGGGTTGGCCAGCTGGTGCAAGGTTGGCCTGCTACGGCCGGTGGTGGAATTCTGATGATTTGTTGCCGTTCATCGGTTAAAATTAGTTGCTTAATTTCATCGGTTAAAATTAGTTGCTCACATACAATAGTTTGTTGCCTAGCAGCATACACTAATTGTAATTTGTCCCACCCTAAAATTAACTACCGTGTTGTGAAGTTGCCTACTTTGTGCGTGACGAATACACTAGACTTAGAACAATGGTAGGCAATTTTACGACAACATGAGACGACTTCACAAAATTAATGGTTAGTTATGTACTAAGTTTCTTTTTTAAAAGCAAGTGTAGTGCACCACAATATACAACTTTCACAACAGCGGTAAGTAACTTCGTATCAGTGGTAGGCAACTTTTCGATGGACATCTTCAGAACTGCGTTAAGCAACTCCAAAAGAATTTTGACACGAGACGAAGCAACTTTAATGTGTGATGAAGCGACATTGCATCGCTGCTAAGCAACTCTAACCAACTTGATAACTTCGCCAATAAAAGGTAGACAGATTTTCACAAACAACAAAAAAGTAAATTTTACAACGCGGTAGGCAACTACACAGCCCTTTTTTAGACAACAATTTGATAGAATTAAGCGACTTCACAACGTCGGTACAAAACTACAGATAATGACAACACGCAGTTTGATAGAATTAAGCAACTTCACAACATCGGTACAGAACTACAAATAATGACAGCACGCAATTTGATAGAATTTCAAAATATAAATAGGCAACTTCACAACGTCGGTACAAAACTAGATATAATGACAACGTGGAATTCGCTAACGTAATTGAGCAAGTGTTATGAGATGTTAGACAACAAAATAGCGGAATTCAACAACTAATTGTCGGGCAACAATCGGACAAAAACACACTAAGCAACAAACTATCATAATTGAGCAACTAAGCAACAATATGCACAGACGTAATTGAGCAACTATTATAATATGTTAGGCAACAAATTAGCAGAATTTGAGCAACTAATATGTGCTGTTAGGCAACAAATCAGACAAAAATAGACAAAATTTTCTATTTTTCATTGCCTAACAAAAATATATGCTGTACCGAACGGCCGCCACAAAATCATTCAAGACTGCCCATCAGAAACATAGTTTCATTGCCTAACAACATTTGAAAAAAAAAACTCATACCAAAATAGTTGCTGCATTGTTACATCATTGCATGTCGTGGATATTCAAAAGTGACATTCAGTAGGCAAAAAAATCACACTGAACCAATAAAATTGCCTCACTTGTGATTTTAATTGCCTAGGAAATTCTTTTAAAGAGGCAAATCTAACTGCATAATCCCCTACTGCCATAACTCAAAAATACGTAGACAATGATTTAAACTTGCCAAAAACACCAGTTAAATGCATGGAAAAATTACTTAGTTGCCTCAAGGACTTCTATGTTGGCCTGAAAAGCCTACTTAGTTGCCTGAAAAACAACAACAAATTTCTAGACATGATTCAAAATTTGCCTGAAAGCACTTCGTAGTTGCTCTTGCCCGAAAACACCACTTAATTGCCTGAAAGCAGTACTTAGTTGCCAGAAAATACTACTTAGTTACCCTTGCCTGAAGACACCACTTAATTGCCTGAAAACAATACTTAGTTGCCTGAAAACACAGGGCAGGGGCAGAGGAAAAATCCTAGAAAAAATTCTCGGATCCGTCTCCGCGGCCGACTCGCAGGTCGTGCGCGTGATGACCTCCCTCTCGGATCTCCTCCACCACCCGCAGGCGCAGGAACCACTCCGCTGCCTGGCCACGTCCTCGTCCTCCTCTCCGATCGCCGACCAGCTCCTGGACGACTTCCTCCGCCTCGCCCATGCTACAAAAAAATTAGACTGCATATGCGTACAAAAAAAATCATTTTTTAATGGCAAATTAGACTGCATATGCGTACAAAAAAATGTGACATCAAATTGCCTACTGCCACAGCTCAAAAGATGCTGAACAATGATTTAATAGTCTGAAACACTACTTAATTAGTTGCCTGAAACACTCCAATGTTTGTTTGAAAACACTACTTAGTTACTACCTATTGCCTAAAACAATGATTAATATGGCCTGAAACACTCCAAAAGTTTGCCTGAAATCACTACTTTGTTGTATGAAAACACTATAAAAAAGGCCTAAACAATGATTTAAGTTGCCTAACACACTCCAAATTTTGCCTGAAAACACTAGTAGTTGCCCGAAACACTACAAAAATGACTAAGCAAGGATTTAAAATTGCCCCGAACCACTACTTAATTGCCAAAAACAATGATTAAATTTGCCTGAAACACTCCAAAGTTTGCCTGAAATCACTACTTTGTCGTATGAAAACACTAAAAAAAAGGCCTAAACAATGATTTAAGTTGCCTAAAACACTCCAATTTTTCCTGAAAACACTAGTTAGTTGCCCGAAACACTACAAAAATGCCTAAGCAAGGATTTAAAATTGCCCCGAACCACTTTAATTGCCAAAAACAATGATTAAATTTGCCCGAAACACTCCAAAGTTTGCTGAAATCACTACTTTGTTGTATGAAACACTAAAAAAGGCCTAAAAAATGATTTAAGTTGCCTAAAACACTCCAAATTTTGCCTGAAAACACTAGTTAGTTGCCCGAAACACTACAAAAATGCCTAAGCAAGGATTTAAAATTGCCCGAACCACAACTTAATTGCGAAAAACAATGATTAAATTTGACTGACACACTCGAAAGTTTACCTGAGATCACTACTTAGTTGAATGAAACACTACAAAAAAATGCCTAAGCAATGATTTAAGATGCCTAAAACAATCCCAATTTTGCGTGAAAACACTACTTCGTTGCCCCAAAACACTACAAAAATGCCTAAGTAAGGATTTAGAATTGCCCAACAACTACTTAATTGCTTAAAACAATGGTTAAAATTGCCTGAAACACTCCCAAATTTTCTTGAAATCACTAATTAGTTGCATGAAACACTCCAAAAAAATTGCACTACCTCTGCCCCTTATGCTCTCTGATCATGGACATACCAGGAGAAAATACATGTTGTTGCCTTTGTGAGCAGCGACAGCGGCAGCAGTTTTTAGAAGGCTGATTCCTATTTGTTAGAGCTGTTTTGTGCCTTTGTGTGCTCCTAGTTTGAAGCCTCGTTGTGGTGTGCTAGAGGTGCTTGGGCTCTAGGCCGGTGCTGCTGCATTGTGCAACGACAGAGTACTCTTAAGCTAGCTATACATGTACAGTACAAGCTAGAGTCATGTCCGTATATGACCGCCGGGCCTCAGCGGACAGATGAACTCACGGACGAACGAAATCAAAACCAGGTCGAGCCTGTAGATTTGTGAATGTTCATGTCCACAAAATCGAGCATGCAGCCGAGCGAAATCAAATCAAACAGCTATGGGTGGAGCGGATATCAAATGCATCGATGAAAATGACAGGAAGAGCATGCAAAACCTAGATAGAAATCAAAAGGCGTGGATCTACGGGGCGAAAATCCCTGTACCAACTCTAAATCTCTTCATCTCTAGCCCATTGTTAGCTACTAGGTAAGATGGCGCGGCGGCACGCCGCACCCGTGTGGTTTTATTGATGTAGTTCATTTTAATTTTCTGTAATTTTTGTAAGGATGGAAAATAGTCATATACATTTGAATATTCTTTAGCTGGTAGAAGTGTGGAAATACTCATATAAGTTAAAATTCTCCAAAAGAATAAACACATTGTGAATTAGGGGAAGTTTTGGCATTTTAAGTATGGTTAAAAGTTGTATAATTTCGTTGTGTCAAATAAACATGGTTAATTTTTCCGACCATTCGTGAATTCGGTATAAATAAGTAGGATTTATTTTTAGAAACATTTTGATATGTTAAACATA
The DNA here is from genome assembly GCA_947311845.1 of Poa pratensis. Classification (NCBI taxonomy): domain Eukaryota; kingdom Viridiplantae; phylum Streptophyta; class Magnoliopsida; order Poales; family Poaceae; genus Poa; species Poa pratensis. The sequence continues at coordinate 6,484,658 of CAMZMU010000098.1, forward strand.
TTTTTCCCGTGGATAATGAATTAGTTACGAATTTTTGGAAATTAATCTAAAATTCTGCGGTATTACTGTTATTTTTCATCGGTGAATTAGTTCACTTGGGAAATAAATTGAGAAAATAATATTGCAGCGCAATATGAAATATATATGCTGCTAAAAATAATGTTAGTAAAATTAGTTTTGGAAAAGTTATTTGGTGGTGATGTTACTGAATTTAGTTTGTAATATCTAGAGAACGTAAGGATCTTTGCGTAAAAGAACCATGCGATTTTATTCTAGGAGGCAGATTTATATTTTTTTTGGAATACGCGTGAGCTTTTCTGCAAAAAGTGGCGAGCGGGGATTTTTTTTGCAGAAAGTTTTATTCCGAGTGCCGATTTATATAGGGTGATATACACCTACTTGTGAAATGAAAATTCAAACAGATGACCGAGTGAGACGAATTGGACAAAATTTGTTAAATGTTTGTGTGAATCTGGATCCGAAATTAAGGAGCTAGGCTCGACCAAACTCGAAACCGATCACGGGAATGGAACCTACTCGTCGGCGCGCATATATTTCATGTATAATTTTCGGAGAATGCGAAGGTTTTTTTTTCTGCAAAAAAAAAAAAAACGACTACTGTAGCGTGCTACAGTGCGTTGCTCTCAAGCCATTATATCAACAACTAGGCAAGAACAGCATGTACAACGACCATCGTGCGAGGGTCTGAGATTTGGGGATCAAGATTTTTCAGATACGGACCTCGTAGAAAATTGGTCGATTCCGTCAGTGCAACACCTTCTCGTGCTTGCCCATGACCGCCATGGCTGCTCCACCTCGTCGAACGCTACCTCCCCTCGCACCGCCTCGCTCTAGCTCGGAGACAATGGCAGTACACGGCGAATCTACATAGCCCCGCCCATGCTCCTTCAAGGACCCACGGGCCGAAATCCCGCACCTCCACCGCGGTCCGCGCCGCCGCCGCGATACGCAACGCCGCCGCGGAACACCCTCCCCCGAAGTTGAATCGAGATGGCGACCACACGGGTGGGAGTGGGAGAGAGAGAACGGAGGGGGGCGATTCGGGGATAGGAACGGGGAATCGACTGCGAGTGCCGACAAAAAAGCACCTAGTTCACTGTCGGGACGACGCGCATCTTGACGCAGCACGGACGGCGTGTGCGCGGCCGTTCGCTTCAACCAACCAGCGCGCGTGCGAGAATAAGCAATTGGGTTCTTTTTAACGAACCTTTTTTTTAACCGGTGACAAAATTCCTGTAATTACCACGAAAATGAAAAAAATGTGTTGAGTTGTCAAACATTGGAGCAATCTGAACCATTTGCCAAATATTGAAGGGCAAAAATTTAATGTATCAACACAAGTTTGCTCTTTTAGTAATATTATAGATACAAAGAAAGATAAAAGGTCCCTCGCAACAGACAACAGTACCTCCACCAGGTAAAAGAGAGAGTACACAACTTCTAGGCAAAGCCTTTGTAGCATCGTCTGCGAACAGCCACCTCCTCCTCGTCGCAAGCCGCTGCAGATCGCGCTCCATAGGCCCAGCGACCCGAAGAAATGAGGCCACGACGACCTCGGCATCGCCGCCGCTGGTCCCTCCATCCGGTGTAGACTCCAAAACGATACCCTCAAGAGGGACTGCAACGTCGAGGCGCCACCATCGCTCGATCCTGAGGGCATCTCAGGTTTCCTACGGAGTTGCTTCGAATCAGGGTGCGGCACCCCAACCCTAACCAGATGCCCACCAAGCACGCCGCCCCACCACACGCAAGGCCACTGCCCCGCGTGGATCGAAGAACCGCCGCATGCCGAAGAGATCCGCCGCCCGTAGACTCGTCGTCGCCACGAGAAGACCGCGCCACCGCCATCAGCTGCACGGACTTTGCCCGACAACGTCGTCCAGCGGCGGCGCGGAGGAGGAGATAAGATGTGGGGTGCTTTTGGGCTTGGCGGCGGCGGACCCCCGAGTCGCCTTGGACTGGGAGCGACGCGAGGGTAATTTCCTTTCTCTTTTACGCCTTATTTTTATAATTATTATATCAACGTCTGATATCCTTCCATTCATGAAAGACTGTACCTACAGAGTAGAGATTTCTTGCACCCGATCTCCGTTGCTCCCGCTACTTTAAAAAAATCAAAAATATATTTAGAAATTTCACAAAAATCTGAAAACAAATCATGAATTATCTCGGTGATTTATCCTGTAGACGTGCAAAATCACAATGCGTATTTCGACCTACACAAAAATGACAAATTTCCAGATATGATTATAGTTAACAATGCATACTTTGAAATCTCCAATTTTTTGTACACTATACTATAAAGATTTTGCATTAAGACTTTTCACACTTGCAGTACACATCATTCACAACATGGTTTTATTTTTCAGATTTCTCAAAAACTTTAAATATAATTTTCTATTTTTTGAAGTAGCGGGAGCACTGGAACCCGGGAGTAAAAACCACTTTTCGGTACTTCCACTTCTTCAGAAACTCAAACTATTTCAAAATTTGACTGTGTTTACACAAAAATATAACAATATTTATGAAGTCAACTAGTTGCACGATGAAAATATATTTTATCATGAAATAATGATACTAATTTGGTTGAATAAATGTTGGTGTATTTTGTTATAAACGCGGCCAAACTTTAAAAAGTTTGATTTTTCAAAAAATGTTGAAAGTGCACTAATTCGTGGACGAAAGAAGTAGCCTAGAAACATGCTTCACCCCAACCAAATCTGAAGTCAGACTCCCTCGATCCTTGCTGGAATGGACCCGTGTGAAAGATTTAGTTGAGAACCTTTCTCCAAAAAAAAGGTAAGTGAGAATCAACCCGTTGTTAATTTGATCGAGCTCGAGGAATGAGGAACAATTAATTCTTCCAGCGGTTGTTTAGGTTGCACTTTGTGTTTGTAAAAGAACATTGTGCAGCTCTATTAGTCTGTCACAAATCGAATTGCAATCAATCATCCCATGAGAAATCGATTCAGCCTAAGGCCTATCTCAATACAATTTTTTTTAAAGTTTCATATGTATTTTACTACTGAAATGTTAGTTAATGAACAGATAGAGACGTTATAACTTAGTTAACATAGAACTCTCACAGTCGCCATAGACAAAACAAGTTGCTAGCTCAATTATATGTATGCATGAGTTTTAAATCATTAATTTTTTTATATACGACCATAAAAAATACATTGCACCCTTTTTCGGACGGAGGGAATAACTTCTAAGACAACATTGGGAGAGGCATAAAACGTTACGGTAGCTCTCAATTAATAAGTGTCGACATTGTCGATTGCATTTCTGAAAATAAAAAAGGGACACGGGCTCGATTCGGCTGGATTAGGGGTAAAAATACTCAAAAACACAAATTATGGCCCGTTCGTGATCTTCCATCTTCCCCGGAGCCGGAGGTCTGGGTCTGGCCCATTTCTAAACCCTTGCCCATCCGACGTCCACCGTGCGCCCATCTCCCTCCTCAGTACAAACTCGCCCTCGACACAAACCCTAACACCAACACTCTTTGCCTCCCGGCCGCCGCACAAACGCACACTGACGCAGCCATGGTGAGCTCTCCCCCCCTCTCCGCCTCTCGTATTTCTACATTCTCGTTGTGAGTCTTACCTGCCGCGTTTTGATGGATTCTTGGCAGGGGCGTACAAGTTCGTCTCGGAGCTATGGAGGAGGAAGCAGTCCGACGTGATGAGGTTTGTGCAGTGCGTGCGGTGCTGGGAGTACAGCCAGCAGCCGGCGATCGTGCGCATCACCAGGCCCACCCGTCCCGACAGGGCGCGGCGCCTCGGCTTCAAGGCCAAGCAGTAACACTCTCCTTGGATCTCTCCGCACTTCCGTCTACTATCTACGTGTTCTTGTGAAAGATCGTACAGATGGATCTGTATGTAACCCGTGCCTGATTTCTGTGAGCATCTTACGAACGCCCATGTAATTAAAGGGGATTTTTTACCATTTAGCATCCGATTTGGGGTACGGTGTCTTTTTTTTTTTATCGCGGATCATATGTTTGGAAAGAAATGGAGGTTAATTTGCTGTAGGAACTTGCCGGTTGCATGAAGCAGGATACAAAGCAATTGTCTTATTGTAGCTTTAAGAATTTGTACCCGACTGCTATACAGTGATGTTGTGTGTCACCGGTTAAGCGATACAACCGGAGGTTACGGGTTTACCAATCCCCGGCCAAAACCTTTGGCAGGCATTGCTCGGAATTGATCATCGGCAACGCAACACCCCGATTGATGCCTTAACACAGGCACAACTATCAATGCATAATAGAGAGATCAAGACTTGTGGAACAACTGGCACATCACAGACCTCTACGACTCAAAGCATTATAGTTCAACTCTTATAATAGAGAAAGATAGCAAATTACAACCAGAGGTCACAGACCCAACATTACAACATGCGGAAGCGAAATAAGTTGTTCTAAACAACAAGATCCAAATTATGGCCTAAGAGGCCTATAGATAAACATTCAAGCGCCAGCTGTTCCGAGATGTCCCAAGCTGCCACCTGGCAACTCCGGACTACTCGTCGACGTCCACAAAGAACCCACCTTCGAGGTCGGTGAAGTCCTCCTCTGAAACAAAACAAACGACGTTGAGTTCGACGAACTCGCAAGATTAAAATATAGAGCTTTAGCTCGATGAGACTTTCAAAGTTTTATGGCTGTTTTGCATAAAGCTGATTTTATTTATGAAAACATAACTCCATGGCATCGACTAATCAGAGTATTTTTGAAAGGGGTAAGAGGTAACTCTTTTCTTTTGATCACTTTTCTCATCATCCACCACTGTACCTGTTCTACAAAGGCACCTCCCCGAATCACCCTCGAGGAAGCTAACCTTGCATTCTTAATAGTACCTTTAGTACTCAAGTTTTAATCATTCGGTTCAAGTTCTCTATGATCTTATCGTCCTTTCCCAAATCGTCCATAACCGTGGACACGGCTTTTCGAAAAAATTTAACCCTGCAGGGGTGCACTGTGTTTAACCTCCGGTACCGCACGGCTCATTGCCTACGCTTAGCTCTCTTCCGGGGAAAGCCGGCTGAGTGGGAACGGTTACAACCTTACCTTGCTTGAGACTAACCCAGGATCATCAGTGAGGACGGACAGGTTCAGTGCCTCCAACACCCTGCCCCGTGGCCACTCATTTTCCTAAACACCACCATCCTCATATCAGTCTTGGCCACCATCTTAACGCACGCGCAAATGGAAGCTCAAACTAGAGGACCCTGGCTAGTCTCGCCCAATTTAGTCGGTCGACGAGGGCTCCATATACCCCACCGAATGGAAACGCGCTCATTCTTGGTTCAAGAGGTAAAGAACTCGCACCTAGGCGGCGAGAGCGAGACAAAACACACCAAACCATAGTGGCCTCTCATCCCCACCTTTAAGCAGTTTATTACCTGTCACCACAATTTCTTCACCATCATCCGAACATTTCAACATATGTTTCCAACATGTGATATCCATCGGACGAATAAGCATTTAACTAAGCATGGCTAAGCAACAACATAGCATATTTAAGTATCTCAGGCCAACAATACAAACCTATGGATAATAGGAGGGAAACAGGTAATGGCATCGAAAACTTAATGCAACTATAGGATACTCTAATCCAATCAAATTGACATTTGGAACCGCATGCAATATTATAGTGGAGAAAATATTTGCGGAAATATAGGATAAGACATGCTCAGAGGGGGGATTACGCTTGCCTTGTTCAACGTGCTGGTAGTACGGATCGTCGGGGTATTGCGGCGTAACCCCGGCTGCTTGATCTATCGAAGCATAACATCGGAAGAAACAATCAATCACCACACATGCTTTAACAAATGCAATGCGCAAACACATGATGGCATGACATTTTAAATCCCCGAGATGAGGATGATTCAAGCTATTCAATTTAAACGGAGTTCGGATGCTTAAAGGGGCGCATCTCGGATATACCGTGGAGTTAGGTAAAGTAGCATCTTTGCTTGTTGATTTGAATAGATGGAACCCTAATGTTAACTTGCATATGCATGACATGATCATGTGAAAGTTGCAGGGTTTAGGTGATTAATCATCATTGCAATCCAAACCAAAGAGTGAGCTGAGAAGGGTTTGTATTATAGCTGAAGAAAGTTAAATCGGATTATCTGGTGAAACCGTATTCGGAATATCCGGGGGTAGCCGGATTATCCGACGGAGTCGGATTCGGAAAATCCGATCCATCTGGTTGGAGAAACGGCTAAGGACCTGAAGTTGCACAGTGATCTGTGGTACTGATGAATTTCGGATTATCCGAGTTGGGCTAACTCGGATTATCCGATCGTCGGAGATGGACTGAAATACCACTAAGGACTGGACAGCTACGTACTGGAGGTCTCCGAAAATCCGAATTTTTTTTGGTTTAGGATTATCCGATCACCACTGATGGCCTGAGATTCTACTAAGGACTAAAGCAAAATTGTGCTGGAGTAGTTCGGATGATCCGATGGTGCTTGAGTCGGACTATCCGAAGAGGTAACGCGACGGCGAGCCACGGCGCAACCACGGCGAGACAACGGCTGCGGGAAGCGCGCGAGACGGCAGATGGCGCGGGGAGGGTCGCAGACTCACCCTAGGCGCGTGGGAAGGCTCGGCGACGACGGAGACGGTCGGAATCGATGGAGAACGTGCTCGGAGTGCGACGGAGGGCGTGGACGGAGAACTCGATTCCCGTAGTTGTACTATGTCCTGGCCCGATTCCTGCGGCGAGGAAGGAGAAGGGGACCCGGCGGAGCTTCTGCGCTGCTCGGCCTGGCGCGGGGATGCGTGTAACGGCGGCGATGCGTCGGCGACGGCAAGCTCGGTCCAGCCGTGCGGAGAGAGTCGAGGGAAAGGGGAACGGGAGAGAAAATATCTAGGAGCGAGCAGGTGAGGCCTCGTGGTGCTTGCTCTCCTTGCAGGTGACGGCAGAGAGGAGGGGGGCCCGGCGTGGGCGTCGCGCGGCATGGCCACGACGCGCTGTGGCGCCAGTGCGAGAGGAGAGAGACGACGGCAATTTTGCAAAAAACCCCGGCAGGTTTCTTCCATCACCAATAGGTCCTTTTCTTTTCAAAAACAGTAGCACCTTTTGAGATTTAATTAGGGCACTAATTCATCTTCAAAAATTATGACAAAATTTCAGGCAGCCTCCCCATATCAATATGAAGCTCCCCTAATTTCTCCAGATTATTTGAAACTCATTTGGGAGGAGAATAAAATAGGAATGGCTCACAGGCAATTTTGATTTTCTCTCCAGTTATTTTATTTTACAAATCAAACTAGTTTGTAAAAAAATTCTTTGGAACTTTTGGAACATCCTTGACAAATATACGATGTCAAAGTATTTTTGTTTTGCAAGTTTGAATACTCTCATTGATTTGAATTTGTAATTGAAGCAATTCATCTTTGGGTTTTTCAATGTCATATTTTTCTTGAGCATTTTTAATTAAGGATGCAATGATGCACAAGAAATGAAAAGCGAAAATTTTACTCAGGTTTTTAGGTTCTCAAACTTTGGGCTGTTACACTGGCAGTTCTTGAATTCAGATGATTAGCTCTTAGATTTGAGCACGTGCTGTTGGTTGTGGTGTTTTCTTATTCAATGGCTATGCTACTTTTCTCAGTTGATGTATTTCAGTTATTTGCTGAGTAATGATAACTAGTGCTAGTTGCCTGGTTTGAGCTTCAATGCTAATTAGTTTATGATGATGATGATTTTTGGCACTTAATTTTGAGTACTCTCTCCGTTCACTTTTATAAGGCATGATAGATATTTTAGTTTGGTCTACATACATATCGAAATGAGTGAATCTACACACTAAATATGTCTAGATACACTCATTTTGATATGTATGTAGACTAAACTGAAATATCTACCATGCCTTATAAAAGTGAACGGATGGAGTATTGCAAGCTCCTCCCAGTAGATGCTACCATGAGCTAAAGCTTGCAGCCTCGCACATAGATTTTTACCCAAGGCATTGGATTCATTGAGCCTCCTGGAGGAGCTTGCAAGATAGCTGTAGTAATATTTTACTGTGGTATTTCAGTAGCATTCTTCAAAGATTTCATTATTGATGTGAATGGCTACAGTCATCGTGATGTGCTATATAGGTTACTAATCTCTACCAAAAAAAGAATCTTCCAGGAGGCTGGAAATGGTTAATGGATTAAACAGAGAGACTCCCAAGGATATTAAAAAAATGAAGAAAGGCTTAATACCAAAGGTGAGGAAACATTAACAAAGGTAAAATCATACTTTCAAACAGAGTAGTGCAGTTTTCTTCTAATTCAAAATCGACATGAACAAACAAATGAATGTGTTCATTCAAATTGCATTTTCTATTTGTAGGTCACGATCAGGTATGTGGCAAAGCAAAGCTGCCTGAGAATTAAGCCATACTCTAACAAGCAGGAAGCCTAGCCTAGGATCTGAACCAAGTTTGCCTCGTAGGTCAGCTTCATTCATATGTATAGCCTAACGACGATGAATCTAATCTAATACTAAAGTCCTAGTCCAGCATTTGATTCCTTACCCGGAACCCTAAGCTCGTAGAGCAGTTTTCTTCTAATTCAAAGTCGACATGAACGAACAAATGAATGAATTCCGTTAGATTGGATTTTCTATTTGTAGGCCACAATCAGGTATGTAGCAAAGCAAAGCTGCCTGAGAATTAAGCCATATTCTAACCAGCAGGGAGCCTAGCCTACGATCTGAACTGACTTCCCTCGTAAGCCAGGTTCATTCATATGTACATAGCCTAGTGACGTATTAATCTAATCTAATCTATAGTCCTGGTCCAGCATTCGATTCATTTGATCCGAGCTTGCTAATACAGAGTATGTTGTTGGGGAATGAATGAACGGACTGATTCGAGGTAAGAGCACATACCGTGGAGGGTGTTGCCGGATCCATTCGGGCTGCCATTGCTGAAGAAGCGAGAGCCCGCCGCCGCCGCAACAACAGCAGGCGGAGGCGCCGGCCGGCGGAGGAGCGCGAGGCCAGCGGTGGGGTTGCTGCATCCAGCGCTGGCGAAGAAGCGCGATACCGCCGCATCAGGTGCTGATGACGACCGACGACGCGCGCGAGGCCAGCGGCAAACCGGAGCATCGCCATCGCCGATCCAAACTGAGAGCTGCTCGCCTGCTCCTCGGACGTGCGGTAGGGGGAGGGGACCGTGGAATGGAACCCTACAGACGAATTCGGCCCTTCTCCGGATTCGACCGATACGGCGACCTGAAAAACCATTGAAACAATGAAATTAATTTCAGTTTGGACATATGCACTTCTCATTGGTCAAAGAATTAGATACCCCATCCATCTGAAGATACAAGCCGGACACACTCAGTTTCAAGATATATCTTTGATTAGCAGTTAGTTTAACAATAGTATACTGTGAATTATGCGATACATAATTGATACGATTGGTTCCGTATTTAGATGCACTTTCGAACAGTGCCAATTTCTTGTATTGAATAATTCACACCTGTTGAACTACATGTTGCTCAAAGATCAATCCTACAGAACACATGTGCTTCATAATTCCAAAAGGTTCACGTAAAAAAACGCTTTCATGCAAGGGATCTAGTCAATGTGCACCTCTTGACATGCTAATGCATGCTTGGTGAACAAAGTAAATTCAATTATGTTTTAGTAGAATGACCCAGCTGCTTTGAAATGTACTATGATTATTTTAGATGGAAATAGAAATGAAGAAAAAAAACTAATGCTTCTTTACTCAACATGTCTACGCAGTTTTATGGATTCACAATACTTTGCTTGGAGAGCGAGAGGCATAAATTGCTCCAACTCAGAGAGCCTACATTACATGAAACTGTAGAAATGAAAATACTCCTAGATAGGTATGCTGCATGCAGTAATTAAGAAGGTACTAGTAATACGCCCATTCTATGCTGCAGAACCAAAAAACAATGAGGAACATAGTTTACTCAAGTTAGATGCCAAATTAATTCACTTTGATGCTCCAATGGCAACTGCCCTGACACCGACTCCATCTCCAGCAGACCCACTTTGCCTACATGGCGAACAACGGAGGCCCGACGATCCAAGACGTGGAGAACCGCAACCGCTGGCACCAGTCAAACTAGTCTCGTGCGTCCTTTACCGCCTCCGCTGAATCCACTCAACGCTCCTATCAGCAACCCTTCGCCCAAAAACAAGAGGCTCTGAGGATACAACATAGGGAGATGAAAGTCGTCGTCTGGGATTACCAAAAGGCCCAATTGTAATTTGAATCTTTTGTGTAGGGTCCTCCATGGAAAAGGTCACCGACTTTGTTGTATTTTTTTTCTTTGAGTTCTTATGTCAGCCGCTGTGTTTTTTTTTAGATAACACTGTGAATTAATGGAAGCTCTCAGGATGGTTCTGTACTGCTCGGTCTGAGGAGTCAGGATGCACGGATCTGCTGTGGGTGATTTCCTGGTGGGATTAGGCCGAGCAGTACAGAAAAGTTCACTTAAGCATATCTGATACTATCTCGATTTATAATAAGTGTCGTAGTTTTTTTTTTTTTGAAGTGTTGTAGTTTTGAATTAACTTCAGTTCGAAACCGCGACACTTAATTTTGATCGGAGCGAGTGAAAAAGGTCAGATTTATTACTGGGCCATAATGAATCAGCCCATCTGTCCTAACGTTGTGGCCCATTTCAGCGGCCCTTTCGCTTCTAGTCGGAAAAGAATCTAGGGCTCGTCCGCCATCTCCTCGACCCCCACCCCCGAGCTTTCACCACTCGAGTTCTTGCGGCGAAACAAACGCACCCATTACCATTTGCAAGCGACCTCGGATCCGCAAGACGCAGAGAGGACCAAGGCCAGCAGCGATGGCGATGGCGGCGTTCAGACGCGAGGGGAGGCGCGCCCTCCTCTCTACTCCCTCCCAGCTTGCCTCCATGGCTGCGCGCTACCCGGTCGCCCCCCAGCCGTAAGATCCCCATCCATTCACTCCTTCTCCCTGATCGATCCGCCTCCTCTTAGATCAGTCGTTCCCAGAGATCCGGTGGGTCTGGCCTCAGATCCGATCGTCCCGTAGGCGAGTAGCCCCGTTCCACGTGTTCTTGGTCAAACCGAAGATGACCCCTCGGACGCGAGATGCGTGTAGGGTGTGTTCGGATTTGGAAACCGCGAAATGTATGGCCCCGTTCTGTGTCTGTTTGCTCACGATTGTTTGGGTTAAGGATCCGTGAAGGCTCGGTAGGGGATTTATCTTGCGAAATGGTCGTCTAAATGGGAATCTGGAATGCCTCTCTGAGAAACTGTTGCGATTTCTTATTGGGCTGTGCAATGCAATTTCTTAAAGAGCTCTGGTGCTTTTAGATTCACAATTATATGAATTTCAAGTTTGACAATACAATTTGATGCGCCTGCTATCCAAAGGTTGTGGCACTATGTTTGACTGTGCTTTCACGCTACCAACTTTTGATCATGTATTATGCTGATAATTTGGGTTAGTTAATTCCGTAAAATTAATTTGTTTGAAGCCACCCTTTTTTCCCTCTCTTTCTATACCAAGATTATGTTTGATTTGTGTTCATGCTATGAATTGCCAATCGTGCATATCATGTTGCAAATTTACTGGTTTATGCTATTAGAGATTGATGAAATTATGATTGATTTGTGCTTTCATGTACCAATTGTGATCTTGTATATCATGCTTGTAGGTTGTGTTTAGCTAATTTTTGATGTAATGTGTAGGAATTTACTGGTTTACAATTTAAAACATGGTTTCGTTATTTTTTTCCACTTCTCAGATATAAATTTGAACTTCTGGCGGCATTATTTTGGATGATTTAAACCTATTGTATTTTACTTCGATATTGCACCATTTGTTTTTAATCAGAATGTTGCTGGATGCAGCAACCCCACCGCTGGCCTCGCGCTCCTCCGCCG